>OX637323.1:14684209-15895876 GCA_951799385.1 Hyppa rectilinea
ATTAATGAACTCAGCTTATCGCAGTCCACTGCTGGACAAAGGTCTCTCCCAGCCTGTGCCACGATTCCTTGTCTTCTGCCTTCCACACACTGCCTGTCCCTGCTACCTTCATAAGGTCATCGGTCCTCCTTGCAGGATAGCGTCCCATACCAACACCAGCGGTCCCGGCTCACAGCACTGCGCCCAACGATTCAAAGTCAAAGTCAAATCATTTATTTCAAATAGGCACAATTAAGGCACTTTTGAACGTCAAATGAACAGGAAATAGAATTGATTATAGTCGCCCCTTCCAAAAGGTAGTTTCGTGTGGAGAAGAATGGGTAAGAAACTTCACCGTTATTCAATATGGCCGAGTATTTATTTGACGACCTGGGATCCTGCCGTTTTGCCGAAAAGATTTTGCCAAATTTTCATTACCCAAACAAATTTTAGCAACCTTTTTTTATACCAATGTAATATTTGGAATAATTTTAGTACGCACATTTTCATTTGGTCAAATGTTTACTTGGCAGATTATTACCAAGGATAATGTCATTAAGGCTTTTGGTCTTTAATCAAATGATTTATTACAGCAAACAATATTTAGACAATAAACGTTTAGTCAAATGATTTGTTATGACAAAAAATATAAAGGCAAAAATAAACATTTTACTTGTTTGTTAAATTTGATGTCATTTGCGTATTTCTTTGTAAGTTTATGTGCTTGAATTTGTCTGAAACAAGTCAAATTTATGGTTACTAGACATTAGGTTATTTATGGAACTAGTTACAGTAGGTTATTAACTAAAAAATATGGTTAGGTTAGGTTAGGTTAAAACTGTGACCACCTACGCACGAGCCGAGCGAGCGGAGCGAGCGGTGCCGCGGCAGCGGCCGGCGAGTGCCAGAAACTACTAGATTATATAGAAAAAAATATGGAAAAAAGAGATTATAATAACATTATTATTACCTGTTTAGAATTTGTCCCAAGTGGAAAAAGCACCCTTGTAATAAAACGTCTTCAACGTTAGATCTTATTAAGTTTAACATTGACGACACCAAATATTTGGCTTATTTAATTTTGCGTAAAATATGTTATACCAACTGAAATATTTGACTAGATAAAAAATGGTAAAAGTACTAGTTGATGAACAAGTTATTGTTCAAACGTTCACTTGCCAAACATAGGTTTTCGTAACAATTATTTGTAAAGAGATTTTTTGGTAAGTAATAATTTGGCAAATGAAATTATGCGAAAATTTGTTTGGGAAGTGATAATTTGGCAATTTCTTTTCGGTAAAACAAGGGAGACCCTGACGACCTACGTTGCAACTCCAGGTCAAGTCAAATGATCTAGAATCTAGATGAATCGGGAGTATCAGTCCATCTATTTCGCGAAAATTTCACCGTGAAAACTTTTGGGTGAAGTGATATTGAAGTGAGCTGTCAATTGTGTCATTCCCTAGCATAAAGTTGACTCATTTCAAGGTCAATTTACTTGAGTTTTCCCGCTGAGATCTTTACAGAATCTAAACGGAGAGAGCCCAAAGTTTTCTAGAAGAGGCGCTGGCGAATTCGTACCATAGGATCAGTCGATCAATATTGGCCTAAACGTGTTATCACACAACACAACACAACGAGTGCAGTAGTTTTTAAGTTTGTTAGTTTAGAATATGTATTCGTTTACACTTATTATTTTTATACTTTACAGTGTGTTGGGTTAATCAAGGGACTTAATTTCAGGGGGTATAGTACTCATGAAAATGAACAACTTTGACAAACGGGACCAACTCCAAAATATAAAAAAAATTTGCTCTTCCATACATTTTGACGAATTATGTGAACATAAAAGTACTGACCAGCTCATTTTTTTTCGTGATTTCAGATTTGGTTCCATAGTCAAACTTGTTCATTACATATGAGTTCTATACCCCCTTGAAGTCCCTTGACTAACCTAAGACACTGTATTATGTACTGGGTTTATGGGGCTGAAATAAACGATAAATAAATAAAGAAACAACCTTACCTATAGAACATTTTACATACCCGAAGCATCTAAAAATTACACAATAAAAAACTTTAATCCAAAACATTAGCGCAGGCCGGTTAGCACGGCACGCCAGCATTAATGACATAATCCGTCGTGCTCTTGTCACCGCCGGGGTGCCAGCTGTTTTAGAACCCAAAGGCTTGGGACGCGACGATGGGAAGAGACCAGATGGAATGACACTAATGCCTTGGAAGGTAGGTAGGCCTTTGGTGTGGGATGCAACGTGTGTCGACACCCTTGCGCCATCCCATCTTCCTTGCACGGCGGGTTGTGCTGGGGCAGCCGCTGCAGGTGCAGAAAACCTCAAACGGCGCAAGTATAACAACCTTATTGGAAGTTATATATTCGAGCCGTTTGGGGTTGAAACACTAGGGCCATGGGGTCCGAGTACCCACTATGTTTATCGAGACATCGCCAAGCGATTGGTCGACTCTTCACGTGACCAGAGGGCTGGCCTATTTTTCGGTCAAAGAATCAGCATTGCCATACAACGTGGCAATGCTGCCAGCCTTTTGGGAACTTTTCCTGTTGACAGCGATGTGGACGAATTTTTTGATGCCCTTTGATTTATTTTATTTTGTTTCCCTCCTGTTATATACTTGTAAATAGTTATTAGTAATGTTTTAGGTTTATAGTATTGTGTAGTAATTTAAGTTTAATTTTTTAAATAAAATAAATACTGATCCAAAACATTATGATAACCTACAAAACAAACTGGCACATAAAAAACACTCCTTAGAGGGCGCTGGCCGCGGTTTTATTACAATTCTAACATATTTTATGTAATTTATAACATACTGCTCCTAATGATATTATGGTAATCGTAACTGACACCATGTTTGTTGATAATAAATTAGATGTCTTATGGGGCAGCCCTGAAAATGGAAAATATTTTTCTGAAATGTTCAACCCTGTTTCGAGTAGGCGATTTAATTACTCTTTCGTCGTTAAAGTTAGTATTAAAGCTTGGATATCAAAATTATACTTACGCTTTTTTTCTTTTTGATTAATGGTAGAGGAAGTCTGTTTTTGACTTAATTGCTGAATAGACAACTTTAATAGGTTTTAAAATGTTAGCGGAGGATAAGAGTGCTAATTGCTAATTAATATATTATTATGAACGTCGAGTAACAAAACTGACTCCGAAAATTGGCCGTTATAGAAAATATTTCAGTATTGGTCCTTCAAGACATGACAATCCTCAAGAACTATCATCTTTCATAGCCTAGTGGTGTGACCGTCGCACTGCCAAGTCATAGGTCTCGAGTTCGAACCCAACGCACCTCTGATTTTACGGATTCATGTGCATATTGTATAATTATCACTTCCTTAAAAATCGGTGAAGGAAAACATCATTGAGGAAACCAGCATGTCCGAGAGATATTTCTCAACAGCATGTGAAGCTAAGTCAGACGCCCATGGGCAGCTTAAAAACTCTGTCACCGAATAGTCACTAACCACACGAAAAGAAGATCTTTCTGATTACTATTCTTACTTTCCTACTAATATGATAGATGTGTGTGAGGATGTATGTTTGTTACTCAAATACGCTAAGACGGCTTATCGAATCTGAATGAAATTTGGCACCCAGATAGATTATAGTCTTGAATAGCAAATAGGATACTTTTTATACGTTCCTGTGGGATTATTCCCGACGATCCACGCGGGCAAAGTCGCTGGCAGAAGGTTGTCTTCAAAAAAGTTATTGAAAAAAAAAATATCAGCCACCATCTTTATCTCGTCTCCCAAACATAAACAGAAGCAACAGTAGCAGTATTTAAATTCGTCACCAATAACTCTCATATATTTACGAGAGACGTCAGTGTACAAGCACATATAACATATATAAAGTAATAAATAACGCACTACCGACGCTCGCCGATGTGTGATAAATGTGCTCTTAGCCTTAAATAATTAACTCGAGGTTAAATGCGGTCAGAACGGGGGAAAAAGGCTTTTTGTTCGAGTTTGACTTTGTGGCGGCTCCTTTGTGGGGTAGAGAGGGTTAACTGTTTAAAAAACTGGTTCAATTCTAACTGTTATTGGTCTATGTTGGGTTCAAGGTGCTGTTTGTAGAAATGGTGAGGTATATCTTTATAAATGTTTTTAAATACAAACAAACTACAAACTTAATTCTTCTTGTTATCATGAATTTCCCAATATCCATGGTGTTTTTTAATTTGGTGCATGTCATTGAATACATACAAGAGATTTAATTATTAAGATAATAATATATACATATATAAAGACACACAAAAGTAATGATTTAATTGTTTATTTCGTGTTATAGTGTACCCGCATTATCACAGTTTTGTGTCGTTGGCGTACAGGGCATGCGCTTGCTTGTCACGTATATGTGACAATGGCGTTCAAAAGGTTAAAGTTATAAACGAATGTTTGAAAAGAAACATTCTCAAATTATAACATAATTTCAAATATTTCATTGTGTTTGGTCATTCGTAAACCCGTTTAGGCAACTTCGAAAAGGATCAATTTTACTGATCGCATATGAAACTATGCACAGATGTTGAACTAGCTCCAGTTTGAAAATTTGACCTTTATTTGACCTGAAAACTGCATGGACAATGTCATGTCAATAAAACGTATATATAAATATCGTGTGGCTATAAATAACTTACTATCCGCCTAGATTTTACACACAATCATTCAAGTCTCCTTTCTGTTAACCTGATGCAGTTAAATATCAATCTATGCAACGAGTAATCACTTATACCTGACCTCTCGAACCCCACAGCTGACCAATACCAACATTTAAATGTTGCACCACGTTTTGCCATACACCGCCACAAAATTCTTTAGGTGCGTGGCCAAAATCAGAACTAATGACACCATCTTGTTTTTTCAAAACCTTTCGAAAATAATTGAACACACACACATTGTAGACCCCTTCAAAGCATAATACCACCTTCTTAAAACTGAAGTACAGTGCTTTACACCCCTCCAGACATAAGCTTCTGACTTCCTTAACATAGACTATCGTAGATACGCTGTGCGATAAAACTGCCCATTCAAGAACCCTATCTAACTTTTAAAGTGCATACTGTACAGAGAATTCTATCCATCCAGTGTAAATATAACTATCACACTAATATTATAAAGGCGAAATTTGTGAGTGTGTGAGTTTGTATGTTCGTCCGTTCTTCACGGTCAGCTTAACGGATCTGGGATAAAATTTGGCACAGAGGCAGTTTATGACCTGGATTAATACATTGTATCCAGGTGGGATAATTTCTGACATCAGACAGGCATCAGATAGTGCAATATAAATTCGTACAATTTATGAATCATAGATACAACTATCCAATAACATTGTGTATAAAATTTCTGCAAATAAAATCAATTATTTATTTATTTATTTATTTATTTATTTATTTATTGGCCTATCTACAATTGTTACACTGTTTATCCTTATAGTTCAAGCATTATGATACAAGCATAGTGTACAATATAAAGCGATAGACACAGCATGCAAGAAAAAAAAAAAGTAACTAACCTCACCCATCGATATAAAGTCTTAAAACTAAGTAAATATGGGAAACGAGTATTTTTATTTTGTTTTTAATCATTCGAAACGTTACTTTTCGTCCGAGCAAGGCCCACACTACGCTATCTAAGTTTTTGAAGACATAAAGTAACTACAAGAATTACGACGCATCATACCTATCCTATAGTATGCTCGCATAACTCATCAAAATGTAGGAAACACCTGATTTTTTTTTCGCGATTTCAGATTTGTTCCCATAGTGTAAGTTGTTCATAATCATGAGTACCTACATCATCATCATCTGCCTAGCCTTTGTCCAGCTATGTTGGGGTCGGCTTCCAGTCTAACCGGATGCAGCTGAATACCAGTATTTTACATGGAGCGACTGCCTATCTGACCTCCACAACCCAGTAACTGGGCAACACGATACCCCTTGGTAAGACTAATAATGACAATAACCCCTTAAAATAATGCCCATGAATTCAATTACACCTTGTATAAAGTACAGTCTTCGAACCATACATTGTACTACACCGCAATTATCCAATGCTTGCTGTGTCAAGGAGACGGTTAATAGTAACAATTTTACGCAGGCCGGCCACGGTAACCCGGTATCACCGAGTAACCCACTACCACACATAGATGTGGTATCTTTACGCTCTTTTTCCGTTATGAGATAGACAGGAGCCAGGTAAATACTAGTGTCAATAGAAAGTTCAAGTTAAGTGTTAATTAGAACTGGACATCTTAACTTTAAGATTTGATAATGATTTTTTGTCTTGTCATCACCAGGATGTCACCAGGATTTAACTATTATTTGGCCTGGCCTTGTGGCCCTGTCACCAGTACACTTGAGGACCTACAGCGAACGGTATTAAGGTTGCTGAATTTTAGGCCAACTAAATAACCTAATATATATAAATATACTCATTACGAACAACTTTTACTATGGGATTAACTCCGAAATCGCGAAAAAAATATGAGCTGTTCCATACATTTTATTGAGTTACGTGTGCATACATGTATGGAACAGCTCACTTTTTTTTGAGATTTCGTGGTTGATCCCATAATTGTCCCCGTTACTTTTGTCATCAACACGCTAAAAAGAAGATGGCGACTTTAGTAGCACCACCCCTCTCCTCTTCATTCCATTCCAATGGATAGGCAGCCTAAACGCTTACTGCTAGCTGGAAACATCGTTAATAAGCACGTAGAGGCCCATTCTTCCTTAAAGATAAAGAAGAATTTGCCATCATCATCTCTGGATGGTTAAATTAGTAACCTCAGATTGTGGCCATCCTCTTTGCATTATGCCTTATCTGAAACTAAGTCTGAAGGGTTTATGGTGGACTGTCTTATGTAACTTTGACCTTCAAAAAGTCTCTGATTTTCAGCCTAGTTTGAATAAAATGACTTTCGATTTTGATTTTTTTCAGACCACATTATAACACACTCCTAATTAACAGTGGATGACCCGAAACTTGTCTCAATTTTTTACTCGATAATTGCCATATCACTATCAGATCAGCTCTATAGATCATTTTAGAAACATTACTTAGCATAATCAGCCTATAATGATCCCACTGCTGGGATAAAGGACTCCTCTGTGTGAGAGGAAGTGGTCTGTAACCACGCGGGCCCAGTGCGGTTTGGTAGATGTCACATGTCTTCGAATTTCTGGTTCTAAGACATTCCGGTTTCCTCAAACTCAAAGTATTTATTTCAAATAAACCAATCATAATACAGGCACTTTTGAATTGTCAAGGGGTCGGTCAGTCAGAAAGATGAAGCTAGTTGCCCCTTTCAAAGCAGTAGGTACAAAGGCCAGCACATCAAGTTACCACAATCTGTCAAATTTCTTTGATAGTATTTCAACTTTATTGCAAAGACATAAGGTTCATTTTTAATTGAGAAAATTTGACAGTTAGGGATAGCTTGATGTGCTGGCGTCTGTACCTATGGAGAAGAACGGGCAAGAAACTCCATGGACACTCTTTTAAACAAAATATGCTTACAAAAATGATGAATGATCCTCACGATGTTTTCCTTCACCTTTTTGAGAACAGTGGTGATGAAATTATTCACACAAAGTAAAGCACCTTCCTGGGTTCGACGAACGTAACCTCGTATAGGAACCTTTACCACTGGGTCAACACCATTCTTTTGCTACCATTGCTCCACATCACTTATTCAATGCATCATCTGCCTAGCCTTTTCCCAACTATTTTGGGGTCGGCTTCCCGTTTAACCGGATGCAACTATCTGTATGTCACATGGAGCGACTGCCTATCTGACCTCAACAACCCAGTAACTGGGCCATACGATACCCCATGGTAAGACTGGCTGTCAGATTTTCGAGCTTCTGATGACTCATAACTGTCAAAGATGCAGAAATGACAGCCGGGACCAACGTCTTAACGTGCTTTCCAAGGCACGGAGGAGTAAAGATGGTCACCCATCCACGGCCAACCCCGGCCAGCGTAGCTTAACCTGATGGATCGAACTGTGCGGCTGTTAGTACTTAGCCAGTGCATAAACAACGAAACTTTGCAAACCCAATCCCCTCATTAACAAACTCATAATTTAGCAAAAAAAAAACAACTGCAAGTTAATTACATAATTGTCGTAGCATCTGCAAAACGTAGTGTTTTCTCTTACAGCGCATTTTATGCTTTCTAACATACTCGTAATTATTGTAAACAAAGTAATGGACAACGCTGAAGCAGCTGGAAAATGAAAGTCGTTGAAAAAACAAAGAAATGTCGGCTGTAATGAGATCGATTTCAGTAATTAGATGGAAATGATTGATGTGCGCTTGAGTGGCTGAAGTTCTTTGGAGACAGCGATTTCTGGCTAATTGGTTGAAGGACTGAAAAAGTGTTGGGCGATGATAAACTCATGGATTTCATTTTTCTGAAGATACTTTATACAGGGTATTGTGGCACTTATGTAAGTATATTGTGACTTCCAGTTGAACGAAGTCGCGAGCAGAAACTAGTTATTAATTATTTTGCTTTTTATCGATTTTGAATACAAACTTAACAGTTTTGTTTTTTTTTATAAAGTGCAATATTATTTCTCTTATTGTTAGTAATTAATATTATCATTCCCAATATGAGTGCCTTATCATTTTATTGAGACGTGACCCACAAACCGATAAGACGCGACACTACTTAAAGCCAAACCTTTCCTAATTACTAATTAGTCCGAAGACATGACATTACTCCTAATAACTCAAACAATTTAAATAATTATCAAAATAAACACTCAATGTATTTCTCTCAATATTTACCGTCCGTACGTATGGGGCGTGAGCTATAAATTGGTGCGCCGGCGCAGCCGTCGATCACAATCGGTCGCATTCAAATGAGCTGCCAGCCGAATTTATGACTTCGGCACCCGATGAGTAAGACATTCTGTTGTAGAGTGGGGAGGTGGACAGAGGAGTTTGTGACGGAGGAGGTAATAAAATTAAGCCCAATAAAAAATATCGGTAATGGACTGAGATTTTAACTTCTATGGAGACGTTGTGGTGGAGATAAAAGCAGTCGTGGGGGAAGTCAAACACCTCACTCCCTTCCTTGACCTGAGGAGGCTCGTTGTGAGGGGCCAGCACCAGTCGGGGGTAGCAGATGGATCGTTGGTTCCCTGCGACTCCTGCGTAGACTAGGTGTAAGATGGACAACCGGGGTGTTTCTTCTGCGTGGGCCACCAATTCTCTTGGTATACCATCATCATTCTCCTGCCCTTATCCCAATTTATTTGAGGTCGGCGCAACATGTCTTCTTCTTCCATACTTCTCTATTAGTCTTCATCTCAGTAGTCACTCCCTTTCTAGCCATATCATCTTTCAAACAATCCATCCATCGTTTCTTGGGTCTCCCTCTATTTGTATAGCCATCCACATTCATACTCACAGTTCACCAATTCTCTTGGTTATTAACATAAATAATAGACATAATAATTCCAAATTGTTGTAACTTCTATAGTAAATATTTTTTTATTAAAAATGTCCTCATTCACCTCTAAACACTTCCTAACTCTGCGCGCACTCGAAGTTGAACCGAATCCCATATTTAACAGGTAGCCGCGTGGACATTGTAGCCGATAACTGGAATTAAACACAGCCACACCACTGCACTGTGTCGAAATAAAACTAACCGCGAGTTAATGTTGTATTGGTGTGTGTTGATGGAAAACGGGAACTGCGGTCTTGTGTTTTCTTAGATCTAAATAATATGGATAATTTTCTTTCTCACGGAAGTGTTTGAACGTAGACAGTTAGATGAGCGTCCAATTTATGTATTTATTTAAAGGACAACGAATTCAGCATAGACCAAAAATACTTCTATTATTTTCACATTTTATTATGCAGCCTTATTAGCAATGGCATATGCTGGGGCTCTGTCTTGCATGGGGTCGTAGCATTATGCTGAGCGATGGTCGTTTTGCGCGGATGTGACACATATTTTCGGACAACTTGTTTTTTTACCAGTTACAAAACTAATTTATGTCACTTTAGCTGACAAAATTGTTTACGTATCCTATCATACCTACGATTATCGAAATAAAAGTGTTGTTCCAGTAGATGGACAAAACCATTGGAAAGAGACACCCGTCCACCGGTGCCAAAACCCCTAGATAACATTTTCAGGCTGGCCTTGTTGGTCTAGTGGTCGGAAGCGCTACTTCTGAGCATGAGGGAGCAACCCAGGAGGTTCGATTCCCAGGTCAGACAAGGTGTTATTGGGTTTTCCCATTTGGAATGTCTCTCTGGTTGATAACAATAGGCTCGCCCCCTATTACATGGGACTTAGGCAAACTGGTGAAATGGGGTGTACTGAATGTACACGTTTGCCAAACCATTAGGAACAACAATGCTTAATGTTAGGTTATTGTTAAATTAGTTTATAACCATATTATGGTGCATTATACAATTCACCACACTGATTGCTCAATTTTTTTTTTTTGAGGAAATTATCCACTGCCTGATCACTGAATGCTGCACTAAAAATTAAGCTTCGTGAAAACACAGTGTCTGGTGGGTCTTTTAATAAATATACTCTAAAAATCAAACTTGAGTAGATAGACACTAAAGTCAGATATATTTAATTTATTTAAACGTTCATGACATTTTACGACCTTTCAAAGAAACGAATGCCTTGACCATTTCAAAAATATTACAAATAAAACACCATAACAAAAAGACAGACATCTAACAAGCAAACCATTCACACTTTCACGCTTCTGCGCCAAATCTGCCTTCGTATTTTATAACTAAAGCCTTCTGAGACCTTAATGGATCATTAAGGCCAACACTGATAACCGCCACAATCCCGTGTTCACACCGAGCAAAACAAACGGACAGCACGACTCACGAAGTCCTTGTATTAGTGACAAAATGTTTTTACGCCCGGCTTTTTTATTCCACCGCTTTTTGTTCGAACCTCTGTTCTGCTCCAAGCCGTTTTACTTTTATTGAGATTTAATTAAGTTTTAATTTTATCTCGCGGCTCCCGTTGTTTTAATTGAGTATTTTTGGGTGTGATACGGTGTTGAAAGAATTATGGGTATGTGTAATATTTTTAATTGTTGAACAAGCGAGCGGGCTGAATGTCGATCTTGACTAATGTTTTGAGATTGTTCCGCGATAATTTTCGGTTGAGAATTTCGTATAGGATACCTGTTTTTTTGTTTTGTGTACAAGAATGAAATCATCTGTGGGCGATCCTGGTTCGCTTATTCCTTCCACAAACATTTTTACTGCCAAAAAAGGTGTTTAAATAAAGTTATTATTACTAATTAATGAGGAGCTCGTGTTTAAGTAATAACAGCCGCACGGACCGATCCTTCAGGTTAAGCTACGCTTGCCGGGGTTGGTCTGTAGATGGGTGACCATTTTCAGATATCGAGACTCCTCCGTGCCTCGGAAAGCAGGTTAAGCCGTTGGTCTCGGCTGTCATTTGTGGATATTTGACAGTCGTTACGGGTAGTCAGAAGCCCGAAAGTCTGACAGCCAGTCTTACCAAGGGGTATCGTATTACCCAGTTAGTGACTGGGTTGTGGAGGTCAGATAGGCAGTCGCTCCATGTAAAATACTAGTATTCAGCTGCATCCGGTTAGACTGGAAGCCGACCCCAATATAGTTGGGAAAAGGCTAGGTAGATTGATTATTACTAATTAATAAATCAACAAACAATCGATCGAGCTAAACATCGTGAGGAAACCAGCATGTCTGAGAGATATTTCTCAACAGCATGTGAAGCTAAGTCTGAGGCCCATGGGCAGCATAGAAACTCTACCACCAGGTTAGTCACTAACCACACGAAAAGAAGAAGAACTCAGATCACCTACATTTTCTTCTTAACCGCGTTCTATATCTGTCAGTGTCGATATTCCACAGAAAAGAATAAAACTGACAGCCGTTGGTTTATGTTGATCGCGTTTAGTTTATTTGGTGAAACTCGCCCTTAGACGACCACAGTTCAATTAGGTTATGAAGCATCTTATGATACTTACTTAAAGGACAAAATGGAACATATTTCTTAGCCTAGATCACACCCCCGTCTCATTAACTGGATGTTACCTCCCTTTTCTTTAGCCTGAGTTAATTGAAAGCTACGTAGACCATTTATAATGTATGTATTTTATTAAAAGTTTCTTATTAACTGGTGTCATAATAACAGACTTCGAAAATGACCCTATTCTAACAAATTGCTTAAGGTTTTTTTTATAAAATGTATTATGTTTTATACTATTAAATACTTTTATTATGAACTGTAAGCCAGGTTCATAATAAAAAAAGGAAAATATATTTTCATAAAATTGCTAGCATTTGCCCGTGGCTTTACCCGCGTGTATATTAGCATAAAGTATTTTAATTGTCCTAACCCAGGGCATGGTCCACCGGATAAGCAGGATTGTCCGAAAGGTTCACCGCTACCCCGGAACACAAAGGGCTAAGGAAGGAACATGGATGGGTTTTAGTCGGTAAGAGTCTGACACTCCCTTCCGCTACACCCAGAGTGGGAGAAGTGATTGGATGATTTCCTTGCCTTAAAAAAAAACGGCATGGTCCAACCACGTGGTACCAATTTCATTCAAATCTGTTCAGCCGTTTTTGAGTGAAAGCGTAACACAAAAACTCACCTTCGCATCTATATCTTTTACTTACTTTTTAAGCGTCTCAAAGAAAATTGAATTTAAAACGTAGCTTATGATATATATATCTTATTTATCACGACACTTAATTTATCACTAAAGAATTAATATCGTATAACATTTCTTCGATTATCGTTAAAGAAATAGAGTAGGTATATTTTACGATCACGAATACCTTCAAAAAAATAAAAGATACTTGACTGCCTCGTCGGTCTAGAAGTCGCAAGCGCTACTATTGTGAGGTTCTGAGTTTAATTCCCGGGTTGGGCCAATTGTGGTAAGAATGTACCGCCTGGAATTTTTGAGTAGCAGTCAGTCAGCCAGTCTCACTAAGGGGTATTGTATTACCCAGTTTCTGACTGGGTTGTGGAGGTCAGATAAGCAGTCGCTCCATGTAAAATACTGGTATTCAGCTGCATCCGGTTAGACTGGAAACCGACCCAAACATAGTTGGGAAAAAGCTAGGCAGATTGAATTGTCGAGTAGCAGTCCCTGAGTCTGGATTTCTGCCCTGTTAATGGAGATAGGCTTGCCCTATATTACATGGGAAATTAACATAAGTACTGATATGTGAAGGACACCTCTGCTTAGCCCTTTGGAATACAGGCGTGATGATGTATGTAAAAGAAACTTCAAAGAGATGCGAGTAGAAATAGCGCTTTTCCAAGTATGCAATTAGGTACACACGTATAATAATAAAATAAATGATCAGTAGCGCATAACGCTTCGAATTACAGCTATTACGGCTAAATAGTGACGGGCATTGCATAAAGCACTTTAATTGTATCGATAATTATCTATTCGTATCAATTACAAATTTTTATCCGAAAGAATTTTTTTTGCAACAAAAGCAATTTCGTTCAACGTTCGCAATTAAAATACGTAGTAATGATAAATTGTGATATAATGAGCTCTGTTACGACTGGACTGATTGATGAAAAGTGAAATCGGAATTGCATACGTTTTTCTTTGCTCTCTCACATTACAATAGATAACTTCGGGCTTCAGAACGTATTTTCTCTCCGAATGGCATGAATGCTTTATTATGAACACCTTGTATAGAGTTCACGAATTATCTCTGTGTTGGTAGTCATGTTTTGCCCGAGGATAACTTGAAAGCATAAACCATCGTTGTTTATAAAACAAGGCACTGTTTAAAACAAAACCAGCAAGTGATATTCTGAAATGAAGTACAATAAAAATGTTCCGATGGCAAACTATTCATTTATTCGGTACACAGTAGCATATTTCTTTTATAATTCTTTTAAAACAACGTTATTTTTACTTGCCAGCCATAAAAGTACGAGTCGGACAGTATATCTAATAAATGCAAATAGTTACAATAGTTTTTAATTACAAACGTGCAATGTAAATTAACCTCGCATATTTCTTCATATAAGGATGACATATCGTTTCTGGCTGCCATAACTAAGACCCAACGCTGTGTGTTCGTGAAATAAATACAAAACAAATACCCATCATAAAGAGTGGTGTCGACAATCGATAATCGACATTGTATGCAAATATGACACGACAGCACTACGAAAAACGATAAAGGAATCGAATAAACGACGATAAAGAACAATAATTATTCGATAATTATCACTTTTTAAAAATTTTAATAATCGAATAAAGGACACGTCTAGCTGTTGAATTCGATCATTAATTTGAAGTTCGAACGCGAACTATGAAATGAAGAAATTGTTTTAAATAGAAATGAGTATTTATAATTGTTGGTTTTGTGTAGGACAGCGTTGTAATTTATACTCAATACGCCTATTTAGAAACTGTCAAGACTTTAAAGGTAGCAAATAGCAATTTTGTGTTTGATTAATCTTTTGGACGGTATTTTTCTGCACAAACATTAATAAACAGCTGACAATAATGAGACGACTACATTATAATACATTGCTTCATCAACTTTAGAAGTTTAGTTTAGAGCCAGCAAAGCTATTGATTAATCGTTTATTCTTACATTAATGGATACATACATTATTATGGACATTCATTTAGAAATGTTGCATCATACATAGGACAAGTTGTTCAATCTGATAAGAACTCTCTGTTGACTTATAAAAATCGAAGATCTGGAACACCTGTTGTGGAACTCCAAGAGCCTAGCTACACTATAACATATATAGGAATGACGTCTAAGCAAAAGTTGTTCGGTCTGATGGGCATTTCCTGTTGACTTATAAAACTCGAAGATCTGGTACACCTTTTGTGGAACTCCAAGAGCCTAGCTACACCATAACACATATAAGAATGACGTCTTAGCGAAAGTTGTTCAGCCTGATGAGCACTCTCTGTTGACTTATAAAAATCGAAGATCTGGAACACCTGTTGTGGAACTCCAAGAGCCTAGCTACAACATAACACATAGGAATGACGTCTTTGACGTCTTTGTTGTTCAATCTGATGGGCATTTCCTGTTGACTTATAAAAATCGAAGATCAGAAACATCTGATGTGGAAATCAAAGCTATCACTAATTTTACTGTGTAATTATAGAATAACATAAACTGGGAGTACCTGCACGCGTTGAAGGCGGTAACAGTTTAGGACTGATTTTTGATGACGATGGTATATCATTGAAAATTTGACTCTACTGGCCAAAACTCCTATTTATTTTTTTATTTTATCGTATGAATTTACCTTCGGGCTTATGTTGTTTGAGTGTTTAATTTCCTTTTCCATTTATCTTCGTGACACGGTAGCCTACCCGGTAACGCAGGGGAGCAGTCATTTTAATTTAGATTTTTATTGATCAGGTATCTTCACTATAAAACTATGACCATGCCTACAAAGAGGTCAAATCTTTCCCAATGTTCCAAGAGAGCTAAAAGATTGAGGATCATAAGATCCCAAGAATCTACCGAAGAGCGTCAGGAGAGACTTGATGCTGTTCGAGAAGATTAGGCTGCAACTCGCTCCGTGGAAACCTCTTCGGGTCGCGAAGCACGCCTGCGTTCTCAGCGTATTCATTAGGTCTCTAAAGACCAGTGAAGAATATGATGCGCGACTGACCGCTGATCGTGAACGTCATGTATTGTCTCGCGAGTCAGAGACGTTCACGGAAAGAGAATTACGCTTGAGTTCCAAGCGTATCTACGCATCGACTTCTAGGTCTCTAGAGACAAGTGGGGCACGTGATGTGCGACTGACCGCTGATCGTGAACGTCATGTATTGTCTCGCGAGTCGGAGACGTTCACGGATAGAGAATTGTGCTTGAGTTCCAACCGTATCTACGCATTGACTTCTAGGTCTCTAGAGACAAGTGGGGAATATAAAAATGCGGTTACCAAAATGAAAACGATGACAATTGGACTGTACTGTTGGAATGAAATAAAACTAAAGCTCAGTGTGATAAAAGATTTAAATGGGAAAAATGATAAAAAATAACATTAATGGCGACCCTGTTGTCGCTGGCATTATAAGCGACAGGGTCCGCGTACGAAGTCGCGGGCAGAAGCTAGTAGGAAAATAAATATTTATGAAAAAACTTGTGAATTAACTTTGGAGCTACTTTTTGTGTGAAGTTATCAACAGGGTAGATTTAGGGGGGCTCGTGGTTAAATAATAACAGCCACACGGGTCGATCGACCCTTGCTGAGGTCGGTCCGTGGCTGGGTGACCTCCAAAATCGAGTCACCTCCGAGCTTCGGGAATTACGTGAAACCGTTGGTTCCCGGCTGTCATTTTTAGATAATTATTTGAAAGTCGTTACGGGCAGTTAAAAGCCCAAAAGTCTGACAGCGAGTCTTTCCAAGAGGTATCGCATTACCCAGTAACTGGGTTGTGGAGGTCAAATAGACGGTCGATCCAGTTATACACCGGTATTTTAACTGGATCGACAGCCTATCTAACCTCCAGCTCAGCTGCACTCGGTAGGCTGAAAGCCGACTTCAACATAATAGAGTAAACGCTTTTTTTTTGAGGGTGGCAAATCATCAAATGACTCTTCCTGCTATGGTAAAGGCTAGATCTGTCTAGCCTTTATTAAGTAGTAACTACTAGCTTTATTAAGTTGTAATCTTTATTAAGATTCGAAATTTTTTGCCAGTTAAAATATTATAACACAATAAGCGTCATGAAAAACAATTATACGGTACCGCGGACTTAAAGACCAAAAACGAAACAGCACAACCCTTCATCTGTCAAAAGTGACAGCTGTCAACATTAGTTACCATATCATCATGAAAAGTTATACTTAAAAGGGGTAAAAAATGGTGAAAGCCCCAATTATGCTTACAGGTGCGCTTGCAAAAATAAAAGAAACGCTTAGGGACGGAGTAATTATAAGCACTTGTAATTAGCAATGAGGATTTGCCAACACCGGGCTTCTGGTGATTCGAGTATGTTGAGACAATGTTGATAGTTTAAAAAAATAAGAATAAGAATAATATTTGCAGAAAATACAGGTACTGTTAAAATTGGTGGTTGATGCGTCCATATTTTGCCTGTTTGGGGCATGCAAATTAGTTGTAAGTACATTAATACTAGGTAGGTACTACGAAACTATAAAATATGTTCTAAGTATTATAAAATTACAAAAGAACTATAACAAACATAATCATTTTCATTATCCACTTATTTATTAAAAATTTACCTTAAAATAATAAAGTTTCTTTATACAGCTGGAGTTTTGAATTTTAGTTTGTTGAGAGATTTTTTTCAGTTATTTTTACGTTAGTTACGTTGACAACAATGGTATTTTTTTTTTTTTTTTTATCAAGTTTATAAATTATTTAAAATGTTTGAATTTCACTGCAGTATATTGCAAATACGGGGAGACAGATTCAAACAAATAGTAGATATATGTATGAATACAATAATATTTACATTAACTCACGCCAAAGACTTAAAAATACACATTTTATGTACAAAGGCCAGCTCATCAAGTGCGTCAATCGGGAGCGCGCGCCGCGCGTTTGTCAACCTTTCAAATTTCTTTGATAGTTTTTCAACTTTATTACAAAATTATAAGGTTCATTTTCAATTGGAAAAAAATGTCAGCTAGGGGGGATAGCATGATGTGCTGGCGTATGTACAAGTAGTGAAAAACGGGAAGAGCTCATAGGGCGTCAAAAAATTCGTCCCCATCGCTGTCTGTGGGAAATGTGCCCAAAATGCCGGCAGCATTGCCACGTTGGATGGCAATGCTGATTTTTTGACCTAAAAATTGACCAGCCCTCTAATCACGTGTAGTGATCTTTTTAAGTGCAGTTCAAGCATTTAGATGGAAGGACCAAAATCTTCCGGCTATTAAGACCAAAGAGGTCGTTAATCACTTTCAATAGGATTGTTACGTCATGGAACTACATTTAATGTTACACCCTTAAACAAATTTAAACACATGTAGAATAATGTAAATTTATATTCTAATGGCTAATTAAAGTATTAATTACAAAGGTGTAAATGAAGTCACATACAAATACTTTTTCCACGGTAATAACACAGTCATGTGGTACAGTCCCCTGCAAAAAGTATTGACATAAAAAAAACAATTAAATGTTTTCTAGAAAAGGAGAGAATATTTATTTAACAAAATAATTATAGAGAAAAAATATATTGATATACAATTTTACTAAATATAATAACAACTTATACATACTTAAATTAAATGACTAACTAAATGACAGTAAGTTAGGGATAGCTTGATGTGCTGGCGTATGTACAAGTAGTAAAAAAAAGTAAAGAGCTCATAGGGTGTCAAAATATTCTAGTAAATAAATGCTTTTTAATTTTTTTACGCCAATTTATAACCGTAGGCTTAAAAGCCTTGAAGGACAGAGAAAGTAACACAAAGGATATAGACAAGGTGTGTTATGTCATTTGTATTATTCGTTATTGTATTTTAAATTAAGTAAGTAAATATGTAGATTTGTAGATGTTGTATTTTTTACAACAGATAGGAAAACTTGACTTTTGTTGCGTGCTGCCAATTAAAAGTACACAGAAAGTCATCAAAGTGTAAAGGGATTCCGTTTTAACTTTATATTGTAATTGTAAGATAATAATACTTATTTTATTTTTAGTTATTTATTAGGAACACCAAGTACATAATTACAACACATTTTACATTTTTCTTTCTGTGTAAATACGTCACTTTCATATTATGGGTGTACATAACTAAAATAATAATAAGAATTATTATTTGACATAATTAAGTACAGGTTGCTTTAAGATGCTGTTATAAACAATAACGTTTAATAGAAATATAATGACTTCATGAAACGAAAATGTGAAATCGTATATTATTATGTGTGTTAAATTAATGTCATCATTGTAGCGCGATGTTGCGTAACATTTACTAGCTTAGATGGTGTTTAAGTCATTGACTGCCGCGCAGCAGACACAATAGAAAAACTATTGTTTGTCGGACACACGGTGACCGCGTTGGCGTTCAACGTCTCGGAAACATGAAATTGGTCCAGAAAAAGACTCAATTCCCCATCCTTCGCGCGCTCCAATCTCATTTCGCAATTTATCGATAATGAGTAAGCAACCACGTGCACATACTGCCCATCAGAAACATAAACAAACACGTACAATCAGGCGCAAAATGATTTAAGCGTCGCGAGTACCCGTGAGCGCGCACGATTTATGCTTTCTCGCGAGCAATCAATGAGCCAGGTACTTTGACGTTTCATTAAACCACTCGACATCTTCATATCTTGCGCGCAGTTATTTATGTGCCCAACTGTACCTTTAGGCTCTTTACACAATATCGACTTCTTTGCTGAACTATGTCATGCAATTGTGGGCTTTATTTTTATGCTAGTTAAGAAATAAAATTGCATGTTAAACTTTTGAGTGAAATGGAACTTACGAGTAAATTACAGATTGCAAGTATCTATGAAATTGTGATCGTAATTTTTGTTCAGACATTATAAAGTAATATTGAATATTAATAATAAGTATTTAAAATGTGCGAGCCATAATGGTATTGTTAACATTACCATAAAGTTTTTTATATTTCATGTAGACTTATTGAATAGTTTTAGTATGAGCTGATCTTTATTTTGTAGACTATGAGTCTACAAAATAAATCTTTTCTTAATATTATAAATCTTTTAATCTTTTGAGAAATTTCATGTTATATAAAGTTTCATAGACAAAGGAGATTGTTCTACGCCCATACATTGTTCGCCCTGGAGCCAACAGCATAGAAAAAATCATTTTCTATTTGTAAATTGCCCTTAGTAGCCCATAAGAACAAAGTTTCTTGACGGACACTTTAATGAAAAGATTTATTTAAAGAAAAGGAACCGATTTTGAGGTTATTTTTAATAAAAGAAAACTTAAGTAATTCCTTCTTAAATCGCTATTTCTGGTTTCTACAAAGCATTAAACTTCAAATACAGTAAAATATTACTGTAAATACAGTTGTATTACAAACAGAAACCAAATCAAAAACGCCAAAAGAAATCACCAAATACAACGCAACACAAGACTCGGTGAGACGAACCGACAGACCTATTATACTCTTTGCGACTGACGTAGTGACGTAGAGAATAGAGATGCTCCTTCGAAGATCAATCATTCTATATCGATTATCAATGACCACCTATATAATCTGAGGTTTTAATTTAGTAGACCAAAATGACAGATCAATATGTCAAATGTAAATTAAGTTCCGTTACATACTTATACACGTTGTTGCTATGATTCTACTTCAATTAAATTAATGCTAAAATAAAATATTTTCATCCCAACGAACAATGTGTAACGTTTTAGTTTGCGACATTTAAAAATAGAGTTTAAGTACTTAAAAAGTAAAAATATGGCTATTGAAGTCGTGAAATGGTTATGAGAACAATTCACTAGAGTTGCGTCGTAAATTAATGACATTTCAATCGTTAAATGAGAGATTTTCTGACAAGTGAAAAAACATAGTTAAATAGATGGCGTGGGTAAAAAATACGTCTTTATTTTACTGGCTACTGATAACAAAAATAAGATCCCTAAATAAGAAAGCTTATTTGATGTCAAAAACCTGAGACAGTGGCGTATTTTTTACCAACGCCTCTTTGAACTAATATTTTCCCACTTGTGAGAAAATCCCTCATTCGACTAGTAAGTACTTTTTGTGAGTTTGTTTTGTTCAATATATTTTCATCATAATCGTGCTAGGCCATATTCATCATAAGTTCCATTAAAATGTTCACGGAACTAATTCCATGAAAAAAGTATGCATGAAAAACTTTTATGTTGCACATTTTCAGTGTTTTGGAAGTGATAAATATCGAACATCCATTATTTATCACTAGATATTATGGACATCGTCGTCGATATCGATATTTATGTAATATGAGCGAGAGCGACACTGTCAAATCTTTTGTGACATTCACATTGACAATTCCTTGAAAGATGGCGAGTTCAGTTGGTAATAAAATCAATGAGGTCACTTTTAAAAACCTATTAAGAATTAAACAGTGTCCGCTTGAATTTATTATTTTTAAAAAGCATATTAAAATGTAAATAAAATAAACGTACACGTCGAATGTTTGTTGGTTATAGGGCGGTCTAGAACAATCTCCTTTATCCATAATCAAATTGAAATACTCATACAATAATGTAATATTTTAGCCGAACTGAAACTTTGATAGTTTCAGTTAGGCTAAAATAATAAATTAAACAGACTAAAATATGACGTCAAAAATCCCCAATCTGTGAAATTTCTTTAATAGATTTTAAACTTTATACAAAAGAAATAAGGTTTATGTTCAATTGGGAATATTTGACAGATTCGGGTAGCTCGATGCGCTTGCGTCTGTAACTATCCAAGAGCTTGGCGCCATTGTAATTTTTTGCGAAGAGTATCTCGCAGTTCAACCTATGACTTTGTCGGTTGGTTAACAGGACTTGCATGTAGATGCTTCAATAAGTAAAGGCCTCTCCAGCCAGGGCTTTAGAACATACTAAGCGACTACACCCTAAGGGCACCCCCTGTGGGGATAGATCTCGGCTTAGGGCGTCGCTGGGGGAGATTGTATAGAGCGCCATAAGTGCTTATACCTCAGGCCAAGTTTAACGAATTTAAATCAATAAAATTCATGATATAAGTATAATTATGGATTGTGTAAAAATAATGTGGCTAGAAAGGGAGTGACTACCGAGATGACGATTAATAGAGAAGTTGGTATGGAAGAAACAGACATTTTGCGCCGAGCACAAATAAATTGGGATAAGAGCAGGAGAATGATGATGTAACAATCATGTAGGTTAAGCGAGATTGTCCGAAAGGGTTACCGCTATCCCGGAGCATAAAGGGCTACGGAAGGAACATGGATGGGTTTTAGTCAGTAAGAGTCTGACACTCCCTTCCGCTCCACCCAGAGTGGGAGCAGTCATTGGATGATTTCCCAGGCTTAAAAAAAAACACAATCATGTAGGTATATTAATATTTTTCCTATATTCTTGTTAAATACTAATCAATTCCAACTATCCTACCATATCTCTTCTATTCTTCCATAAAGATATTCATGAGACGGGACATTTTTGTATTTTAATCGACCTTTTTAAAATTCAGCATTATGTTTGACTTGTATCGGGTAAATAGTGTTGGGCTTTTTATTCGAGCTCGCTGCGATAATGTCGATACCTAATTAGTGTAGAAAAATCGATTCCTATCAGTATCTATAAAAATTTACATGATAGATAGTGTATTGTAATTATTATAATAGGATGTATGAAATTCAGGGTTAAAGCTATTGGAGAATGTAAACATAATTTAAATAATTAATGGTTATATTATGATAGTTACTTTGGCGCTTAATTTGTGGTACAAGAATGGCCATTTCATATTATACGGGCAATTTATACCAAAAAACTAAAATAAAAATAAGAATATGTTTTTTTTTAATATTTCGATTCGGCCTGCATGATTTAAATAAATTTTACTAAGATTTGATGACAGCATATAAAAATAGACAAAATGTCATCCATTATATCAGCTGTAAAGGTTTAGTCTGCGCTTTTATTAAAAAAAAAATATTAATACTAAATAGTGCATAAAAAATAACCAGCCAAATTTTAAACAACCAATTAAAACAGTTAATTTAACAAAACACCATTTTTTACCCAAAAAAATAATCGACATTTTTTTTATTCGCACACTTGCCGACATAAATAAAATTTACAGCTGCGGTGTCTCGCGTCATTACCGATTACAATCGATTAAAATGATATCGATCATAATTGATCGGCGCACTGGCGCTTGATTCTCACAAAATACCGTAACCGGCATAATGGCCAGTGTTGCCATATCATTGAGAAATTATTTTTGTTGGCAACTGATCTGGGGGAATGCGTAATGAGTGTATCCTTCGCTTTGTTAAGTAAACGACTCCAGGGTATAAGATAATGGAAAGAGTTTAAGTTCAGAATTTGGAATACTAGAAGTCATAATTATAACAGCAGAGTTCTAGCAATTTACAGAAATATCATTGACATTTGTGTCAAAATCAATTTAAAATCGCCGATTAGTCGACATTTCACGTGGCTAGAGGGCTGGACTGTTCTTTGGCCAAAGAATTACCATTGCGATTCAACTTGGCCATGCTACCAGTCTTCTGGGCACGTCCGGACGACAGCGATGCGTATGAGAACTTCATCGCCTAAGTGTCCTATTAGTTTATAGTTAGTTAGATAGTCGTTTAATTTAAGTACGTATAAGTTCTTAATATTTATAAATAAATGTTTAAAGTAAAAAAAAAAAAAAAAAAAAATTAAAGTCATTTATTCAAACTAGGCTGAAAATTTGCATAAACCAGTCCTCTGAAGCGTTCGCCCTTCACTACTACCTAATGTTTTCGCTGGGAAGAAGTGGCGCAACAAACACCCAAGCAGTATCTAACGCAAACTGGAAGTAATTTGGCACTTAGATCTCAGATCAGATCAGAAAAGTATCCTATCAGTTAATAGGATACTTTTTCTTGTGGGTTAATTTCCGGCATCCACGCGTGTGAAGCTAGTTTTTATAAAGGAGATGATGTCGGCGTTTTCTTCATTAACCTTAGAAGAAAGACTACAACAAACGCAAAGGTCACAGTCTCTTAAAAACAAGACATATTTTAAATCAGATCACGTGAGGCATTAATTACTGTCCGAAATGGCACTTAGCTAAACTTCACTGATTTTTAACACGTCATTTCAACAAAAAATCCAACACCAATCAAAATCATAAATCAGACCAAATCTTTCACATTCTCGAGACAATCAAAATATCGATGTTAATAGCCGAAAGTCGATTATAATCGCGACCGTGGTATCGATAAAAAATCTTTAAAGCGATCGTTACTCTCCGGTAGACATAACTGGTGTTTTATGATCTAGTATTTAGAGCGGAGTATATAAAAAGTATTCTTTTATCCAGCCGCCTTCATTTTCGACCATTTTCCTCGTAATTTTCTTGGTGGGAGGGATCCGGGAAATAATATGAAGTCTAGATGCATATTGTGATGATTCAACTATGCTGTTTGATATCCGGCTTCTATTATAATAGATGCAAAACAAGACTTTAATGGATCAGTCATAATAATAGACTCGTTGGTCTGAGGGTAGGAAATTATTAATTGACCCCGCTGGGTCTGTTATGGGTAGAGCGGAAAGGAGTAACAGACTCTTACACTAAGAAAGAGGTAAGGAAGGAACATTCCTTCCTTGGCATAAGCTTTCGCTCGCTAAGCGCTAGACAATGTCAAACTGTGTAACGAAGCTCGATTAATATCCCCATACAAATGCGTTGACAAGTCGCGTTCTTCACAATCCGAATCGCTGAGATTGTTCGATCAACAATTTTCGAAATCGAATCGAAACGGAGCGATTGACACTTGTCGAGGCCCCTGGTGTCTGAGGTAGGTTTATTTATAAAAACCTCCTGACCTGAGAAGTGAAAAATATTTCTCAACAAATACTATATAAAACCGTACATACTCATTCAGTTAATTTCGATACTGTCGCCCCATCGATTAATCTTGAAGAAAACCAATACTTGCCATAAGGAATGTACTGTTGAAAACATTTAAAAATACGTAGACAGTATCGCCAATTCCGGTGAGCGATCAATACTTACTCTGAATTATAGTCTGTTAAATCGGTTCCCATTATACAGGGTGACAACAAACAAAGGTAAAAAGGCCAACACATCAAGTTACCCCAAGCTGTCAAATGTCATTAATAGAATTTCAACTTTATTACAAATCATAAGGTTAATTTTCAATTAGGAAAATTTTACAGTTTGGGATAGCTTGATGTGCTAGCGTCTGTACCTAAGGTTGATACTGTATTTGCAGTATGAATAATACAGTTTTGTGTATACAAAACTGTATTATTCATACTGCAAATACAGTGATAACTCGTATGAGTTAAATGGGGCCATTGGCGCTAACGATGGAGGCAGAGGTGAACGCTCACCTCTTGCCAGTTATGCTTAAAAGCCTCTTTCAATAGGGGGCGAGCCCAGATAAAAAAATATGCCAGATAGGAAAACCCAATGACACTTTCCCCAACCTCAGGAATCGAAACCAGGACGTCATGCTCAGTAGTAGTGCTTGCGACTTCTAGATGAGCGAGACAGTATATTATTAGTATGATATAAGTAATAGAGTTTTTTTGGTGGAGTTTCATGCCCATTCTTCTACATTCTTCTTTTTCATTCTTAAACTACCTTTTGGGACGGGCAACTAGAATCAGTTTTATTTTTTGTTCATTTTCACGTACAAAAGTGTCTTTCTTGAATTAAATTATTTGACTTTGACTTTGGGAGTGTTGTTCTACACTAAAAGAAAGCAAATAAAAGCAAAGCAAAAAAAAGCAATTAGCATTGGCATTTTTTGGTTTGGCATTGTTTTTTGAGCAATTTAAATTGCACAAATTATACTACCCAACGTTTTAAACCGTTATTCTTCCACTCCACTCTATTATTAGTTATTCTACCAGCTTCTCCTCTGGAATCTCATATGTATTTTTCCACCCTGTATAACACATATCTGAAGCGAAATAAATGACACCGAGCACTGACTACATCAGATAGTAAGCTTTTAATTGAGCTACACTGGTCTTTCTGATTTATATGAGGACCACGCCAAAACTTATTCCCATTTTGCCAGATGTTGTGGTCCTATACAGTCGAGTAGCTTAGCTAGACTTTTGTACTTTTACGGGTAGTTTTGATTATTCCTCACGGATTTTTTTTTTTTGTTTTTTTCGAGATTTTTTCATAAAGCGTAACACACAAACAAACTCACTTTCGCATTTATATTATAGGTTAGGATACTTTGGCCATTACGATATCAATCTGCCTAGCCTTTTCCCAACTATGTTGGCGTCGGCTTCCAGTCTAACCGGATGCAGCTGAATACCAGTATTTTGCATGGAGCGACTGCCTATCTGACCTCCACAAACAGTAACTGGGTAATACGATACCCATTGGTAAGACTGGCTGTCAGAGTTTCGGGCTTCTGACGACCCGTAACGACGGTCAAAGATGTAGAAATTACAGCCGGGACCAAGGGTTTAACGTGCTTTTCGAGGCACGGAGGAGTCTCGGTTTGTAAAGATGGTCACCCATCCACGGCCAACCCCGGCAAGCGTAGCTTAACCTGATGGATTGACCTGTGCGGCTGTTATTACTATGGCACGAGCTCCTCTTTTCTCTACGATATATCTACACGATTTTCTAATCGGTAGATCAATAACTGTAGTAAAAATTGGCTGTGAAAGTAAGACACACACATGCACATCGGATTGATTTCATAAGACTTTTACCGGCCGACAGCTCGTTTCCTTATTTGACCGTGTGTCCAGTCCAACAACAGATCTCCTCAATGATACTGACCGACTACTACCACTCCTTGCAGTCAATTTTATCCTTCATTTTAACGTTCAAAATAAAATATTATTTCCATCTCGATTGAATTTTCATCACCTTGTAGATCAGTCGTGATGTTATTATAACTTGATGACAGATTATAAATATCCTTCGATGAATATAGAGTGTAAATTAAACTATTAAATGGTATTCAGTACTGGGCGAGGGATAAAGTACGTCATTTGTTATTGACTGAGGCTCGTAGGTTGGGGATTGTGTGCATTGCTGTGTAAGATGCTGTTTTAAAAGACCTTGTTAGTACAAGTGCAGCGATGGAGCTTATTATGTAGTTGGTAATCCGTGTTGGGAATTGAAATTGTTTGTGTGAACTTACGACGGCTTTCGAGACAAAGATTTAGATAAGTGCATTTATTTGCTCAAACAAGTATAGAAGAATAAAATGCATGCAGGAAAATATATAGAAAAATAAAGATTCTTACTAGAATGACTAGCGAGATGAGGCCTTTTAGAGAAGTATAGACGAAAATGACATTGCGCCGACCCCTAATAAACTGGGATGCAGGAGAACGATGACATGTTTACCAATACTGACTATAACTTCGAACATGGTCCTTCGAGCCGGATATCATTTAAATACCATTCTATAACAATTAGGTACTTTAGCCCCGTTACAGCTAAGTGGTCCTAGGAGTCCAAAGACAGTCCTAAAAAAAAGAAGTTTTACATATTATTCCGATTAAAGGCTCCCGCACAAAGGCGTGACGCGACTCCACTAGAAAAAAATCTATGAAAACTTCTACTTGAATCGTGTAGTACTATAATCTCACGCCTGTCTGCTGGAGCCTTTATGTTATAAAAACCCATCACCATGAATAAATCGTGTCATCCATAAAACAGGATTTGAAGCATGAAGAATATATTAATGCAATTTGTAGCTAATAACATTTTCATACCTTTATGGGCGCAAAGACTACTAATGCTTAGTTAATAGACTAACCTTGAACAAAAACTTGTCATCCATAAATGTACCATCAGTCTCTTCTATCCTTGTCATATACTAAACAATAGAACGAGATAGCAATAGATTGTTTTAGAAAGAAGTCGTTTACGAAGTAGGTAGATTTATACGTTATATTAGCTCTATCGCATATTTAGTGGGTTTTATTTCTCATGTTTATTCGTAAGTATAATAAAGTTTTTCTTTGATATTACATTACTAACAGTTATTTCATGTAGTTCATATTTAGGCCATAAATGTCAAAGAATATACGTTTCTGTCCGAAAGGGTTATCGCTACCCCGGCACATAAAGGGCTAAAGAAGAACATGCATGGGTTTTAGTCAGTAACAGTCTGATACTCCCTTCCGCTCCACTGAGAGCGGGAGATGTCATTTAAGGATTACCATCCCTAAAAAAATCCTTAATATCATGTACCCTCTTTAACACTACTTTTTAAAGACTTCCATTATTAAAAGTTTCAGTAATAATATCCGAAGTGTGTCCATCACTAGCCTGTAAGAGCGGGAGGGGTCATTTGATGATTTCCTACCCTCAAAAAAAAAGCATATTTTTGCATACCTGCATATCTTATCCAGACCGAATGTACAAAAAATAGCATGTATCACCTGCAAACTAAATATAGCTACACTTAAGGTATGAACTAATTATGTAGAATTAATTATAATTCGTAATAAATTGATGCGCATTATATAATAAATTCATTGAGCATGATATATTATACTTATTTTTCTAGTCCATCATTTTATTCATAAAATAAGTAATTTATGTACACTTTAAATGCGTTAATGCAACCTTTAAAAGAGATATATCATTCTTAAGCTACCTCTTTATGTTGGATTGGAAACGCCATTGAATTATGTCCATTTCATTAAGGACTTCTATTTTGATGCAATGGTTGAGGTATTTTAAAATGTCCTCTTTTTTAAGATTGTTTTAATAACGGGATTAATTATATATTTATTTTGACTAACAATATTAATTAAGAACAAATCTAAAATACAATATATCAAACTATTTTGTAAAAACGGGAAGGGGCGTCAAAACATTCGTCCCCATCGCTGTCAGTGGAAAATGTGCCCAAAAGGCTGGCAGCATTGCCATGTTGGTTGGCAATGCAATCAGCATTGCCAACCAACATGGCAATAGGCCACCATGGCAAAAAAGATACGCTGTCACTTCATGTATGATACTGGTATTTAACTGTATTCGGTTAGACTACAAGCCGGCTCCAACATAGTTGGCTACGGAGATGATGTTTTCCGTTATAAAATTACTAACCTCAAAATTGTATGATAAAAAAATCAAATGTCAAGTCTAAAGTGCCCGTTAGGGCCGAGGCCTGCCGGGTAAGCGGGATTGTCCGAAAGGGTTACCGCTACCCCGGAAATTAAGGGCTACGGAAAGAACATGGATCGGTTTTAGTCAGTGAGAGTCTGACACTCCCTTCCGCTCAACCCAGAACGGG
Organism: Hyppa rectilinea; assembly: GCA_951799385.1. Lineage (NCBI taxonomy): Eukaryota > Metazoa > Arthropoda > Insecta > Lepidoptera > Noctuidae > Hyppa > Hyppa rectilinea. Next base: position 14,713,227 of record OX637323.1, read on the forward strand.
AGAAATCACTGGATAATTTCCAACCTTCAAAAAAAAAAGTCTAAAGTTTCAAAGAAGCCATTACAAAAACATCCCATAACATGACTAAATCCAAACCACGCTACTACAAATCCTACCCACCCTTTCCCATTTAAACACCATGATGCCACATTTAAACGAATCAAAAGCATATTAAATAAGCAATAATACAAACGCGTTTTATAAATGTGGACACACAAAGCCGAGGACATACCGAGATGATAAAATGGTTCTTTTTTTGGTCCTCCAAGCATCGTGACCGGTAGGCTCCTGCGCACGCGACTGGCTCACATGCCTGCGATTATAAAGATATCTTTATTTATATTTTTATTGTTTATTATTTTATATTTTCATAATTAAAAGTTTTAAATTGGTCTTTTGAGTTTTTAAAAGAAATAATTATTTTATAGGCAATATTATCAGTTTTCTAAATTTTACAAAAGCATTTTTTTTCTTGTTTTTACAATGAAACTGGAAGAACAAATTAGGGTACTGTATTTTGCCAAAATATACGTTTAGAGTATCGTCAAGAACAATAGTCATTTTCTGAGGGATATACTTATTGTTTGGTTGAAAATCGATGAAAAAAAAATGCTATAACATCACGTCTGTAATTCCCAAATATTACGCCAGTTATGTTTGAAACCCTTATACAGAGTTGATATGACAGAGGGGCATTAAATTACACTACGTATACTATATATAAAAATAAAAAGCACCAAAAATGAGGTTTTTATTTTTTCAAACAAACTAAATAGCTCACAAATCCGAGTAAAACGCAACCACCCTTTGTAAATAAAAACTGACCTTGTAACACAGCGGCACCGACGCGCGCGCGCCGGAGCGCTGTTAGGAAAGATACATCGTGTTCAAACGGGGCAAAAACTTACAAAAACATTGCGACTAAACTACTGCTCCTATTTAATTGATTTTTGGTACAGAGCTTGAAAATGGTCCCTAGTATAAGCTGTCTAAAGGAAAGCCCCTCTGTCGTATCAACTCTGTAATAGGCGAGGCTATTGCCATCAACCGGGATCAGATCAAGACTCCAATGCCAATACCGAGAAATTACGGAAAACTCAATAACAGGAATCGAACTCAGGATTTGATTCTCAGCAGACCTTTGCGACCACTAGCATTTTTAGTTAATTAAAAAATATTGGACACACATTTTTTCTAATTTTACGTAATCCGAAGATCACTTTATCAGGTATATTGAGTTAAAATGTGGCATGAGGTCACAAGTGTGTAGTTTTTATACTTACTTGTGACATAGCGAACCTCCACTCCCCTACTTTAATGCGTTTTACCTGAGTATTTTTTTAATAATATGATATAACAAAAAATACGTGTCTAATATTTTTTTATTATCTGTTTGACGGACTTTAAAAAAACATTTTCTTCCCATGCGGATCGCCCATTACCGGACACAAAAACACTGTTACTTACAGTAGTAAACTTTAAACAAATTTTGATAACACCCACTAAAACCCCACCAATAATTTCAAAAAACTATAGTCAAAAAAAACCATTGACAAATAAACATCACCATGTAAACTTGCGACACACGAGTGTGAAATCAGTATATTGATAAGCTAACGACCGAATGGACCGGGATTCTTGGCCGGCTGTATCAATTAAATGGACGTAGCAATCTTAAGACTTTTAAATTTAAACCAGAGCGAAATTGGTTCACTTCGCTCCCGTAACGGGTAGTTTAATTAATTAGCCAGTGATCGATGGACGGGACATAGGTGTTGGAGGCGGATTTTGGTGTTGCTGTTGTCTTGGTGCTAAGTGTGTCTGTTTGCTCTGTATTTGTTTTAACCAACTTGGAATGTTGGAGTAGTAGGTACATGATGTTTTGTTCGTCAGTTTTGTGGCTTTTTTGAACTGTTTTTTATTATTTATCAAGGGATTCTCTTAAACAGACACGAAAATAATTACATGCACCTAGGTATGCAGGTCTCGACAGCGGTTTTCTCCTAAAGTATTATACATATTACACGTATTAATATAATAATATCATTGTTGTGTTTTATTTTATTTTTATGGTGTTACAAAGAAAGCTGTGAAAGTCAGACAGCCAGTCTTACCAAGGGGTATCGCATTACCCAGTTACTGACTGGGTTGTGGAGGTCAGGAGGAGGCAGTCGTTCCATGTAAAATACTGGTATTCAGCTGCATCCGGTTAGACTGGAAGCCGACCCCAACATAGTTGGGAAAAGGCTAGGCAGATTGATATCGTAATGGCCAAAGTATCCTACCCTGTAATACAAATGCGAAATGGAGTTTGTTTGTTTGTTAGGCAGTCGCTCCATGTATAATACTGATATTCAGCTGCATCCGGTTAGACTGGAAGCCGACCCCAACACAGTTGGGAAAAGGCTAGGAAGATTGATTGACGATATAATTACGTTGACCCCATGTTTTTTAATACTAAACGAAAACTTTGTTGTTGTATTCTTCTGTTGTATTCTTACTGATATCATTTATACAATGAAAGGAACTGTGTTTCTTCCGACTGTTTTTATTTCAAGAGAACACGCTATTGAATTTTGCGTAGGTAACTGTAAGTTATTCAGGACCTTACACTAACCTTACTGTGTACGTATTTATATGTGGTAGTTTCGTCTTTCAGCTCTATCCTTCTGGATACAATTGATTATTTATGCTTTTTTTTTACTTATTTCTGCAATGACTTCATATTCTTATTAATGGTTTTATATTCCTACCTTTTGACGCGATAACTTAATTATCTTCAACGACATCCAAGCTAAAAATCTAAACAAAATTAACCTTACATGATCATACAACAAGTACAATAAAAAACGTTCACAACGCACTGCCAATTTCAATATCACATTCCTCCCCTAACATTAACCCATTCAACGCCACACGTCTACTCAGCGTGAAACTCACATATCAAATGAGCCAATCTCGCGATTACCGTGCCCGTGACGTTTCGTTTCACGCAACTGTCGCGGGACAGTTGGCCGCATAGATAATTATGTGCCAACGGTTCTAATTGGTGTTCTACGTTATATGAATATTGATTTTGTGTGTAATGAAATTATTATTATGATTTTATTGTGGTATCATTTTGATGTCAATTTGTAATGGAGTTTATTAGCAGTAAATTTTAATGGTCTGTGTTATTGAATAATTTAGGCACATTGATATAACAACGTTGATCAAACGTGGTGATGTGTGTATTGACTTCTATGTGAATTTATAAATCGAATGTGGATGTAGAGAGTGAGTAAAACAGATGTTTCTATACTCTGAAGACTATACAACAACTCTCTCACGTTATAGTATCTAAATCTAAATGCAGTTTAACAACAAAGAAGATCCCTTTGCTTCCCTTAAAAGACCATTAACCTTTAACCATAAAGTATCGATATTTAGGCCATCTTTTTTTTTTATTCCACCCGAGAGACCAATTTACAGAGTACACAAGATTTAAAATATTCGAAACATTTACAAAATTGTAATTTTAAATTTAGAATAAAGGGTCTTATAACTCTTCTGGATTCCCACAGGGAGCGTCGACGGCAAATGATTTAAAACCATTTGCTCCTTAATTAATATGAAATGTGGTATTGTCGGTTGTCTCTCTCCTTCGTACTGATTTTCGAAGGGTTGGTATCTCTCTCTCGTTCTTGCTAACAGTGAAATTACCTTGTAGTATATTGAGACATCTTGGTTTGTCGTGATTTATTGTTAGTCGGCAAGAAATTTTATCAATATGTTTACTTTAAGAATTAGTGGTAACTACGTCACGGTTGGCGATTTATGTTACTATGTTAATTCTGTATTGATATCACACTTTATGTTTATAGTTTTAAAAGCTTTAAGAAACCTTTTTTTGGGATACTTTCTATTGTATTTGTAATAACCGTGTAATTTAAAAGTCGGCGTGTTCTTTTTAATTGTTTATGTTGATTTAATGTCTTGTGTATCTATTATAGGTTATTTGTATTGGATCAGCATAACATCATTGACAGGAATGATGGCCTAGTGATGTGACCGTCGGACTACCAAATCATAGGTCTCGAGTTCGAACCCAAGGCACCTCTGATTTTACGGATTCTTGTGCGTATTGTATAATTATTATTTGCTTAAAAATCGCAGAAGGAAAACATCGTAAGGTAACCAGCATGTCTGAGAGATATTTCTCAACAGCATGTGAAGCTAAGTTAAAGGCCCATGGGCAGCATAAAAACTTTGACACCAGGTTAGTCACTAACACAAGAAAAGAACAAGCACAATCTCGTTCAAATGAAGACTATGTACAAAAAAACAAATGTGACGAATTTTATAGAGCTTAAGAAGAATAAACGGGACTACATTACAAAGCAAATAGAATGTAGCAAGATATAAAGCTAACCAAACCCAATAAGCAAATACACACAGCCGAAGAATCCTTAAATATTGGCGGGACATTATTATAATAAGAAGCGTGTCACGCGAGCGTGCGCGTGACGGCGTCCGGCAGTGAAGTGTTAAGATTTCCAAACGATTCTCTGTTTATTTGCATGTTTCTGTTTGTTATGATCGTTGTACGCGATGGTTGGACTAGTCTAGACTTTGTTTGGTGTAATGGACTACATTGAGACGTAATGTCGTCGAAAACTTTTACAATTGATGTACCTACCTAATACATTAATGATTACTGCTTGGTTAATTGTATATTGTAGATCGACACTGTCCACTGTTGTATAAAAATGGTGAATTTATAAGCTAGACACTGTCTCTTAAAATACAGGATAGCCTAGTTTAAGAGGCAGGGTTACATATAATTATGTACAGAAATTTTTGCAACACACTGTAATGCCTAGAATAAGTCTACCCACTAGTTATATCTACTTGTGTACACTTCTGTAACTATTTTGGTACATAAACTTTATTATTATTGTATACGAGCTCATGGCTAAGTAGTAACAGTCGCACGGATCGATTCATCAAGTTAAGCTACGCTTGCCGGGGTTGGTCCGTGGATGGGTGACCATCTTTACATATCGAGACTCCTTCGTGCCTCGGAAAGGACGTTAAGCCGTTGGTGCCGGCTGTCATTCGTGGATCTTTGTCAGTCGTTACGAGTCGTCAGAAGCCCGAAATTTTGACAGCCAGTCTTACCATCAAGTATCTTATTAACTAGTAACTGTAAAAAGTTTCTATCAGATCAACCATTTTTCTAAAAGTATTGGTCGTTCCTCGCGAACATGACGAAAGCCGTAACGGATCGGCAGAAGCCAAAAATTCTGACAACAAGTCTTATTATCAGGTATCTTATTACCCAGTAACTGTAATAGTTTCTATTAGACAAGCCATTTTTCTAAAAGAATTGGTCGTTCCTCGCGAACATGACGAATGCCGTAACGGGTCGTCATAAACCCGAACTTTTGCCAGCCAGTCTTACCATCAGGTATCTTATTACCCAGTTACTGTAATAGTTTCTATTAGACAAGCCATTTTCGAAGGCCGAAGGCCGTAACGGGTCGTCAGAAGCCCGAAATCCTGACAGCAAGTCTTACCATCAACTCTGACACTCCCTTCCGCTCCACCCAGAGCGGAAGAAGTCATTGGATGATTTCATACCCTCAAAAAAAAATGTCTTACTATCAGGTATCTTATTACCCAGTTACTGTAATTAGTATCTATCAGATCAGCCATCATAATATGACGAAAACAATAACACCAAGCTAATCATATTTTTAAAGGACCAGTATTTTTTACCTCCCAACGTATCTCACCCATACGGTATATCCCACATGTCCAGTCATTAAGAGGTCACGGTGCGCTACCCCTGTGTGGGGTTCGACCACGTGCCATATTGTGAAACGGTTACAACAGATGTGCGGCCTAAATTATACGTTTTTAATTGTTTTCCGTGAATTATGATGTGTTGTATTTTTGTTTTTAAGGGTATTTTTTTCGGTATGTAGTTCGGGTGGCTATTGGAATGGTTCTATTCTTACTTTGCCAAAAGTTAAGGGCCTGGTTGAGTATTTATGTGTCATTGACTATATAATGAAAGGTTTGCGATATAGCTTGCAGAGTAAGTAAGCTGAAGGTAAGAATAGGCCAAAATCAAAATCAAAAGTCATTTATTCAAATTAGGCTGAAGATCAGCACTTTTTGAAGGTCAAAGTTACATAAGACAGTCCCCCAAAAACGCCTACCCTTCACCACTTCCTAGTGCCATGTAAGTTGAAGGTTGCTGGTTTGAGTTTGAAAGAGTTTGAAATTGAAATTGTTTATTGAAAAATTGATTAGTATAAATGTTTACAAATATAGTGCTATAAAACTAGACTACACTATATTCCCTCGCCTTCTCCTTTAGAGTTGGCAGTATGTACGGTGAACCCGCACATTTTGTAATATTAAGTAGGTTAAGCTACATCAGCGTTTGCATACGCGCGACCATTTACTAGACTGGCTAAGTAAAATAAATCAGTGATTTTACCACACTCAACACGGTTTAATTCTTCGTCCCCGGGTTTCCATAATCACAAGTGTACCGAATAATCATCGTGCGCTTGAACAAGGTGTATAGATTATCGTCGTACATTTTTTTCTCTAGCTGGATGTCGGTCCATCCAGCTAGAGAATCACCATATATTTTCCCATATTTTTCCTTTTTTCTTTGACTCTTTCTTTGCATCATGTTTACCACAAAGAAAGGAACGCATTTTCAAACCTTTAAAAGGGGGCTGGAACATACTGGATCCGGGAGACGGAGGACAGCATGTTGTTGGACAGTTGATTGTGATAGTCTGAGGAGATTGATACAAGATATTTACATTGACTGACTTATAGTTAAGTATTTCGACTTTGGTCTATTGTGTAGTCTTTTACGAAATCATATTTACCTTGCGGTTTTTACAATACTTCTTTTTATTTATTTATTTTATTTTACAGAAAACTTACATTTGTACTTACTAATTACACAAATAGAAATCGTTAGGTAGAAAAAATTGCTTATTATAAGCTTCCAAACATATTCAGCTTTTTCAGTGTATTTAAAAAAATATATCAAAAATTTAACTTTAACCACACAAAAATATTGTAAACCTAAGTTCTAAAATCACGTACAAGGCTATTAAGTAACGCAAACCGCTCTTGATCCGGTTAACTTTAACTCAAGTTTATGGTGGTTTAACACGAACCGCTTGTTACGATCACTGTAACCCAACCATTGTTAGTTCAAAATTAACATACGTTTTACTTTGACAAAATATTCGTTGTTTAGTTTAGAGTGCACTGAGTTTATAGTCTGAAAGTTTATTATAAAATCTTTGAAATAAATTGCCTGATTTTTTTGCATATTGGTAATGGAAGTCGACTTAGGGCTGGTTTTTCAATCGTCAGATAAGTTTTACCGGAGGAATAAATGACAGTTTGACAGCTTTTGCATAGAAAATATGTCAAAACCGCCATTTTAGGTCTTCAGATAAAAGTTATAAAGTGATTGAAAAAGCGGCCCTTAAACGTTCATTTGCTAACTGTTTCACCCTTAATGATCTTTAAAATAAACATTTCTGAATCTTCTTTTCGTGTGGTTAGTTACTAACCTGGTGTCAGAGTTTATATGCTGCCCATGGGCCTCTGACTTAGCTTCACATGCTGTTGAGAAATATCTCAGAAAAAAAAGATCAGAATTATTTCAATTATTGTCGAGTTTCGTGCATATAAGAATAACAAAGTTATGTCTTTAACTTCAAAGTACAGTCACACTCATGCACGACCGCATACTTACTTACTTAATTTTATACTTTAGAAAAACATGCGTATCCGAAGCAGCTGACCAATCATATTTCCAAGCACTCGTCGCAGTTACATAATTTACCATAATACAACAAGTACATGCCTAAAATCGCAATAATAAAGACGGCACACGCAATTACAATAACATAACGCTATCTCTCTTATGTTAATCAGCTGTGAACACATTTGCGTTGCACCTTTGCGTTCGAATGAATATTCATATGGTAAAAATACTTAATTAAGAAGTTGAATACCTAAGTTTGTTTGTGGTGTTTATTAAAATAGACATTTTAATGGAAAAAGGTCGTGTCTAAACATTAAAAATCTGTACAAAAATACAACAAAAAAAAATGTTAGTTAAAACTGAAAATCAGTGCAACTACGTGCCATTTTTCAAATGAAACTAAACGCGATCACCTCATCTAAATTATTTGTATTTTGGATTAGTATTTTGGGAAATTCCTACTCAGGGTGACAGGTCACTTCCAGCTCACTTCACGTGAAGTGAGCTCTAAGTGACCTGCTATTTAACTTGATAGGGATTGACACTTAAGCGGGATTGTCCGAAAGGGTTACCGCTACCCCGGAACATAAAGGGCTACGGAAGGAACATGAATGGGTTTTAGTCAGTAAGAGTCTAACACTCCCTTCCGCTCCACCCAGACCGGGAGAAGTCATTGGATGATTTCCCAGCCTTAAAAAAAAAGGGATTGACACCATTGACCGCTCACTTCTAGCTAACTTCATTATAATTTTACGATGAAATTTTCGCATAAAACGGGCTACTACTAATTAACTAAACGTTATTGTCCATATAACGTAAATCAATGCAAAGCAATGCGACTAATTAAAACGAATGACAAATTGCGCACACGCAACATTTTTTTTTATTACAATACCATTGCGTTTCCGTACATTATTAGCTTTTCCAATAATCGGTCTAATATGGCAGTGAAATGATAGTTGTTGCTTTTTATTCCAGGGTATGCAGACTTTGAGCTATGTATTTAAAAGTATTTAAGTTTTTGTTGATAACCTATTTGTAATGTACACTAAGTCGGGTTTTTAATTGATGAAACGATTCCGCAATTATATTATTTGAATGCGTAGACCAGGAGGCAATTTCCGTAATTATAAGAAAGTTTGCATTATAATCTCTGTCTCATTCTGCCAACAATGCAAAAAGAACCTTTTTTTTTTCTTATTCAGTTTTAAAGATTGTACGTACATGGTGCATACTACTTGCAGTGGTTTTGTATGTAGAACTGATTACCATAGTAACGTTGTAACAATCTTTGGCAATAAAATAATATGGTTAAAGCCCGTAGAATTTTCTTAAGTATTTAAAAGTTACATTAAAATCTTCACATAGTAGCATGGCCTGGTTGAAGAATCGAAAAACAGGTGAACAGAATAGAATGTTTAAAAAAATATCAAAGTCACAATCAAATCATTTATTTCAAATAGGCACAAGAAAGGCAGTTTTAACGTCACAATTAACAAGACATTAAATTGATTCTAATCGCTCTTTCCAAAAGGTAATTTCGTAAGGAGAAGAATGGGTAGGAACCTCCACCGTTAGTCTTGTTAAGTATAACAATGGCAGGTAAAATTATGACACAAATACATGGTGCTTACAAACATAACTACAAACATTCTAAAAGTTAGTAACAATCAATCAATTATTGATTAAAGTCCAATGAATTTTCTTATTTAAGTCGTTGACTGCCACGCAGCAGACACAATAGAAAAACGATTGCTCGCGGCTCACCGGTGACCGCGTTGGCGCTCAACGTGTACCTAAGTGGTTTTAACACGTTAAGTGCGAAACGAGGCCTAAATCACCCCTCATGCAACTTCCTTGTGGTGCGGCAAGGAAAAACGTGAACATCTCTGTCGTGCGACGGGCATAGCTTTGGTTTGGTCCAGTATAGAAAAGAGATAAATGTATATTTGAGACGCGCTAATGGTCCCGGACTCGGTGGTATACCTACCTTGGTACCGGATGTCTTAGGCCTCGTACCGCACTGAATTAATATAATTTTAATGCAGTGCGGAACGAGGCTAAAACGTCCCATATCCACCCGGACCTCGTACCGCACCCAACGCGAGCTTCCCGCGACTAGTGTTGTGCATCACGTCGATTGGAGAGCACGTCCTTTTACATTGCCGAACATGTCTAAACGATGTCGGAAGAAGTTAATTTAAAAAAAACCCAGAAACAGAACGATTGCGATTTTTTATAAAAAAGTATATTGTTACTGATTTTTTTATGTTAATTCAAGTTCTAATAAGTGTATCTTTAAAGCCCGAGGCAGAATACATAGGATAGTTTCTTTTCTACTACTGGTTTTGTTTTTGTTCTATTCTGTGAACCGCATTAAGATTTTCACACAAAAATAGATAAACATCGTTGCGTCGATATTATTTTTCCCATCACTAATCTTAGCGAAAATGTACCTTACTTCAGTGCGTTACGAGGTGTATAAGATCCCATATTTTGTTTTGCCAATAATTCCAGATCCCGGGGCGACGGTAGATTAGGGTTCATCAATTCACTGTCTATATCGATAAGGACCAAAATTTTAATTTTTCTTTGATTTCGCGCCAGAAAATGGATTTTAGTCTGGTAAAGGAGGTGGGGTCTAATAGACCGCGTGTCGCCCTAACGTCTGGTCACGGTGCGGGCCGATAAAACGTCGTGCCGCAGGAACGGAAAGTTTGCAAAAATTGGTGCCGCAGCTAACGTGTTAAAATCTTCCTTAGTTTTTATTTTTGCTATCATGTAACAGTGACAGGAAGTTATTATAACATCATCCACATAGTTCCAAGTAGGAAAAATACGTATAATTGAAGCTAACTCAAAAAGCATTCATCAGAACTTGACTATTTGCTTTCAAATAAAAAATGGACTGACCAAATCGGTGAATAAATTACGAAATTCCTCCGATTTTTTTGAAATCGGTCAAAATACCTCTAGTTTCAAGAATTTGTCAAAAATGTAGAATTTTCGACAAATTCTTGAAATTGAAATGAGATTGCGATTTTCAACGTATTAATTACGGAAATTAGCCATCAGCTGCAAGCATTACATAGCCAATGTTTTTGTAGACCGTGAGAATTTTTTTTTATCTGCATCACATTAGCTTAATTACTAAACCACCCTACAAACACACATCAAACAAATAGAAATACTATAATTATCCTTCCTACCTACAACGTGCTAAAATACAAAATTACCGAGTTTCGCAAAAGCAACAGCTACTGTCATCAATTTTCGTTTTCAATTTATAACAAAAACAAAAAAAAAGTACCCCCGATAGTGTAATGACGATTATAGAGGGTGATAAACCACCGCGCATTCGATTAGTGACGTACCCACGGACATTATCGATAAATCGGTAAATCCATTCGATTGCCGGCCAGTGCTATCTTGATCTGTGAGCCGCAAAACAATAACTTTGCCTTTTTTATTAAAAAGTTAAAATGTTGTGCAAAGAAAAGTAATGAAGGCTGTTGTGTGAAATAATTGCGATTGTTTTTTATAAAGAGTGCAAGGCTTAATGTTGCGGTGTTTAAATAATTATGTGAGGTATGAAAATGTTGCTATATATATTTAAATGAGTAGTTTGTTCAAAAGAATTTGTTCGAAAACAATAGCAATAAAGCCATTGATACACTAATTTAATATTGCTTTTAATATGTTTATTACTGGAAACAATAAAAGTTTCTGTTAAACATATTTTTATTATTTTTGTCTGTTCTGGTCGGTTATTATATTGGTAAACTTTGTTGTTGTTATTGTTTCAATTCCAAAAATTAGGCCGGCTATCTTTTTATGGATCAGTATCTAGCTATTATACTTAACCCTTCTAGGTGGGTAAATAACCTGCCTATAATATCCTGACCTTGTACTTTTATAGATAAAATAATACAATTTATTATTGTAACAGCCTAAACATAAAGAAAAACCGGCCAAGTGCGTGTCGGGCTAAGCACAAACAAGGGTTCCGTAGTTAGGATGTATTTATCCCAAGACCAAGCTAAAGATTGACCTTGACTTTTTTAGAGCTCCGTGGGAATCATAGACTTCTGGATTTGAAATTAATTTCAGCTTATTTATAATTAGGTACCTCCACACCTTCCTGAGATAAATGGGCCTTGACAGACAGACAGTGGGACCGCAAAGTGATCCTATAAAAGTTCCGTGATTGTTGTAAGGATACAGAACCCTTTAAATTCATTACCTGTCATTTCGTTTGCTTTTTGTGTTGGTTGAGTATTTAGTTTTGTTACGCTTCTGCTAATTATCACAACTTAAATTCCGAATTGCTTTAAATAACCTTGAGTGAGAAAAATAGGACAAAGGTGTAGTTTACGGTTTAATATCCGCCTTATAACCTCATTATTACTTTACAGTTATATTTATACTACATACTAGCAGTTAACCCGCGACTTCATCCCCGCAAATCTCGACAAAGAACCTATATAGTCCAAAACTATCCCAAGCTGAGAGCAACTACACAAAATTTAATTTAAATCAGTTGAGTGTTGTCAGTGATAAACGTGTAGGTACGAAACGTGCTTTTTATATATTACTAGCTTCCGCCCGCGGCTTAGCCCGCATAATATGTCGACAAATTATACATATAAACCTTTCTCTTCAATCACTCTATCTATTAAAAAAAACCGCATCAAAATCCGTTGCGTAGTTTTAAAGATTTAAGCATACATAGGGATATAGGGGCATAAAAAGCGATTTTGTTTCATACTATGTAGTGAAGATTAAATATCACAAAACTACTTGTAACACAAAACAAACCTTAAAACACAAAACCCAAACACAATCAATAATAACTCCCAGCCAATTGAAACGGACGTCGATAAACTATGATTTATCGACACAAACCTATCGATAGTACCACATCACTGGCTTCCACATGGTGTCTCCCAGGCAGTAATTGGCCAGGCCGGCCGTAAAGTGTACCGTACCGTTTGTCGGTGACAACGCCATTGTCGTGAGAATTATTATTTATTTTGTATTATGGGTTTCGTGGTGGTTAGTATAGGAGTGTTTAACAATGTTTTGTAATACAAGCAACAGGTTTATCATTCTCCAAAAAGATTCAGGGCGCTTGAATCTAAAAGCTCATCACTAGTTTACGATTGTTATTACTGAGAAAATAAGTTCTTGTCTACAAAAATCCAAACTTTTTATCCATGTCTGTATACATCCATGTCATATGAATAACTTTCACTATGGAAACAAATCAGAAATCGCGTCATATTTTTGAGTTACGTGTACATAAATGTATGGAATAGCTCATATTTTTTTCGCGATTTCGGGTTTTGATCCCATAATAAAATTTGTTCACAAAATAAATACAATGCTCCCAAGTAATTCTAAGAATAAATTTTTTAACACCTTATTTTCTAAGAATCAAGTCTCTCCTGGAAATATTGTGTGGCCTTAAACGTACGGCCTATAATCTACTACCGTACTATTACACCGTCATATTCAATACTTATCAAGTAGTTCTCACTATCATTGAAACCATATCATTAACGTTTCGATCAAATGTTAACAGTAATTAGAACAGGTTGACCTTTACACTGAACTGGTAAAAATGGTACTCAAAGTTTTGTAAGCGCTGCGACCCAGCAAAGTCAAAGTCAAATCATTTATTTCAAATAGGCACAAGTAAGGCACTTTTGAACGTCAAAATGAACAAGAAATAGAATTGATTCTAGTCGCCCCTTCCAAAAGGTAGTTTCCAAAAATATCTCATTCAGTCCCAAGAAAAAAGTTTGAGAAACTGTGCATATTAAGAATTCTTTCTCAAAAATGCACTAGTATAAAGCCTAGTACTCCTTGATACATAAAGTCCCTATCATGTTGTTTTTAATTCAACGGTATTATTTTACTGCTCCTGAAATACTTTAAAATACTTTATAGTCCCAATAGAATAACGTAATGAACTAGAATGTTGTAGAATAGGTTTTTAAACAAGTGTTGTACAGACTATTAAATTGCCTTTAGCGTAAAAGGGGATGCCATTTTTTTATTTGATACTAAATGTAAAGTTATAGAATATGTACAGAGGCCAGCACATCAAGTTACAACAATCTGTCAAATTTCATTGATAGTATTTCAACTTTATTGCAAAGACATAAGGTTCATTTTTAATTGAGGAAATTTGACAGTTAGGGATAGCTTGATGTGCTGGCATCTGTACATTCTTGCAAGTTTTTTTTTTTAATCAGCCTGTAAAGTACCCGCTGTTGGGACAGGAGTTCCATGTGAGAGGGAGTGGACTGTAATCTACAGACATGTTTTCGAGGGTTTTGGTATTGCAAGATTTAATCTCATGTTTATAACAAGTGACTTCTGTTTGTAAAATAAAAATAAATATCTATCATTAATAAAAAAGTACAAGTTACTAGTAGGTACATTATCAGTAAAAAATAGTTAGCTGCGTTTTTTGTTTACCTTACACTACCTTTTTTTTTTTTTTTTTAAGGCTGGGAAATCATCTAATGACTGCTCCCGCTCTGGGTGGAGCGGAAGGGAGTGTCAGACTTTGAATTGTCAGAATTTGAATTCCAATTTTAATGTCAATAAAATAATGCCTCGTTGGTCTAGTAGTCGCAAGCGCAACTGCTGAGCATGATGTCCTGGGTTCTATTCCCTGGTGGGGCAAATGTTATTGGGTTTTTACACACATAACTTCTTAGTCTGGATTTGTGCCCAGTTTAAAGCAATAGGCCCACCCACAGATATAGATAGACATAGATAACGCAAGTATCTGTATGAAAACCAAGCGTGCCCTTTTTTGACTACCTATTATGACTCACAAGCACTATTTAGTGATGTATGATGATCCGACTAGCGCTGTATACCGATGCAGACTGAGCGCGAAAGTGACCACTTACGATTTTTGTACGTAAGCTAGGCACGCGAAGTAGTTGCTCTTGCGTTATCTATGTCTATCTATATCTGTGGGCCCACTCCTTTTTACATAGAACTCGCGAAATGTGAGTGTACTTAGTTACACCTCTGCTCGGCTCTTCACGGATTACAGACGTGTTATGTTACACAGTTATTTTATTTCCAACTCACAATGAAACAACTAGAACAGCTACCTTCAACCCTATAATTGTAATTTTTTAATAATGTCTGGATATGACATTTGAGTCAATATCTTCGAATGAAATCGATACTTACTTTCTTGTTACTGTTCTAATTACAAAAATTGTGCAGGTGTGATAATAAAACGTATTAATAATCGCGCGTATGATTGTATACAAATTATGATGAACGGAACGTATTATTTTCGGGGCATAAAGAACTCATAGATCATTGGTAGGTACAGACGCCAGCACATCAAGCTATCCCTAACTGTCAAACTCAATTAAAAATGAACCTTATAACTTTGCAATAAAGTTGAAATACTATCAAAGAAATTTGACAGATTGTGGTAACTTGATGTGCTGGCCTCTTTACTAATTTTTACCCACATGCTACATATTGAAAATAACTGTGTGTGTCATTTCTTTTTGTGATCTTCAAAATATATGGCAGTAAATGTAAGGCAGTTTGTAGTATTCCAATTCAAAATAGGCAACAGCTGGTCGATTCTATCAAATTCCCACCGTGGTAACTCAGGTGACGTGAGCGGTCTATCCACCTGATGCTGTGCATTAACACCACTCCTATCTCACTTCACGATCACGAAGAGCCCGCGGCTAAGTACTAACGGCCGCACAGGTCGGTCATCAGGTTAAACTACGCTTGCTTGGGGTTGGCCGTGGATGGGTGACCATCTTTACACAACGAGACTCCTCCGTGCCTCGGAAAGCACGATAAGTCGTTGGTCCCGACTGTCATTTGTGCATCTTTGACAGTCGTTACGGGTCGTCAGAAGCCCGAAAATCTGACAGCCCTTCAAGAGGGGTATTACCCAGTTATTGGGTTGTGGAGATCAGACAGGCAGTCGCTTTATGTAAAATACTGGTATTTAGCTGCATCCGTTAGACTGGAAGCCGACCCCAACATAAAAAAAGGCTAGGCAGATGATGATGAGCTCAGTTCACGATCACTTCAACTAAGTTTCCATGGTAAGATTTTTGCAAAATAGCACTACAGGACAACGTTGATTACGAGAGTAATCCACGGAATCTTCCTCATCTGCTTCAGCTTATGTGAATCAATTAATTTTCATGTTCATAAAGCATAAGGATTTGCCACGTATTCTGTGTTTTGCCCCGACGATAATTAGACTAATAAATGAAAGAATGAAAGAAAAAATGTTTATTCTGCACAAACAAAACGCACTTTTCTAAAAAATAAACTTAAATTCGGTAAATACACCCGTGCAAAGCAGCTTAAAAAAACTCATATTCAGAATAATTAAAAACCATTGTATCTCGGCCAATAGATGAACCACAGACAAAATACCTACTGAAAACTTATTGCCTAAGAACATGAACATGGTAAGAATAACAAATCTAAAGAGTTATTTTTCAAGTTACTACATAGTATAAAGCAAAGTCGCTTCCCGCGTCTGTCCTAAAGGATTTTGATGCAGTTTTTTAATAGATAGAGTGATTCAAGTGGAAGGTTTATATCTATAATAACTACTGATAATTTCAAGATTTCTAATGCGAAGTCGTAAATAAACACATTTTTTTACGCTTCCATTGCAAAAATCGCTGGCTGAACTCTACAAGATAGATCAAAATATTGTACTAAGTAAATACTGTAATGTAATGTAGTAAGAATATAGCGCGTCGGAGGCGCGGACAAAAGGTAGTAATAACATAAAATGCACGAGAAACAAAAATGTCGATGGCCAGCCGCCGCAGGAGACGCTCCGGGCGTCGGGAGCCACGTGACGACTCCCGGCCACCGTAGGCGCGGGCCTGCGGGCGGTGAGTAATGGGTGACTCACCGTCCGATCAGCACCAGACCCGTGCCGTACGGCGCGTATATGTTCCACGCGCGCCTCAAAGAGATGTCAGCATATGAAGGGGCCCCCCAGGGCCAAGCCTGCCGGGTAAGCGGGATTGTCCGAAAGGGTTACCGCTACCCCGGAACATAAAGGGCTACGGAAGGAACATGGATGGGTTTTAGTCAGTAAGAGTCTGACACTCCCTTCCGCTCCACCCAGAGCGGGAAAAGTCATTGGATGATTTCCCAGCCTTAAAAAAAAAAAAAAAGGTGATAACTTAAAAATAAATAATAATATAAATATCAGCAGGAAATAAAGATGTATATTTGATACAAACACTTAGTAACTCTTAACAAAATGAAGAAACTTATTTTCCCCTTAACTAAATACATACAAGCTCCCTTCACAGCATCCCCTGCGCAATCTCTCTGATTTGTCGCGCAGGCCACGCCCTCTCGTTTACTCGCGCAAGTAGTGCTACGAGTAGATATTATAATAATTGATAAGCATGTTATGTTTGCTCCAATTTTATCCCGCTCTTGCAAACCGTGTGACGCATATACTAGTTGGGGGGTTGGGGAGTTGGCGGACCGTTTTAACTGGTGTATAAATTTTATTCTGGATTCGGTAGGGCAAATGTAATAAAAAAAATAATGTAAAAACACATTCTTGGCATTTTTTCTCTGGTACATATATATATCCCTTTAGCCGAAACCTTTGTAGTTCGTCTTGTGTTTGGGCCGGATATGTGTATATCCGACCGATATGTGAATATCCGACCACGGCCGAGAGAATAATTAACTGGATTAAGAGAAAATGTGCGTCAATTCAATAGTGAATATGTAGACAGATGCAGTTCTCCCTTTTATTTTATTTTTTTAATTATTTCTTCTGTTACGATTTCATTTTACATCACAGATATTATCATTTCTCGTTGAACGCAGCTGCCAACACAGCGTCTCAACTAATGTCCCAATAACCAGTAATTATACACATTTAATTATTGTGTTTAATTACTGAACAAAATACTATGTGATATTTACAAAGTACAGCACTTGCTATTAAGAATGCAACGGCAATTAACACTAAAGGTGGCGGAGATAAAGATAACGTTTAAATTGTAATTATATAACATTTAAATTATAATTATTATAAATATCTGGGTTGATAAGATGAAAATAAAGAAGTAACCTGAGCTGTTATGAATATAAAAATAATATTATATATATATATATATATATGTATATTATCATTCTATACTAATATTATAAAGCTGTAGAGTTTGTTTGTTTGAACGCGCTGATCTCTGGAACTACGGGTCCGAATTGAAAAATTATTTTTGTGTTTGATAGTCCTTTTATCGAGGAAGGCTATAGGTTATATGTAACATCACGCTACGACCAATAAGAGCCGAGCAGCAGGTGAAACCGCGCGGGAGAAGTTAGTGTATGATATTAGGCCGGATCGTTTTGTGTTTCACGAGAAGCACAGAGAGCTAGTTATTTAGATAAACTTTACAATGTACTAATTGTTAATATTTACAACTATTCTTCTGTTTTGTTTCAGTGGTCATGCACAAAGAAAAAGAAGACATCCACGGACACCGGAGAGAACACTCACCCTACGACCACGCGATGCCGGATGGAGAGATGTTCTTACAAGTAAGTGTGTTGAACATAATAATTTAGACTAAAAATAAATAAAATAGAAAGAATATCCGTAATGACATTATAAAAGCTTTTTACTAAATGCATTATATGAAAGTAAGATTTGAAAAAACCAATATTTTTTTTTTACGTTTGTGTGTCTGTCTGCTCCGGGTAATAGAAAGTATATACGGCTTCTTCCAACAATTTTTTTTTAAATAATGTTGTCCTGTTTGTCTGTTTGCTCCGGCAAATCTATAAAACGGCTGGTTCTATTTTGACAGGACTTTCACTGGCAGATAGCTGATTTTATAAGGAATATTTTAGGATAATTTTATTTAAAAAAAAATTGTAGGGTCCACCCTGGCGAAGCTGCGGAGAATAGCTAGTTTAGGGTAAATTAGATGACAATATTAAAAAAAATATTTGATAATATTTTTGCATGGTGATACCTAAATTCATTAAAAATGATGGCGCTTCTGCATAATCAGCCTATAATTTTCCCACTGCTGGCATATAGGTATCCTCACGGTTTAAAGAATTTAGTTAAGGTTGGTTTAAGGTTTAGGAGGAGCTCGTGGCTAAGTAATAACAGCCGTATGTGCGATCCACCAGGTTAAGCTACGCTTGCCGGGGTTGGTCCGTAGATGGGTGACCGTCTTCACATACTGAGACTCCTCCGTGCCTTGGAAAGCACATTAAGCCGTTGGTCCCGGCTGTCATTTGTGGATCTTTGACAGTCGTTACGGGTTATCAGAAGCCCGAAAGTCTGACAGCCAGTCTTAGCAAGGAGTATCGTATTAACCAGTTAATGGGTTGTGGTGGTCAGATAAGCAATCGCTCCATGTAAAACACTGTTATTCAGCTGCATCCGGTTAGACTGGAAGCTGACCCCAAAATAGCTGGCAGATTGATTGATTGATTGTTTCTAGGCTAAGGTTAACCCTGCGACAATGTCTTGGGATCGGCCCTTTTTTTAAACAAAATATTGACTCTTCGCTGCCACAAATTTTCTATTATCATAACATTATAGTATAAATATCTAACCTTCGCCCTCAAGGTTACAGAATAGCAGTACCTTGAACAAAGCATAAGTTTTTCAATTTTATTAAGTTTTTCGATTTATGCTATGCAATATTGTTTATGGAGGATAATTGGATACTGTATATTCTTTGTTGACTTGTTCTGTAGGTACGATAAACGAGTAATTTTCAAATACACCAGCAAGTCCGTCCTGTAAAAGTCTCACTGTGAAACCTTGAATGATGAGTAAAATGAGCTGATACTAGATTTAGTAAGTTAAGTCAGAGGCCCATGGGCAGCACAAAAGCTTTGACACCATGTTAGTCACTAACCATGCGAAAAGAAGTAATTGTTTTTAATTTAAAACATGCTCGTTTTAATGTAAACAGTAATTATTCTTCTAAGGATCAATGATTCTAAATTTAAGTTAAAAAAACACAATAACACTTAACCCAGGACCTGATGCTCAGCAGTAGCTCTTGCAGCTCTAGACCAGCAGAATAAGGAGACAATTATGATATTGCAGAAGAATAATTATTTCCATTGGCCTACACTTCCTATTCTAACAGTGGTAGACGCGCTATCATGGGCAGCGAGATTGTCCGAAACTGTTCCCGCTACCCTGGAACATAAAGGGCTAAGGAAGGAACATGGTGAATGGGTTTTAGTCAGTAAGAGTCTGACACTCCCCTCCGCCTCACCCAGAGCGGGTCATTTGATGAACTCCCACTGTCAAAAAAAAACGCGCCTTCATTTCCGTGTAGTTTCGAACAGGGATACCCTATAACGTCGACTCAAAGGATTCATTTTAATTTTTCATAATTATTGCTTACTTTTACGTAACTACAAACATAAAAATCCCTGAAAATGTATTTTGACTCCTTTTTTTAAATACAGGGTAAAGGGTTTTCAGGGATATTATTTTATAAGTAAGTCTGTTTTTAAAAAGTCACCATGACATTTTGTTAAGTATACAAGTCTGAGAGTTCTCTTAGTAATCAAAAGTACTATTACAACATTATTATTTCATCCTATACAACATTACAGCCTTATGAACTTTTGTTTTTTAAACTCAGCCGTCCTCGCAGTAACAAGGCTCCATAGAGACGACATGACACAGTTATAAATTATGAATAGTTAGTCTGCAACAAAATAAATCAATAGGAAGTATCGATGCTATAAATAATCAGTACTGTGTGCTTATTTAACTGTCTCTAGTTAGCTTTGTGAGTTTCCATTGTCATGCGATACGACATTTATGACGATACGGAAAAAAATTGAGTTCATTTTTATATTTTAGTTTTTTTAGAACTTGAGTTTCATTGTAAAAGCTTCAATGCCACTTTCTTATGCCAATAAATAACAACAATAAATCTTGAATAAAAAGATCTCTTACGTCATTGACTGCCACGCAGCAGACACAATAGAAAATTATTATATGTGGGCGTCTAATGTGTCAAGTAAATTATTATGTTATATGTTCCAGCCATCACTCATTCCTATAAAATGATGTCCACCTGTTAGTTAAAAAGATCCTTTAAATCCATCATCAATAATAATAACATAATAATAATATCCTTACATTTCACACAACGCCATATAGTCCCAAGCTAAGCAACCTAATGCTTGTGTTATGGTAACGAGATGGCTGATAAACTACTTATATACATTTTCTTTTCTAAATACATACATATTATACATAGAAAAACACCCAGACTCTGAACAACTACTTGCAGGTCGTACAAATATTTATTCCGTGCGGGAATCAAACCATTCTGCGCAGCAGTCAGTCGCTCAACCACTGCGCCAAATGTGTCGTCAAATATATTGGATCAGTTCAGTTCAGTTCAGTCCATGAAACGCTATGGAGGTATAAAGTTCTCTGAGTATCCATAAAAAAGGGAGGACCCTTCGATCAGACGGGTGTTGTGTGAGATAGACTATAACTGCCCGACAATTTTTTTTGTTTTGTATGGCATCTTACAGTTCAACCATAGGGTTGTCTACAGCTAAATCGGACTTGCTTGTGGATGCCACAACAAATTGCAGCCTCCAGCTAGGGCTTATAAAAACTTACAATCTAAGCGACTACATGGTAATGGCACCCCCTGTGGGGTTCGGGCTTCGCTTTAGGGCGTCTTTAGGGGAGGACAGCAAGGCACAGGCTGGATGGGGCGTATTCGCCCGACGATTGGTGTCGGGATGTTGTATATATTATGCTAGTCGCGCGGTAAACTTTGCTTGCGCGATGCAGGATTTTGCGTGACGTCATTGTGATGCGTAGTTCGCATGTAGCGATGTCGATGCCGCTACAACTCAATGGAAACGCGCCCCCACATTTCTCCGTCCAACTTGCCTCGTAACTCAGCCTGTGTCTGGCCAAGGAAATAGCTACGAAACCCGACGAAAAACTTGGCAAAAGTCTTTATTGTCAACGACAGAATAATTTCGGTCCCCCACGTCAGGCCCGTTCTTATATTATAGTACGAAAAAGTTTAGCTCTTTGTTTTTTGTTTGAATTCGTGCATCGGCTTCGGGAAAGTTCGGCTTATTTTATTTGTTCTTGATGCGGTTGGGGAAAATTCTCTGTGTATGGGAATTTTGTACGAATGATTGAATAATTTGGCATTCCTATGCTGTTCTATCCAAAGTCGTGTAGTGCTGCGCGGAATGGATGGCTTTATTTGTTACATGGAATTTGTCTCAATGTTTGACGAGAAAAGTATCCAAGATTGTAGACAAAGTCAAAGTCAAATCAGTTATTTCAAATAGGCACAAGAAAGACACTTTTGAACGTAAACATTAACAGGAAATAGAATTGATTCTAGTCGCCCCTTTCAAAAGGTAGTTTCGTATGGAGAAGTATTGGCAAGAAACTTCACCGTTACTCTTTTAAAATGTTTTGCTTATATTAATTATATAATAATAAATCAGACAATGCTTAGGCCTCGTAAATTTGAATTTGTCTTTGTTCTGATTACGATGTTTTCTTCTATTCCAGGCACTCAACGGGTTCC
The DNA here is from genome assembly GCA_951799385.1 of Hyppa rectilinea. Lineage (NCBI taxonomy): Eukaryota > Metazoa > Arthropoda > Insecta > Lepidoptera > Noctuidae > Hyppa > Hyppa rectilinea. The sequence continues at coordinate 14,735,655 of OX637323.1, forward strand.
TGATGATACTGACGTGTGAGGGAGAGGTCTTCTTCGCCACACACAGCATCGAGAGTTACTTAGGCTTCCACCAGGTATGTCCAATTTATTTCTTATCAAATCTTAGCATGTAGTACGTGCTTATTCCTTGTTGTACTAAATTGGTCTCTGCATATACTGCCATAGACACCTACTTCTTTATTTTTTTTTATCCTTGTTTGTGCACTACTAACAATTATAAGGTATTTTACTAAAACCGGCCAATTTCAAGTCGAACTCGCGCAAATTACGTTTATTGTATGGGTGCCCCCTTAAATATTTATTTTATTCTGTTTTTAGTATTTGTTGTTATAGAGGCAAAAGAAATACATCATAAGTGAAAATTTCAACGGTCTAACTATCACGGTTCATGAGATACAGTCTGGTGACAGACGGACAGACGGACGGACGGACGCACAGTGGAGTCTTAGTTATAGGGTCCTGTTATACCCATTTGGTACGGAACACTAAAAAATGGACTATAATTGTTGTCCAAAATGAATAAACAAAGAAATAAATACTATAGCTAATGTGAGCTAAGTTGATATTCCACTTAGATGGCTAGTCACTTTGTAAAGACCTTAATTAAAAAGATATATTTTTAATGACCTACTTGTTAGTACTGAGTTAAAAATGTTTTGAGGAAAGAATGATTGTGGATGACTGTAGAATTAGAGAAAGATACAAAAAACGATTGATGGTCTGTGTGAAAAATTCTGTTCTATTCTTCATACCTCTATCAGACTACACAGGTTCTCAACAAAATAGTTCAGTAGATGACACTTTTTTTTTGAGGCTGGGAAATCATCCAATGACTTCTCCTGCTCTGGGTGGAGCGGAAGGGAGTGTCAGACTCTTACTGACTAAAACCCATTCATGTTCCTCCCTTAGCCCTTTATGTTCCGGGGTAGCGGTAACCTGTTCGGACAATCCCGCTTACCCGGCAAGAAGTTGACACTAACAAACGATTGGTGACCTGACGTCCAAAACTTTGAAATATTTAACAACGTTAACACAACACGCGAAAAACAAAATTCTCTTCGTCCAATAACACGACATTTTTTACCCACAAATTTCCTTTAATTAATTACATTATTTCCATATAAAAATTACCCTATTTTCCTTATGAAAGGCCGCATTAACCTTATTAATCACTTAGCTAGAAAAAGATAAGGTTTGGACCAAAATTTAATTATTCATAAAATATAAAAGTGTACTATAAAAATATTAATTAACCCGCGATAAGTAAGCTTAGTGCCGTTAGTGCCACCCTAGTGTTATCAGTGGCACTTTTTATCGGAGTTTCAACGAATGGCTTTGTAATCTCAGGGGTATTTACATATTTTCACGTTTTTGTAATTTTTTGGGGACTAAGTTTGGTGTGAGTTATTTAAGCGCCTCCCCTAGGGAACATTGGTATACTGTGTTACTATGTGAATAGGTGGCTACAACTATGTATACACATGCAATAAAACTTTCAAAGAAATACGTAACATACGTATAACATGGCGCCTTCTTTCCCCGAAGGATTAGGTAGAGTGAGTACACCTTCAAAGAAAAAAATATTGTTTTTTTTTATCGTATTTGTTTTATTTGCTTGGGAGCTTTTAAAAGAGGTATAAAATCTTAAGTGGAGAAAATCACTACAATATTTTACATCGTGTTAACTAACTAGCTAACTCCCTTTTTTTAGGGTGGGAGACCATCAAATGACTCCTCCCGTTTTGGGTAGAGCGGAAGAGAGTGTGAGACTCTTACTGACTAAAACCCATCCATGTTCCTTCCGTAGTCCTTTATGATCCGGGGTAGCGGTAGCACATCCCTAGGTAGCACATCTTCCAATAACAAAAAAAATATAAATCAGATTTAATATTAAAGGAAACGACACCTACTTACCTTATTTAAAACATTATCTTTTGCAACCCGAAAGATTTTGAAGGAAAATGCGTGCGTTTATGCTCTGGCGGTCAAAAGTTTAAGGAAGATACAGAAACAAATAAAATGCTTACGAATCAATCGGTTAAACCTATAGATATACCTACCGACATGAATTATGTAGAAGGGCGCAAGAGAAAAACTGCGTAATACATATTTGTGAGATAATCAGAACTGCGTGTGTGGATCATTGTTTTATAGCATTTACCACAGGGTAACTCAACGGGTAGTTCAACCCCCATATTATAAAATGACTGACGAAACGTTCCAAAAGCTATGAATTTCCATAATTTAATAGCTTCCTCCCCATTCTAAGTTTTCCTCAAGCAATAACTCATCCTACATCCTCACACAAAAACAAATCATTTTCATATCCCAATATCTATCAGACCACAAAAAAAAATTAACATATACAAGGAATCCAAAAAAAACTTCAGGAACAAAAAACTGCATCGCATATTAAAATTACTCGTTAACAAATGCCCTCCGCATTACAGCTAATAAAGTCCCCGATGAAATATTGCTATTAGAATGTAAAAACCCGGGTTTTCGACCCCCTTTCGACCCCCGCTATAAAACTTTCAGTTGGCAGTGATCGTATGCGTATAAATTTTACGTCCAACCCCCCATTCTCCTCTTTGTTTTGTTTATGCTCAAAGCGAGCGAGTAATTCGGTTACCTGAGTTACTTTAGTAGGGCAAAGATTATTGGGCAGAGTGGATTGGTTGGTTAGGATCTACTGAATGGTATCGCGGATATTATACCTACTATCGCGGGTATTAAACTTATTGTGCTATAGGGTTTAATGCTGAAATTGTTTGTATTATAATGTAAATGAACTGAAAATTTTTCAAAATTTTCTACACTTAAACTGCCTTAAACTATCATTATTGCTACTACTGATAGCAATTAAGATATAGTTACGAAGAAACTATCCGAAGCATTTTTATAACTACATAATATGAATGAAAGAAAAATTTGTATGTAACCTTTATATGGCAAAGTAGTTAGCGTTAAATTCCTTCATTGAAAAGGCCATTTAACTTGATCTTGTCAACTAACACAAACCCTGCAAAATCCTGCTCAGTTTTCTACCTACTTCCATATCTACCCACCTAATCCATTCCTATCAAAGTGCGTAGGGTGGGTCGCGATTAAAACAAATCGATTTATAAATCATTAAATCGGTCCGGGTACTTGCCACTTCCTGGCATGGTGGCACGGTGGCACGTGGCAAAGTAAGCCATGCTTAAATGAGGGCGATTATACGCAGTAAAGATTGCCAGTGTAAATATTACTGTGGACATAAAATCCGATTATTAGCATACAATTTAAGGTGAAAATTCGGCAGTGGATTATGTTGAGGTTGTTAAAAATTAAGTGGGAACTGGATTTGAGGGAAGTAATAAAGAAATTCGTATTGATTGTGAAAGGAACGAGAAGTTTACCGCTACCCCAGAACATAAAGGGCTAAGAAAAGAACATGGATGGTTATAATCAGTAAGAGTCTGACACTCCCTTCCGCTTCACCCAGAGCGGGAGGAGTCATTTGATGATTTCCTACTGTCCAAAAAAAAGGCGGAAGCATAACAGTATACAACGCAGAGCAATCTGAATTTGTGTTTGTTGCTAAGACAAAATACGTAGGACTGTAACATGTTGTCATCATCACTTCAGCTGAAAGCACTGCTGGAGATAGGTATCTCCCAAGTGCCGGGTAAGCGGGATTGTCCGAGAGGGTTACCGCTACCCCGGAACTTAAAAGACTAAGGAAGGAACATGGATGGGTTTTAGTCAGTAAGAGTCCGCTCCACCCAGAGCGGGAAGAGTAGTTTGATGATAACCCAACCTCAAAAAAAAAAAAAAAGATATCTCCGACGCATCGTCATTTCGACCTATTATGTGCTTCCTGCATCCAGTGGATGACTCATGCAACAAACATATTCTTAACACGTTAGACGCCACGCCGGTGACCGGTGAGCCGCGAACAATTGTTTTTCTATTGTGTCTGCTGCGTGGCAGTCAATGACTTAATACCCATTCTCTCCAAAAAAATCTCTTTTTCGAAAACCTTTGTAAATGTTCCCAGTTGCAAGTGTAGTGTAGTTGAAGTCTGAAAGGGCTCCTTATTTTTAAGGAAGCTTTCATTGTCATCATATTATTACATTCTTTTTGTATACAAAGCGGAGACTACAACACCATCATAAATTAAACTTCGTACCTAATGCTATCCTCAGCCTGCATACGAAAATTCAATCAAATATATCCAATAGTTTAGTCACTATAGCTAGTCTCAGATTAGCAAAACTCATAGTGGGCCGACTATGAGTTTTGCTAATCTTTGACTCGTCAGTATTATTTAGTTTGTTTGAAAAAATCCCTTTGGTTTTAGAATTTATTTGATGGTTCCAAAATACTCCTATTCGTCAGTATTGTCAGTGTTTTCATTTATGGTCGTATTGTTTTCTCCACAGGATTGATCAATAGGTACCTATTTTGTAGTCCTCAGTCCCTCATTCTTCCTAAAGCTGCAAACCCAATAATACCAAAGTAGGTACTCCCCGAAATTAAACAATTCGAAATACCAACTCAAAATCCGAATGCATCTTTATTCGGAGGGGTGTTTTGAATAGGAACATTAACTTCAATCCGCGCCAGGTGGGTGCCGGGCAGTATCGATCGCTAATGGTCTGAGCTACATCGTAAATGGCTCCGACTGCCACCAAGATCATTTTTAAATTCAATGTTTTTAATTCCTGCTGTTTGAGTTTTTCGTTTTTATTGTGTCTTGAATCTTATCGTTATTTGATTTTTATGGGTGAGACTGTCTTTTGTCTATTATTATTGTTTGTTTATTATTATTAACTTTTAGAATGTTTGTAAATATGTCAGCACCATGTACTTATGACATACTTAAGTTTACCTGCCATTAATAAATGTGTTTTTCTTTTCACCTTTTGTGGTGTAGTGTTTTTATTCCGGGTGCATCGTCTTCACATATAATGCTATAATTCATGTATACAAGACATTGTAAAACATTTTAAAAGAGTAACAGTGGAGTTTCTTGCCCATTCTTCTCCAAACGAAACTACCTTTTGGAAGGGGTGACTTGAATCAATTCTATTTCTTGTTCATTTTGACGTTCAAAAGTGCCTTACTTGTGCCTATTTGAATTAAATGATTTGATTTTGACTTTGACTTTTGTTTGTACTTTGTGAATGTCTGGAAGCTTCAAACATAGCTTATCCTTAACAGCATAAGCAGAGGTAAAATGATAAGATTATTAAAAACTACTCGTGTATGGTACACGTGTGTGCGTGTGTGTTTGTTATTTTCCTTTTTATATTCTGTTTTGTTTTATTTCTGTGCAGTATTAATAATAATTAATATTTGTCTTTCTTTCTTCAATGAGTTGTAATTGTAATCATAAGCATAATCTACCGAATGGTTCCAAGAGTTTGTTTTATTATTTTCATAAACAATAATCATGTTACAATCAAAATTATACGTCAAGATAAAAAATCAAAACTTTCTATCTCCCTTTTGTAAAAACTAGAGACAAATTATGGCTATATTTCTAAAAACGCACATTAAAATGTTACCATCCATCAATACAAAAACCACGACGAAAAATTGCCAAACAAAGGTCTATCAACAAAACAAGATTCCGTACCATAGCAACCCCCCAACCCAATGAGAACAAAAAGCAATTACCCAACAAATCATCTTTTGACGTTTAATGCCAACGCAATATGTTGTTACTCATACCAGCCCTATACATATTTTACAAATTCATTTATATGTTTAGAGGGGGGCCGAAGTTTGTGCCTTGAATAACCCCATTGATTATCAATTAGTTTTGTACTAGCATCATATGCTGTTGCATTATCTACACTATTTATACGGTCTTTTAGTGTGTGACGTGTGGTAAAATGAATTAGGGAAGTAATTAAATAAGTTTAGAACGTATTTATAGGTGGTTAAGGTACTCATTAGCTTGTCATGGGTCCGGAATTAACACGTCCATCTTCGTTACAGATGATTCTTTAATGATTGAGATTCGAATCGATTTCTAGGCCTCGCTCGCTGTGGTTTATTGATTTACGGTTGGATTGTGACTTGCTCTTTTTGCTATTGTTGAACGTATATTTGTTAACTAATTATCTTGTTATCTTTTGGTTTATTGATTCTTTTTGGGGGCCCATTACAAGTATTGAGATTTAATTTGTTCAGTGATGTTTTTTTTTATCAATACATGACTGTGTTTACACTGTAATAGATTATTCTTACAAATTTTGATAGTGATCATTATCAATGGAATTTCAGATTTCAAGCTAATCTACCCGTTGTGATTTAATAGGATGTTTGACAAGGTAGTCTAACGTTACTTTTTATGAACCGTCAATACCCGTAATTTTTACGTTATTTGTATGAAACATTGAAATATGACGTCACAGATTTTTGGAATCAAATGGAATACTTATTAACATTAAATCCAAATTTACAATTATATCCACTCATAATATTTAATTTCTGCACGGTGATGAAAGTTTTTAAGACGAGAGGTCTGTTTTCTATGCGATTTTATATTTTATTTTTGACAGTGTCAAATAGCCAATTGTAGCCTGTGACACATAATAAACTAATGGAATAATTAGTTTCATAATCTAAACAGTGTTTATAAAACTCAAAATGTTCGTTGTTTCAATTTCATTGAATTCTACAGACAAGAAACTTGCATCGTGAAAATAGAGCTTTACTCCTAGCAATATTATTATGTTTTTAAAGCATCCAAATATTTTGCTTAAATAATTATACATAATATTAAAAATAATTCTTTATTATTTTTTTACAATAACCGATGATTAGTTGCGATGATTAGAGAATTAAACGGCTGATCTTCACTTAAATCCTAACAATAAAATTCTCCTTTTTTTATTTCCAGTCGGACATAGTCCACCAGTCAGTTTATGAGCTCGTCCACTCTGAAGACCGGGAGGAGTTGCAGCGTCAGATCCTATGGAACTCCTTCCTGCCTCCAGAGGTCAGCAACCTGACGCTGCAGGACGTCCTAAGGCCGGACAGAGCGCATCTATTGGAAAGGAGCTTCACTGTCAGATTTAGATGTTTACTTGATAATACTTCTGGGTTCTTGGTGAGTATATTTGTGTTCTTATATTAGTAAATAGAAACACATTGTTTCTCATTAAAGTCGATTAAAAAAATAATATTGTACGCCCATTTTTATTAAAGGCATTACAAGATTATCCATTGATTACCGGGCATCTTGTATTAATATTGATTTATGGTTACCTATACAAAACAATAGACATTGTTTTGACTTTCATAAGCTTCATGCAAAAAAAGGTATCTAAAGAAAAAAGAAGTAAAAACTCATTGCATGACTTAATTATTTACCTTATTGTTAACTTGATCATTTTATAAATACAGCACCTAATGAATCAGCTATGTAACAAACTGAATCAATTATACTAATTTACTTTTTGCATTTACAGAGGCTTGACATCCGAGGCCGCATCAAAGTCCTTCATGGGCAGAACAAGAAAACAGAAGAACCGCCTCTAGCATTGTTCGCGATCTGTGCTCCCTTCGGACCTCCGAGCCTTCTAGAGATCCCTCAGAAGGAAGTCATGTTCAAGAGCAAACACAAGCTCGACCTGTCTCTAGTCTCTATGGATCAACGGTAAGGACAGCAGTGCAAGAAGCACAACTTTTGGATGCAACGTCATCAGTCAGGATTGATCATCATCATTCTCCTGCCCTTATCCCGATTTATTCGGGGGCGGTGCAAGATGTCCTTTTCTTCCATACTTCTCTATTTGTCGTCATCTCGGTAGTCACTCCCTTTCTAGCTATATTATATTCCACACAATCCATCCAATCAGGATTATATCCTAAAAATATTATGAAAGTGAAAGTTTGTGAGGATGTATAGATGTTTGTTACTTTCACGCATAAACTACTAAACGGATCTTGATGAAATTTGGCACAAAGATACATTATAGTCTGGAATAAGCTTATATTTATGTTCCTTTTGATGCCGGGAAATTTTACAATTCCCGTGAAATAAATTCATACGAGACGGGTGAAGCCGCTGGCAAAAGCTAGTCACTAATGTTTGCCACTTATTATCAGATAGATAAATAACTGTGTCTTTGATACGACAATGAAAACTTTAAAATGGCTGTCAGTCACGTCTAGAGCCACATACACAAGTTCGTTTCGAGCTGATGAATAATGACTAAACCGTAATAAAAATACGCAAAAGATCATGTTCGGCACCACACCTGGTGCCGGGGGCGTACAAAGCTCTGACGACTGATGGGAAGGCAACTAGGCTGCTCAAACAACACAAACCTTAGAGCCATTACGCACTGTATGGTCGCCGGCGACTTGGTCGAAAGCGACTGTGACTTTCTTTAGTTCAAATAAGTGTTTACGCACTTGGTCGCCAGTCGCTCGAACGAGTCGACGACTCGCCGCGCAGTGGCGACGCACAAGCGACTGCCAATCGACAGTGCGTAATGGCTCTTAGACAGACAATGACAGGCCTGGCTCTACTGTGTCAAACCAACCTGTCAAACCTGATGACAATGGGCAAACTTTCTCCCTTTCCCAAAACCCCCACATTAGTAGCTAAAAATAGTAATGTCAACATTGTTAGAATACACAACCATAACGAGAAAGAAATTCCCACAAAGACTAGTTATTCCAAGTTAAGTGTGACGACATTAATCTATTAATTAAAAAGCACATACTCGTAGGTAGTTAGGCTTTAAATTAATTTAAAATACACAATACCTCGTGTATGTTTATAATTAAGGCGCTGTGCACAGTCAAAATAGTCTCCTTAAAATAGTTTTTGCAAAATATAAATATTTTACAGAAACAAAATTAATATATATCTTGATCATATTTTTTTAGGACTATTGTGTTCAAAACACGTTGTCGGAAAATTATTTCGATATAAAAAGATCATGAAATAACCATTAAAATTGGTATTGTAGCTATTGTAACTGTGTTATTTATGAACTGAAATCTTGATAAAATTAATAACAGCGATGTAGTAAGGAATAATAAATAAACTGATGTTTTTATTAGTCGTTTTAATTAAGATTATTATTAAATTTAATGATGAATAACTCGAACGAGTCGAACGAAACATCGCACTATGGCGGGGACTCTTCGATTCCCTTCGCTACTACTCTATAACATGAAAATTGTCTATTCACAGCGCCTTAAGTCATTGACTGCAGCAGACACAATAGAAAAACTATTGTTCGCGGCTCACCGGTGACCGCGTTGGCGCTCAACGTGTTAATAGTTACAACTAAAAGCTAACACGAGATATTGTGAAACGTTATTCTTAGCAAAAACAGTAACTATAAAAGATCATCAGTGATCAGAAGTATTTTATAAACCATCATAAATTGGTAATTGACACTCGAATACTGCTTGAACAATGGTTGGCTTAATTAATGGGAATGCCGTAAGGTTACATAACAAAAATAGACTTTTAGACAATGGCTTTATGTCTAAGGTAAAGGAAATCGTGAGTTCAAATATCATTCCATGTTAACGTATTATATTTTATATGGATTGTTTCTTACACTCTAGAAACATAATTATGTCACAGTTTCAAATTTCAGAAAATACAAAATCATATTGAATTTTTGAAAACTATTTGTTACGTTTTCATTTAGTAATTTAATTCTAGTTTTCTAAAAGATAAGAGCAGTGGTATCGGTCTCGACTTACGAGTTGCAGATCGTGAGTTTGAACCCAAGCAGGCGCTTAACTTTGTGTATTTAATTTCATCACCACTGCTCTCAAAACGGTGAAGGAAAACATCGTGAGGAAACCGGCAGGTACTAGAACCAAAAATTCGAAGACATGTGACATCCGCCAACCCGCACTGGGGCCGCGTGGTGGATTATGGCCCACTCTCTCTCAAAGACAGACCTGTATCCCAGCAGTGGGAACATTAAAGGCTGATTATGTACTTCAAAACACTGTTTCTCAATGTTATACAGAGTTGATATGACAGAGAGGCATTAAATTACACTACGTATACTATACGTGTTTAGTATTAACTCGGTACGGTATAAAAATAAAAAGCACCAAAAATGAGGTTTTTATTTTTTCAAACAAACTAAATAGCTTACAAATCAGAGTAAAACGCAACCATCCTTTGTAAATAAAAACTGTCCTTGTAACAAAGCGGCACCGGCACGCGCGCGCCGTAGCGCTGTTAGGAAAGATACATCAAGTTCAAACGGGGCAAAAACTTAAAAAATCATTTGCGACTAAACTACTGCTCCTATTTAATTCATTTTTGGTACAGAGTTTGAAAATGGATCCTAGTATAAGCTGTTTAAAGGAAAGCCCCTCTGTCGTATCAACTGTGTATTAGGCTAAATTCTCTTTTGAATAACGCCTTATTTTTGACCTCGCCGACCTGTAGTAACCGATATTAAAATCTACTATCGAGCTCGTGGCTAAGTACTAACAGGCGCGCAGGTCATTCCACCGGGTTAAGCTACGCTTGCCGGGGTTGGTCGTGGATGGGTGACCATCATTACATACCGAGCCTACTCCGTGCCTCGGAAAGCACGTTAAGCCGTTGGTCCCGGCTGTCATTTGTGCATCTTTGACAGTCGTAACGGGTCGTCAGAAGCCCGAAAATCTGACAGCCAGTCTTACCAAGGGGTATCGTATTTCCCAGTTACTGGGTTGTGGAGGTCAGATAGGCAGTCGCTCCATGTAAAATACTGGTATTCAGCTGCATCGGGTTAGACTGGAAGCCGAACCCAACATAATTGGGAAAAGGCTAGGCAGATGATTGCATTATGCATTTAATGCTCAGGTTTTTTGATCACTATGAATTTTAATATTGATCAATGGTTTTGGTGTTCCAGGGGTAAGATGCTGCTAGGTTACACAGATGCTGAGCTGGCGAATATGGGGGGCTATGATCTTGTACATTACGATGACCTAGCATACGTCGCCAGCGCACATCAAGAATGTAAGTACCGACCTTATTTATAAATAGATAGGTAATACTTTTGAATAACAAGCTTAAATCGTATAGAAGAATTCTACAAATCAGAATATGTATCTAATTATTATACAGTGTGTTAGGTTAAACGAGGGACATATTTCGGGTCGTATAGTACTCAACAACTTAGTCAATGGAAAAAGAAATATCTGCGGTATGCATACAATTTGACGAATTATGCGTTCATAAATGTACTGAACAGCTGATTTTTATTTTCGTGATTGCAGGTATAGTTCCTTTGTCAAAGTTGTTTATTTTCATGAGTATAGTAACCCCTGAAAGTATGTCCCTCGTTTAACCTAACACACTGTATATCTAGGTACTGCAATGATTATTTAATAATGGAATGTTGTCGAGTTAAAAAAATCTTGACGCGCACATCTACCAAAACATATCTATTTTAAGGTCATTTTAACTACGAGTATGCGTAAATAAATATGTATATTTCTTCCAATGACTTTATGGGGATCAACTAAAAATATTTATTTTCATATAAATGTAGTAAACATACTATACAAGCTGACACTACAAAAGTATTATACAGGGTGAAATTGAATTCATGGGCATTATTGTTGTGTGTATGCTGTTCCATACATTACGCTTTCATTACTAGTCAAAATGTAAGAAACAGCAGATTTTTTTGTCATAGTGAAAGTTGTACATAATGATGGGTACAATACACCCCTTAAAATAATGCCCATAAATTCAATTTTATGAATAATTCCGCCCTCCCTCGCAATCAGGTCTAGTGATAGACGCAGCTGTTCGGAAGCTAAGCGGTAAACAGCCACGCGGCGACGGCAGTGTGCCTCGCTCCAAACAGCTTAAAATTCTTCTAATTAAACAATTTTTGTTCCAGTATTAAAAACAGGTGCTTCCGGAATGATCGCTTACCGCTTCCAAACAAAAGATGGTCAGTGGCAGTGGTTGCAGACCTCTTCCAGACTAGTCTACAAGAATTCTAAACCTGATTTTGTAATCAGCACACATCGACCGCTCATGTAAGTTAACTATGTATAATCTTCATTTTACAAGATAAATCTTGTAACTCTTAATTTTACACTAGAGTCGGCACAGTTTCTCATTGTGCGGCAATATTTATGCCATAATTTCTTAAAATTATATCAAGTAACATTCATCATAATCATTATCAGCCTATAATGTTCCCACCGCAGAAACACAGGTGGGTAGATTACGGCCCACTCCTCTCTACCACGCGGGCCCAGTGCTGGTTGGTAGATGTCGCATGTCTTTGAATTTTTGCTTCTAGGACAGTTTCCTCACGATGTTTTCCTTCACCGTTGTAAGACCAGTGATGATGAAGTTGACATTGATTATATCAATTTCAGGGAGGAAGAAGGCAGAGACCTGCTCGGGAAAAGAACCATGGACTTCAAAGTGAGCTACCTCGACACCGGTCTAACAAGCCTCTACTTCTCTGAGTCGGAACAGCTCTCTGGCTGCGAGACCAACGTCACAACCCCTCCAAGAACGGCCAGGAGATACAAAACACAACTGCGGGACTTCCTATCAACTTGCAGGAATAAGAGAAGAGTCCCCACCACTCCTGCGCCGCCTCCCGTGGATTACTTAGCAGCGGACGCAGTAGCAGCAGCGTACACTAATTTAAATGGCGCTTACACTGCTCCCTACGGGGAGTATCCTCCGGCCCCAACCTTACACTACGCCCCGCCACCTCTAGACGACAGATTCTTAACAGCAGATAATCTCTTCCATCAATATAAACCTCTATCTTATCATTACACTCCTTACGCGCCGAATGGCTTCCTTGAACCAGCGCCTCCGCCTGGGTACGAAGTGGCGCCAACGTATCACCGACCACCTTCAAGAGAGTATACCTATGTGGACAGTACTGGAAGGTATATGAGCCCAGTGACAGGACAGGAGAGGAGGTCGCCTTCCGTAGTGCCGGGACCAAGTCCTGCGGGGTCGAGCAACTCGGAGCAGGAGCGGATGCAGCAGCCGCAAGCCACCGAGATGCCGCGCCAGACGGTGCTCATGTGGGGCGCTGGAGGGGCGGCTCAAGAGGTCCCGGTCGAGTACTCCCCTCCACAGGTTTGGCGTTACCATCCATCACACTATCATACCGCTGAAGCCACTCAGTGAACTTAAACTAATATATTTTTGACTTCCACAAACTTGATAAATGACATTTTTTGGACTGGATGTTCAATCATTATTGATTTCTCGTCAAAATTCTTTACGTAGATAATCGTGATTACTTAGAAAAATATTGCAATCTTTGTTACCAAGACTTTATTTTCTTATACCTCGCTCATTGGTGAGACCGAATCGGTCTTTAGGTCTTCTAGACTTAAACAGGGTCCTTCCAGTATCTTCTTCTAGATACGTAATTATGTATATTTGTAATTCGAGAATTTTATCCAAATATATTAAACGATAGTCGTTTTGTAGTGTAAATGGTACGAATCACGCGATGCTAAGTTACACACGATAGGTTTAGCGATTGCTTTGTAAATATATTTTTTATTTTTATATTAAATAGCTTGCTTTGAATGAAAGTTTCTCTAAATGTTAACTTCAGAGTCTTTTATAGGCTTGAACGAAGCAAATTATCTGACAGTTTTGTAAAAATAATTTTGTATTTAAATATTCTGACTGTTCATGGAGACAATGCCTTGTTTATAAGACGTTAATAGATATAACTTTAAACAGTCTTTACTATATTTTAATTGTCATTATTGTCTTGTTTATTTGAGTGTGTGACATTTGTCAATTTCATTATTACTCTTATCCTAAATGTCTTCTATTTTAATTCTTGTGATTTAAATGAATTTCTTCAACATTTACTGCTTCATTCTCATCATTACTATTATCGACTGATGCCAAATTTGAAATGACATTGACTATTACATGTTTATTACTATAACTTGTGTTACTATTATTGCAGGCACTTCACAGTACTTTAAGTTACGCGGCAAGCCTCGTATAAACAAGGTACATTTTATTATATATTTTAATTTCGCTAAATTTTTAAATGAAAGTGAAATGTTTATGCAATACATATCATTATATTAAGCACGCAATATTATGATCACATATCACTAAATGATGCAGTCGACCCGATATTTTATAAGCCTTCGTCCTTAGCTCAATTGTATGAAAAGAATAACAGCCAAATTGATTACTATATTTATGTAGCACTATTTCTAAGTCAAAAATGTATCCACTCCTTCCTATATCCACTTGCCTCAATTGTTAATATAATATGTTTGATGGAACGTTAGAGAATTTCAGAGCCCCTGGCCAAATTAGCTATTTTATAAAATATTTTGCAACTACACCTTTAAATATATAATGCCAGCTTATAGCCTGCCATGGCACTGTACACATTTAAGCTAATGTTGGACACAATTCTATCTTCATTACCACGTCATTCTTTTGTTCTGATCCTAATTTATTTGGACCGATTTAAAATGTTTTTTAGGTAGTTTAATGCTTCTCTTTCAATCGTCATCCCAGTGTTCACTTCCATCCTAATTATCATGTCATCGGGATTGTCCGAAAAGGTTACCGCTACTCCGGAACATAACAAGCTAAGGAAGAGAGGACATGGATGGGTTTTAGCCAGTAAGAGTCTGACACTCCCTTCCACTCTAGCCAGAGCGGGAGAAGTCATTTAATGAGTTCACACCCTAAAATGAAAATCGTAATTATCATCTACCCTCTTTAACTCTATTTTTCAAAGACTCCCATAATCAAAACTTTCAGTATTGATATTCGAAGTGTGTCCATCATTAGCCCGTTTGTTTGCTTATGCACTATGACTTTAAGCATAGGGTCGACTGCTGGCACCGCCGAACCAACGCCACGTAGCATTGTATATACACTTGTCGTGCCTTTCACATTACTGACTTCTATTGTTTTTACTGTACACGCTGAAATTTTGGTAGTTTTAGAAACTTACTCTTTACGAAGAGTGATATCAATTGGTAAGAGAGGATTTGAAGTAAAACGAAGGTTTTATTGCCTCATTGCAAACTTAAGAACTTCTTGTCTAGCCGGAAAACTGTAAATGCCTATTCTCACATTAATTACTTGCATTTACTTACCAATATTTTTTTTTTTTTGCTATTTGATTTTATTACTTGTAGAGAGTGATTTCTAAACACCCAAAGAATTTCAGCCAGTATTCATTTAATATTTCATTGTGCTACAGTGACCGACGTTGGTACGGCATCGGTGACCTTGCGTTCAAATGACTCTTCCGCCGTCGACTTAGAATTTAAGGTAGCTTAAATATTGATGGTCTGTCGTGGAAGATACTGGATTTTAGGACACAAATGGAAGGCTGTACTAACGTTAAACTCCTCTTTTAGATCAGTTGCTGTTGATCTATATTTAGTAATGATTAAATTCACTGAAAGCATTAGTAAAATTCCGTTCATGATTTTTTGTGAAAACTTTTTTTAAACATTCAAACAAACTTGAAATGAAAAACCATGAGTATCAAACATTGAGGGTCAGTTTCCTCGACGAGTTACACAGTAGATCTATATATAGTTAGTTGAAGATTGGACATCAGTTGTTTATACGATCCAGCCTGTTCCTTACTGTCCTCCCCCAGCGATGCCCTAAGCTGAGGTCCATACCCCACAGGGAGTGCCCTTAGCTTAGTTTGCAAGTTTTATCAAGCCCTGGCTGGAGGTTGCAATTTTATTGTGGCATCCACAGGCAAGTCCGGTTTAGCAGTAGACAGCCCCTTGGTTGAACTGCGAGATACCATTCACAAAAAAAATGGACGTGATTTGAATTTTCTGGTAGAAATTGAAATTGCCTAATTTTGTAATTTTATGCCTAAAATTCAGTGTTAATCACAATAGAACCAGTATCAAAAATATTTCGTCTTCATATTGTATTATAAAATAGTTTTGTCGATACGGGTCGTTCGACTAGGTTTTGTATTGTATCGAGTCTTAACGATTTAATCTTCCATTGTGTGACTTTCATTTCCAATATTTATTAAGATTAAAAAAAATATATTGTCAATTCACATTTTGAGGGCAAATAACGTACATATCAAAGTTTTGGACTTATTAATTTTTTCTTTAAATACAGTCGATTTAAAATTATAATTTTGATAATGATTTGTAACAGGATTATTATAATTTTGAATCGACTTTATTCAGACTTCTTTGGCGTACTGTCAATTCAATATTGAATATCTGATTAGCCAATTAGTATCAAAATTAAATCACATTTAAGGTGACAAAATATAATATGATGTTTTTCAAGAAGACATAAACAGTGTCACTTATTGCTCATTATTATTATATTAAACACGATAATAATAATACTTTTATGAACCCATACATGGGTTACAGGACATTTTTAGAAGCCATTTAGGTACTATAAAGTTCTACAATAATGGAAAAAGTCTTACCTAACAAAATTTTAAACTTCAATTAGAATTTATATTTTGCATAGCTTTGAATAAATACAACTGTAAATGGTGTCTTAATGTCCCATTCGGACAAAAAAATATAAAAAAATACGGCTATACTTAAATGAGACGTGTGTTCAGCCAACATTTTTTCCATTAATTAAAATCACCATAATTTTACTCTAATTTATTAATTAAATTGTAAATAAATAACTAGGTTTAGAAGCTTAACCGTGTATTATTGAATTAATTATAATTATTCATAATTATTTAAATGGACATAATTATAAATAAGATAAATTTATCCGAACAATTTCTGTATTTATTTTAGCATATCGTAATACATAATGTAATTAAAAGAAAATCAAATAAATTTTTCATGCCACTGACTTGATTTTTTATTTATAATATTTTATAATACAAACCCGCCACCTCCCCACCCGTTCCTTCATTCCGTTGTATGTTTCTTAATACTGGATGATAGTTAGCTTATTTTAATCACTTAACCTTCAAATGCCGCTGATCATCATTTACACTAAAAAAATCTAGCATGTTATTATGAAACTACCACTACACAAGTTAATTATTATTTGAATTTATAATTATACCCTTCGATACCTGTTGTATTTCATACCTGTTAGCGCCACCTAGCAACAACTTACCGAACTACTGACGATATGAGGTCCATCAAAAAGTTCTTAGTTCTAAATATTTTACATAGGTGGAGTGGTAGTCAGATTGAAAAATAATGCTATAGGCTTGATATTGGTTACTACACACATCAAAAGTGTCTAGGGATCAACATATATTTTTGCAATAACTTTTCTCTTGATTGATATTAATTTAAATTTTCTTTAAGGATTCATCAAATAAAGTGTTTTCGTTTGTCACAGTAACGATAAACCAAGTCACCTTTGCATTAATAAAGAAATTTGCCATTTTCCTAATAAAGGGATTTTTGACATTTGAACCACTAACATTAAAGTTCGAAAAAAAGACTGAAATAACAGTTTTCTTTAAAATTTTATTGGGTAACTTAAACAATTAATAATCCGTGTTTCTACCGCGAACACTAACAACACAAGAACATCGGTTTGGCATACTCAAAATGAGTTCATCCAAATCACGCTGTGGAATGGCCGCCCATGTTCGTTGCAACAACAAAAAAAGGTCTTCTTGCAACTGGATACCCTCCATATTCGGCAGAGCTCTTCTCTGTAGCATATCCCATGCATGCTCAATCGGGTTCAAGTCTGGCGACTGAGCAGGCCAGGGCAGGACATTGATGTTAGCTGCGGCGAGAGTCTGTCTTACAACTCTTGCGGTGTGCGGTCGTGCATTATCATGCATTAACTGAAATAAGGGACCGATTTGCACTTGTAGAGGAACGATGACGTCAGATACAATCGTCTCAGCATAAATTTGAGCGTTGAGGTTGCCTCTGATCCAAATCAACTCAGTTCTTCCGCCGATCCAAATACCCGCCCATACCATGATGGTTCCACCACTATAAGGATGGACTTCCTGGCAGGATTTTAATCGCTGTTGGCGTCCAGGGGTTCTCCAGTGTCGTATACGTCTTGTATCCGGTCTCATACCAAAACGAGATTCATCAGAAAAGCACACGAAACGCCATTGTTCTTCTGCCCAATTTCTGTGTTCAAGAGCCCATTGATATCGAATCCTACGATTGTGCATTGCTATAGGTGGTACCCGTAGCGGTCTTCGGGAATGAAGGTTCACTTCATGCAAGCGGTTTCTGACTGTTTGGTCGCTAATTAAGTTCCCTGAAGAGTGATGAAGCCTCACGGCTAACATCATGGCGGTTATTGTTGGAGCTCTTCGAGTTAAGATTTGAATGTATCGGTCTTGTCTCCGTGTGGTGCAGCGATACCGTCCTTCATGGCGCTCAGCCACGGTACCAGTGCTTCGGTAACGTGTCCAAAGTCGACTGATAACACCTTTTTTTGTTGTTGCAACGAACATGGGCGGCCATTCCACAGCGTGATTTGGATGAACTCATTTTGAGTATGCCAAACCGATGTTCTTGTGTTGTTAGTGTTCGCGGTAGAAACAAGGATTATTAATTGTTTAAGTTACCCAATAAAATTTTAAAGAAAACTGTTATTTCAGTCTTTTTTTCGAACTTTAATGTTAGTGGTTCAAATGTCAAAAATCCCTTTATTAGGAAAATGGCAAATTTCTTTATTAATGCAAAGGTGACTTGGTTTATCGTTACTGTGACAAACGAAAACACTTTATTTGATGAATCCTTAAAGAAAATTTAAATTAATATCAATCAAGAGAAAAGTTATTGCAAAAATATATGTTGATCCCTAGACACTTTTGATGTGTGTACATAAATGTATCTATAGGTATGTGCCAAATATACACATTAAATGTGCGATAGTATACGATCAACTGGAATAGTTAAATGTACTTGTTTTACAACAGGTTACACATGAAAGATAGCACTGTGTGCAAAAGAAAATATTTTCGCAGCAAATTATTTTAATGCATGTTTCGAATTCCTTGAAGATTGAAGAACATAATTATTTTGCAAACCTCGTAGTGATAGAACTACGGCTTATTTTCGTTAACATTTTAAAATTTTTCGAGTAAGTATTTAGAGATAAATAAATTAAAAAGGTTGGTATTGGTTAGTGTATACTGTCAAACTTGGCATTCATGTAACTTTGTTATATTACGCTAGATGGCGTGACTGACACATACGATTACAGTTTTTCTATGACATTTCTTCCAAAAGTTTCTCTCAATTAACTCAGCATATCGCAGACCACTGGTGGACACACTTGCGCTACAACATTCTGTCCTTCGCCTTCCGCATCCAGTCCGTCTCAGCCACCTTCGGGCATACCACATTTCGCTTACCGAAACGCGGTCTCCATACCAAGATTTGTCTATTCTACCGGCCGACGGTTCTTCGACATACATGGCCAGCCCACTGCCAGTTCGGTTTGCTTCAGTTCATGACGCATTTAGTATAACGGCACCGCACCAGCGCAGTAATAGCCCGGCAGCGCCTTGATAAAACCACCTTCTTATCGCCAACGCGCCGTCAGGTGAGTTCAAGTAATAAAGAAATTCGTATTGACTGTGTAAGGAAAAGATCTGAATGAGGCGGAAGCATCATAATATACAACGTAGAGCAATGTGAGTTTGTGTTTGTTGCCAAGAAAAGATACGTAGGACTTTATTATGTTATCATCATCACTTTTAAGGTGACAAAATATATGCACTGCCGAAAGACGTGACTTAGGAGATAGGTATCTCCTAAGTGCCGGGTCAGCGGGATTGTCACGTAAGGGTACCCCGCAACATAAAGGGCTAGGGATGAACATGGATGGGTTTTAGTCAGTAAGAGTCTGACACTCTCTGGCACTCCGCCCAGAGTGCAGCTGTAGGTATGCATCTTTTAGTCAGTAAGAGTCAGCCACTCTCTGGCACTCCGCCCAGAGTGCAGCTGTAGGTATGCACCTTTTAGTCAGTAAGAGTCTGCCACTCTCTGGCACTCCGCCCAGAGTGCAGCTGTAGGTATGCACCTTTTAGTCAGTAAGGGTCTGTCACTCTCTGGCACTCCGCCCAGAGTGCAGCTGTAGGTATGCACCTTTTAGTCAGTAAGAGTCTGCCACTCTCTGGCACTCCGCCCAGAGTGCAGCTGTAGGTATGCACCTTTTAGTCAGTAAGGGTCTGTCACTCTCTGGCACTCCGCCCAGAGTGCAGCTGTAGGTATGCACCTTTTAGTCAGTAAGAGTCTGACACTCTCTGGCACTCCGCCCAGAGTGCAGCTGTAGGTATGCACCTTTTAGTCAGTAAGAGTCTGACACTCTCTGGCACTCCGCCCAGAGTGCAGCTGTAGGTATGCGCCTTTTAGTCAGTAAGAGTCTGACACTCTCTGGCACTCCGCCCAGAGTGCAGCTGTAGGTATGCACCTTTTTTTTTTGAGGGTGGGAAATCATCTAATGACTTCTCCCGCTCTGGGTGCGTTATGTCTTATCCAAACGTAGGTATAACACGAGACTCATGTCCAATAATTGTCTCAAGTGCTGCCGCTGACCACGAGCTCCTGAGTTCGATTCCCAAGTTGGGCAGTGTTATTGGGTTTATTTTAAAAGGCTCGCTACTATTAACATGTAACATTAACAACTTACACATAACTGGCTAAATTTTGGTGTTACTCTAGGCTACCTCTCGTGTCATTTGTGCATATTTGACAGTCGTTACGAGACGTCAGAAGCCCGAATATCTGACAGCCAGTCTTACCAAGGGGTATCGTATTGCCCAGTTACTGGGTTGTGGAGGTCAGATAGGTAGTCGCTCCATGTAAAGCACTGGTATTCAGCTGCATCCGGTTAGACTGGAAGCCGATCCCAACATAGCTGGGAAGGCTAGGTAGATTTATTTTAGGTGCACTTCTGCCTAGCCCTTTAGAGACTAAATTATCTGATGAACAATGCAGCCCTATCATAATAGGTCACCTGCAACAATATCAACTAACAAAAACATTGAAAAACACAATTAACACGATTTGAACCGTTGCATTCAAAGACATTGTTTATAAAGATGATAAATAAACAAAGTCGATGTGAGAGTTGCTCGTGCGTCCATTTCATGAGGAATGCTATAGAGTTGTTGAAACACCACACACATTTTGAATTTATTTTTACACACATACGAAATAATTTGCATTTTTTTATTTTATTACCAGAAAGAAGAAAAACAAAAAGATTGGGGAGAACTGTGTCTATGATAATAACTATACACTGCCATTACAGATTATTGTATCGTAATATTAATTTCCTTTTTACTTAAGTACTAACTGATTGATTGATTGATTTTGGTTTGATTTTAACTTGATTATGATTTAATTTTGATTTGATGTTTATTTCTGATTTGGTTTTAGTTGATTAATCTTGGATCTAGTCAACCAATTCAAATTTATCAACTTTTATTATTATTGTTATTGTATATGGGAATTTTTTGCCTGAAATAAAACACAATTATTATTATTACTAACTGAACATCAAGAAGCGTGGTAATTAAAGCCATACTGCTATGACACTCAATCTGCTCAACCTTTACCCAACTAGTTGAGTCGACTTCCAATTATTCTCTTTCCAAATATAATAATCTCTTCTACAGCTCGTATCCACCCAGCGCTTGGCGCAGGTCTCCTCCTTTACACGCCATTTTTCTCACTAACGGTTAGCATTACTTATTTAACAGTTATAGATTTTTTACTTATAACTATTATACTGAAAGATGAAAATTTGTTTTTTTATCTACTGTTTGACAATCCCGTATACCCAAGCATGTTTTGCAAAAATTATAATTATTTTATTACTGGCCTGTATCTGTAAACATGAAAAATAAACATTAAATAATTAGATACCATAGGACTGTTGCCTCCAACCCCTCCTCTGCCCCCTTAATCAATTGTGTGAAATGTCCAAGGATATTATTATTTTTATAATTAACTTATGACAGCGGTAACCCTATACAAACCATACTATTGTCCGTGAGGTCATTCTAATCCAAAACAAAAGTGGAATCTAAAGAACTAATGCGGTTTCATCAACTCTATAGAATTCGTCACAGTTGGGTACTCGACAGTAATCCGACGTCGTTCAGCCATTCTTTGACGGGCTTTCGACTCAGACGCATGCAGCGCTCGTATTAGTACTGTCGCAGCGAAAAGTAAAGTGTTGTGATAATGCAGTTGGGTGACGTTTTGTGTTATATAGTTTTGACGGTGAGTGTACCCAAATTTATTTAATTTTTCAGTTTTTTTTTTTAACTAGGTACGTCCTAATAAGTTTTTATGGTTCCTATTTTTTGCATGCATTTTGTAACTAAGAAATGATCTGTAGATTTCTCTTAATTTATTTCCTAAATATCGCAGATAGATCATGCTGTGATAGGAGTCTTTTCGACCACGCACAGGTCTTTGTTTTTTTTAGTTTGCACTTATTTTTAAACTGTTTTTTTTTGTTTTATTTTTTATCTGTGTATTTCCTGTGCTTGTCCTGAATTAAATATTTTTCTTTCTTTATTCAATTAGTTTGTTTGCTGAGTTTTTGATCTATTGACACCAGTAATACCGTTTGAGGATCGATTAATACCCTCGTTGCTAGGATACGCAGCTTCGAGAAAAAGCTTGTTTAATTTAGATCAGGAATGCAACATAATATAATATAATATAATATCCTTGGACATTTCACACAACGCCATATCGTCCCAAGCTAAGCAACCTAATGCTTGTGTTATGGTAACGATATGGCTAATAAACTACTTATATACATTTTTTTTTTGTAAATATATACATATTATAGATAGAAAAACACCCAGACTCGTAACAAATACTTGCAGGTCGTACAAATATTTGTTCCGTGCGGGAATCGAACCCACGACATAGTGCGCAGCAGTCAATCGCTCAACCACTGCGCCAACCGTGTCGTCAAATGTAAACCCAGGTCTTCAAGTAAATACCTTATTACCGTTAATTATTATAATTATTATAATAGCTGCTGCACGTTCTTAATCAGTTTTTTAAACCTATTTATTTTAAACTAGCTGCGCCCGCGCGGTTTCACCCACTGCTCGGCTCCTATTGGTCGTAGCGTGATGTTACATAGCCTATAGCCTTCCTCGATAAATGGACTATCCAACACAAAAATAATTTTTCAATTCGGACCAGTAGTTGCAGAGATTAGCGCGTTCAAACAAACAAACTCTTCAGCTTTATAATATTAGTATAGATGTAAACAACAATAACGGTTTTCACCTATTCGAAGCTACAGCTAAGCATCCTCATGCTTAGCCGTAACGCTTGGTCGATCCTAGGTACGATTCTCGAGTCGCGCAGAGTTATTAAATTTTTCCATGTGTTTATTTGTCAGTAGCAGAGAGGAGATTTGTGAATAAATGAATTATTTAGAATGGGAAACCATTGAAAACTACGTCTACGAATAATTTTATTAGTCAACGAATTAAAGACAAGATCTTTCGGATTGTTTTTGTTGCAACTACCTAACCGAAGAACCTTTAATGATATTCTAAAAAGTCTCACTGTGAAAACTATGGAAGTGAGCTTATCTATCAATAGTGTCAATTCCTAGCATGTGAAATGACAGCTAACTTCACTTAGGTTTTGACAGCAGTGATAGCCTAAGGTGTGACCCGGACTGCCAAGACAAAGGTCTCGAGTTCGAACCCAAGACACGCACCTCTGATTTTACGGATTCATGAGCGTATTGTATAATTATTCACTTGCTTAAAAATCGGTGAAGGAAAACATCGTGAGAAAACCAGCATATCCGAGAGATATTTCTCTACAGCATGTGAAGCTAAGTCAGAGGCCCATGGGCAGCATAAAAAATCAGACACCAGGTTAGTCACTAACCACACGACAAGAAAGAAGACTTAGGTTTTCACGCTGAGATTATGATGAAAACTGCTTAGAGATATATGACATAAGCTTACTGAATGTATTGAAAATATTTGAAAGTTTAAATGTCGATGTTGTCACTAACTAATGGAAAATACATAATCAACTGTATCTCTCATATCTCACAGGTTTTCGCTACTTCAAACAAAGCCGATTAACCAATACGAATCGATATCAGAATCGAATTATATCGATTATTGATGCACATAACATCTATCGTTCAATCGCATCGTGCTAACACGTCGAATAAACGACCACTTTATATTGAAACATTTTAGTGAAGCTACTTGTCAACGCAAAAACAAACATGTGTATATGTCTTTAGAGAGTCTTTTTCTTTACTTACCTTTTTTGTTTATCAAATATTAAAAATACACGTACTATGTTTTTCAAAAATCTGTTATTAGAACTAGGTAGGTACATAAATGATCAAATTGAAGCAGTTTTTCACGTTATTCATACGGTATGTTTTCTTACAAAGATCAAGACTCATACTTAACCTAGTGTCTGATTCATGCAAAAACTCATAATTATATTACCGGGTTAGTTTACCTAAGCGGGATTGTCCGAAAGGGTTACCGCTACACCGGAACTAAAAGGGCTAAGGTAGGAACATAGGTGAGTTTAATTCAGTAAGAGTCTGACACTGCCTTCCGCTCCACCCAGAGCGGGAGGAGTCATTTGATGATTTCCCAACCTCAAAAAAAAAGGTTTGTTTACCAAAACGGACAAGTAAAAAGAAACACACTGAAAAAAAGTTTCTCATTTCTCCGCGTTCCAACTAACACTGGTTGTATGGTATTATCGCGTTTGATATTTTCTTCGACAACCCAAGAAGCATCTCCAATCTTTTTACAATGCTTTTTTAACTGACAAGCGAGTAATTCACGAGTGTTTAAAATTTGTTTGATGTATTTATTGAACACCGTCGCGGGTTGCGTTGGTTTAAAGAATTTGTTTATTAAATGGCTTCTTACCTTCTTCGCGCAGTTTTTACCAGTTGACAAAACATCTAGTTTTCTTTCTCATGTGTAGGTTTCATATTAATGTATAATACACTATACCTAATCCTTTTGGAATACATTCTCTAAACTATGGTGAAAACTGCATTGAAATCCGTTGCATAGTTTTAAAATCAACGCTGTCATAGAGACAAACTTGAAAAAGTTTACTAAACTTGAACGGACCTATCCTAAAATGTCCTTAGAGCATTTAATGAGACATTCTCTTAGAGCATTAGGTTAAATGCTCTAAGAAAATGTGTCATTGACAAATGAGTCTTAAGACTGAATGTTATTCGGCACAAACAAAACGCACATTTCTAAAAAAAAACTAAAAAGAAATTTTGTAGCTTGCCGTGGGGGGCACGTGCGTGCGTTTATGCTCTGGTGTCTGTGATTCAAGATCTGTCGTTAGTAGTAAGTATCATCGTTATTGAGGAATATCGACACAGAAATCTCTGAAACGCGGTGTATATGTACTGATCGCGTCCGATTTTATTGGTGAATCCCTTAGTATTCCAAAGTTTCTATAATGAGAAGTTTTCTTTTTGAGCATTAAAAAGAACATAGTTTCCAAGAACTCTGTAGATGGCGTTAAACTGACCACGTGAAAAAACGCTTCGAAAAAAAACATTGCGTCACGTCACACACGCTCTTTGACTGACACTTTTGTTGTTTCGTGTACTTTTTTATGTACGTTTCGTTTTACGATTTAAAAATGACATCCGAGCGAAATGATGTGACGTTCCGTTCCTTGCAGTAAATTACCAAGTTCAGCGCCATCTATCCAGCTACTAGAGAAGAGTTTAAAAGAAAATCCCTCATTAAAAATTTGATGTAAAAATAGTCTTTGCATCAATACAACTCAAATGAGCCTTGTCTAATGTCATTGTATGGCGCGCAATTCACCTTAGAAAAAAAAGGATGGTGAATCATTTACGAGTTTGACTGTTTGTAAAAAAATTGTGAGTAAATAAATTTTCTCAGAACAACCAAAAAAGTAGTCCGAAATAGTTATTAATTCATAGTAACCATGTCACTATTAGAATTCTACGCAGTTATCATGTTTCAAACCGGTTTCAAGTCTTTTGAAAGTTTTTTTCTAAGACTTGCTTTTTTATTGTAAGATAATTGCTTTAGAAACGTAGATATACCATTAAACAGCTTAAGACAAACATAAATGCCTATTGGAATGCTGTAATACTAGATCTACATTTTTAAAGAATAGCTAAGGATAATAGAGGAGTGCCGTACGGCGCGTATATGTTCCACGCGCGCCTCAAAGAGATGT
Organism: Hyppa rectilinea; assembly: GCA_951799385.1. Classification (NCBI taxonomy): domain Eukaryota; kingdom Metazoa; phylum Arthropoda; class Insecta; order Lepidoptera; family Noctuidae; genus Hyppa; species Hyppa rectilinea. Next base: position 14,761,872 of record OX637323.1, read on the forward strand.
CAGCATATGAAGGGGCCAAGCCTGCCGGGTAAGCGGGATTGTCCGAAAGGGTTACCGCTACCCCGGAACATTAAGAGCTACGGAAGGAACATGGATGGGTTTTAGTCAGTAAGAGTCTGACACTCCCTTCCGCTCCACCCAGAGCGGGAGCAGTCATTAGACGATTTCCCAGCCTTAAAAAAAAGAAAAAAAAAAGAAGGATAATAGAGGAGTTCGTGGCCAATTAATAACAGCCGCACGGGTCGTTTCATCAGGTAAAGCTACGTTTGCCAGGGTTGGTCCGTGAAGGGGTGACCATCTTTACATATTGAAACTCCTCCGTGCCTCGAAAAGCAACTTTGGTCCCCGCTGTAATTCCTGGATCTTTGACAGACGTTACGGGACGTCAGAAGCCCGAAAATCTGACAGCCAGTGTTTCCAAGGGGTATCATATTATCCAGTAACTGGGTCGTGGAGGTGAGATAGGCAGTAGCTCCATGTAAAATACTGGTAATCAGCTACAGGTTAAGCTGGAAGCCGACCCCAATACCCCATAGTTAGGAAAAGGGTAGACAGATTGATTGAGCTAAGAATTATACCGAAATTGAAACTAACTCGAGAAAGTAACATCGTTGAGATTATCAGCTAAAGTATACGTAGGAGATAACATTAAAACTATTCACTTTATAACTAACTACTTACTAGCTCTTCACTTGGGTTCCGTCACAAAATTACCCTACGCATAATTTCACATCAATTCGTACCCACTACTAAACTTGTTATGTAAACAACAGTGGCCTTTTTTTTGAGGGTGGGAAATCATTCAATGACATCTCCCGCTCTGGGTGGAGCGGAAGGGAGTGTCAGACTCTTACTGACTAAAACCCATCCATGTTCCTTCCTTAACCCCTATGTTCCGCGGCAGTGGTAACCCTTTCGGACAATGAAAACAACAGTGTCCTAAAGTAGGTACTAAAACAAAAAAAAAACAAGATATAAAAAGTGGATCAAAGTATTATCTAAAAATAGAAGCTAATAAAATTTATATAAATCCACCGGCTTGACTTTTTCTACCAAATGAATAAAGATTTTTCTAAATCTGTTCACAATTGACGGAGAAATCGATCGAAAAACATAAAAAAAAAAGTCAAACAAAGAACTCCTCATTTTTTGGAGTCTGTTAAAAATCGGTCAAATGGGAGTCCGATTTGCACACAGCGGCTTCCATAATTTCTAACCCGGAACAAAAAAAAAATACAAATAGTTTTCATCATTTATGTATGACTGAAATAAAGAAAAATAAATAAAAACCGTTTTAGTCTTCTTTTCGAGTGGTTAGTGACTGACCTGGTCTGGTGAGTTTTATGCTGCCCATGAGATTCTGACTTAGCTTCACATGCCGTTGAGAAGTTTCCTCACGATGTTTTCCTCGACCGATTTTTAAGCAAGTGATAATAATTATACAATACTCATAATTATTAATCCTTGAAATCAGAGGTGCGTTCCTTGGGTTCGAACTCGGGACCTGACTTGGAAGTCCGACGGTCACATCAGCAATGACTGCTACCGCCATATTGATGATTAAATGGTGTTGCTCATCAATCATCGTTCAACAATTTGTTAATATCACCCCATCAAATCAGTCTTGTGGTCATTAGAGACAACTTCATTTCAACACCAGTGTGATGCAGAGGCTCTAAAGAAAATCATTAACAACTATGCGGTTTTCTCTTTTTATTGTCAGCTAACGAGGCCATAGTCGGTATTCGTCAAATCGAAAATTCGTCAAATTTGATATTGGTTAAAGCTGTTGTTCGTCAAATCGTATTTTTGTCCAACTATGAAATTTGCCAAATACGCTATTTAATTGATCAAGTAGGTTATACGTACAATCAACTAGAAAAATTGAAGTACCTACCTCATGATATTTTTTTTGTAACTTATTTATTCAATACAAAAATTTATTTACATAGACTTGAAACCTAAAACAACTGTTTTAAACCGAACGATATCCACGGCTGGACCTAGACCTCCTCACTTCGACCTGTGTTTCGCGCACCTAGCGGAACCCTTAGAAAGCACGTTAAGCTATTGGCCATGGGACAGAATTCTCCCCAGTCGTTTCAGTTTTCCATCCCACGGGACCATAAAAATATAAAAACCGGTAAGTGCAATTCAGACTCGCGCACGAACTGTACCGGCAAAACATATCGTTTGTTGTTGTTAATCCCCTTATATTTATGGTGACAGGCGGACGGACGGACAGTGGAGACTTAGTAATAGTGTCTCGTCTTACCCTTTGGATACGCAATCCTAAAAACAATATACCTTTGTATTGGACTATGGGATTGAGAGAAGAGAGAACGCACCTATCCCTGCGCGCGCACACGCGTTGTGTATTGTAATATCGCCCGCGCCGAAGGCTGATCTGTGCTGGGTAATCCTTAAGGTCTACCTAATAGTATAGCTATTAGGCATTAGACATAATTAATATAATCATATGTTTTTTTTGTATCAAAAAAGTTTGTGTTTTCAAGTATTATTACATATTATGTTCAACATAACTAATTACTACTAAAAATTCATCCCCATCGCGGTCAGTGGGAAATGTGCCCAAAAGGTTGGCAGCGTTGCCACGTTGTATGGCTATGCTGATTCTTTGGCCTAAAAATTTACCAGCCCTCTGATCACGCGTATATCGCGTGCCAAATCATATTAATAGAACTAACTCGACTACGTACTTAGAATCTAGGTTAGTCATCCGATACGACGGTCACTCATGTTCATTTTCACCTTTGAAACTTAATACTAAGAGAAAATTATTAGAACACCGATCCATTTTCATGGTCTTGCTTTTGTCACGAGAACTGGGTCAGCTGGATTACGTCCAGTTAATAAACATAGGGTGGAAGGGCATATCGACGAGAAGCCGGTTACTAGGAATTCAGTACATGATTTGAAACCTCCTTGCGTTGAAATTAATCGACAATATTTCAAAAAAATCAGCTGTTTCATAGAAAACAGTGAAATGGGACGCCTAATTTGACATGTGCCTATTTAGGCAATGATGCTTTGATTTGTAAAGAGCTACACTTCTACCCTTTGAAAATTCCAAAGGGCCAGTAACTGGTTTATTTGAAAAAAAAGCTTTGAGTAGAATATATGCGAATGTATGCGGTTGTAGCGGCATCTACATGGCTACATACGAACTATGAGTTACACTGGTATCCTGCATCGCGCAAGCAGAGTTTACCGCGCGACTAGCATACTTGTATATACTTACAACTTCCCGACATCAATCGTGGAGCAGAAGTCCACCAGACACTACACCCGTCTGGTTGGAGGATCCTACCTTTACTATAGAAAATGAGAGAAATTTACACCCCGTTCCTCATACCTTTATAAGATCTACAATTTTTGTTACATTGATCCATCCCGACCCTTGCTCGAGCCATCTCGCGTTGTCGCTGAGCCTGTAGCTTTAAATTCGTCCTTAAATCATATATCCGATCCAGCCTGTCCCTTCCTGTCCTCCCCTAGCGACGCCCCAAGCCGAGGTCCGTACCCACAGGCGGTGCCCTTAGTGTGTAGTCGCTTAGTTTGTAAGTTTTTATTAAGCCCTGGTTGGAGGCTGCAATTTATTGTGGCAGCCGCAGGGAAGTCCGGTTTAGCAGTAGACAACCCTTCGGTTGAACTGCGAGATGCCATTAACATAAAAAAGTTACATTCATGGCACAGCTTCAGATAGCCACAAACAGCACAGAAACAAGTGCTTTAGACTTTATGCCAATCAGGTCTCCGATTTACAACGTACTTACAAAGAAAATGGCGCATAATGATGTCAAATCAAATCACCACCATGATTTCGAAACACTTTTCTACCAGCATAGCGTCACCACAGACACTTTCGCTACACGACAACCATATTGTTTTCATTGTCAAGCCTTCTATGGCGCTAATTATATAATTCAATCCGATTAGCGTGTGGTATAAGATAATACCTAATGTATCTATTAAAAAACATTGTGTGAAGTAGGTTATGAGTACAACGTATTAATTGTGGCTTAGATTACTTGTGCTTATTACTCTCATAAAAATATAAATTCAATTTATTGTAATGTCTACGATTTGCATGCACTTAGCTTATTTAATTTTTCTACACCAGCAATGGTAGTTATATGTGAATCAATGTTTAAATTTAGATCTCAATGACCATATACTTAGAAATAAATTTTATTCTATTCTATTGTTATGTTACCAAAATGTAGCAGGGATAAAGGATACTGATGACAGTGCATGGTATTTGGGAGTAAAAATTATATTTGAATCTTTGCCGTTTTTGGCAATTAAGACATCGATCTTCCTCCTGGACTACAAGTAGCATAGAGTCATAAAGAAAAGCCTGTTAATCCTGAGCAGTGGTGGCCTAGTGAGCAGTGGTTACGGCCGCGACATACGAGAGGTAGGTCGCGTTCGAACCCCGAGAAGCCCTGTACTTTTTTTTTCAAGGAAAGTTTTCTTTGTGAAGGAAATCATTGTGAGGAAACCAGCATGTTATAGAACCAACAATTCGAAGATATTATTGTAACTTCTACCTTACCGCACTGAGTTTGAGTGGTGGTTTACGGCCCACTCCCTCTCACCGAGGGAAGACCTGTGTCCCAGCAGTGGGAATATTGCAGGCTGATTATGATAATCTTACTGTGTGGATTCTCCATATTTGTTGCACAACATTTCTTCGCCTGAACAAAGAAATCAATTGAGAATGAAAGTTCAAGTAATTACATATAATAAATTACTGTAAAATAAAAAGTTTAAGATTCCTTTGAAAAGCCCCAAAAGAAGACCATGGCAATGTCTGCCTCACAATACTGTGTTAATAGGTTAATTTCAGCCCACTAGCACTCGACGCTCCTCGGGTCTACTGTCAATTAAAAATGGCAACGCCAGATACACTTCCACTTTCGACTAGTGAAACCGATACCATTACACGCTGTTTGGTCTAGTACCACATATTTAGCCTTCGGTTAATTAGTTAACTTAATTGAACAACAGTTGGTCCGTTGACTATGCCGAGGGTACAGAGGCCAGCACACCAAGTTACCACAATCTGTCAAATTTCTTTGATAGTATTTCAACTTTATTGCAATGACGGGAACGGAATTCAAATTTTGATAGGCGGGATTGTCCGAAAGGGTTACCGCTACCCCGGACTAAGGGAGGAACACGGTTGGCTTATAATAATAAAATTCATGTGATGATAAGGGCCTAATTAAGAGGGATATCTATTGGGCCTTGGATCCTATTATTAACGAAAAGCAAACGTAGTATTCATGTACCTATTAATTAAAATTCTTTGTTACATTTTATTAGGTAGTATGTTCGTTAAGAAATTCCTAACTGGCTAGACAGCTAACAAGCTAGATATTTTTTACAATAATTCTAGTTACTTTCTCCTTCAAAAAAAAATAACGTAAGGTAATAGTAAACTACTGACGATTTTTAAGGGCCTATTCACAAGGCGATTATTTACGCGCTATCGACGCGCGTATAATGCGCTGCCGAATGCGACGTCGTCGCTTGGGAATGACAGGATTAGGGGATAGGTCGTTTCCAGTACCGTACAAATGGTGCCTACAAAAGGCAACAATTCCTGTGCATGGTATTTTCCTCATGGTTCCTTAGAGTTCCCTATTGAAGAAAGTTAGCCCTACAGCAATTCATGTGATGATAAGGGCCTAATTAAGAGGGATATCTATTGGGCCTTTCTCCATACAAACGCATTTTGCTGTTTTCTTTGTGGATAATGTCTCTGTAACATTGCTTTTTCCCAAAAATATTTGATCTAATGAGTACGTGACCCTATCATTTCCTTTTTTCCAAAACATAATCACTAAAACAATATGACAATCCAAAATTCCGAAAAATAGCCCGTTGTTACCGCCATGTTCAGACGACTATCAAAGAAAGGTAAGTTTCTAACAAAAAAGAAAATAATAGAAGCATAGATATACTTTTCCTCTGGATTTTGAAATCAGATTTTTTTTTAAATCAGTTCAGTTTTGAAGAAGAAAACAGCGGAATACAAAACGTCTTTCGGTCATGGTTTAATTAGGTAAAATTAGCCTGAGCTGCAGTTGTCCCTTTCGCAGTTGATTTAAATATCCATTTTTTAAATTCCTCGAGACTGGAGCCCCCCTTTAACCGTTCGTAAAACAATGCAGGAAAAATGTCTTTTAAAAGTGTTAACCATTTAATTTTACTCAACATTCTTTAGCACCTCGTGCGGTAATAAATAACAAGATTTATTAAAATCTTTACAATAAAAAAGTGCGTTAGTTCGTGATACATCTCGTGTATGCGCTATGTAAACGCAATTCGTTCTGCTCATCTCGTTTACTTTCGATTTTCGTTCGCGTGCTATCATTGTATTGATTGTTGAATTTAAGCAGTATTGTTAGGTAACTTTAAACAATATTTTGGGATATAAATAATTAAGTAATCATTGTTGGTTCTTGAGGAGTCGCGGATAAGTAATAGCTGCACGGATCGTTCCATCCGGTTAAGCTACGCTTGCCAGTCCGTGGTGATCTTTACATATAGAGACTCCTCCGTGCCTCGGAAAGTACATTAAGCCGTTGGTCCCGGCTGTCATTCGTAGATCTTTGACAGTCTTTACGGGTAGTCAGAAGCCCGAAAGTCTGACAGCCTGTCATACCAAGGGGTATCGTATTACCCAGTTACTGACTGGGTTGTGGAGGTCAGATAGGCAGTCGCTCCATGTAAAATACTGGTATGCAGCTGCATCGGGATAGACTGGAAGCCGACCCCAACATAGTTGGGAAAAGGCTAGGCAGATTGGTGTACTCCAAGTTGCCGACGTTTTGAGAACCTCTTCCTTTTTAGCAGTCGGTTAAAAAGAGCTAAAGTATGAAATATACAGCTTAAACGAATAACAATTCTGCTCTAATGATGATCGTCAGTCGGAAGTTACTCATTTTAAACAATAGATGACTTCCGGTGGTTGTGATGACATAATCACGATTTATTTTTGTGATTATTTTATGGCATTTTAGGTAATACCTGCTTAACTATGTCAATGCACATGAATTTAGAAAACAATACTGTTATTTGGAAGATCTATAAATCATAAATTGTGATGAGACTTGACTGCTTGCTTGCTTGCAACTTGCTTTGACTTTCTATGACAATAAGACTGAATACTCAGTCAGGCAATTTATTACTGATGAAGCAATGAGCCATGGTAAGCGGGATTGTCCGAAAGGGTTCCCGCTACCCCGGAACATAAAGGGCTAAGCTATTATCCTGTGTTAGCAAATTAGTTTCCAAACATGTACTTAAACAAAATATTTGTTTATGGAAAAATAAACCTAATCCCTAAAAATAAAATTCTCTTCTATAGGTGCCTACCAAATGCTTTCGAGAACTATTCAGTAAAAATATTATTATTCATCACAATGATGGGGATAACAAGTGACTCTCGGCTTCAATAAGCATCTGTTTTCTCCTGTTATAGAACTTCAACCATCTACAAAAATTACTAGTTTCTCCCCGATCATCATAAATATCAACAATTAAAGCGAACAACAAGTAACTCCATTTTCATCCAACGATCCTATTATTAACGAAAAGCAAACGTAGTATTCATGTACCTATTAATTAAAATTCTTTGTTACATTTTATTAGGTAGTATGTTCGTTAAGAAATTCCTAACTGGCTTGACAGCTAACAAGCTAGATATTTTTTACAATAATTCTAGTTACTTTCTCCTTAAAAAAAAAATAACGTAAGGTAATAGTAAACTACTGACGATTTTTAAGGGCCTATTCACAAGGCGATTATTTACGCGCTATCGACGCGCGTATAATGCGCTGCCGAATGCGACGTCGTCGCTTGTGAATGACAGGATTAGGGGGTAGGTCGTTTCCAGTACCGTACAAATGGTGCCTACAAAAGGCAACAATTCCTGTGCATGGTATTTTCCTAATGGTTCCTTAGAGTTCCCTATTGAAGAAAGTTAGCCCTACCAGCTATCTATTCTCTCCAATTGGGAACCCTATCGCATAGTTATTAAAGCGAGAGGAGAGGCATGCGCGGCTGCACCAAAAGTGCGAGAGCTTGAATTATTTGCGATAGACTCACCGTCTAGTCTAGGAGAATGCCTTCGTTCCTGGACTGGCTCATTGCCCTTTTTCCTCAAGTTAGTAAGGAAGATAAAGAGCCGTCGACGCGGATTATACGGAACGCTCATCGACTGTGCGTAGATGAACCACCGTGTGCATAGGCCCTAGGTAGGTCCACCACATCAAGTTACCACAAACTGTCAAATTTCTCAATCGATTTTGAACTTAACTGTCCACGTTTTAAGGTTTAAAATCATTTGGAGAAATTTGGCACTAGGTATCACTTGATGCGTTAGCGACCGTACAACGTCCGGCGCAACCGCGCCACCAACCAGCTGACTGGTTCGGCTTTTTAACATAAATAGAACTAGGTTTCTTGCTAAATGCGGTTTTCTGAACTTTTGTGAGCCTTTGGCTGACATTTGCCTTTATTTAATTCTTTAGCTTTTTAGAGCCAGTACTGTAGATATCTTGCTGAAAGATATCCGACCTTTTTCACACAAAGAGTAGTTTTGTAGGCATTGTTATTGAGCATTGTTTGCATTGCATGATCAGAAAAAAATCTATCATACAAAAAAAAACAATCTAACTGCCTTTTTCCAACTATTTTGGGGTCAGCTTCCATTCTAACCGCTTTTAGTTGAAAAGTATTTTACATGGAGCGACTGCCTATCTGACCTCTGCAAGATTAATATGATACTCCATGTTAAGACTGGCTGTCAGACTTTCGGGCTTCTGTTAACCCGTAACGACTGTCAAAGATCCACGAATGACAGCCGGAACCAACGGCTTAACGTGCTTTCTGAGGCACAGACGAGACTGGATGTAACAGTCGTATAAAAAACTTATAGGTACCAACAAGATATCAATATCAAGTTAATTGGAATGCAGTAGTACCGCGCAAGTAAAAGTGCGAAGATAAGTAGCAACGCCTCTAAACTTGAACAACCCGTTACCCTCTGTTTACGTTCGTAATAAGAAAATATCAAGTTTTTCCATCATTCATTAAGCATGAATGGAGGAAAAACGAGTAAATTTACGATACATTATACCACGGCAGTTCCACTGCTGTTCAGTGACCTTCCGTTTGGTTAGTCTTCTATAAAAGATAAATCGTCGTCTGCCTAGCCTTTTCCCAACTATGTTGGGGTCGGCTTCCAGTCTAACCGGATGTAGCTGAATACCAGTATTTTACATGGACCCGGGCTATCTGACCTCCACAACCCAGTAACTGAGCAATACGGCTGACAGACTTTCGGGCATCTGACGACCCGTACCGACTGTCAAAGATGCACAAATGACAGCCGGGACCAACGGCTTAACGTGCTCTTCGAGGCACGGAGGAGTCTCGTTGTGTAAAGATGGTCACCCACCTAACTATAACTATGTCATACTGCTATAACGGGTGATAGTTGGCCACCTGATCCTATTGTCTGGAGAATTCTTATTCGTTCGTGCTACATATACAGGAGGTATAGCTTCCCGCCTTTTTTGATGTGAAGCAATATTAAAATAATCACACTAATATTACAAAAGGCAAATGTTTGTGACTGAGTTTATATGTTTGTCCGTTCTTCACGCTCAAAGGGCTTAACGGATCTGGATGAAACTTGGCACAAATGTAGTATATGACCTAGATTAACACATCGGATACTTTTTTATCCCGGTAGTACAGACGCCAGCACATCAAGCTATCCCTAACTGTCAAATTTTCTCAATTAAAAATGAACCTTATGTCTTTGCAATAAAATTGAAATACTATCAAAGAAATTTGACAGATTGTGCTAACTTGATGTTCTGGTCTCTGTACGTTCCCTTGGGATAATTTCCGACGTCAACGCGGGCGAAGCCGCTGGCAGCTGCTAGTCCTACTATAAGAGGTGGTAGCCCCCTGATCCTATAGTCTGGTGTATTCTTAGTAGTCAGTCAATCACCCCTATTTTGCTTTCTAACTTTTATTTTCACAACATTAAGAGCTACACTTGAGTAGCGCGTGCCGTTACGAGAAAATACTTGTTTGCTTACGTAAAAAATAGATAGCCTTGGAATTAATTCGCGATTTAATATTCTCTCAATCTTGGAAATACCTTGCGGTTTTATACAATGTCAATGAACTTGAGAGATCGCTCATTTCCGTTGCGTCGTGAACGGAAACCTACCTCTGTTTTAGGATGAACGCACAATGCATTGAAACGATTCATGGAAAAATTGAAAGCTAGTATCACAATATCATTATAAAAAAAGAAAATTAGCACTTTTTGAAGGTCAAAGTTACATACAACAGTCCGCCAAAAAAACGCCCACCCTTTACCACTTGCTAGTGCTTTAGCTAGGAATAAGAATAATAATAATGTGTGACACACAAATTAATTTTATCTACAAACATGATTAAATGACCGTAGATGCAATTCATGTACTCAATACTTTATTGCATTCCATAATGTTACATAAGACAGTTGATATGTTAAACATAGAATCAATTATGGACCCTGTCGGGCACAGCAAAGTTAAATTAATTGATGTATGTGTAATGATGTAAATATATGTTAAACATCACTTTATTAAGTCGGAATGGGAAAACATATTGTCAAATTAGGATATTACTTTTTATGTGTATAATTCCTTACGTCTTGGTTATCTTACTAATTTATAAATGTGACAATTTGTATGTTTGGATGTTTGCTCGTCGTTATGAAATTTGAAGGATAGGTATTTTTGTGAGGGTGGGAAATCATCAAATGACTCCTCTCGCTCTGGGTGGAGCGGAAGGGAGTGTCAGACTTTTACTGACTAAAACCCATCCATGTTCCTTCCTTAGCCCTTTATGTTCCGATTTAGTAGTAACCCTTTCGGACAATCCCACTTATCCGGCAGGCTTCGTTCCTAATGGGCCACTTCCTTGTTGCTAACATCTCTTTGAAGCGCGCGTGGAACACGTAAAAAAGTATATAGGCTACTTTTCTCCTGGATCGCAGACAAACTCACGCGCAACAGCCAGAACAGCATAAATGGCGAAATGTGGATGTCCTATAGGTACATCTCTGCCTAACCTTTCGGGGATTACAGGGTTGATGTTATGTTATTTGGCTGTTCAATTTGTTTGTTTGCATGTTTATTATTCGGTTACATCTCGCCTGTCACATTGACAAAGGCATTCGTCAAGCGTGTCGCCATTTGCAACATGAATTGTCACATTATACATTTTTATTTGTTAATGTTTTTGCGGAAATAAGCAAACATGATTGTTAAATATTTCGACGTTTGTTTACTGTTGATGTAGGTAATTAAATATCAAGAATGTCACTGTGTTGTTATGTTTTCTCATGAATTGCTTTTTTACTTCCTTTAAGTATTTTTTAACCAGTCATGACAGGCGGTCGTTTCTGTAAAAATCTCACCGTAAAAACTTAAGTGAAGTGATCGTGAAGTGAGCAGTGTTCCATTTGATGAGATTGACACTTTTGACAGCTCATTTTAAACTCACTTAGTACTTAGCACCATAGTACCATATGGAACGACTAACAATTTGATAACAACGACCAATCAAAATAGCATTACACCCTCGAATTGACATCAACATAAACTATTTTTAAAGGGCTGGCCTGAGAAGGTTCTTAAAAAAGGTAGGGTAGGTAGGATAGTTAGGGTAGGTAGAGTAGGTAGGGTTGGTAGGGTAGGTAGGGTAGGGTGGGCAGGGTAGGTAGAGTAGGTAGGGTAGGTTGGTAGATAGGATCATATTTAAGTCTCCTGAGTCAGCTAGTTCCTATACTGGGCGTAACCGAAAGAGTCATATACATACAAGAGGATATGCTACAGACCACGTGAAAAATCGTGAAAAAAATCAGCTGTTCGCTACATTTCGACGAGGCACGTGACCACTAATGTATAGAACAGCCGAATTTTTTTTTTCGGATTCGGATTTTGTCCCTGTAGTAATTCTTTTTAGTTTGGTGGTCTGTAGAATATGCTTTCGGTTACACCCTGTATATTATTATGTCTTGTGATGTTTAGTATACGTCACAGCTTAAATCCGGTAAATCAATTTTTAAAAAAACTGGTTTGTACCGTAAATAACATAATTATTTTAATCGTAACTACCGGTTTCCGTTTCACTTTAATTTTGAAGGTCGTTCAAACACTTTCTTTTCAAGGTTCTGCTGTGACAATTCCCTTAAAAATAATTTCATACATAGTAACCTACGTAACCATCACGCCTGTCGTCCCCGAAGGTGCAGCAGAGGTGTACAGTCACAAGCACTAATATGTATACAGTTAGAAACATTCAAAAGCAAATTCCTCGTGGAATAACGATGATTTTGTGATAATAGAATCTATTTCATATTAGTATGGATTTCCAAATACTATGTCCGTAACAAAAAATTAAAACAAAAGCTGAAGGAGAAAATCACATTTCGCCAGTTATGTTTAAAACCTACGTTACCCATGAACCTAAAACTTTGTCCGAGTTGAGAACTGAACACAGGACCCTAATGCTTACGACCACTGGACCAACTAGGCAATTCTAGGCGAAGATTTCCTCCACTACTTAAAGTTTAAAACTAAAAAACACATGAAGCAGGTTTTGATCTGATAAAACACAACTGATAAGTACGTAATAATAGCCGCACGGGGCAATCCATCAGGTTAAGCTACACTTGCCGAGGTTGGTCTGTGGATGGGTGACCATCTTTACATACCGCTCTCCATGCCTCGGAAAGCACGTTAAGCTTTGGTCCCGGCTGTCATTTGTACATCTTTAACAGTCGTTGCAGGTCGTCATAAACCCGAAAATCTGACTGCCAGTCTTACCAAGGGGTATCCGTGTTACCCAGTTACGGGGTTGTGGAGGTCAGATAAGCAGCTACTCCATGTAAAATACTGGTATTCAGCTGCATCCGGTTAAACTGAAAGCCGAACCCGACATAGATAGGAAAAGGCTAGGCAGATTGATTGACAGAAATATTCAGAGGGTTCACTTATATACATATCTACCTACCTCTTCGGAAGATAACTAACGTGATGTTATGTTAAATATTCAAGAAATGAACACTGACAGTTTAACCTCACATCACATTGTCTGGACTAGAAAGTAGACAACAGTTGCATTTTAATATTGTTTCTGACCCACATTACAATTTGGACATTATTTATTTATGAGCAGGCCAAATGTATAATATACCGTTTCTGAAAGACGATTATTCATCTTTCCATATCTAGTGAACAAATAATTCACAATAACGAAAAAAAAATCAACTGTTCCATACATTTTGACGAGTTATGCGAATGTATGGTACAGCTGATTTTTTGACCTTAAAATAATGCCCATGAATTCAATTTCACCCTGTATATAATGATGACGAGCAGTTCTTTTTCTTTTTCGTGTGGTTTGTGAGTAACCTGGTGTCAGAGTTTTTATGCTGCTAATGGGCCTCTGACTTAGCTTCACATGCTGTTGAGAAATTTCTTTCAGGCATGCTGGTTCCCTCACGATGTTTTCCTTCACCGATTTTTAAGCAAGTGATAATTATACAATACGCACATGAATCCGTAAAATCAGAGGTGCGTGGCTTGGGTTCGAACTCGAGACCTATGACTTGGCAGTTCGACAGTCACTAGGCTATCACTGTTGTGACGAGCAGTTAAAACCTACATTTCCACTCATCTGTTAAACCGTTAACAGCAAAAAAGAACGATCTGCCCACATTCTATCGCCAATAACAAACGGCGCAGGAGTGGATTTATCGGCACATTATCTGAGCACGCACTAGAAAGTGACGCGTGCGCATCTCTTCATACTTTCATGTATATTTGTATGCGGTAGTATTCGACCTTAGGGATCAAGATTATCATAGAAAGAACTGCCTCCGGACAGTATGTGACTAACAATGAGATGGATGCCCATAATTCGTATGCTAATGTTTATGTAATACCGGTAAAACGGGGTTACTTTGAGAGCTGGGGTGACTTTGATGATAGCTAAACTTGATATGTTTTTTCGGATTTATTGCGGGATACTTAACGCAGCCAAAATTTGGTTTGTTCTGATGGCCAGACTGACTGATCGGCCATATTTTGCCGAAGCGTCAACGAGTAGTCGTTGTCGGAACTTTAAAAAAATATTTGTTAAAGTTTAGTGTCGAAAAGGTCTAAAAGATTTGTCGTTTTCGGGGTGTCTTTGCAATGAAATAAAAAAAAGAAGGGGTGACAAAGTAGCCCCATTATCAATTTAAAATGATAAACAGGTTTTTATTTTTTTCCAAAAAAAGTATGGACTAATTGAAACTTTTTTGTTGCAATACTTAATTTACGTAATGAGTCTACACTGCAGTTTTTTTTTTACATTTTTATCGTTGAAACTGCAAGCGTGGCATCCATTTCAAATTAAAAATTAATCAATGTCACCCCGTTTTACGGTACGTAGTTTTGTTTTGATAGAGTTTAGAAAATATTGTCGTGTGGAATAGTTTGGCGTATTGGTTACAAATAGCAAAGGGTTTATAGCCGACGGTTTGATTGTCTTCTCATACTAAATGAACGGAGGGATGTCTGTGATCACAAATGGTTTAAAAAGAACTTAAAAAATAAACAAAACATATTTTGGAATGGTTGCAGAACTATATATTTGGCTTTCTAGTTTTCGATTGCTATTCTGTCGATCTATTCTGAAGGATGGGAAATCATCAAATGACTCCTTCTACTGTGGGTGGAGTGGAAGGGAGTCACAATCGTACTGACTAAAATCCATCTATGTTCCTTCCTTAGCCCTTTGTGTTCCGGGGCAGCGGTCTTCTTCTTGTCGTGTGGTTAGTGACTAACCTGGTGTCAGAGTTTTTAAGCTGCCCATGGGCCTCTGACTTAGCTTCACATGTTGTTGAGAACCCGCGGCGCAGCGGTAACCCTTTTAAACAATTTCGCTGACCCAAGGTGAAGTGAGCCTGAAGTAAGGAGATTGATATGGCAATCCCTTGCATCGGGCGAAAATGTTTTCACAGTGAAATTAAATCATTAAAGAATTGACCGACAGATTAGTGATGAATCTTGAAAGTAGGCTTTTATATGACATGACATGACAATGAAATATCAGTCGCACGAATCGATCCATCAGGTTAAGCTACGCTTGCCAGGGTTGGTCCGTGGATGGGTAACCATCTTTACATATCGAGACCGGCTATCATTCGTGGATCTTTGACAGTCGTGTGAACAGAACCTCTTAAGAATACCGAATACCCTTATAATTATGCAGCAGATACAAATATCAAACTTGATCAAATGATCAGCTAATCCTGTCGTATGTAACGAGAGACCAACAAGTAGCGGCGCAAATGCATACTTTCTTAAATCATTACCGTCACGTGAAAACTAGCATTCTACCACCATATTGGGGCTGGTTGCAATAATGTAGCAAAAACTAAGATAAAAACATTGATCTACGACTGCTAAGTAGACATTTTAAATGTCTGACCGTCTTAGTAGAAGATGCAAAAAATAATTATAGCACTTAGGTATTGTGGGATTGTTGCACATTTATATTCATTGCGTTATTTTCGTTATCGAGCAGACGAATTTTTCAAGCATAAAGCGACTTGTGTTAACGGATGAGGTTAAGCTATGCTTGCCGTGGTTGGTCAGAAAACCCGTTAAGCCGTTGGTCCTGGCTGTCATTCGTGGATCTATGACCTTTGTTACGTGTTGTCAAGAGCTCTAAATTCTGACTACCAGTCATATCAAAGGAATATCATATTACCGAGTAATATCTTCTGGACTCAGATAGGCAGTTACTCCATGTAAAATAATGGTATTCAGCTGCATACGGTTAGACTGGAAACCGACCATTTCATAAAAAAGGCTAGGCAGATGATGATGATGGAGCATGAAGAAGATTTGAATGAGATAGAAAATAATGTTAAATGCAATGAGGATACAGTTTTTCTGCTCAGCTCAGCTCAGCTCTGATCAGCTCAGATCAGCTCTCGAGATTCCATTCGTACACCGAACATTTGTTTAGCCTAAAATAGATGTCAATTGTGCCAGGTAGTACATATTGGACAGGGCGACATGTGTGCGAACGCATCCGGCATCTATTAGAATTAATTCATATCAAAACCTTCATTCAATACTAAAATCCACTTCATTTCAATTTCAGATAACCGTAACAGCATCATGCGCCAGTTCAGAAGATCAAAATAAAGAATTAGAAGGACCTCAAGAAGGCAGCAGAATGAGGAAAAGAGAAGCAACTTTAATATTGGACTTCAATGATAACCAGATGGATAAAATATTCCAAAAACCTAAAGTTATCTACAGGAGACTATCTATGTCAAGATATGGAACCCCAAAAACAAAATATGGACCTGTACAGTCTAAATATGGACCACCAAGGCCACATAAAGGAGCCAGAAAACCTGGGAAGAAGGGCCGCCGCACTGGGCAGCCAAAAACGACATCTCCGAAATATGGACCACCCGAACATAAACGTAACACTTATCCAAACAAGAAGCGTATATCAAAAAATAAACCAAAATACGGCGTTCCTAAGTATAGACCTCACGGCAGACCAGGTTTTGGTCATATTGTCAAAATGCCTCATTACACCTTTTTTACTCCTGACAAATCAGGCTTCGGTGAGCGACCGGCACATTTGTTAGAGCACCAGCCTCACAAACAAAGCTATGGCGAGCCACCCGTGGACTCTTACGGTGCACCTCTGAAACCTAGCATCATCAAAGACGTGTACACAACACCCCACAGCTTCCAAGGTTCCTCAGCACCTGAAGACATCCATCAATGGAACCATAACTATGCCAGCTCTGCAGATACCAGTCACTCCTTGACAAAGGAGGTGCCGTCATACTCCAATTTCGTCACACCAACTCCTCCAAACGGCCACATCGACACTTTGGAACCATCTGCATTAGACGAAACGAAGTTGCAAGACAACAAATTTTTCTTCCGTAAAAAGAGGCCGTTCTATTTCGCGGACTCCAAAATTGTGAACAGACCGTGGAAACCAAATAAACAGAATGATTTTGATGATGAGATAATCGTGGGTGGAAAGTATGCCGAGCCTCCAGCGAGATACATGTCGAAAATTCGTCAAAATTCGCCGATGTATGAGGATGATGAGGACGAGGATACATTCCCTGCCCTCCAAGGCTACGTAGACACTGATAACGCGCTATCAGCGAATAACTCACCCTACTTGAATTACAAGCACAGTAATATGGCTTTCAGTCCACAGAACCTAAACGATGCATTTAGTATAGTAGACAATTAATAGTATTAAGGGAAGTGTTCTGTTTTTTTACTTAGGCATAGAAAAAGGAGAATGGTCGTATTTGTGAAATGTAAAAAGAGAAAAGTATGTGTGATATTTTTATGTGTGAAAATTCAAAATATAACTGTTGACGGATTGAAAAGTAAATTAATTATTGTTGGGCCCAAATTATCCGTCAACAATCGTTTCCTGTTCGGACCACGACATGAGTCTCAAGGTCTTTCTTCAGAGCGACTGATGGAAGACTATAAAGTCAGAAAACTTGACTGTTGAACAGATTGAGACACTTTGTCATTCTGTCGTGTTATAGCCATTTTATAATACGACTAACAAAGAATGACGGAATCGATTTGATTTTACTGTCAATATTTTATTGATGGTAAATTTTTCAACAATCAAGTTCCTTGACTTTAATTAATACGGATCGATTGATTCAGTCAATTTTGGTCACTCTCCTTCAGCAAACGTTAGTGCCCAAATTTTTTTTTTGTTTATTGCAGGTTCTTGCAATTTGTGATGAATGACTAAACTTATAGACATAATTAATAAATTAATTAGAAGGTAATTGTTGACTTTCATATTTGTCAACGAGTATAGGGGTTAAACGGTAAACCAAAAAATATTTCCCCAGATGTTTAACAGTGGAATAAATACATTTTTGACAGTTCATACAAAACTGTCAGGTGTCATTTTATTTCGCGGATAAAAAAAACTGACGCTGGATGCGTTTATTTTTCAATCGTCGTATACATATTTATCTTTTAACTGAAATAACACTGTTTGACAGATGTTGTAATAGAATTTTGTATTGAAAAATGGACAAAACAACGTCACAACACAAATGGATTCGATTATGATGAAATAAAATTCAATATATGACAAAATAAAATATTCCCTAGTTAAAAGATATCCGACGAGAAAAACCCTTAGGAGCCTAATTTTCATTGACTATTTTCTTATTTAAAATCTAATGTCAAATGGTCAAACGCTTATTTTTCAAATAAAAGTTATTTGACGATTGAAAAATTGTGCCCTTATTAGGTAGATCTCGCGTACTACGCGGGTAAAGCCCCGACCACAACTTGTCACACGACTGGCCGCAAACTTGTCCTATATAATATATTTTTTTAATTACAATCATTCTTTAATTCATTCAAATTCATGTATCCAAGTTTTCAAGGGGATGACGCGATAAGGTAGTCCACAAAATTCAATTTTTCTCACCTATTAGGAACTTGCAGTCGGTCAATTCTGTAAAAATCTCAACGTGAAAACTTTGGTCAAGAGAGCGAAAAGTGAGTGTCGTGCCACCAAATGCTAGGGATTCCTGCCGGGTAAGCGGGATTGTGCGTAAGGGTTACCGCTACCCCGGAACATAAAGGGCTAAGGAAGGAACATGGACGGGTTTTAGTCAGTAAGAGCCTGACACTCCCTTTCCGCTCCACCCAGAGCGGGAGATGATTTCCTACCCACAAAAAAAATAGCTAGGGTTTGACACTATTGACAACTCACTTTAAACTCACTTCACTTACGTTATCACGGCGAGATTCTTACAGAATACGACTACAAGTCGGTAAGTATCAGGTTGCACGTTGATCAAAACACGATACAGACCGTAACAATGTATTTACTGAATTAAATATAATTATTAAAATCATCAATAGAACTCATGTTCATATTATTACCATATTGTATGACTTTTTTAAGAAATCATGACATTTTAGGCCAATTCTGACAAAAGGAGTAGCATTGCTGATTATTATAATTAGGTTAAACTCATAAATATATTTTTGTTTTGATTGCGAAACATATTTCAATCGACATACAACCTGACTCCAACCTGGAATGTTCAGAAAAGGTAAAAACATTTGAATTTCGCGGATTAACGACTTTTTTTTTATTTTTTTTATTTAGCTTACACTGTCCCACTGCTGAGCAAGGGCCTCCCCGAAATCAATCAATCAATCAATCTTTATTTGTGAACACAGGTATTACAGTACAGGTCTTATGTATATATTTGAGTCGAGCTCTATGTTCTACCAATGAAATCCTTCCAGACATCTTTCTCTTGAGCCACCTCGATCCATCCCTAACGATTAATACATTAATTTGAATGAATTACGACCGGTCGTATGCACAACTATTTTTCTTGGTCAAAATTTCTAATCTTAATTTTGACCAAGAAAAATAGTTGTGCATACGACCGGTCGTGCGACCGGTCGTGCGATTTTCTTCGAAACTGCGTCGGTCGGTCGTGCGACAAGTCATTGACGTGACCGCGTTGTACGCAAGATCCCATAAAGTCGCGCTGCCGCGTCTATCTGTGTATTCGGATGAGGCTTCGAAACCACTGGATAGGAATTTACTGCAGTTTTCCACATTCAAAAGCAATATTTCGATGAAACTTTTGAACTATTCAATAAATAAAATATTATTTAAACCGAACGAAGCCTGGTCGCTAGAAGACTACAATGAAATCACTAACGAAAACATATGTATTAAACAGAGACCTGATGTTGGTCCATTCTTCTTAGGTCGAAATCGAAGCAGAAGTTACTCAAGCTAAGTACAGGTTAACCAGAAAAGTTATTCGTTTCGTTAATCTTTGTTTTTTAGTAAGCACGAATGTCAGGCGACAAGGTACCGGGTAACAAGGTACAGGTTGTAACCGAAAGTGTAAATACATACAAAAGGATATGCTACAGATCACAAAACTGAACAACTTTTACTATGGGGCCAACTCCGAAATCGTGAAAAGAAAATCAGCTGTTCCCTACATTTCGACGAGTCACGTGATCAAAAGTGAATTATAGAACAGCAGATTTTTTGTTTGTGATTTCGGAGTTGGCCCCATAGTAAAAGTTGTTCAGTTTAGTGGTCTGTAGTACCTATATGCTTTTGTATGTATACACCCTTTCGTTTAGACCCTGTATAATTATTATGTGATTTTGCTAAAGAATGTTCGAGAATATCTTAAGTCTGCAGTTTCGCAGAGGCCAACAGAAGAATTCAGCTGGGCTGGGCAGCATTTGGGAAGCATTGTCGGTATTCCACAGACCCTAAAGACTATGGTCTTCAATCAGTGTCTCCTGCCTGTTATGACTTACGGTGCCGAAACGTGGACTCACGATGTAGCTGGTCTATAAACTCAAGGTCGCTCAGCAAGCTATGACGTGCATGCTTGAAGTCTCTCTGAAAGATCGAATCCGAAACCAGGTGATCCATCAGAGACCCAAAGTTGTCGACATAGCTCATAGAATAAGAAAGATGGAAGTGGCAATGGACCGGCCATATTAGCCGTAGAACCGATGACCGTTGGAGTAGGCATGTCCTTGATAAGACACCGCGAATCGGCAGACGTATGGTAGAACATGCTCAGCCCAGGTGGAACAACGATCTTCGCAGGGTGGCTGGTAGAAGCTGGATGAGAGTTGTCGAGATTTTAATTGAATGGCTTGCGGCGAAAATGCTCGTAAAAGTAATACAAATAAAGTTCATTTTCGTATGAAACAATACCGTATTTAGCTTGAGTAAAATCTAAGGCTGTTTGTCAACCGCCACCGTCAATGAGAACAAGATGACGCTGAAATACCAATACAGATACATTTTGGCCTGTATTACAGAACCTCACTCAAGATCCAAGCATTACTTAAAACTAGTTTTAACCAAATCGAGACTCCAGCATATGATTGAGTATTGATCGGGGTTCTGTAATACGGGCATTACTGTCGCCACGTGTCCCGCACACTACCATCGCGTTTTTAAATATTGTATAAACCAAAATACTCAACAGTTTTCAAATTCAAATTCTAGGATATCTCCCACTGTTCAAATTACGTAGTTTCTCGTTGACGTCTATGATAAGGAGGCGATAGACAAACTGCCTGAATTTGGTCTGTCGATCTCGACCTATGTAAGTAGCTCAGTACAGTAAAATGGGGTGAATAGATAGGGATGCAGGGGTGAATCACAACGAAACTTTATAGTTGATTTTAACGTTGAAATAATACAGTTTGTTGCCAACAAGGACACTTTTAATCTATACATATAATAAAATTGTAGAAAAGTGGTGTCTGTACAATGGAAATATATAAAAAAAAGAGCAGGGGTTGTTATTATATCGATGCCGAACCCGAAATTGTAATTACATTTTTTTTGTCTGTTTGTCTGTGTGTTTGTGTACGCTAATATCAGAAACGGTTTATTCGATTTAGATAAACTCTCACTAATATATTGTAGTAAGCTTCACTTAACATTTAGTGTTTATTTCATGTCAATCGGTTCCTAAATAAAAAAGTTATGTCAATTTAAAGAATCACGGCGAACATTGTCAGTATTCCACACGAACGAAGTCGTGGGCACAGCTAGTTGTTCAATATAATACAGTAAACTTAAGAGCCCTTTTTGGCCACAAACTATTACTTCACTGTCAAAATCCGTCTAAAGTTTCGTCTCGATTCACTCCTGAATCCCTATTCACCCGATTTTACGGTTAGTAGATCTTGTATTTATGTACAACCAGCTAGATTTATAACTTACATTCCACCGTATTATCTAAGTTCAGTCTTCAAGTTAAGATAAGTATTGTAGATAAGAGAAAAATGGGAGAGTAGTAGGAATTAAGAGAATCCAAGATTAGACTATGTAGTTATATGAGTGGCAGTGTCTGTTACGATGTAAATTATATTTAATTAAATTATAATGTTCAATGAAAGAGCGTTTTAATTAACACTTAACTACGTGTGCATAAATAAAACCAGATTCGTTATTTCCCATTAATTTCCTTACTTCCTCAGAGCAAATCAAAATAATAAAAGATTTTACAAGTGACTATGAGCGTCTTATCGCTAAAAGCTAAAAGTATATTTTAAGACAACCTTTCTGATGGATTGAGGGAGAAAGGACAGAAAATTTACATACTATTCAATAAATACATTCGTAAAGCATATATATGACGACACGGTTGGCGCAGTGGTTGAGCGATTGACTGCTGCGCAGCATGTCGCGGGTTCGATTCCCACACGGAACAAATATTTGTACGATCAGTAAGTATTTGTTCCAGGTCTGGGTGTTTTTCTATCTATAATATGCATGTATTTACAAAAAAAAAATTATATAAGTAGTTTATCAGCCATCTCGTTACCAAGCATTAGGCTGCTTAGCTTGGGACAATATGGCGTTGTGTGAAATAACCAAGGATATTATTATTATACATAATATAAATATAAGGTGTTAAAAATTTAACTCGTAAGAATTTCGTGGGTACATTGTACTCATCATTACGAACATATGAGCTGTTCCATACAATTATGCACGCGTAACTCAATAAAATGTATGGAACAGCTCATATTTATTTCGCGATTTCAGGATTCAAGTAAAAGTTGTTCGTAACGATTAAGTAAAATTCTCCCACGAAATTCTGAGAATAAATTTTTTAACACCTTAGATTATATTGAAAAATTGTCAAGAAACGTGTAAAGAAGAAAAAAAAATGGTTGTAAGAAAATACGATTTCTGTGAAGTCAAAAAGGTTTTTTTTTGTGTTCAGTGTTATCAATTTTATTTATCTCTCATCTACCTCAAACAAACAGCTGTCTCGAATAAAACAATAAATTATTTTTACGTACTATATTTAACAGCAGCTTATACGAAACCATTTATATCAAAAGTCAAACGTCTTAAACACACATTATTATAAAACTAAAGTATATAGCTAGTAATCAAAATTATCATAAATTCATCGCAATTCATGTTCTCGAAAGTATACCCGGGGTTATGAGTAGATATTTTACATATTTATATTCCTATAAAAATGAAATGCAAAAGCTGTCAATGTAATTCATTTTTAGAAATTTGTAGTCAGCTTAAAAAGTACACCGTATTCTGTAATCGATTTGGCAAAATTTGAATTCTAGATTATTAAAGATAAAAATTAAAACAACTTACCTAAGTATATGGACAGCAAACACAAATAGGTCTCTAATAAAAAATATGAGTAAAGTTAATCTTTTGAGCTTGAAAATTTTAATCTGGCCACAAGACTTTTGAAAAAACAGGTATGAAATAATGAAGAAGCTCAGTGGGGGTTGAGTTTTGTAAAATTTACACTAAAAGAAAAATCATCCAAAATAAGTTATTTTTCATAAAAGCTTATGGAAGTGACAGGTATATCTGAGACACTAACACTGTTGGGACGCTGCTATAACAGACAGCTATTGCATTTAGACGAGTTTCTTATGATATTCTTGATGAAACCAGTATCAATCTCAACTCTTTATAGATCCCAGCTTCAGCGGCGGACGTGAAGATCTGGTATTTCAGGTAGTTGTCGAAAATTCCTTACAAGTGCAGAAAAAACAAGCGTAGCTAAAGAATGTTACGGTGTTTCGTATATATAAAAGATACTTTACTATTGAATTTTTGGCAGTCGTTCAGAAATTACATTTCCAACGCTGAAGAACCAACACTCGTTTTATCTTTACTCCGCCACAATATCAGAATTTCCGACTCCTAGCTCATGTTTCAATCACTTAATCGTACGTTCCTTACTTGCTCGATCATCGTCCCCTCTTGCTGTCTTTCGACGATCCAGTGATCTGGTTCAACACGTGTTTCTTTCTTCTTGCATTGCCACAAGCCGCACGCGCCGCCTCGCACGCGCAGTGAGCAGCCTGCTTAGTCGCCGCACATTCAGCGCAAGCGCACTGCAGTTTGTGTTGCAAGTGTGCTAGTCTTGCTCTTGCTTCCGATAGGTTATGGCATTTCTCTTGTAATCCGAATTTAGTCTTCTCTAAAACACAGTGCGCTGCCTTTTCAAGTTGTGCTGAAAGCTGGGCTGCTTGTACCATAAGTTTATGCTGTGAAATGAGAGGAAGAAAGATTTCTATACTATTTATCAAGCAACTTATACAGGATGTAACCGAAAGGGTAAACCACCAAACTGAACAACTTTTACAATGGGAGCAACGCCGAAATCATAAAAAAAACGGTCACGTGACTCGTCGAAATGTAGGAAACCGCTGATTTTTTTCACGATTTCGGAGTTGGTCCCATAGTAAAAGTTGTTCAGTTTGGTAGTCTGTAGCATATCCTTTTGTATGTATATACTCTTTCGGTTACACCCAGTATAGCAAACTACAAGATTGCTGGCAGCTTGCAATTGTACGCCAGGTAAGTTAAGATTTATACACACCAGACCAATATTTCGAAGATATTCGCAACAAAGCAATAAAGTTTTTGCAATATTAAAATACAGAAATACGATCTAATTACAAATAAGAAAAAGAAAGTCAATATTATAATTATATCAGTATGTTTATTTCCAGATATTTAATTATATGTACACGTAGTTTTAATGTTGCCAAAAAAAATATTAACCACGTCTATCCACCATTCTAATGACTAAAAATTATTTCTTTTTACCGTTAGTAGCACCACCGGTGCACAAACAATTAAATACATTGCGTGAATATGCTCTAAAACAGACTGGGACACATGATAATGCTGCTGCTGTGATGATGAATGTGCACAATGACATGCATAGCATCATGATGCGTGCTGAATTTGCTTCAAGTATGAATAATCTTGGGAAAACTGATAAGGAATTTCTTGGAAGTCGTCCGGCCCCCGTTAGACCTTTAGGAAAAGAGAAAGCAAAGTTTTACGAAGTATTCAAGCAGCTCATCAGGCACTTCAACAATTACTACCAAATGTGGTTGGAATTTAACATAATAATTATATCATGGTAGTAACCGTTTTGAAATTCGCCTTTAAATATTGAATACTTCTTAAAACTTTGAATTCCTTTTCGTGTGGTGCGGTAGGAATTGTTGAAGATATCTACAGCACGGACCGAAATTTATTCGATGAGAATTACCATTGAACTTTTCTTCAAATTTGAAGGAATCTCAAAGATAGGAACGGAATTAAAAATCGTAGTAGCTCACCTGAGCGGTGGCTTGCTGTGCGGCTTGCACGGCAGCGTTGACTGTCCCTTGTTGTTGATGAACTGCTGCAGTGTTCTCAGCGACAACTGCCTCAGCTTCCTTAACTTCTTGTTGGAGTTGTTCCACAACAGCTTGCTTACCAGCCAGTGCAGCTTCAGCTGCTTTAGCTGCTTGTAGCGCTTTCTCCGCTAGTTGAGTTTTTACCTAGAGAAATACAAAATATAGAATTAGTTTCCACATTTCATTTGACAGGTACGGTCGCCAGCACAACAAGTTATACCAACTGTCAAATTTCTCCAAATGATTTTAAACCTTATAACGTTGAATGTTAAATTCAAAATCGATTGCGAAAATTTGACAGTTTGTGGTAGCTTGATGTGCTGGCGACTGTACTTTGAGAAGTATGGAAGAAAAAGACATGTTGCCTCGACCAAAATTGGTAAAAGGGCAGGAGAAAAAAAATTGACCAGTGATTGATAAAACTTTTTTTTTCCATGTTCAGGATTGACAGATGTCAGTCAATCGCAAACTTTGCTGAACTGGAAATCAATCTTTGTAAGCAGTTTCTCGTACAGTTCCACAATGTATTCTACAAACAGCAGGTATTTTCAAAATCCATTAAATGCAAGAAAAGAACTAACCATATGAGCTGCCTGAGCTCCTGCAGCGTTCTGCGCTGCCTGTGCTGCTTTTGCTTCAGCAGCTGCCTTCTGCGCTATATTTGAGGCGCACTTCCCCTTACAGTCTCGCGGGGCTTCTCTCACTCTGTTGTCCTTCTTGCCCTGTATAGCCAGTTGTTGAGCCAACTGCGGCAAGCCCGGGTCTTTATCCGCCGACCGACTCTCCGGGAACCCCCACACTGACGCGCAAGTCAGAACGGACAAATACACAATTAGTCTCATTTAAACACGATTTATTGCCCTACGAGTATATTTCGGCAATATTAAATTGCCAACACGAACCTAAATTACTAGCATAAGTTTTTTTTCCTTTCATAGAATGGTGGATAAGAATTTTTCTTCAAAGCTTGTGACACAAACAAAACACGATCAAGTTGCATGGCAGTTTGACATTTTTTATTCTAAATTTTAATTTCTTTCATAAAGTTTTTCTTTCACCCGCCGGACCTTTTTGCCAGCAGGATGCACAAAACTTCGTATATCTGCTAAATGCTCTTTGGTGTGAAAACTATCGAATACCTACAGGTCTACAAAGCATGCCACACATTTGTGACGCAGACGTGCAGCGTTATCGACATCGCCACATGTGAACTACGCGTCACACTGCCGTCACGCCGAATCCTGCATAGCATATCTAAACAATATCTCTATATCATTCGTCGGGCGGTAGCCCACCAGAAGTCACCAACAAAAGTCAGACGATCCTCTTTTTTCTATGGAGGTCGAGTAAACTTTACACTCTGTTTCTCATACATTCATACTGGTGACCCCGAACATGGTCTTTAATGCAGTTTTCGAGCAGCTAGTAAGGCATGACGTCATCAATAAAATCCTCGAACTTTCGAGCGGTGAGTCATACATCCAGCCAGCACCAATCTTGGTAGGTGGTTGGTAGGTGGTCAAGGTAGCTTGACCACCAGAATGGAACTGATGCGCATTTCTGGTCATCACCCTCAGCACCATCAGCAACTGCTGGTCAACAAGGATTAAAGCCCTCGTAAGCCCTCTCCTAGTAGTAGCCAGCAGTCAGTCTCAACCTCAACCCGATGCTGTACGACATCTGACGCATTGAAGCATAAGCTACCTGCTGTGATTACAGCAGATAGGTTCGACCTACTGGAACCTCAACTGACTCTGGCAAGCATTGCAAGATACAAGACAACCCACAGTCGACCTCCGGTCTCCGAAAGGGAGTGATGTACCGGCATCGACATCGCCACTAAGTCACACAACACGTCAACACGTCACACTGACGTGACGCAAAGTTTACCGCTCGATTAGTATATTGCCGACATTCAGACATCAATCGGTAGGAGATCGAAGGTCTACTTTTTCTATGGAGTATGAGTGAATTTTACACCCTGTTCTTCATTACTTTATATAGATGCCTCGCCCTGTATTATACTTATGTCACAGCTGATATTTTTGACCAACAGATTTACTGGTGCAAAGAATGACGTGCCACATCTTTGGGGCGAAGAATCATTCATTTATTTGTGCCTATAGTGCAGCATAATCCGGTCTGGTTATAGCAGCGCTAATAAGTGATGGAAAAATGGCAGATCTTGTCAACTTTCGTAATTGCTTACCGACTCTGGGGGCAGCACATGGTTTGAAGGAAAAAAGAAGTTGGAAAAAGGCTAGCCCGAAGATAAGGTTTTATACATTTTACTGGCAGCAAAATACGATAGTGATCACAGAACAGAAGATTCAAATATTGACGTCGGTGCATACTGTCAATCAACAAATTGTCATGGCTTAAATTTTGTGTGAAAATTGGTTTTTATAAAAGACCCACGATGAAATTATTTTCGCGCTTGTTTTAACCATTAGTTTGGATAGCCGCATCACAGGGGCCTGATTTGCCTCAAAATTAGTGTTATAAGCGCACATTGTCACCAAGTTTTTGGAATATAGTGTCTCAGTGGTCAGTATGATTTTTGCTATCTTGCTCTTGTCAATTTAAATTTTTTTGGAGACTAAAATCCATCAAATCTACAATTTCCCTCATCTCAGCACCATTATGTGAAGTTTCATCAAAGCTTTAATCTTTACATTGAAGGTTTTGTGGTTTTAGCGCTAGTAAATTTTTGGCTTTGGCTGTCAAAATGTAACTGTGATTATGGTAAAATAATTGCGACTAAAAAGTAATAATTTCGAGTTAACAGAGTAGAGATAAGTTATATGAAGCAAAACACACAGAAAAACTTTGAACGTGTGTAAAATTTTTGGTATGTTGTTTCTTCTTCTTCGCTTTGGTCTCACAGAGCGGTCATGTTCACTATGAACTGTAGGTATGGAACAGGTCTTGAGAAAGACCGGTTCATACCATACGGCTCTTAGAGCCAATTGAACTACTCCAGCTCTTTGTGTTATTTCAATTAATATCGAAGAATTTTCGAGAGAAAAGGATTCTTTCAGAGCTCTTTTGCACTACCAACTATGACATACTTTGTTTACAAGAGACACCGGCAGCCAAGACTAGAAATTACCGAGCTATCACTTGCAGTCGAAATACGCACGCACACCTGTTTATTAAACCTGGCACTACAATAGTATCTGCCTCCTTTTCCTCTATTGACACAATAGAAATTGTGATTATCGATACTAGACTATTAATTGTTTCCAATCGCAGGAGTATTCGTTACACGCCTCATAATTTTTCCATCTGGATCTGTTAGTTCTGCACTTCAGCTAAAAAGATCCTACTACGAGCGCATTACATGTCTGTTGATCCAGCGTCCGGTTTCCTAACTCAATGAAATTTAGAGCTATTAGAATAACTGAAATCACTAATCGACTGACATCATCCCAATGCAGGGCAATTGCCTCCTTCTAGAGTTTTTACCCGATGGGGTTATAGCCGTTTCAGCCCACTACTAGTGTGAACCATTCGCTATTACAGGCACTGCACTGATTTATCTAATTCGTTTTATTTATAATTTCAGTAAAACGTGAAAACCGTGTATTAAAGGAGCACCAGGCTGCGACTCTGGTCCACTTCTCAACTCGTCCACTACAAGGAGCAAGCCTCAGCCCAGCGTAACAATCGTCAATATCATACCCAGCAAGGTCCTGAGAAGTCAGGACTTGTAAAAAATGATTTGCCTTTCCTTGTACGCCCTGATCGCCTCTGCCACGATCCTTGCGTGCGTTCCAGTCTGCTACAGACAGTTTGAAATGCACAAATTCGTCAAGTGTCTCCGGAAATAAGTAAATAACTATGATAGTTTGCATGAGTTGCATGACGGCGGTCATTGCGGTGAGTTTAATTGCTTGTGGTCCCATCGTATTGGAAGCTTATTGGCCGAGATGTCCGGGCAACGATAAAGATAGTAACGATAAGGACGACGAGTCAGAGCAACCATGCCCGAAGGCATGCAAGAGCCCATGCTGCCCCAAACGATCTCAACAGGGCTGAGAAATTAATTTGTAGATTGTATGCTTACTTAAGTTGTATTAAATATTTGTATCATCTGTTTTGTGTTTAACTGGCTGACCGCCTAGATCCAGACTTACGTGGATGAAGTACCTATTGCTCATATTCCTCTCAAACACACACACCATTAAAACTCTTTTTACGTCATGCTCCCAAAAATCGCCATCTATTTTGCTGTTTATTCACAAGTATTACTATGTACTCAATTAGGATATACTATACTTAAAAAATAGTTATTTATTATGTAAGGCTCTGAAAAGTTATTTTTTGGCGCGAGTACTTGTATTGAAACCTGAAAATATAGAATCCTGAGCATAGCGAAGGTTGCAAAGGTACGAGACGCAGAAAAACTTTGCTGTCGAGCGAAACACACAACTTTTTACCTCACTGCAGCGAGTTGCAGCAGCTGCAGCACTGCACCACACAGCAGAGCTGCACTGCACCTTACGTTATTCGAGCGTCTCAGATGCATTGACTCATGTGAAGAAAATAACAGATACTTGGCAATGTATCTTATGAGATACATAGAATATCTCCAAAATTAGATACCCTGTATTTTTTTTTCAATAGGTTAAATGCTCGTAAGCCTAAGGATAATGAATGAAAAAAACAAATTTAATACAAATTACTAACTAATTTAATTTGATACGTATTTCTTTCTGCCAAGAAAAGGGTTAATTAACATATTAGTACATATTTTATTTTAAAAATTGAACTTAAATTATTTAAATTGGGTATGGTCTGAGGTCTGAGTAGTCAATAACGTTACTTTTTATGAATATTGTCAGAACGCGGAATTTGTACGTGATTTTTAGGAAATATTTGAATGTGACGTCACATATTTTTTGGAATCAAATGGTGTCTAAATCTAGTGTTAAAAAGGTTCGAATTTTAAAAACTCATTCCACGCTAGCGCGCAAAATCAATCATGATGAAAACAGACTCTTTCCGAGCCTGTGTAACTGGTTAAAAGGTACAGGCAATTGAATTATGGGTTTCTGTAGAACATCTCCCCAGCAACCCCAAGTAAAGTTTTGTGTCCGTCAGGATGTACGATCACTAGGTGTATAAGGCAAATCTTAGGGCATACATTCTGCGGAGTGGAACCGGCGGGAGATGTCGTGCGGTGACCCACAAAATCGGTTGTGGGGCCGCTCCTGTGGGACATCGGTTACGACTGGGTGCTGCGGGCCGACCTCCCTGACGGCGTCAGCGTAGTTTGCTACAATGACGACACGCTGGTCCTGGCGCAGGGGAGCTCGCATCAGGCGGCGGCCGACGCGATGACACGCGGTGTTGCGACAGTCCTTGAAAGGATCCGGCAGTTGGGTCTCGAGGTCTCGTTGGGGCTTTGCACAAGTTCGAGGACCTCGGAATTGGCCACCGGGATCGCAACTCACGGTAGGAGGGGTTCAAATCGGTGTCGAGACCGCGATGAAATACCTGGGTCTCGTCATCGACAGCCAATGGAACTTTATGGAGCATTTCCGACGTTTGGCCCCCAAACTGGAATGGACTGGGGCCGCCTTCAACCGGCTCTTGCCCAACCAGGGGGGGCCAAGCGTGCTCGTGTGGTCCATGGCTCTTTACGGCGCCCTGGTGTGGGCGCGTTCACTATGGCGGCTAGCCGGCAACAGGTTGTATACTTGTTCATATGTATGAACAAGTATACAACCTCTCTAAACTCTTCTACTCTATGACATTGACAGAGTTTTATGAAGAAATTTTAAATTTAGAAAATATGGTGACTTTTCCTTTCGGGTCTTAATTCAAGCAAAATTTTGCATGTAATAAAATATTAGTGAAAGCAATATGCGTGTTAAATTATTGTGGAATGTAGCTAGGATAATCTTGGTATCGGGATTATCTTTCGGCCTCTGATTGAAACAAATGATAGCAAAATTCTTGTGCCTTGTCAAAGAATAACAGACTGATCTTTGCATGTAAGTACTAAGTTATTTCCTCTCTTTTTATGTTACAACGGGTAACCTGCCCGCGCATTGACGCTTAGTTCTACTAATTTCCAAACGTTTCAATGGCCATTGCGAGTTGAAGAAGTTAAAAGAAGTTCAGTAAATCTGTCAAAAATTGACAATGAAGAGACCATTACAGCATTTGTAAATTAGTAGACTTAGCTCCTGGTCGCTGGTTGACTTGGTCGTTGCTGGCCGTGGACTAAAACGGGTCTAAAACTTTGTCATGAAACATTCGTAAAACCATTCGATAAACATCGTGTTGAAATGCCCAAATGCCAGGAACTGGATGATATAAATTGGTCATAAGTGACGTAAGAACTACTTCATTATCTGACAAGTTCAGTGCGTTTAAGCCTGTGAAGTGAACGCGAACTTTAGAAG
Organism: Hyppa rectilinea; assembly: GCA_951799385.1. Taxonomy (NCBI): domain Eukaryota; kingdom Metazoa; phylum Arthropoda; class Insecta; order Lepidoptera; family Noctuidae; genus Hyppa; species Hyppa rectilinea. Next base: position 14,793,691 of record OX637323.1, read on the forward strand.
AAAATTACCAACAAGATCCAAGATAAGCATTATTTTATTTTTATCGATTAGTCCTCTCGTTTTCCAAAATTACTTCAATTTTTGTTTCAGATTCTATGGTATTCGATCCGATTGGTGCCCTCATCAGCGGTGCGGAGCTTTTCGTTGGTTTCAAGATCGACGAAGTAAAGCCAAAGAAAAACCTGCACCAGCTGTGGTATGCCAAGATAACTTAACAAAGCTGCCTAATTAGCAATTATATTCCAAGAATTAGTACAGAGCCGCCAAGATGGTGTGCGTCAGTTGCAGTGGCTTCCTCGGTCTACTGGGCCTACTAGTGCTTGGACCTCTTATATGCGAAAGACTATTATGTTGTATAACCAAGAAGAAGGCGAAAAAATCTTGATTAGCACTGAAGAACTCATTAATTATCAGAATATCCTTGATTCTTCTGAAACCATTTAATGCATCAACCATGGAATGTAAAATTACTATTTGAATTATATTTTACAAACACTATTCTGCCTTTATTTTTTTGTGATTTGAGGATTTGATATTTTCTATAGCTTGCTCCAAAACTTCTTGCTTATCCATTTCAACTTTGTTAACACTTATTTTTTGTATTTTCTAAAAATGAAGCCTCGTTCCGCATTACCCTTACGTTAAGTTCGTCAAGATTATTAAAATTATTTGTCATTTACTTTGCCCTTGTTTTTTTCTCTCCATAAATGTACATCTCTTTTGTTTCAGAGCCAATGTTTGCGTTACTTTCCTGAACTTGATCAGTGCTGCTATTTTCCTGAGATTCTTGGGGATCTGCACCCATTACGTTCGGGGAAGCAGATGCTTGTGCGACACAAAAATAGTTGATAAAGAAATAATCAAGGAAAATAAATTCATATCTTCTTCTACTTCTGACCTCTCTCCTGGAAGTAAGGCTGTGTATGGAATAACTTGTTCTTGAGTGCGTTCTTAATACACCCATATAATGATTTGTATGAGTTGTGCAACTGCCCTTGTGGCAGCTACCTGCATAGCATGTGGACCTCTACTTTGTGATAAGATTTTAAAATGTTTTATTAAAAGTAAACGATGATTTCCTAAGTTACACAACTGTGTCCATGCTTTTCGTATTGCAATAAATTGTTGTCACTGTAACTGGTTCGTTTTGTTTATTTTAGAACCCAAAATATTTACTTATAAAGCTATAGTTAGTTACATTCGTGCAGGATCTATAAAAACAATAAAACTTACTATGAACTCGTGTCTACTAAGGAATACAAGTTGTAGTTTTGCAGAATCAATAAGATTAGCTACGTCCAATCTAATCTTGAATCCCTTTGAACACAACCTCCAAAAAATCCAACCAGCCAATAGTTCAATAAATTCAAAAACTAATGCAATGCGACATGCTCTTGGCAATATGAAGTTTAAAAAAGCACAATTAATCGCGTTTCAATTTAAAACTGTATGAAGCAAGTATCGTTCGTATTTTTTAAACTGTTTTTCTATTATTGTTGTTACTGATGGATTTATGTTTCTCTACTTCTTCATCTTTTTATTGTTTCAGAAAAGAAACTGCCTTTTTCGGATGCATGATTTGCATATCTTTGCTGAGTCTTGTCGGTGCTACAACCTTCATCGTTTGCGTCCCGTACTGGTTGCGAATCTACTTTGGTAATAAATGCTATTGTCCGTCATCACCTATATGCCCTGATTGTGGAATGCAGTTTTGATCTCTGGAAGAAATTACTTGCTATACATGATATATATTATAAACGGACTATCAAAATGATTTGTATGAGTTGTGCCACCGCCTTAATGGCAGCAAGCGTTATAGTTCTTGGGCCAATACTTTGCGATAAAATCCTTAGGTGCCTTGCGATGGCGAAGAAATAAACCTAATTATAAAATGCTTGTGTTAATTTGAAAAAAAAATGTTACTGTTATAATTGTTATGTGTGGTACTTAACTGTAATAAAGTTGCCGCTGATATTAATTTGTATTTAATTTTAGAGAAATCTCATTAACTTCGGGTTTTATGGTTCTTCTTGTTCGTGTCGCTGTCACAACAAACAACAAAAAATAGTTCAGGATAGATGGGTGCGTTTCCTAAGCTGAGCTAAGGTATTTATCAAAGGTATGTAGAAACTACAGCGCGTCACGTTTCATATCTGCTGATTTCTGTAAATAATCATTAATAAATTTCCTGTGCCAATAAGGTAATATAGTGGTCATTCTATTTTATATTAGATTTACTGTAAAAAAAAACATTATTCTAATCCTACATTCACCGGATTTATGCTGTGTGTTATCAGTAAATCAGGATTTATGAAATATTCAGTGAACATGTTTCAAAATAAACTGAGGGCTTTGTTAATTAATAAAGCCTATCACAGCATTGACGAATTTTGTAAAGACTTCTTCTTAATCGACACAAATGTATTTTCGTTATGATATAAATTCTGTCAAATTTCTTTGATAGTATTTCAACTTTATTGCAAAGACATGAGGTTCATGTTTAATTGAGAAAATTTGACAGTTAGGGATAGCTTGATGTGCTAGCGTCTGTACTCCATAATAATATAACTTGGACTTGAGGAATAAGTATATCTGTAAAGAAACAATTCAAAATAAAAAGCACAAAGAAATTAGGAAAATTTACTAAACAACTAAACATACACCGTAATATCACTTGACTCCATTCAACTAGACTATAAAAGTACAAAAATTGAGCAAATACATGTCCACACGTATCGGCGAAATAAATAACTTACTTATGACACTTAACAATTGACTAATTTCGGACTACGTTTTTGGACTATGTTTTTGAGGCGTTACTATTGATATTGCCTGTTTTTTCGTCCTTATTTTACCTAAAACGGCTTCGTCTAATTTCGCTATAGTTGCACTCGGCGTGGGATAATGTCCCACGAATCTTGATTGAGACGTAGGACGAACAATCTGTACTTTTTCATTATTGACTATAGCCATTTCTTTATCTTCATATTTCTCTGCACTTGATCTATAAAACCGCCTTACTGGTGCTGAATTCGCTGCGTTTGGATTTATATCTTCAATTTGATCTGTTAGTTTCTCTTGCCTTTGAATGTTTTCTATTGGTTGTATATCTAGTTTAATTATTTCTATGCTTGGTGTAGTTACTTCAGGTTTGTTTGTTGTAGTTGTAGTGGGTTGCTGTGTTGTTGTTGTTACCGAGTTAGTACTCTTCAAAGTCATTCGTCTTCTATGCTTTCTTTCTCTTGAATCATTTTCTGTAACGTTACCTTGGGCTATGTTTATGTCAGCGTTAACAGTAATAAGTTTGAAGTCAGATGTATTTTCTGTTGAAGTTGTATTTCTTTTGAAGCTTCTTGTAGCGTTTAAATTTCTATTGCCTCTGTAAACAGGGGCAGATTCAGTGGTAGTTTTACGGTTCCTTTCATCAATCATTATAGGGGTTGGAGTGATAAATTGTACATGGTTTGATGAACTAGCTGTATTTTGTACGCTAGCAACATTAGACACACTAGCTGTATTAGAGAAGCTAACAGTATCTGCGTTAGGTTGGGCTGCAGGTACATTTGGACGAGATGCATCCTTATTATCATTTTGAAGGATAGATATAGCTTCTTTGATATTGTCCGCGTCTTCAGGGGTAGGCTTTTGACCTGGAAGTAGTATATAGTGATTAAGTAATGATTCTTACATGAGGAATAAATCGTAGATCAGTAGAATTACTTATTTTTTCAGATATTTAAAAACAATATAAATAAAATAAGGTACAAAGGGATGCAGGGGTGAATTGGGACTAACCCTTTAAATGAATGAAATTATCTAGTTTACTGCCAACAAAGACGCTGTATCGTTAATTATAATAATTTTTGGCTACAAAATCTCTTTTATAAAAGTTTTACCCCTGCATCTCTATTCACCCCGTTTTACGTTATATAAAATACGTTTCTTTACCATTCTCTTGCATCTCCTTCTTGTAAGATGAGAAGAAAGTAAGTGCTTTCATCAACTGGTAGCTCTTGGACACCGGTATGTTAGTATCATACAGCTTCTTGGTATTCTTGCAGTCCACGTAGAACCACCAGTTGCACTTGAGGATGGTCTGGTCGAAGAGCGTGGACTCAGGACAGAGGAAGGATTTCATGACGAGGCCATCGTCTGTTAGGGCACAGACGTGGAACACCTGGGAATTGAAATGGAATTTTGAGATCTTATGAAGTGCTGTATTGCTGTTTAGGTAGAAAATTTTACTTTAGGTCTCGTCAGGACATAGCACACATTCTATAATGGATAAAATCAAATCAAATATTGATTTCAGGACACAGTTCTTTGCAAGTGGTTTAGTTAATTCACTATTTTCGCAGTTAACGATTTTCTACTAATTAAGGCATGCAATTGCTAAGGTAATCTGTAACGTTAGAATAAGTATCTAAATCTACATCTTTGACTAAAGGTAGCTGGTCACACTTAATGTAAACAGAAATATCCAATGATACTAGGCTTAGATAGGATAGTAGGCTTCTCTAAAGTTCTTTGCAAGTACCAATGTACTTGCAAAGAACTTTACAGAAGCCAAGGTTCTTATCATGATACGCTCCACACTTCCGTCACATTTCAATATCAAAAAGACTGCAAAAAGTGCTACTAAGAAAAACGCTAACATTCACTTACCATACACCCAAGACTCTCATCGCCGTATAATCCAGGGAAGTACTTCTGGTCACCGCAGTGGAAGTTGGTCTCCGGAAGGTCGACCTTGGACTGGAAGTGGTCGTCGAAGTTCTTTTCATAGCCGACAGGGTAGTACTCGCGGGGGGCGTTCATTACCTTGCCGGATATGGGGACTCTGGAAACCATTATTGAGAAAAGTTAGAATTTGAAGGATGCTGATGATGATACGAGTAGGAGCAGCCTTGCATCTTCTGTAGGTAAAGATGGACACGGCAAACATTTATTTGCATCATTTTCGGGGTTTGGAAATGTTTAGCAAATTATTGGTGTTTTTTTTAATGTAAATCGGAAATCCGGCGCATCAGATCCCATTGACCAATATTCAGCGTAAACCATGACATGAAAATAGACATTTTTCTTTTCTCGTAAATCATTGCACACTAGGAAAATCAGCATAAGCAGTGTTTATTTTGGTGCTCAAAGCCAATGTTGCCAACATCCAAAAATTTATTTATACCTTATGTTCTTGGTCCTTCAGTGAAACTAGATGCAACAAAAAAGGATTAACAAAATCATGACAATGCATTCACAAGATTTGTTAAGACTAAAATGTTGTTGTGCATATAAAATGAATATTCATACGAACCTCTTCGGCGGCTTTTGAGGTAACGCAGCAGTTAATATTTCAGGTTCAGGCTCCTGTTGGAACACGAACGGTTGTTCAGTCGTCGTCGTTGTTGTCGACGACGTTGTCGTAGGCGCTGGCACGGGAATGTTCGCGTATTTACTCAACAACTGTTGCTGCCGCAACGCGATCGCTGCTTCAACAGCCTCCATAGAAATGTTTCCAGCTTTAGCTATCTCTGCTATCTTCGAATTGATATCTTCTTTATTAAACTTCAACACTGTGTCGTCTCCATAACCAGTTATAGAATTATAATCGTCAACTTTCTTCGTATTATATACAACGTTGTTCGCAATATCGTGGACTTGATGAGGAACAGGGTCTACAAAGTTAGAAAGAGGATGTTTTTGGATAATAGAGTTAGGTGAGTAAGAAGGTGGCATGTGTATTTCTTTGAATACTGGAGCAGGCATAAGAGAGATAGCTTGAGAAGGTGGCATAGGTACGAATGGATTAACAGTAGTCATGGGGTAAAATTTTGGATGTTCTACAATGACGGGACTTTGTGTGAATTTGATTGGGGAGAATTGCTGTGCTGTCATTTGTGATACCATTTTTGATATTTGGTTGTGTGATGGGTATATCTCACTTTGGTATACGAGTCCTGGGCCCTTGGACTGTGGGACTTGCAGTGGCGAGTAGGTCTTCCGTGTTGGTGCTATAGGTATTACGGCAAGGGTTTCTTCTTTCGGCGGTAGAGGTTTGAAGGCTGGTATTCCCATGGGCATAGGTTTGGCCATGGTGACGGTAGGGACGGGCTTGGCGATGGGCTGTTCTACGGGGGCCTGCACCACGATAGGCTGCATGGTGGTGGATACTCTTCGGTGCAGACTGGTCAGCTTATCCATGGCTGATTGGTTGGGACGGTTAGCAGGAGGCATCGGACGCATGATCCGGTTCTGTTTACCTCGCTTCTGGAAACAGAACATTTGAAAACTTAGAAATAGTCTCATAGTCAAGGTGCTAATAGGGGCAAAATAAAGAACAAACGAAAACCGGCCCATTGATATCTAAGGCCACTTGCTTAACCTATCACGGTGAAGCATAAACGCAACCAAAGTACTGTTACACGACAGACACCACATAAAAACAATCGTTGCACATTTTTAAGCCATTTGAACCAAATATGGTGAGATTTCCTCTAATGCTAGACATAATGGTCCAATCAGATGTCGGTTTTCATGTATAAAATTGCATTACATCTCTGCAAGTTTGTAATAACAGTTATTTTTAACATAATTGTCTTATAAATTGCTCCTCTTGGCTACTAAGTTCGGTGTTGCAATCACGATTTGTATGAACTGGCTCTTGTCTTTTTTTATTTAGCGTAAAAGCATATTGACCCAATTGGGTCAGTATTATTATGCTTTTTTGCATTATATTGATAGACTGGCCACTTTCTGTTTATAAATCAAAGTAAAAACATTGTTTTTTTGAAAAAGTGTTTGTTTGTGGATTGTGGCTACCAACGCCTGTGTAATTGAGTGAAGCAATATCAACGACCTGCAACTTAACAGGCTCTCAAAATTCAAGTGCCTGTTAACCAAGCATTCGAGTGCTACACTCTTCTAATGACCACAAAAGGTTGGTTCTTATTTTCAAATCGATTGCTGGTCCAATAATATTGGTCCCAATATTGCAAGTTTATGTTTAATTTGGTATTCATCTTCTATCATCATTTTTATTCTGATATATTTTAGATTCTCACCTCCTGCTTAACATTAGTTCTAGATGGGTCAGCGAGGACGTTGGCTGGAGGTCCATTCTTGACGCTGACTGACCGCCGCCGACTGGGGTCCAAGTTCGTTAAAGATTGCTCAAAACCCAGCTCGTCTCCCAGACTGAAACCTGGAATTGTTAAAGTATTGAATTAGGTTACATGCTTCTTGTAAATAATGTTGTCGATCGTTTGACTTGTGAATGGTTACAGATGAATAATTGTAAGTTCGTCCTTGACTATCCACTGCTAATAACATCTCCCAAATTTCGTAATTTTTGTGCGCTTTTGCGATTTTTACTTTGTCGCTGCCATCTTTAAAAATTCAAGTTACCCGAGTATCGGGATGCGAACTATGTATACTATACTATTATAATTCATACCTCACATTCTAGTCAAGCTCTATATAAGTTCATATCATGTCTTATAATTTTGTGCCTTTTGAGGTAGATTGGTGGCACAATGTTCTATCTAGGCAGGTTTTCAGCACACTAAATCTACTACCAAATCTAGTAATTACAATCAATTGCTTGACTTTCACTTAACAGAGATGCGTTGACCATGAGTATTGTCTATGAAACCATTGTTTCACCTTCAGCGCCTAGACTTAGACTTAGGCAATGTATGTAGACATAGGTGTCTAAGAAATTAGAGATAAAAGTCTTACTAAAAAAAATAGTAGTGGGACGAAAACTTAATGCCAGCGTTATATTTTTTCTAATCAAATTCCAGTTATTCTATGTGGACATTATTTATCTCAGTGTACACCACGGGTGTACACTGTCTTACTATTTCGTATTCTGTGGTGATATTCTGTAAAAAACACCGTGAAAACCTAGATGAAGTGAGTTTAAAGTGAGCTGTCAACAGTGTCAATCCTTAGCATTAGATGGAACGACAAGTCACTTCATGCTCACTTTGCCTGAGTTTTCATGGTGAGATTTTTTAGAATCGACCGACTGAAAGAGCTCAAGAAATTATACTTTTTTTTTTAAGGCTGGGAAATCCAATGACTTCTCCCACTCTGGGTGGAGCGGAAGGGAGTGTCAGACTCTTACTGACTAAAACCCATCCATGTTCCTTCCTTAGCCCTTTCTGTTCCGGGGTAGCGATTATCCTTTCGGACAATCCCGCTTACTCGGCAGGCTTGGCCCTGAGGGGCCCCTTCATATGATCAGATGGTGAGTCACCCATTACTCACCGTCCGCAGGCCCGCGCCTACGGTGGCTGGGAGTCGTCACGTGGCTCCCGACGCCCGGGGCGTCTCCCGCGGCGGCGAGAAATTATACTTGAATTAGTTATTTGCTAGATAGAAAAAGCAGTGACCGCAGCTGCAATAAACTCTTGCCAGCCCACTTTACTTTATCTTCAAGGCTCCAGTCCTACACAAATGCTTCCTGTACTAAACTTAGGTGCTTAACCAAAGGTGTACAGTCACGAGCACCAATATGTATACTCCTAGTAATTATCAGAACCGATTTTAGAATTAGGCTAAGTGTATACATACTAACTTATAATATTTTTGACCCATCATGATTTGGGTCTTCTTATATCTGTCCATAACTTTATCTCTTTCTATACGATCGATGTCAACTCCGTGATCTATGTCGTACTATTCCAGCCACATCATTACTCACGATGCAAAAACTACTAATGAAAATCTAACTGGATCTACAATTCATCACAATTTCTTTGATTGGAGAAACACGTTGATTTGTATATACTTGTGTTTTCCATTCATACAACTCGTCAAGTGTCGAGTATCTCCACTCATGCGTCAATTTCTAACGGTTTACTACATTTGAATCGTTGCATTCTTACGTAGAGCTAGTTTTTTTATCTATACTAATATTATAAAGCTGAAGAGTTTGTTTGTTTGATCGCGCTAATCTCAGGAACTACTGGTTCGAATTGCAAGATTCTTTTTGAGTTGAATAGTCCATTTATCGAGGAAGGCTATAGGCTATATAACATCATGCTACGACCAATAGGAGCCGCGCAGCGGGGGTGAAACCGCGGGGAACATCTAGTCAGGAATAAATCCCTTAGGCACGAATGTTTTGGTAAAGAATGTTGTTTTGGTAATTTTAGCAAAACTTGCCATGAAGCAACAACATAAGCCATGATTAATGACCTTTTTTTGAAGGTACCAAGGTAAGTGTTTATCTATATATTATGAGATTAATAACAATAATCGACTTTTTGTATCACGTCAGCACACAACTACGGAATAATCTCAGTACATACAATAAAAGCCCTATTACATATTATATTTCACTACACTCCTCTGCGTTTTTGGGGAATACACACTTGTTAATTGACGGCCCCTAACTAGATGGACCGATGACCTTTAGGGGATATTTTTTAGGGTTGTAAATCATCGAATGACGCCTCCCACTCTGCGTGGATCAGAAGGAAGTGTCAGATTCTTACTGACTAAAACCCATCCATGTTCCTTCCTTAGTCCTTTATGTTCCAGGGTAGCGGTAACTTTCGTACAATCCCCCTCATCCCATAATGCTGTCATCTTTTTGAAGGTGGCTGAGACACATTTGATGAGCAAAGCGAAGGATGTTGTGGCGCAGCCAGGGAGAGGCCTTTGTCCAGCAGTGGACTGCAATAGGCTGAGTTGAAACTTGATCATTTATGAAAGCGTCATTCATCGTCATTTCTGCAGCGATCCCTTAACAACATTGAAAATGATGCGGTCAACTGCCTGCATAAATAAGCTTGTAGGATGATAAAGAAATAAATAAAAGAACTTACCTATACTAGCATGTGCCTTGACCCCTCCAAGATTCCGCACCCTGAACAGACCGGACTTTTTGAAGGCGCAGTTTATCTTGAAGCCGAAATCTGATTCTAGTACACATGTTGGTTGCACAATTTCTGAAAAGAAAGAAAAACGTATACATTAGGTATGTTCAAAAGGTTATTATTTTTATTTAGAAAAACACAGTCTATGATCACAGTAGAAAATTTAAATACCATAACACCACACCTGTAGGTATATAAGTAGTATAAACCTATGTACAGCTACATTTCGCCAGTTATGTTGAACTCTTATGTAATGGGAGCGAGCAACTGGGCTCTTGACCCCGGAAAATGGTTATTAAAATTTGGTGGGCAGTGGTGAACTATAATTTAAAAGTTAAGTCTTAAAATATTCATAATAATGTGTACAGACGCCAGCACATCAAGCTATCCCTAACTGTCAAATTTTCTCAATTAAACCTTATATCTTTGCAATAAAGTTGAAATACTATCAAAGAAATTTGACAGATTGTGGTAACTTGATGTGCTGGCCACTGTACAAGAATATAAAATGTAGGGCATTAATCATAAGACATAAAAAAATTCGTCGACATCGCTGTCAACAGGAAAAGTTCCTAAAAGGCTGGCAGCATTGCCATGTTGTATGGCAATGCTAATTCTTTGACGGAAAAATAGGCCAGCCCTCTGGTCACGTGAGAAGCCGACTAGTTGACATGGACGATGGAAGGCCAGCTTTCCACTAACCATAGTTTGTTCAGCATGCCATCGCATTACGTTCTATTTTGCTGACATCCTTGAAATATTCTCAATGAGTTCGTAGTTTTATAACGTGTATAAAAATAATATAATTCCTGCTTAATTTGTAGGCGTCAGCCACTATAAAGTGGTTAAACAATTATTTTTTAACAATCACTCAAGTAAAGTTATAGGTACCTTCGTAATAAAGTTGGAGCCAAATTAGCCAGTTAATCATAGCGTGTTGTAATTACACTATTATTTAGGTTTCAAGGTCCTAGATTTCCATTCTTTTTAGAAGTTTAATCATATATTAACAGTTTGCTTTAAGAAGCTTAAAGGAAACTGTTTACACAGATCGAGTGAGAATGGCGGCGTACCTAATTATTATTATTTTTTTTCAGAGAATCTCCATTTTTTCCATAATTATTCATAATATCGCGGTAAGAAAATGTTAGTACATAATATATATAGCTTCACTATTCGCGTCTAGAGCCAATGCTTCGTTTAGATATTTCCTGAATAGTTATTGCTGTATCCAGCGTAAACAAGCCTTTGGCTCGGTAATGACTAGTTTAAATTCACCACAGGCAAGTCCGGTGCAGCATTTAAATCAATAAATGCAGATATCTCACGATTTTGAGCTTATAATTATTATTGGTACCTATTTATAATTTGTTTGATCGATTTGAAACTAATTATGCCTATTATTGTTCGTATTATGGAAAATGAGGCAAAAAAACCATTGTAACGTTATTAATCTTGATCGAAACCAACCAATGAGTTACTTCCTATCGTAGTAGGTTTTGAATCACCAATATAATTATTAGGTTCTATAAATACAGTAAATATCTGGGATTAAATAGTTTTTTTTAAACGCATTCTGTCTTAATTTATTAAATTAGTAACATTATTCTCCAATCAACTCAATAATGTAGTCCAAACACGCGAGGATGCAGATCCCTGATTACATCTTCTCATGTATAATAAACACATCGACGTGCGTTCGCACATCCTATTGCTAAATATTTTTTTAATTTTAAGTGGTAATTACACACGGAACATTTTTCCGGCGATACGAAACGTAGGTAAGTCCAGGATATTGGGTGGCCTAGATTTCTCTTCGTCCTATAGTTTAGTTCGCGTTGAATCACTATGTAGGTGAGTTTGAGAAGTAATATCTTGCGCCTTATGAGGTGACGAAGTCTCCCCAAGTATGGACTTGTAAGATATTTCTCATGTTTCTAAGAGACTTAATGTTAAGTTCATGCAAAGTGGAAAAGACACTCAGAAATTTGACTCAATTAATCACCTTAGACAACATCATTCTCCTGCCCTTATCCCAATTTATTTGGGGTCAGCGCAACATGTATAATCTCAGTAGTCACTCCCTTTCTAGCCATAACATCTTTCACACAATCCACCCATCGTAACCTTAGACAACAATTCCCTGTAAATTAATACTTCAATAAAGTTGAAACTAGTTAACTGTCACATAGATATGTATTGCCATTTTATGGTATGCAAGTGAAATTGAACCTTAGGGTCGAAGCCTGCCGGGTCAGCGGGATTGTCCGAAAGGGCTAAGTAAAGAACATGGATGAGTTTTAGTCAGTAAGAGTCTGCCAGAGCGGGAGGGGCCATTAGATGATTTTCCACACTCAAAAAAAAAAGGGTGATAAGTATTGTAAGTACGTGTGAATATCTAGAAACCTTGAAGCTTTACGCCCACCATATTACAATTAAAACAAGATCATGATTGAATCAATTACCTCTGTAGGTACTTATTGACTAAGTAGTAGGCCCATTATGCCTTTGTCTTTCAAGCCAAAAAAATACTTATATAACGATAAACTCTTATAATATTATCGTGTCAAAAATAGCCACCTAATTTTTTTCATGAATTCCTATTTCCACAATCCTGCATGGTTTATTATTATATAAAATTATGTTTTATGGCCATAACACCTTCACTTCCGCGCGGGATACTATGAGGGGTCGTTGACCCGAGCTGGTGATTGGCTACCTGCCCGAGATAAATTGACATTGTATAGGTAATTATTTTCTGAGAATTGAGGTTAAACACGGATGTAGAGAATAAAAGGTTTCCATTTGGGGGACATAGGTTATTGGAAAGGGTATTTTTGAATTGTGTGCTTGAGAGTATTCCAGTCCATGCGTCCTAATAAGATAAGAAGGGCCTTGAAACACGGCAACCCGTTTTTTGTCCTTTGAATAGAGTTCACAATGTATTGTTATAAAATTGAACAATGTTTGTATCTTTATTTCCTTTCTTCTAGTAATGAAAATTCTCGTGTTTTTGTTTAGACAGCAACACATAAATAAGAAATGATAACCTACTAAAATACCACTAAAAACGTGAACTACCATCTAACTCAAAAAGACTATTTATGATAATTTAAAGCTTAAATTGCAATACATTATAGGTACTACTTAAACCGGAGAGGAGACCTAAGTAATAATAGCCGCACGGATCGATCCATCAGGTTAAGCTACGCTTGCCGGGGTTGGTCCGTAGATGGGTGACCTTCTTCTTTGGGTGGGTGATCATTTTTACATATCGAGACTCCTATCCGTGGCTCGGAAAGCAGGTTAAGCCGTTGGTCCCGGCTGTCATACGTGGATCCTAGACAGTTGTTACGGGTCGTCAGAAGCTCGAAAGTCTGACAGCCAGTTAAGACTGGCTGGCTGGATGGCTTGGCTTGGTAAGCCAAGGGGTATCGTATAACCTGGTTAGTGACTGGGTTGTGGAGGTCGATAGGCAGTCGCTCCATGTAAAATACTGGTATTCAGCTGCATCCGGTTAGACTGGAAGCCGACCCCAACATAAATTAGTAAATGGCTAGGCAGATTTAATTTAAAAACCCGAAGATAGGAACGCCAAGATACTGAAAGTGTAACAGACAGAAAAATACAGACTAGAACTACTGTATTTCACCTGTATACTTTATTCTTACCTAACCAACGTCACTTATAAAGGTGTTTATAGGCTCGGCTCACGATTGCACATTGTTTATTTACTTTTAGCTACAATGTTACAATTTAATCTACTAATCTAACTTGATCTGTGTAGCCGTTTATCTTGCTTTGTTGTTAAGTAAAGGTTTAGCTTAGAGTAATTAATTAAATACTTAAGAATATAACGCAGCTATAATTTATTGGTTATTCGGATTCAAAAATAAATACATCTTTCTGCCCTTGACCTGATTTAGTTGGGATCGGCTCATGTCTTCTTCCGTACAACTCTATTGCATAATCAGCCTGTAATGTTCCCACAACTGGGACACTGGTCTTCTTTGAGGGAGTAGGCCGCTATCCACTACACTGTTCAAGTGTTATAGGGTTGGTGGATACAAAAACTCTATTGACGACAAAATAAAGAAAAAAGATCAGAGAGAATGAAATACCTAACGGTTCATTGGTGCTTAATAAATTATAATTAGTATATAGTTTAATGCATAGTAAAAAAAGGAGAGCGTTTTTTTTTTATTCGAGTTTCTTGCCCGCTCTTCTCCATAGATACCTACTGCTTTGGAATGGGCAATTAGCTTCATCTTTCTGGCTGAATGACCCTTTGACAATTCAGTGCCTGTAACTGGTTTATTTGAAATAAATGCTTTGAGTTTGATTTTGAATTAAATTTTGAACAAATATTTCTTAAGATGACTTAGATCATTAATTTTAACATACAGATTAAAATCATGTTGGAACAGACGAGGCATAAAACAGCACGGTTTATAATGTAATTTAAATATATTTTATTTCTAACAAAATATAATCGTATACCACTGATGACCCTGCATACACACGGCATTGTTTTTCACGGCAAGAAAAACGTGTATGTACAGAGGCCCCAATCTGTCAAATTTCTTTGATAGATTTTCAACTTCATTACAAAAGAATAAGGTTCATATTCTATTGAGATTTTTTGACAGTTCGGGATAGATTGATGTGCTGGCATCTATACAAAGGGGCTTACTAAAGTTGTCCATGGATTTTCTAACTTGGAAAGGCGAAGGATTTCAAAATTATTTATGAATCTCGACCCTGAAGATTATTTTTCAAGTAAATGATAAGTATATTAAATTTTTGCAATGTTATTCATAGTTATTGCAGTGTTGACACGAGTTTATAATACTTTCGATTAGAAGTACATCCTGCAAGGTCGCTTGCCTAACGTCTATATATTTATAATGCAATCGCCGAGATATCTGAATGAAAAATATTCATCTTTGAGTCTATATGCTAATGACTTTATTAATTAACATTTCTTCTAGATTAAAATAGTAGCTGTGAACTTGGTTCTAGGATTCCATAGATTATGGCTAAGTGAAACAGCAGTTTTGTCAAAATCGTGTTTAGCACTCGAGTCATGTTTTTTATTTTAGTGTATGTTTATAAAGGTGGCCCATCACCGCGAGACTTCCCGTGTAATGTAACGTTACGGATCCGAGCATTACATCAGTGAAGGCGGAGAACTAAGCATTAGTCAGTAGTCCGGGAGGCAGTATGGTAACCATGAATCATAAATTAATAATGTTACATTACAGGCGAATGCTTGCTGTGAAGAGCCTCCTCCGAATGACTTTCTAATAATAAAAATGCAAAAAAAAACTCAAATAGCTATGGAAACCGCGCGTCGGGCAGCGTAGTGTTGCCCCCCAGCTAGATGGACCGAAGACCTTTAAAAGGTGGCTGGGGTTGACTAGATGCGGAAGGCGGAGGATAGGGTGTTATGGCGCAGCCTGGAAGAGGCCTATGTCCAGTAGTGGATGGTGAAAGGCTGTTAATAGAAGTAAAATACCAACTCACAAATCACGATGTTAACTTTTTATTTTTATCGATTTTCAGATACTCGTAGCTATAGAAACTGATTGACCAAATGACGCTTAGTGAACTCTTGTTAATAAAACTGCGAATATATTATAAGTCTAAGTAGGTAAGTATAGTCTTAGTCCATTTATTATCTAAGATTCTACTACGCAATTTCTTTGTTCTACAGACCCACAAGAACATAACCAACACGCATTTATCGAGAAAACTGTGTGGTGAATAACAAACATTTTATATGTTCTTTGATTTATTGGTTATTTTGAAATTCACTTTCACTAACGAACAAAATAGACTATAAACCATTCAGAGAAGACTGTAGGTTAGGCCATTGTTCATTTGAAAACGAAGTTGGAAAAACATTGACATAAATTATGTAAATATCCATGAGAAAAGTTCTTTAGAAAGCGCGTCTTAATTCCGCCAATAAGTGTGGGCAAGTACTACGACCCAAGACGAGCAAGTTAAAGGTCTTGGGGCTCAATCGCTCAACAACATCTTTTAAAGTAAGTTGGGAAAGATCAGACCTGACGAGCTGTTTAAAATTGGCTTAAACGGGAGAAAGGCGTAATACAACAGAGTGCCGCGAGTAAAATCAAAGTCAAAGATGACTTTACATTTATTTCAAATAGGCACAAGAAAGGCACCTTTGAACGTCAAAATGAACAAAAAATAGAATTGATTCTAGTCGCCTCTTCCGATTCGGTAGTTTCGTATGGAGAAGAATGGCCAAGAAACTCCACCGTTACTCTTTTAAAATGTTTTGTACTTATACATGAATTATAAAATTATATGTGAAATGATGGTTAAATCTTTTTAATTTGACATGAACGTAAATGAAATTATTTATTTAATAACTTTCATTGCCATTTCGTAACTCTTACTACAATTACAACGTGTCGGCGTGATAAGCATAATTGTGATGCGGTGAGCGCACCCGCCAGCGACCGCGACTGTCATCATGTCACTTAAATACATCCAGTTATAATTTAGTTTACTTAGTTGCATTAATAATAGGTCTATTATTTCGTCCCGTAGGTACACCGTCTATAACATCTGCCAACCTCTATTAAATATTACTTAGATCCATCAATAGGCAGCGGTTCCTATAGTTAGCATCAGTTGGTAAAATGGTATATAAATATATGCACTTTTATTTATTTTAAAAGTCTAGTATTGTGACAGAGCGAGTAAGAGGCTAAGTAATAACAGTCTCACGGGTCGATCGATCAGGTTAAGCTACGCTTGCCGCGATTGGTCTGTGGATTGATGATCTTTACATACCAAAACCTCTCCGTGCCTCGAAAAGCACGTTAAGCCGCTGGTCCCGGCTGTTAGTTGTAGTTAACAGTTGTTACAGATCGTCAGAAGCCTGAAAGTCTGACAACCAGTCTTGCCAAGGGACATTGTGTTACCCAGTAACTGACCGGTGGAGCTCAGATAGGCAATCGCTTCATGTAAAATTCTGTAATTCAGCTGCATCCGGCTAGACTGGAAGCTGACCCCAGCACAGTTGGGAAATGGCTAGGCTGATAATGACTTATGTAAATGAGTGTCGGAAACATGCCAGAAATAATGAAAATTCTCCTTATAGCTAGAGCCTATAGCAGTTGCATAACGAAGATACGAAAGCAACTTGCCACTTCCATAAAGTCACGCCTACATGACTTGACAAAGTTTTATAAGGCACAGGACACTCACAAAATAGTAGTTGTTTATTAACTTCCATCTTGTAACCCATTGATATAACCATAAAAGGCTGAAGAAAGTAGAATGGCACATAGTGGGTAATCCACCCACTGTATCATTACCATCTTCCTCTTTGGTACATTGATCTTTCCTTGAGGCCTGCGTATCCGTACAAAAGAAAAAAATGTTAATAGTTTATCTTTAACATTCACACTGTATCAACCTTTGATCACAATTTACAGTAGAATTATAAGTTTACTGTTTTGGTGGATACCAAAATAACAAACATTTCTGCCTAAGAACTACCTTTCTACATGAGATTTGACAATACATAAGATTGACCAGGATTTCAAAAATATCGTCTATTGTAAATTTCTGTAGTCTTCTTTCTTTTTCGTGGACTAACCTGGTGTCAGAGTTTCTAAGCTGCCCATGGGCCTTTGACTTAGCTTCACATGCTGTTGAGAAGTATCTCTCAGGCATGCCGGTTTCGATCGGCGGCGGCGACCTCTCGCGCCCGGCTCTGGTGCAAGCCATGGTCCGGGGCGAGAGGGAGTGGGAGGCAGTCACCTCCTTCTGCGAAAAAGTTATGCTCGCGAAGGAGGTGGCGGGATGGGAGAGAGAAAGGTCCTCCCGTCCCAGCCGCCGCAGGAGACGCCCCGGGCGTCGGGAGCCACGTAACGACTCCCGGCCACCGTAGGCGCGGGCCTGCGGACGGTGAGTAATGGGTGACTCACCGTCCGATCAGCACCAGACCCGTGCCGTACGGCGCGTATATGTTCCACGCGCGCCTCAAAGAGATGTCAGCATATGAAGGGGCCCCTCAGGGCCAAGCCTGCCGGGTAAACGGGATTGTCCGAAAGGGTTACCGCTACCCCGGAACATAAAGGGGCTACGGAAGGAACATGGATGGGTTTTAGTCAGTAAGAGTCTGACACTCCCTTCCGCTCCACCCAGAGCGGGAGCAGTCATTGGATGATTTCCCAGCCTTAAAAAAAAAAAAAAAAAGGCATGCCGGTTTCCTTCACCGTTTTTTGCAAGTGATAATTTATTATGCAATACCCACAGGAACCCGAAAAGTCAGAGGTTCGAACTCAAGACCTAAGACTTGGCAGTCTGACGGTCACACCACTAGGCTATCACTGCTTGTACTCATTTCTGTAGTCATATCCTGTAAAAATCTCACCGTGAAAATGTAGGTGAAAAGAGTTTAACGTGAGCTGTCAATCCCTAGCATTAGGCTGAGCGACAGCTCACTTTACACTCACTTCATCTTAGTCATCACGGTAGCCAGTGATAGCCTAGTGGTGTGACCGCCGGACTGCCAAGTCATAGGTCTCGAGTTCGAAACCAAGGCACGCACCTCTGATTTTTCGGATTCATGTGCGTATTGTATAATTATCACTTGCTTAAAATCGGTGAAGGAAAACATCGTGAGGAAACCGTCATGCCTGAGAGACATTTCTCAACAGCATGTGATGCTAAGTCAGAGGCCCATGGACAGCATTAAAACTCAGACACCAGGTTAGTCACTAACCACACGAAGAAGATCACGGTGAGATTTTTACACAATCGACCGGCTGGTCATTGACTCACGCGAACACGCAACAGTACGAGCGTAACGATGTCAATTTATATGTGTGAATCATCTGTCCGGCTTTACGTCCGGCCATATGGACGGATGTATAAGAGAAAGACGACAATCCTAATTATTATTAAAAAGAAGAAAGAAATGTGGTTTGCGAATATCCATTGCCTTTATTATTATTGCTAATGAACTTTATGGTAATGTATTCTTGGAGTGGGTTCGCGCCAATAGTGCAAATGGGTCGGCCTTAAAGTTGGGCTCTTCTTATAATGGTACCTACGTACCCCCTTTTTTTTGAGGGTGAGAAATCATCAAATGACTCGTCCCGCTCTGGGTGGAGCGGAAGGCCGAAGGGAGTGTCAAACTCTTACTGACTAAAACCCATCCATGTTCCATGCTTTATTTTCGGACAAACCCGCTCAGTACGTACCTACTTATAAATATTCTAATCGTAATTATTTATCACTACCTAAAACCGGCCAGGCATCGGTGTGGTTTTGTGTAATATTAACTATTAAGAGAGTAATATTTTTCTTGGTAACTTCGGGATACAATGTACATATGTATTTCTTGGGTTACATGCAACGACCTGTCACAATTTAAAGACATTCATCTACTACTTTTTGGGTTAACACAAACATACAGATGCGGTATTCTTGTATAGGTACATATATTACTTCAGCTTGCTGACAATCATATTTGGGCCATCATCTGCAAATTAACTGGATCCGGCGGAACATAAATAATTAATGACAACTAAGCGAGATGGCATCCGTTTGTCGCGCAATTGCATTTCTTAACGCTACACAATTATTGGATCCCGACACCATCTTCCTTTGTTCTACATTCAGCTGACTTTTCAGTTAAAAATGGATGGGTTGTTTTATTGTTTTTATTGTTTATATGTGACGCTATAATATAAGGACTAGTCTAGGAAACAATTTAATAAAAAATGTCATACATTTAATAATAACTACATTGTCTCTTTTCGAATCAATCGGTTTTAAACTTTACAGCGGAACTTCAAGTGGCTTTTGCCATCAATAAAGGCTCATTTTCATTGGGCGTTAGGGCTCGTATACGGTGCGGTCCATGGCCCTATACGGGGCCCCGGTGTGGGCGCGTTCATTGCGGCGACGAGCCGCTCACTATCTGAACGCGCCCCAAAAGGTGGTAGCCATTTGGTTAATCCGGGGGTACCGCACGATCTCGGGCGAGGCGGCAAGCCTCCTTGCCGGACTGCCGCCGTGGGATCTGGAGGCGATGGTCCTCGCGCGCCTGTACGAGTGGCGCGTGGAGGTACTAAGCCGGGGGGAAACTCCGTTTCCGCAGCAAATTGCGGCGGAGCGGACGGACCTCCGGCGCGATCTCATGGCGGCCTGGAATCAGCGACTGTCGCAACCCAGCGCAGGGCACGCCACGATAGTGGCGGTAAGGCCCCTCTTTGACGAGTGGCTAGAGAGGCGTCTCGGCGCCCTCACCTACCGCCTGACGCAGGTCCTCACCGGACATGGATGTTTCGGGAGGTTCCTGCACATCATCAGGCGGGAGGAAACGCCCGGGTGTCACCACTGCGAGGATCGCCCAGAGGACACGGTAGAGCACACGGTGCAAACCTGCCCCGCTTGGGCGGAGCACCGCCGTGTCCTCGTAGAGGCGATCGGCGGCGGCGACCTCTCGCGCCCGGCCCTGGTGCAAGCCATGGTCCGGGGCGAGAGGGAGTGGGAGGCAGTCACCTCCTTCTGCGAAAAAGTCATGCTCGCGAAGGAGGTAGCGGGATGGGAGAGAGAAAGGTCCTCCCGTCCCAGCCGCCGCAGGAGACGCCCCGGGCGTCGGGAGCCACGTGACGACTCCCGGCCACCGTAGGCGCGGGCCTGCGGACGGTGAGTAATGGGTGACTCACCGTCCGATCAGCACCAGACCCGTGCCGTACGGCGCGTATATGTTCCACGCGCGCCTCAAAGAGATGTCAGCATATGAAGGGGCCCCTCAGGGCCAAGCCTGCCAGGTAAGCGGGATTGTCCGAAAGGGTTACCGCTACCCCGGAACATAAAGGGCTACGGAAGGAACATGGATGGGTTTTAGTCAGTAAGAGTCTGACACTCCCTTCCGCTCCACCCAGAGCGGGAGCAGTCATTGGATGATTTCCCAGCCTTAAAAAAAAAAAAAAGGGCTCGTATACGGGACGCGGGAGATATCTGTGATGACTGCATGCAAGCAGGGAGCCGTTTTCATTAGTCGGCATTACGGCCCACATGTAGGGCATTAGAGATTTCTGTAAAGCATGCCCGTATACAGGGACCTAGTCGATAGGAAAGGACTGTGATAAACAGAGAACACAAACGGCAGTTGCTTTGAAAGCTTATTTTCATTGGGAGTAAGTCCCCGCAGACGGTGTACTGACCGTATTAACGACGGGAGTCCCCGCATGCGACTGAGTATCGACTACTGTAAATAAATTAAAGAAATTATCCCGGAAAATTCAAGTGTATAAAAAAAATATTTTCAATTTAAAACAATAAAGAATCTCGATGTGTTGTAAAGTCGTACAAACGTGCAAAGCAGGGACGGGTCACTAGTAGGTAATAATATAAAAAGCTGTTACAGATTGAAGTCAAGATGGAGAACTTCAAGAGATGATTAAGAAAAAAAGAAAACATTTATTTGGACAGTCAAAAAACACAAATAACATAAAAAAAAAACAAAAAAAGTTTACATAATAACGAAGTGTGCCCCACGGCCCCGCCAAAAAGGTTCATTTATTAAACGCCAGATAGATGCTGTCTGACGCTGGTTTTCTAATAAAGTAGTAAATTCTCACGACACGGCGACGTTAATCAACGACAACCTCATATACCATCAGGTCATCGGCCCGTCCGCATCGGCCGCTAAGCCACGGTAACCTCAACAAATTAATTAACCATCACCAATTCGCGTTTCCTCGTGAAGGAAGTCAAATATAAACCGATTATTGCCAAAATAGTCATTGATCCATAGCCGTACGTAACATATAGTCACGCTATGTACGTAATAATGTCACTAACAATCAGCTGCTCGTTTGAGTGTGGTCTGCCGGATGTCGGAGAAAGGCGGCTTACTTATGGTAGTGTTGGCAAATAACCTTGTGTGTTGAGGAGCTCGCATTTTTGTGGGGAGCTTGATTTTTTTAAGCTTGTTCCGCATTTGGACTGAGGAATGCGTTTTTTACAACATGTGCCATGCGACTATTTGTAACAATGGTGCATGAGCCTATCTGCATGATGGATGGAATATATGAAAGATGATATGACGAGAAAGGGATGTGAATACCGAGATGACGACTAATAGAGAAGTGTGGAAGAATAAGACATGTTGCGCCGACCCCAAATAAATTGAGACGAGGAGAGGAAATCTCAGCATTCGATGATGATGAGTGTATGTGCCTTGGAGTAATAATAAAAAGTAACAAACCTTTATCACCAAATCCGAAATCTGAATAAATATCTTTAGTTCATCCCAAAAACATACAATAAACTTCATCCTAACCGTTTAAAATTTTTTCGCTGTCTCTACCTCAGAGGTTATGTGCGTTCATTATATTGTTCAACTGACCAATGAAACAATACAGGCAATAACAAGTTTTGCGAATTAAAACGGGCTTAAGTTGATTAAAACAATCATATTTTTACGCAACTTACTTAAAAATAGATATAAACTAATTTGATGAGCCTATTGAAATCTTGAAAACCAATTTGATCGACTTTTACTCATGTATTTCTGAACATTATATTATAATTATATTTTTGTTTATATCCTATCTGATATAAAATCAACATTAAGAAGAGTTAAAAGAAATTAATAACGAGGAAGACTCGGAAATTTGTTAAAAATGTTAAAATCTATCAAACTGATATACCAAAACCGAATTTACATTTCTTTTCCTTTTTTTCAATGCCATAGCATCACGACTGTAATCCCAAAGGGTTAGGCAAAGGTGTACCAGGTGTTAGCCACATAACGCCAGTTTAGACTCCTATGTAATAGGGGGCCAGCCTATTACCATCAACCCGACACAATTCCCAGACATAGACTCTCGGCTGCTACTGAGAAATCCTATATGGAAAAACCCAATATCACTTTTTCTCACCGGGGAAACGAATTCAGGACCTCATGCTCAACAGTAGTGCTTGCGACCACTTGACCAACGAGGCAGTCCAATCAATAGTTCAGTTAATATCAGTTAAAACCAGTTGCTGTGTTGCATTACGTAATAGTAGCTTTAAAAATTCTTAAGTATATAATTATAAAATGAACACCTGTATGTAACCCATGTATCACAAATAAACAACTTGAACTTGAACTTGAACTTGAAAAAAAAAAAACAATTATCATAAGTCACAAACTCACAATACATACCAAAATTTATATGCATACTAACTAATGTGACACCCACAAAATGTTAATATGAGAAATATGGGTTTTCGAAACTCGCCCTTAATACCTACTTTTCTACAGCTGTCACAAAATTTCTACATTGTAGAAACCAGTTGGACAGGCGTAGTGTGTAGAAGATACCATAAATTAGGTTCATTGAGGGAAAAGTGAAAAGAGCCGTGAACGACGCGTTCAACGGACCGTAGACGGTTTGACGGACGTCTGTGAAATATGAGTATGTGATCGGCTACTATGGCTGTGGACTTGGATACATAGTGATACTAATAGACGACACGGTTGGCGCAGTGGTTGAGCGATTGACTGCTGCGCACTATGTCGCGGGTTCGATTCCCGCACGGAACAAATATTTGTACGACCTGCAAGTATTTGTTACGAGTCTGGGTGTTTTTCTATCTATAAAATACATACATATATTTACAAAAAAAGATGTATATAAGTAGTATATCAGCCATCTCGTTACCATAACACAAGCATTAGGTTGCTTAGCTTGGGACGATATGGCGCTGTGTGAAATGTCCAAGGATATTATATTATATTATTATATATATATTATATAATCTTCATTGTCCCACTGCAGGACAGTGGGTGGCCCAGTGGTAACGGCCCTGATTTTTTATTTTTATTTATTAGTTTAGCAACAACAACAAACATTAACAAACTATTAGTTGTTTAAGCAGGCGCTTTACTTTGTGTAAATAATTAAATCACCAATGCTCTCAAAAATCTGAATGAAAACATCATGAGAAAACCGGTTTCCAAAAACCAAATCAAACCAAAAATTCGAAGACACGTCTAACAACTCGCAATGACGCCGCGTGACGGATTACAGCCCACTCCCTCTCGAAGAGATGATACCCGTATCCCAGCAGTGGGAAAAGTAATAATAATAATATAGGCTTATTTATTTTATTTATTTATTTAAACATGGAAGACTTACAGCTTAAAAACTTAATAGTAAGGAACACATAGTCAACAGGAAGCCAATTACAAGTCTTCGCTTGTAGAGCTAGACTGGTTAATATTTGTGAGCATACAGCAGCAATACGTAATACAAGATTTTTTTTTTTTAACCTGTTACATAATTTTTCTAAAGTTATTTGGTTTACAGTAAGAACATTATTATAAAATTAAGAAGACATTATTGTAAACAAATTATAGTTGTGGCTATTTGAAGAAATTGAGGCTTAAACACCTTCTAGTCACACTAGTCGTGAAGGGATCCAAGTCATGCTGCTTGCATATTTCATTGAACTGCTTGCTTGCACGCACAATAAAACTATTCTGCCTTATTATGCAGACAAAAGGTCTCTTTATAAATAGGAATCCACTCCTAGCATGCTCATGGCATGCTAGGAGTGGATTATATGTAAAAAGAAAAAAATAATGAAAAAAAAGAAAAAAATCGAGTGGATTATATATTATGTAAAAAGAAAAAAATAATTCGTTGGAGAAATCTTGCAGCAGACCAATAAAAATTGGATAATAATTAGCTGCAGCGGTTAGCGGTTTCGCCTGTCTGTAAATTATTTTATCCATGGAAACATGTCACTTGGATAAAAAGTATACTATGTCCGACTCCAATCTAATATATAGTATCTCTACACGGCAATTTAATCAAAATCGGTTCAGTGGTTTAGACTTGAAAATGAAACAAACAAACTTATTTTGCCATTGTTTTGTTAAATAAAAATTACAAAACATTAAAAAAAAAATGTATTTTATTTTCTCCTCCCTAAAACCACAAGTTATAAGTTAAGTTTTCATACTAGGTAGATTACATTTTTTTATTATTATTCTTTCATGATCCCCATGAGCCACAGTAATGCGCCACTTACCTACCATTGAAAAGTATAATCATTTGTCTTTGATTTTCGCCATATTTTATTTCTGTACGCCGTGGGTATATTTTTCACACTGAATGGGCCATTACCTTTGACAGATTGGGGTAACTTGATATGCTGGCCTCTGTACCTACTCTTTGATCAATAAAAAAAGTTTGCATCGTTCAAATCAAATCAAATCAATCTTTATTTGTGAACATAAGTACAAAAAGGTGTTATTTATACATTTTAGCTGATCTGTATGTTCGGCCAATAATCGGCATACAAATATAATATTAGTAAGCAGGTTATTTTTACTATCATAATTAATAAAGTCTAGGATAAAAGAAATGAACCAATTGAAAAATGTCATGAGCCGCATAAAATAAAGTAATTGAATTATAGTAATAGTAAATTGAAGTAATTATTAAGAATGTCAAAGAAAGTTAAATTTAGTCATAATTTGTCATTTAAAAAGTCTTCAATCGAGTAATAGGTCTTTTTAACTAGAAACAGGAACAACTTTTTTTTCGTTACATAAATGATTGAAGAAGATTCATATTTATGAGCCAGTATCAAAATGTAGATTTAGGAGCTAGAAAAAAACCAGTAAGTAATGAGGTTACAGCATACCTACGGATAGAAAATGTGTAACACTCACGAGCAGTATTAAAATCGTGTGCCTCGGAAAACACTTTTTTTTTGAGGCTGGGAAATCATCAAGTGACTCCTCTCGCTCTGGGTGGAGCGGAAGGGATAGTCAGATTCTCACTGACTAAAACCCATCCATGTTCCTTCCTTAGCCCTTTATGTTGCGGGGTAGCGGTAACCCTTTTGGACAATCCCGCTTACCCGACAGGCTGCTGTTGCCCGTTAGGGCCGAACACTCGTAAAACTCCTTCGGCCTGCTATCAGTTAAGTTTAAAAATGTTTAAAACAAAGCTTTAGAAGTAAATTATAAAAATCCTTTCTCAAATAGAAGTAAGAAAGAAAAACCAAACCTGAAAAAACGATGACTTTCAACCTTCAGAAAGAAACCCAATCAGAATTGGTTTAGCACCACCAAAACTTGAAGAAAAGATGCACAAACAATATGGACACAAGCCCAAAGCAACAACAGCCCACAAATGCACGGCATAACCACACTAACCACAATAATGATGACAATTGGAATCATCGCGTTCAAATCGCCGTATAATGCCATCAATTTGTGCGACGGTCGCGTAACGATTGCTACCAACATTTCATTGATATAGCCATGCTTTTTTATGGCAAGTAAATTGAATGTGACAAATGACAGAGCAAAACAATGGGTGATTTAATTCCACTGTTTTGTCTGCGAATAACGGGTATTGATTCGGTGAAAACAGAAAATTGTGGAGGCTGAAATACCGAATTATTATTTGGTATTATTATCTTGGGAGAGTGGTCGTTGATACAGTTTTCACTGACTACAGGTAATGGTTGGTTTCATGTTTAGCAGTGGACTGTCATTGGCTGAATCGAAGTAATGAAAATATTAAAGGTTTACACAATTCTGTTAGTTGGGTTTACATTACTTTGCAATAAAGTTTACTACAAAATGTTTAATCTATATATATAAAAATCAATTGCTGTTCGTTAGTCTCGCTAAAACTCGAGAACGGCTGGGCCGATTTAGCTGATTTTGGTGTTGAAATGTTTGTCGTAGTCTAGGGAAGGTTTAAAAGGTGAGAAAAGTTAGGTAGGGTAGGTAGGGTAGGTAGGGTAGGAGGGTAGGTAGGGTAGGTAGGGTAGGTAGGGTAGGTAGGGTAGGTAGCGTAGGTAGGGTAGGTAGGGTAGGTAGGGTAGGTAGGGTAGGTAGGGTAGGTATCATCGTTAAGACAGGACAACGTCTGTTGGGTCAGCTAGTACAAGATATAAATCAATTATACAGTGCGTTGGGTTAAACGAGGGACATACTTTCAGAGGGTACTATACTCATGAAAATGAACAACTTTGACTATGTAACTATACCTGAAATCACGAAAAAAAAATCAGCTGTTCAGTACATTTATGTTCGCATAATTCGTCAAAATGTATGGAACAGCTGATATTTGTTTTTATATTTCAGTGTTAGTCCCACGGACAAAGTTGTCGATTTCCATGAGTACTATACAACGTCCAAAGGTTTTATAATATTGTAGCAATCCGCACCGGGTTTGCACGGGTAGCAGAGTATAATTTTAACATTTTAGTGAGTTTCATTAAAATGTAACTGATGATCATCCTAGTTGGAGTATTACAAATGGTCGCGTTTCAGCCAGTTTACACAAAAAGAATCATACACTTGAATCTTCATCATGGTCGCCGTCCATTGGTAAAAATTCATAGACAGTGAGCCGGGGGACTTTGTTTTATAATATTAGTGAAACGTTAGTTGTTTATGATAACTATAAAATCTATGGGTCATCGTTTTTATTAACTTACCACACCTTCTTTTACCTTGCTATCTTCATCACCCAGCTCTATTCAACCTTAAGAAAAACTTTCAAATTCTACCTTTTCAAATGTCACCACACAAATGCTGATTAATTTGTAAAGCACACTGTGCCTACAAGATCAGGGGTCAGATTTTACCGTTGACGTAAAACAACACGTTTGACCTTTGACCTTAGCGCATCGGTGTCAGATTCTATTTTTTTTTTGTTTTATTTTTGCAACACTATTAGTGGGCTTATGAAGTTGCAACATTTGATAGGTATTTGATTTTAGTAAAACTGACAGATTGATGGCTCAACATGAATTTGGCATACATTACGCTATTATTATATTCTCAAGAGAAAACAAAACTGCAGTTAACAAATACCGGATGTGGATGTATTAAAGTTTTTAGCCCCCATTCTGATTTCACGCCAGATTTTAAAGTTCTTTGATGTCTAGTATTTAGTTTAAATGCCGCAAATTTATTACACACAATTTATAGATACAATAAGACTGTGACCCATATACTTTTTTGATTTTAGCCTGAAGTTCTTAAACGAATTTAAATACGACCAATTTTTTCTAACAAATCAATCGATTTTTCGACACGTCGTCCTGACGTTCGGGATGGTTTATCTAAAGGGATACATATTTGAATGAATAATTTGTCTACCCAACAACATAAATAGAGCAATGAATGTTTTTACTGTTAGTGGGTTAAGCAGTAACCCCGCAATTATTTAAAAGGAATATACCCAGAATATTATGTCCACTGACATCACACCAGCTTTCTCTGGACGTTGGATGACCGTTAAATATAATGTTCACAACACTGGGTCACTTTCCATTTCAATGGGAAAGCCATCGTGAAGAATGTCACCAGTCATGGCAAAATTACCATCGTGATGGTAGTAATTATTACGGTTTAAATGGTTTAAGATTAGCTGCGATTATGGCATTTTGTAATGTAGGCGTTCGTGATTGTTATGCGGACGTGAGGCAAGGTTTTGATTTAAAGTTTGTAGTGGATTAGAAAATGTTTCGCTGTAGTATTTGTATTTCTCAGCCTTAGTCTTTTACTGGAAAAAGGTATTGTGTTGGCCGAAGTAGGTCAAATGGCAAATTCTACAAAGTAGATAATACTGCTTTATTACCTACTTCGTAGAATTTGCTGACCATAATTTAAAGATAAATAAAATGTGTAATATACGGGGTGAATTTTTCAAGTGGGCATCAATGGCAAAATCCGAAACTTTAAGAATAGCGAAAAGTACTCAAAGGAGTCGCGGGCTTGATTTTGATGAAACTAAAACTGCATCATTGGATTCTTGAAAAATCTATATTCTAGCCAGGAATCTAACCCATCGATGAACTAGTTGGGAATTAATCAAGTTAATTAATAAAAGATTAACACAAGACAATGTTTATGTTCTTTCTCCAGAATTAGCTTCATAAAATTATTTTTGTTATTTATTTGTTCATTGTGTTTTGGTTGTTTTTTTTTTTAATTTTATTCATTTATTATTGACATAATCTACTCATTACACTGTTTTTTTGTAATGAGTTGTATTGCAATATGTGGTTAGCTAGAGACCTCGACAGTTGATCATATTTATTTATCCTGATCCTAGTTAGTACTCATTAGCAATTAATTGATTGATTTTACTTCGCTGGTCCTAGTTTATCATTTGCAACTTCGAGTTACGGCTGTATGGACATAGTACAGCATTGCACAGGTAAGCGGGCACGCACTTTTACCTGGAGGCTTTTTTTTTTTAATTTACGCTTGAGTACAGTCAGTTTTAATGTTTTAATTGGTATATTGGCGTGTGCTAGCTGACTTGTGGCAAATGATTGATTTTAATGTGATGAGTTTCGTAATGTTAATTACTTCTCATACGATGGATGTGTAGAGTCAAGTTCTTCTAACTAAACAGACAACTGTGCTGCTGGGGAGTTTGTTGCGCCACTTCTTCTTCCCAGGTAAAGCACTAGGAAGTGGTGAAGGGTGGGTGTTTTTGGGGGACTGTCTTATGTAAATTTGACCTTCAAAAAGTGCTGATTTTCAGCCTAATTTGAATAAATGACTTTTGATTTTGATTTTAGAATAAGTAGGCTATTGCCAGTAATAAGGAGGCTAATGTGAACTTAAAAAAATATAAAGTCTGTGACGGCAGTCGTACATAGCTGTGTAACTTATGCTGTGTAGATAAGTTACTCTGCTATTACGGTCATTAGATCACCGGGTGAACACTCGGTAATGGCGACTAATGACACTGCATGAAGAACGTTGCGTAAGCGCACCAAAGATAGGTCATGTTTGTTTTGTCGCTATTCTGCGATTATAGGTAACTGTGTTTTATGAATTACTAGCTGTAATCCATTGCTGCACGCGGATGGACTTTTACTTACTTAAACCTACTCCGAAAACTTTATTTTTCGACTGAAAATAACCAAAATCATTTGAATCTAAATCTCTATCTTTAAAGTATGAGCCCAACGAGTTACGAGTCGTCAGAAACCTGAAAATCTGACAGCCAGTCTTGCCCAAGGGGTATCGTATTGCCTAGTTACTGGGTTTTGGAGGTCAGATAGGCAGTCGCTATATGTAAAATACTGGTATTCATCTGCATCCAGATGGACTGGAAGTCCACCTCAACATAGTTGGGCAAAGGCCTAGGCAGATGATATGAGCCCCAACAAAAAGACGATTCAGAGACTGATGCTGTGTTCAATGCGTAAAATGGGTAAAAAATGCGGGATCAAAAAAAACCATTCTATGCTTGGAGTTTTCCCTACGAGAGCGCATTAGAGATCAAGAGGGTCCACAGGAGACCCAAGGTAACAGACATAGCCCGAAGAATTGCCAAACCTAAGTGTCAATGTGCAGGGCATGCTGCTCACAGAAGAGATGTTCGATGGGTCCGAAAAGTTTTAGAGCGGCGTCCGCGTACCAAAAGTCTTTGAAGTCTGAGGTTTGCCTTGGAAGGCCTCCCACAAGGTGGACCGATGACCTCGAAGCGCAGGAATCCGCTGGATGCGAAAAACACAGGATCGGTCGAAGAGGCGATGCTTAGGGGAAGGTTCTAAATGTAGGCAATGGACGTCTTTCGGCTGAAATGATTATGATGATGATGAAGACTTGTGATGTAACTCTATCGTCGTTTTCCACTGAATCATTATTAGTCCCAAGACTTCAAAGCCCTACAAACAAAAGCCAGCCGTAACCTAGCAAATGTACGGTCATTATATTCGTCGAAGTAACTTCTATGCATAATTTTACATCGTAAAAAGTTACGCCTTCACTCGAAACAATACATCGTAAATTTGTCAATTGCCTCTCTCCGTTTAACGACATTTTCTACGAGACTTTGAATATAAGATTAGCAATTTATTATTGCCTCATAAAAATAGTTACAAAAGTTGAGAGTTGTGCAAAAGCTGTTTTATGTTTATTTCCGTAAAGACTACCACAGACAGACGCGATGCGAGAGCGCAACGCGCGACTTGAACAATTTCTATGAAATTGTTATACCAGAATCGCGTCGCACCTACCTTTTCTTTTTAGTATGGGAAATCATTAAATGACCCCTCCCTCTGGGTGAGTAAGACTCTTACTGACTAAAACCCATCTGTTCCTTTCTTAGCCCTTTATGTTCCAGGGTAGCGGTAGCCCTTTCGG
Source organism: Hyppa rectilinea (assembly GCA_951799385.1). Classification (NCBI taxonomy): domain Eukaryota; kingdom Metazoa; phylum Arthropoda; class Insecta; order Lepidoptera; family Noctuidae; genus Hyppa; species Hyppa rectilinea. The sequence goes on from OX637323.1 coordinate 14,824,774, forward strand.
ACAATCCCGCTGACCCGGCAGGCTTCGGACCTTACATCTCTTTGAGGCGCGCGTGGAACACGTACGTGCCGTCCGGCACGGGCCTGATCCTGGACAATGAGCTTATCATTACTCACCGTCCGCAGGCCCGCGCCTACGGTGGCCAGGAGTCGTCACGCGGCTCCCGACGCCCGGCAGCCCAACACTCTGATCGTGCCTACCTGTTTTAATGGCGACACCTTTCAGTGAAAATTAATTATTATAATTAATAATTAATTTTCCTGGTTATATCCATTTGCATAAAACCACACATACCTCTAAGGACTTGTAATTAAACTTACCCCATATATCAAACTGTCACTACTTAGTTGCGTTACGTTACAGGGGGTAACGTAACCAACTAATAAATGACTAACTAAACTTATGACTTGAACTTCCAACTTACCTAACTAAAGTATTACTCAAATGCAGCAAGGCGAGAGGTTATAGACCAAGCTTACTTATTTACTTTGTGTAATGTGACATTACGACCTCTTGTGAACTTTCAAAGGCTTTGGTTAAACGGCTTTTGTTGAAAAGATGTGATGATGACAGGGAAACTGCAATAGCAACAATGTACGGTCGCCAGTGCATCATGTTACACGAAACAGTAAAATTTCTTCAAATGACCTTAAAACGTTGAATTTAAGTTCAAAATCGATTGAGAAAATTTGACGGTTTGTGGTAACGTGATGTGCTAGCGACTGTACATTTCATATAACAGGCTTTTAATATTTATTTAGTCAATAAATTCTATAGGGATTCCATTTTTCATAACATTAGACAAATAACGGTTATCAACTTCTCGTTATTTTGATATAAACGTATAATAAACTTCATCATTTGAAGATAAATAGCAATGTAATCTATTTACCATTAACATTTAAAGAATACCTCAAAAGTGCATTCATTTCAAAGTAGTAACCAAATCTATACATATAATAAAACAGTAAAAAGTCGGTGTCTGTACTGACTGATTTTGACGACCCCGTTGTCGCTGGCATAACCAACAGGATCCGCGTACGAAGTCGCGGGCAGAAGCTAGTAAATAAATATTCATTTAGTTTAGAAATCGAACTTTTAGATTCATTATAAGCTTACGATTAGGACATCTAAATCAGACAAAATCCTATCAATCATGAATAGATGATAACCTCTTGTAATTTTATAACAATAGTATTTCACTTATCATTAATATTAATCAAAGGATTACAAAAACTATCTGAAAGTCTACTAATAAAATGATGTAATAAAAAATGGACAATGTAACGTCGATTATGGTACATCGGTATTTGTTCATCAAAATTATTGCAGTTGGTACAAGTATGCACATGCATCTACAAAAAGTGACAGAGGGATAATGTGAATACTATGGTAATATTACTCTCAGAAATGCTGACAGTTTTTTTGTTATTTTAAAATTTGTTGTCATAACGGTAGAATAAGAATAACTTCACATAAAGTAGGCCCATTGCTAATTCCCTTGTTATTTTTTTTATTTGTCATCTTACAAGTCAAACTACGAAGTTGCCAGCTGCTTAACCAGACTTTCTTGTGGGTGCCTCAATAAATTAAAGCATCCAGCTAAGGCATAAACTTATCATCAACTAAGCGACTACACGCTAAGGGTATCCCCTGTGGGTTACGAACCTCGGCTTAGGGCGTCTCTGTACTGCGAGGATCGCCCAGAGGACACGGTAGAGCACACGGTGCAAACCTGCCCCGCATGGGCAGAGCACCGCCGTGTCCTCGTAGAGGCGATCGGCGGCGGCGACCTCTCGCGCCCGGCCCTGGTGCAAGCCATGGTCCGGGGCGAGAGGGAGTGGGAGGCAGTCACCTCCTTCTGCGAAAAAGTCATGCTCGCGAAGGAGGTGGCGGGATGGGAGAGATAAAGGTCCTCCCGTCCCAGCCGCCGCAGGAGACGCCCCGGGCGTCGGGAGCCACGTGACGACTCCCGGCCACCGTAGGCGCGGGCCTGCGGACGGTGAGTAATGGGTGACTCACCGTCCGATCAGCAACAGACCCGTGCCGTACGGCGCGTATATGTTCCACGCGCGCCTCAAAGAGATGTCAGCATATGAAGGGGCCCCTCAGGGCCAAGCCTGCCGGGTAAGCGGGATTGTCCGAAAGGGTTACCGCTACCCCGGAACATAAAGGGCTACGGAAGGAACATGGATGGGTTTTAGTCAGTAAGAGTCTGACACTCCCTTCCGCTCCACCCAGAGCGGGAGCAGTCATTGGATGATTTCCCAGCCTTAAAAAAAAAAAAAAAAAAAGGGCGTCTCTGTGAGGACAAGCTGGATCGGATCAAAAAATTATTGTTTTAAAATCACACCAGTTATAACTGCTTGTTAAATCGCTAAAATTAATCAATCTGCCGAGCCTTTTCCTACTCGAACTCGAACTCGAATTCTATTGGGGTCGGCTTCCAGTCTAACCGGATGCAGCTAAATACCAGTATTAATCCTCCACAACCCAGTCAGTAACTGGGTAATACGATACCCCTTGGCAAGACTGGCTGTCAGAATTTCGGGCTTCTGACTACCCGTAACGACTGTCAAAGATCCACGAATGACAGCCGGGACCAAAGGCTTAACGTGCTTTCCGAAGCACGGAGGAGTCTCGACATCTGAAGATGGTTACCCATCCTCAGACCAACCCCGTCAAACGTAGCTTAACCTGATTGATCGATCCGTGCGGCTGATATTACTTAACCATGAGTCTAAAGTCTGATGTACATTAGAATTATGTATTCATATAAGCGGACTTGTTAACGGAAGTAAGTTAAGTTATGTCAAGATTTCGACACAGATAACGCTCATGGGCACTAACTACCATGAACTGTACAGTCAGCAAAGTGTACTGGTATGTTGTTATGGAACTGGGAACATTAATTGGCATTCGTGACTTAAGTTAAAATATTATTTTCATTTTTAACTTACAAACACTCACTGCCGCGCGATGTCAAAGGTCAGCCGCTCTTTTCTATAAAAATCTTACGATGATAACTTAGGTGAAGTAAGCTATCATTCCACCTGATGCGAGGGATTAACACTACTGATAGTTTACTTCACCTATGCTTTCACGGTGCGAATTTTTACAGAATAGCAATACTGAACAAATAGTAGAATCTGAAAGACGTCTCATATACCCAGGAGTGGTGAAAATCCATGATATTTCCACCTGATAAAAAAAAATACTAAGTTTGGAACGCACACAACTACCGAATGAAATTCACTTCTGACGTTTGATTGGTGAGTCGCAGTTAGCTGCCTGTATACAAATCTCTTTCGTCAATTGTACATACCTACTTGCGAAACCAATCAACGGCCATTGCTAAAACTATGACCTTAGTATTAATGACCCCAGAGACCTCACGTGTTATTAAAAACTTCATATAATTTGCGCTAATGGTGTCAAAGTTATGGGAACTGTAATGTATCTGCAATTGCTGATCATTGTGTAAGTTTTGCAAACAACCTTTTTGGACATTTATACGAAAAATTGCATGTTCTTATGTTAAAGACATGTGTTGTGACATGAAATCTATGTGCCCATTTCCTAAAATGTATTTGATTTTGGACATTATAAAAAAGGTATATTGCTAAAAGTGATTTAAAAAAAACTGATATTCGCGTGCACAACAATACAAAATGATATAGATAATTTTATTCGATTTTGATAAACTCAAACCATTTATTCAAAATAAACCAATTACAGGCACTTTAGAATTGACAAGGGGTCGGTCAGTCAGAAAGATGCAAGCTAGTTGCACATTCTAAAGTAGTAGGTAGTAGTAGTAGCAGACCTATGGGGAAGAACGAATAACATTCACGATATCAATAACATAGCTTATCCTAAAATGATACTTGAAATCCCCAAAGAATTAGGCCTTTTATGCTTAAGTCCTATGTAGTAAGGAGGTCAGCCTATTACCTTCAATCGGGCACAATTCATGGCTTCGGACTGCTACTGACAAAATCCAGATGGTATTAACACCCGACCCGGGAATTGAATTACTAGACCATCGAGGAAGTCTGGCTCAATGGCAATGCATATTACACATACATAATATGGTGAACAACAAAACAACCTACTGTAAAAATAAGTGTAATAAATTACGTCCGTTAAATTACCTATACGAAAAGGCCACAAGTAAAATTAAATCACTGCCAATAGGATCTCTTATTGGCAGTTATATTTCAATTATATCAAAAGGCAATCTATTGGCTGGTCTTAGCGAAAATTATAACCTTAGGCTGCAGCTGCTAACGGAAATAAAGTAATAAATATATATGAGTTGTAGCTGATCCATTTGATACAAGTGTTAACATACATAGTCTATGGTTTACTATTTTATCTGGCGCATCTTTTTTGCAAAATTGGAGTAACATACAAGGATATTATAATTTTAATTAATATATCATGAAGTACTCAAATCTTATCACTAAGTACGGTCAAAGAACTTCATTATTTATCAAATTGAATTTGGCCTGTGGTACCACTTCATGCAACTGTCAAAAAAATGACAGTTGTCGTTTGAATAGAAGGACAATTTAAGTCGATTGTCCATTTTTCTTTCAGAAGCCCGAAGACAGATAGCCAGTCTTACCAAGGGTTATCGTATTACGCAGTTATTGACTGGTTTGTGGAGGTCAGATAGGCAGTCGCTTCATGTGAATTACTGGTATTGGCTGCACCCGGAAGCCGACCCCAACATAGTTGAAAAAAGGCTAGACAGATTGATTGAGATTTTTTTTATTTACAATTATTTCCCTGACTCTAGCTGACCATCTTACTTCCAAAATTATCTTTTTCAAGATAACAAGAACACATAATTCTTTCTTAAATGCTTTGGCGATGCTAATGATAAACATTTTCTACGAATTCGTATAATATTATACATGTGGCTTCACCTTAACACGTTAAATCGTCGACATACTTAACAAGGTCGATAGACTTTCGAAATGATCGATATCATTAGTTTATGACTTCGTTTAAGGGTTATACATCAACAGTTACTAATGTACTAGTTTCTGCCTGTGACTTTATCCGCGTGAAATGTCTTGTACCCCGACCCACCCCGTCTCATCGCACGATCTACTATCGCTGGGTTTTCGCTTAGCGTTTTATCTGACAATTTTTCCTGATTACTCGGTTCCTAAGGGTCTTAGCGTGAGTGTTGGATCATTTAGTTCCTTTCAAAATGGTTGAGCTGAATTGTGCTAATCCATTCATGGCGTTCATGTTCGTGAACGGGCGGCGTCGGTATGGACTGGTACATATCTTAGCTGCCACGACTCTTTTAATGTTTTTAATCTTTTATTTTTGGACGCTGTTTTACGTTTTGCATCGTTCTCACATGAAATATTTTAACATGAATGCTGTAACCCAGATTTTGTAACCATATTTTGAGTGAAAAGAGTGTTCATGGAGTTTCTTGCCCGTTCTTCTCCATAGGTACCTACTGCCTTGGAATGGGCAACTAACTTTTTTTTTTTTTTAAGGCTGGGAAATCATCCAATGGCTGCTCCCGCTCTGGGTGGAGCGGAAGGGAGTGTCAGACTCTTACTGACTAAAACCCATCCATGTTCCTTCCGTAGCCCTTTATGTTCCGAGGTAGCGGTAACCCTTTCGGACAATCCCGCTTACCCGGCAGGCTTGGCCCTGAGGGGCCCCTTCATATGCTGACATCTCTTTGAGGCGCGCGTGGAACATATACGCGCCGTACGGCACGGGTCTGGTGCTGATCGGACGGTGAGTCACCCATTACTCACCATCCGCAGGCCCGCGCCTACGGTGGCCGGGAGTCGTCACGTGGCTCCCGACGCACGGGGCGTCTCCTGCGGCGGCTGGGACGGGAGGACCTTTCTCTCTCCCATCCCGCCACCTCCTTCGCGAGCATGACTTTTTCGCAGAAGGAGGTGACTGCCTCCCACTCCCTCTCGCCCCGGACCTTGGCTTGCACCAGGGCCGGGTGCGAGAGGTCGCCGCCGCCGATCGCCTCTACGAGGACACGGCGGTGCTCCGCCCATGCGGGGCAGGTTTGCACCGTGTGCTCTACCGTGTCCTCTGGGCGATCCTCGCAGTGGTGACACCCGGGCGTTTCCTCCCGCCTGATGATGTGCAGGAATCTCCCGAAACATCCATGTCCGGTGAGGACCTGCGTCAGGCGGTAGGTGAGGGCGCCGTGACGCCTCTCTAGCCACTCCTCAAAGAGGGGCCTTACCGCCACTATCGTGGCGTGCCCTATGGGCAACTAACTAGCTTCATCTTTCTGACTGACCGACCCCTTGACAATTCAAAAGTGCCTGTAATTGGTTTATTTGAAATAAATGCTTTGAGTTTTGAGTTTCTATATAGCCTTGTTCAAGAATAGGCCTATCAGATGCAAAATAATTGTTTAAATCCGACCAGTTACAGAGACTAGCGCGTTCAGACAAACAAACGAAACAACAAACTCTCTACTTTTATAAATAGTATAGACACCAATCACTAACAGCTTTAGGATGTGGGTAATCTTCTTTATAGAGCTCCTTAATAAATTACTTTAAGAACTACCTAATCTCTACAAAGTATAAAACAACGTCGCTCCGCGCCGCGCCGTTTCAAACGGCGGTGGAGGACTTTATTTTCCGCATTAAAATCGATTGCGTTTAATTTTAATGCGGTTTTCATCAATATACAGATTGATTTAAGAGGTATAGATAGGTATAGTGTTTAGACTAAGTACTAACAGCCGCACAGGTCGATCCATCAGGTTAAGCTACGCTTGCCGGGGTTGGCCGTGGATGGGTGACCATCTTTACATAATGAGACTCCTCTGTGCCTAGCACATGAAAGCACGTTAAGCCGTTGGTCCCGGCTGTCATTGTGCATCTTTGACAGTCGTTACGGGTCGTCAGAAGCCCGAAAATCTGACAGCCAGCCTTACCAAGGGGTATCGTATTGCCTAGTTACTGGGTTGTGGAGGTCAGATAGGCAGTCGCTCCATGTAAAATATGGTATTCAGCTGCATCCGGTTAGACTGGAAGCCGACCCCAGCATAGCTGGGAAAAGGCTAGGCGATGAGATGAGATAAGTCTAGTTTAACCACATTGCATCCGTGTGAAGCCTTGGCGGGTCGCTAGTGAAAGATTTACAGTTATCTATTCTAATTAAATATTAGAAACCACTAACTAACTATTGGTTAGTCACTAACCACACGAAGAAGAAGAAGACTATTAAAAAACCCACCACCTTTTTTTTTGTTTTCGGGGGGAAACCTTCAAAAGGCGCCAGGACTTTTGGGGTTAAGACCTACCTCACTAAAACCACACTGGTGATCACCACCAGCAAAATCTTTTAAAATACCACTCCGGAACCATTGTTTATCGTAGACCTTTAATTTTTTTGAGGGTGGAAAATCTTCCAATGTCTACTCCCGCTTTGGGTAGAGCGGAATGGAGTGTCAGACTCTTACTGACTAAATCCCATCCATGTTCCTTCCTTAGCCCTTTATGTTCCGGGGTAGCGGTAACCCTTTGCGTTTATCGAAGACCTAGTGTTCTAAGTTCACAATTCAATTGTATGATTCAAGTAAACATTAAATAATCATGTATACATTGCTCATAATTAATATAATCATAAACTGAATGATTGCCGGCTAAAGTGGAAGATTTCTATAAATTATTATTAATCGTGTACTATTTATTACATCAATATATTAATTACTTTTAATTGCTATTGTGGTTGACAGCCTGCTACTGCTGCTCCCCGATACAATGCCGCAAAACATTCAATACGATACTCAATGACATAAATAAGTACCTATGTGTATAGTTTAATAAACTTGATACTTTCCGTCTAAAAGTGTTCTTTTGATTATAATGACGGCAATCCTTAGTCCGTCCATCTTTAATTTCCGGGATCAATAGGGTCTCCAGGGCGTTTGAGACTGTTATTGTAATAGACCTAAAATGCTCTTTTTACTTTGCGCGTTGCTAATCCTCATGTACCTACGTATGTTTCACAAAACAGAATTGTCAAATATTCATACTTATCGCGCTCCGCTGAGCAGAAAGTATTAGTCAAGATGCTTACCAATTTTGTCCAAAAACTGTTTGAGTACCTACACATGTTGGATTCACTCAGTACTTTCAAATAAGGCTATTGTAGTATAATACCAACATGGTGCATTATTGAATTGCTTTGTCAGTTTATAGTCTACAAGGTATGTACCATCGCGGACATTTGCGGTTGATCACTTTTCGACCTTATGCCGTTGTAATAAGGATGTAAGTAGTTACCGACAGTGTCCGTGATGGAACATTATTGAACCCTTTATCACCAAAATACTCTTTGGAGTTTATTAATAAACGTTGCCTAAAGTTATGTAATGATTAGAGACTGATTAACCATACATTTTTGACATTTAAACGGCTCTTAACTTTAAGCAGCGTTTATAAATAAAGGGGTTTATCTTTAAAAGGTGTTTTAATAGCCTGTAGTATCCCATTGATGATTTACTCAAGTATTGGTGATGATGACATAAAACGACACATTTTCTTATTTTGAAGGTTCATCTACTTTTTTTTAAGGTAGGATCATCAAATGACCCCTTACGCTCTGGGTGGAGCGGAAGGCAGTTTCAGACTCTTACTGACTAAAACCTTTCCATGTCCCTTCCTTAGCCCTTTACGTTCCGGGTAGCGGTAACCCTTCGGACAATCCCGCTGAATTACTCACCTGCCTAGAGACTGCAACTGCAAAGAAACTCGAACTTACCTGCAACAAACAGAAGAAAGGAGAATTAGCAACGAAAACACAAGAACTATTGAAATAGATTATTGAAAAAATAACTCTTTTAGAGTGGTGACTCTAAAAGAGTTATAGACTCAGTGAAGTCTACATGCCTATACTTAAACAACTGACATTCAACTCGACATTTCAGAAAGGAAACCACTGACCTCTATTATACAAGTAGGTACGCTGGACTAATTAAACTATGAGAAATGACAGTTGAATTTGATGCCGATTCAAAGCGCCCCCCTCGACCATCTCAGGAACTAAAATTGACACATTGTTTCAAATGATCAATAACCCATTTTTTTTTCGGAAGTTACAGTTATTTATACCAGAATATTTACATACCTTAAAAGACTTAAAATATTAATGAAATCTATGAAAACGGGAGGGGCAGTAATCAAAGGTCATCAAAAAATTCATCCACATCTCTGTCAACAGGTAAATTTCCCAGAAGGCTGGTTGCATTGCCACGTTGTATGGCAATGCTGATCTTTGACCAAAAAATAGGCCATTTTTATTCATCAATTTACAATCAAGTCTAATATTAGTTCCATGGACGCTTACGTTGTTATGTGTCAGTGAAGGAAACATAATATTACAAGTCCGGCCGATGTTAATAACCCACGCTTGATCTATCTTTTTTGCAGCAACACATTGCTCCAGTGACTCCAATGTTCTCGCAATTTCATATTAATTGTTTTTGTTACAAGAAACGGATCCATTGGCCTATGATGAGCGAGCCTTAATACGTGAACGTCGGAACTTCAGATCCGTCTAACGGACTTGCTAAGTGCAGTATAATAGTAATGTAGGTATGATAGTATTTTCTCTTAATGGTGAGATATTGTTATTGTTAGTAGATCTTTCTATGATCCAAATGATCTGTCTCATGATAGTACCTATACGTCGCCGTAAGAGAGCGCTTTGAGATTATCACTAATTGTCAAAGCCATTCTGAAATTGATAGCGACCAATCAGTATATAGTGGCCCAGTAGTATCAGCCTCCACTTACTTTGTGTAAGTATTTAATTTCATCACCAATGCTCTCAAAACGGTGAAGGTAAACATTGTGGGTAAACCGACATGTCCTAGAACCAAATAATCGAAGACATCTGACAACCGCCAACCCGCACTGGGCCCGCCTGGTGGATTATGGCCCACTCCCTCTGATAAAGACAAAGGCTCTCCTGTGTCCCAGGTGTGGGAACATTATTGATTATGTAATCGGCAACAAGACAAAACACTAAAAGCCATCTCTTTTTTTTTGAGCAAAATGACATCGTGGGCCAAATTTTAAGCAAGGATTTCTTTTAGCATTAAATTAAAGCAATACACATGTAGCGCCATCTATGCGTAACTAATTTGACAGTTTCTTTCCATAATAGCAAAATACAGCACCTATTTTTTCCAACGGCAACAGGGTGTCCAATCTATATCTACTAAGCGAATCTCCAATCTGTTTTCTAACGTTATAGGAGGCAATATACAGGGTGAAAATGAATTCGTGGGCAATATTTTAATGGGTCATGATACCCATATATATGAACAACATTATGCTCGCATAATACTTTGCGCAGCATTTTACTTTGCGTTATGCTCGCATAACTCGTCAAAATGTAGGGACCAGCTGATTTTTTTTCGCGACTTCAGGTAATAAAAAAATATTGCCCACGAATTCATTTTCACTCTGTATTGAAAGGTGCTTAATAAACATCACCTATGACAGCAATAGTACAAAGTTTGTCGGGCAAACACTTATGTACAACCGCGGTCATTTGCGGTTGACCATTATTCATCCTTATATCCATAGAAATAAGACTGAAAGGTAATCCACGGCCGCTGTCTAAAGGACAGGTTGAAGGTAAGTTAGTAAATGACATACAATCACAAACTTGAATAGCACTTCTAAAAGTTAACATAATAGTAAAAAGCTTTTGCTGTTTATCTACTTATTTAAATAAACATACATCAAATCTGCAAATAAAACAAGAAACCGCACGGTCAAGGGTCCACTTTCTCATAACGTATATGTGACCAATCACCGTGGTCCAACGAAGTCGAATAAGGGTATTCACAAAGTTGAATGTATTTGCATAGTGGAATGCTTTAATTTTTTTTTTACATCGTGGTCTCACGATGTAATTATATTCAACTTTAACATTTTTTTTGTAACAATATAATATTTAAAACAGAGTCTAAGGAGTTTCTTGACCGTTTGTGAGTGTGTGTGTATGTGAGTTTGTATGTTTGTCCGTCCCTCACGCTCAAACGGCTGAACGGATCTGGATGAAATTTCGCACAGAGGTAGTTTATGACCTGGATTATCACATAGGATTTATCATTTTCACTTTATATACCGGTAGTACGGTCCTTTGGGATAATTTCCGACATTCACGCGGGCGAAGCCGCAAACATCAAGCTATCCCTAACTGTCAATTTTTTTCGATTAAAAATGAACCTTATATCTTTGCAATAAAGTTGAAATACTATCAAAGAATTTTGACAGATTGTGATAACTTGATGTGCATTTCGTTTCAGCTATAAATTACAGTTTTGCATGAGACCGAAAAGTCTGACAACCCTATAAACCACAAACATACGAATTTCACCTTCTCATGACGCGCATAGCTACTCAAATATAAGCACAGTTCGATTTGTATGCAGATTCGTTAGCCGACCAGAATTCGGACGTCCGTCTGTGGCATGCGCCCGCGTCGTCGCGTCTTGGTGAAAGTGAACGTGGACGAATGAAGTGTGGATGCGGTATTTGTTACTTTTTTGTTGATATTTTGGAGAATCATTTCATTACTTATGTAAAGTATAGCATCAATCTTGGTCGATTAAAGTGACGAACTCTACAAAAATTTTACGTACTTATTTAACTAAGTTTGACGTCTTGAACACAGTTTACTGTTTCATGATGAAAATATAAATATAATATTGTGACAACTAGAAGAGAAATCTTGTTCCGCCGACCCAGAGTAACATGGGGCAAAGGGAAAATGACGATATCTTAATTATGAAACTGAACTCAAATTGCAATTGTGATCATTTGTTTTAATAATTACTTGCTTATACTACAAGGTGATCAGCAATTTCAGTGGGCTGTGATAATTCTACGAATCTAGTATAGCAAACAAATATATTGTGAGCTCCACTGGTTCTAAACACATAATGATCCAAGTAACACTTAGGTAAAACCAAGTACTGGCGTAATAATCCACCATTTTAATTGCTCAACGTTAAGCAGGGCTCATCCAAAACTCATCAGCTTTCACAACTCCATGTCAATGACGACATTGACCGACCCGGTCAAGGCTATTACTTACAAAGCTATGAAAACTATAAATGATAAAGACGACGTAGACCCGACGTAAACCTCATGTATGTTTGGTTAAATTCACTGGATATTTGATTTTGCTTTCGTGTCATGTTTATGAAAAAAAAACACTACAATTTTGTCATTTTCTTTTTATTCAATTGTGGGTGAACTGGTACATCTCTGCCCGACTCTTCGGAAAACCAACGCGCAATGTTATGTTTTAAGTATGTTATATTCAAATGACAAAATTTCTCATTCATTAGTTAGTTTAAATACCTACATTATGCAATCATCTCGTCGAAACCGAGGTCAATAATTTTAATGATCCAAATCTGGCCCCAAGAAACAGATAGGTACCTTACCTACGCTTACATATTCTGTAAGGTTATTCATGATTATTATAAGACTAGAATCTATCATACTGCATTAGTTAAGCCTTAAATCCATCTATCGAACGTCAAAGTTGCATCAGAAACTACTAATAACATACGTGTTTACCGTTCACTCGATCGAAACTGATTTTAGTTGTTTTCGAGAGATTCGCCATGGAGTGCTGGCCTTAATAAGCACTGGCTACACTGTGGCGAATCCCGCTCAGAACGCGAGACAATATCGCGCGCGTCGATTGTTTTATTGATGACGTCACGCGACTATTCGCACTAGTTTAAACACCTCCATACAAGTTAGTGGTAAGTCAAGAGCAGTGGTAGCCCAGTGGTATCGGCCTCGACTTACAAATTGTATTGAATAAAGTAATTGGTCTTGAGTTCGAACCTAAGCAGGCGCTTTACTTTGTGTATTTAGTTTCATCACCACTGTTTTCAAAACGGTGAAGGAAAACATCGTGAGGAAACCGGAATGTCCTTGAAACAAAAAATTCGAAGACCATGATTGTGACATCCGCCAAACCGGATGGGCCCGCGAGGTGGATTATGGCCCACTCCCTCTCTTAGAGAGGCCTGTGTCCCAACAGTGGGAACATTATAGGCTGATTATGTTTACAAGTCAGTTGCCACAGTCAGCGCCATCAAGAAAAAAAACAAAACTCATTTATTCAAACTAGACTGAAAATCAGCACTTTTTGAAGGTCAAAGTATAGTAAGACATAAGACAGACCCCCAAAAACGCCCACGCTTCACCACTTCCTAGTGCTTTAGCTGGGAAGAAGTGGCGCAACAAACTCCCCAGCAGCAAATTTGGTCTCGTATTCCGCGCGAGATTCGCTTTAGTTTCGCCAGAGCTTTATGTTACCATACTTAAGCTTAGGTAAACTACTTATTTCATACTTAATGAGTTCCATAACTTTAAGGCTTAAGTTGTTCGAAGGTCATCTTTGTAAAGGGCCTCATTTGTAAATCCAGCGACTTAAAAACATAGAACGTTAATTACGAAATTAACGTATACCTAATTAAAAGTCGTCGCGTGAATACGCGGTCGCTGCGTTCATATGTCATATTTTGTTCGGTGAAACGCGCGGTGGCCTCGACCGATGGTGCCTTCAATTTTTCCGATTATAAAGTCACATATCAACGCGTCGATAGCCTGGCCGCGACGTTCGCTTTTGGTTAGGACGCGGGGTTAAGTCGTGGTGGGTGTTCAGAGGTCAGGTAATGTTGCTTTTATAAATTACGAGTTTCTTATCCATATGGAACTTTTCCATCACTGACAAAATATGTGTCGATACACTGCTGTCTATCCATTCGGGAAATTTAAGCCTTTTTTTTTTTTTTTTTAAGGCTGGGAAATCATCCAATGACTGCTCCCGCTCTGGGTGGAGCGGAAGGGAGTGTCAGACTCTTACTGACTAAAACCCATCCATGTTCTTTCCGTAGCCCTTTATGTTCCGGGGTAACGGTAACCCTTTCGGACAATCCCGCTCACGTTATGTTTTAAATGCTGCAATACTTTTCTGTTAATTGCAGCTTCTGCCCTTTGACTATCGACTGCATGTCCCGCGATTCGTCTAAGTAAAATGATTACAAAACTGTTTTCATATGCACGGGCCAACGGCCTGTCATTTCTAATAGCCACTATCGATCAATTGAAGACAATATTGGTCAACTGACCATATTATCAGGTGCTATGTCGTTGCACCTTATGAGGACATCTTTGGAATAATAGGTGGGTCATTGGTGTGATTGACACCTAGTACCTATTAGACGCAAAGGTGAGCTGTCTGTCTATCTGTGGCTATTTAGCAGAGATATAAACACAAGATTCCTTTACCTAGAATCCTAGATTATATGTGAAACTATTTACACCAGACATGATATTCATTTTTTTATTAAAAATCAGACACAAAATAAGTTTCAATTTAAGTATAATATATTGTTTGAAATGTTCACGCCAGCAATTAAAGACTTAGGCAGTAATTTGTCAAATCAAGCATGCTAAGGTCATATTGAGCATGTCCCCCTAAACACCCAAAATGTAGACTGTAGGCGAACTCTGGGCCGAGTCCATTTAGATTGCCATCGACACGCTAAGAAGAAGAATACCCACAATGCGCCAGGTATGTTAAGTCTCATGTAATAAGCGACGAGTCTATTCCCATTAACCGGGTATAAACACACATACTACATTGTACCTACGATTTGGATTTTGTGTCCTTTACAAAAATGTGTTTTTTTATTTTACTTTTTTTCCGATATCTCAGTGAATGCCGACATCAACAGATGAAATGAAATGTGAAACTGGCAAACTTTCATAAATATCACTTATACAAACATGCTTTTAACCCAGATACAGAAGTGAGTCTCAATGGAGCATATGTCACTTGACCAACCAAGCGGATACGTAGAAACGGACGCTTTATGCTAATGTATGAAAGTGTCGTCAGTAAGTATACCAGGTCCAAGTCGACAGATTAAAGGAAATACGTATAGAGGTTTTCTGTATCAAAAGACGTAAGAAAGAAAATACGTATATTTTCGCCAAACATGACGCATTAAACAAAAAAACAAACAATAAAAAACAAGTTAGGGGGAAACATATGACGTCACTGTCACTATCACTACTTAGGCTATTTTAGGATTAAATGTAGGACAAGGGTCAACTCATTGAACGATTGCATTGAGTTTTTTTAGACTGATCAAATAATTCGAACTGTTTCAAAGTCAAAGTTTAAGAAAGGCACATTTGAACGTCAAAAATGAACAAGAAATAGTATTGATTCTAGTCGCCCCTTCCAAAAGGTAGTTTCGTGTGGAAAAGAATGGGCAAGAAACTCCACCGTTACTCTTTTAAAATGTTCAATATGTTATTGCAACTTACATACACTCTTCTAAAATAAAGACATTCACACAATAACTTTTCTCCCTATTGATAAAATTGTACCGCTCTAACCTTGTGATTGACAAATAATAATAATTAATCATGTTAGAAAGAAATCTCATTATTAATACTAGTATACGACTTAGTTGATTTTCTGAATGCCATGCAACACTGATCAGTGATCGACACATGATTAAGTACTCATGTTATTGCAATCGTATACTTGAGTACCCTATGTGGTTTGAACAAACATGTCGTCGTGAGCAGACTAAATAAATATTAATTAACTATGCGCAAGAGCAGCCGAAGCTTGGTGCGGTAAGTACAGAGTTAATCCTCGATGTGATGATTACCTTTTGAAAAAGCCGATTTAAGTTGGTACGTAATTAATAATTGCTCCATTACTTATTATGGTAATACTTAACTGTAGAGATTGTGAACTCATCATCATCTGCCTAACCTTTTCCCAACTATGTTGGGGTCGGCTTCCAGTCTAACCGGATGCAGCTGAATACCAGTATTTTACATGGAGCGACTGCCTATCTGACCTCCACAACCCAGTCACTGGGCAATACGATACTCCTTGGTAAGATTGGCTGTCAGATTTTCACGCTTCTGACGACTCGTAACGACTGTCAAAGATGCACAAATGAACGGCACCAACGGAACTATGAACTATTTCAATAATATACAACCTTTTCTAGTTATTATAGAAACTGGTTGCTAATTTATAATTTTTACCACATTGATTTTACATTGTGTGTTAACTTTAACTCACGCAATAACTTAGTGCTTGTTCAAATTTTAGCAAAAATCGTTTTGCCAAAATTTGAACAAGCACTAAAAAAAACTCAAAAATTAGATTTTTTGTAAATATGTTAGCACCATGTATCTATTACATAATGAATTAACCTGTCATTGCTATATTTGAATTTTATACTTAAATATTTCCTTCTCACTCCATTTTATTTGCCAACAAGATAATGTTCAGAATGGTTACACATCGACAGGTTATAATTATGTTTGTTTAAAAACATTTCATTTTGTTGGTGTTAGATTGTAATATTTACATTATATAATATAAGCTAACAGATAAAAATATAAAATAATAATGTTATGTATTAGATCCAATAAAATGGTAGCTAATACACTTTGCCATCCAAACCTATGAGTTTGGATGGCTAAAGTATACTGGTTAAAACCGGGAGTTGTCCTTGGGTGCACTTGCATAATGCATACAGGGATAATCGTCGGTTAATGCCTCCTCAACATTTAAAATGATCTGGCTTCAGCCCCTTGTATGCCTTCTAAAGGTCCGGGACCCTAGGGTCCCGCGATATTAATAATAATAATAAAAAGAGGGGAAATTATTATAAGGCACAAAAGGTTGGCAGTATTGCCATGTTATATCGTCTACTGGTCATGTGAAGATTAGACGTGGGCAGTCAGAACCCATGGCCCTAGTGTGGTAATTTAATCCCAGACATCCATTTCTCAGAAAGATTATTTCCGCCGTTTGAGGTTTTCCGTATCCACTTGCAGCAGTCGCCTCAACACAACTGGGTGCCGCAGCCGCGTGACGACTTGCCACTGTAGGCGCGGGCCTGCGGACGGTGAGTAATGGGAAGCTCACCGCCCAATAAGGACCAGTCCCGTACCGGACGGCGCATACGTGATCCAGGCGCGCCTCAAAGAAATGTCAGCACTAGGGAAGGGGCCCGTTAGGGTCGAATCCTGCCAGATCAGCGTAATTGTCCGAAAGGAACATGAATGGGTTTTAGTCAGTAAGAGTCAGACACTGCCTGCGCTCTACCCCGAGCAGGAGGGGTCTTTTGATGATTTACCACCCTCAATAAAAGAAGGTGTGACGACACATTTATTACATCTTTCATTATGTTAGTTAGTTTAATAAGTAGTTATTTAACAAATAACGAATTAATTATTGTGCTAATTAATATTGGTTGCCAGTGGCCAATTAGGTAAACAAAATAGTTACGTGAGAACATTAATGTTGAGTGTATATTGTGTTAAATAAAATATTATACATAATACTTTTATAACAATACTGAAAACCTTAGCCTCTGCAGAAATGCCAGACATGTAGGCAAGGATAGATAAGTTATTATTTGTTCTTCTTCTTATTTTTAACATGAACAGTATTTTATTTAATGTCAAATTTATTGAGTTTCATTGTAACAAAAGATAATAAGCTTAACAAGCTTCCGTTTGATGCAGCAGGATATTATGAAGAAATCTTATTTTAATTATCAGGCTAAGAAAACCTGTAAGCGGGTCTGTCCGAAAAGGTTACCGCTACCCGGAACATAAAGGGCTAAAGAAGGAACAAGGATAGGTTTTAGTCGATGGGTTGGAGCGGAAGGGAGTGTCAGACTTTTACTGACTAAAACCCATTCATGTTCCTTCCTTAACCCTTTATGTTCTGGGGTAGCGGTAACCCTCTCGACAATCCCGGTTAACCTCTGACTTAGCTTCACATGCTCAATTATTGAACCATCAGTTTCCCTGTGTAAACACCATACAAATAAATAAGCAATATCTTCGAAGACTACTGAACACTTTCGTTTGTCACACAATGCACGCTCTCTAACAGTAAATATTGAGTATTGTTAGTAGTGAAAATGGTGAAAACAGTTTGCACGCGGCACGGGAAACAATAGGTTTCATGGGAGAAATGGCGGATGAATGCTAATTATATTAAGTTGCGCTTTTTATTTGGAATTTCACTATCACAGATTGTGTTTGATGTCTTTTTTATCTTTCGAATTTTAACTGTGAATATTCAGAACTTCATTTGCTATACATTTGCTGAAACAATGTGCCATTCTATAGACTTTCCGATTGTCCGAAAGGGTTACCACTACCCCGGAATATAAAGAGTTAAGAAAGGAACATGGGTGTGTTTTAGTCAGTACGAGTCTGACACTCCCTTCCGCTCTACCTTGAGTGAGTCATTTGATGATTTCCCACAATAAAAAAAAAGTCTATAGGCTTAAAAAAACACTTATATCTCTGCCCATCCCTATGATTTTTTTAAAATTCTTTCTATTCCCAAACTAGGGAACGAACTATACACAAATGAACCTTACACGGTCCATGAAGTGTATTTAGGAGCCACACCTGCTGGCACAATGTTTAATGCAACATCATTTGTCTTTTTATCAGTTAATGACCCATTTATAATAAGATACAAGCATCTAAATGAACTATAACCTAACCTACACCAGACAAATTCAACACAATGGCGCGATAACCGTCTAACACGGCGCGCGCGCCTAATGATAAATAATGACTGCGCGCACGCATCTAATTTGACGACACAACCGCACATTTTGTGCGATCAGTCGCATATTATGTTCGTTAGGGCCAATTTATGAGAGTTAGATACTATATGAAATGGTTTTTAAGGAGATTGTGGCCTTTGTGGCTAAATATATCAACCACGTAGATTAACCGACCTGCACTGCTGAGTAGCTTGTCACGGTCAGATTGTAAACGAGTGATTTGAATTGAGAATAGTATTGAAAGTCCAAAGGATAAGTGTGTCTTTATTGGTCGATGCATTTGACACCAGATTAAACACTTATCGTCTTATTCTAAAACACGATCTAAATTTAGTTCTGGTAGGTACTATTCCTAGATTTAAACCATTACTAAAAAACACGCTATTATAAAATGAAGTTTATCACTAATTATAGAACTATCTGTGGTACTAAAGTTGGTCCGCCAAGACCCCTATAGATAAACATCTATGGGACTATCTTCGGTACCAATTTATTTGACGTAGGTAAGCTTTGATTATTATCGTATATGTTTTTACATATAAATCACTACAAATTAATATGATTGGCTTGATGGATTTGGATGATCCGGATATGCCGGAGACGGTTTGGAGCTCTTACAAGAATAGGTTCACAAAATGATGTAAATGAATAAACCATGAACCTTCTTTGGTACTAACTGATCCTCAGAAAGTCCTCTTTTTGTTATCGGAACGCATTTTGATTCTGGAACTAACTTTAGTACCGTAACAATCTTAAACTTTAAAGTCATGGTTTAAACCATTACTTAAATAGTTTTTTGTAATAAAACGAATTAGGTATAATTTTAGACGGTAATTTATATATTAGCAGCCAGTGTAATGATGAAAAAAGTAGTGTGAAATATGATACAAAATGGTTAACATGGTAGGTAAGTGAAAGAATGTATATCGCAACACCAGATGAGCGTATCTAATGAGAGCAATGAAAGTAAAGGAAGGAGAAATGTAAAGAGATACAGACGCACGCGAATTTTTTGTGAACATACCAACACGCTTAAGTTCTTAACAAAGTAACAACAATAAGAAATAAATCGTCGCTTTGATTGACGACTGAGAAATGGGTATTGTTGCGGTTGTAAGAATAGATAGCGTCTAACAAGAGAGTGCGAAAGACAGAGTTGATGACGATTGTTATTGGAGTCAATAAAAAAAAACACTTGTTTGAAAGTCCACGATACTATTTACTAAAGAGTTAAGTAAAGACTAATCAGTACATAGTCAGTCATAGTCTGACCACCACAACCCTGTAACTGGGCAATACGATACCCCTTGGTAAGACTGGCTGTCAGACTTTCGGGCTTCTGACGACCCGTAACGACTTTCAAAGATGCTCAAATGATAGCCGGGACCAATGCTAATCAGTACATCATTTTTTTTTAATTTTACGTCAAACATACTTGGGTACGTTTCTAAAAATGTTTCGTGGTTTAAATAAAGAAGAAAGAGACATACCATATACATTAACAGTCACTTAACTCACGTCAATCAAAAAATCAATCTGCCTAGCCTTTTCCCAACTATGTTGGTGTCGGTTGCCAGTCTAACCGGATGCAGATGAATAACAGAATATTTTCATGGAGCGCCCCACTGCCTACCTCCACAACCCAGTCAGTAACTGGGTAATAAGATAGCCATTGGAAAAGCTGGCTGTCAGACTTTCGGGCTTCTGACTACCCGTAACGACTGTCAAAGATCCACGAATGATAGCCGGAACCAACGGCTTAACGTGCTTTCTTAAATGTAAAGATGGTCACCCATCCACGGCCCAACCCCAGCAAGCGTAGCTTAACCTGAAGGATCGATCCCTGCGGCTGTTATTACTTAAGTAACTTCACTACGTAAAATTAATTACAGTCTTGCCATATCATTATTCGTCATTTAAAGATGTAAATCTTGACCCAACTGTAAAATAATAGAATTCTAATTCCGGTTAGACGTGTGCCAACTGTTTGGTAATTTTAATATTATCAATGCTTGCAATCTACTGGAAAGACCCATGTCTCACAGTCGAACATGACGCATAGACAAAACAACTACATGCAATATCGCAACAGCTGAAATGATGATGAATGATAATAAAAAAGCGTAAAAAAGAATTGAAATGTCTTTTTATTTCACACCATTTTTGAGAACAATATGCCATAGATAAAATAGGAAACCATAGACTAAGTATTGTAACGATAGCCTCTATTTCCAGGTGTTACAAAAACAATATCATGATGAAACCTTTTATGCAAGAAAATTAACAATCTAGTTTGAGCACGTACTATGAAATAACACGAGTAAACTCAAAATAATGTGAATTACGGTACTACTGTTACCGGCATCTAAATCCTCATACAAGTCCAACCGGTCCGTAGCTGGTCAGTTACAAAACAATGTACGTGTGTATGCAAAACTTACGTACACTTTCTACTTCTATTGTCTTACTTTTAGTCATTGATGTAAACTCCCAGTAATTTCCCTTCGGCAAAATATCATCACCTATTTATCCCTTTTAGGGGATGAATTATAAAAACTCAAGACCGAGGCGCGATACAAGAGAGAGTATGAGTTGATAAAAACCGTTTTAGATATTAATCAAACCTTTTATTTTAATACTGCTATCTCAAGGGACTACACAACCTGCGGTTGGACGACCACAGAAAATACCCATCAAATAAATGTATTTTTATTTTATGTCGTTTCGAGATTATCACGAGTGCTGAATACGCTAGTTAATTGATTTTGATCCTTTTAAATGAATTCTTGCGCAAAATTTTAATCCGAAGTAGATTATTATTAGTCTAACTATTTATTTCCTTTGGTTGATCATCAATATTGCAAAATCCAACAAGACTAGACACCAGTGTTAAAAAAGGCTTGAAAAAACAGAGGCTCATTCGTTAGTAAGACCTTTGCAAACGGACGCAAGCTTACAGTTGCAAACTTTTCAACCTTACTCATCTTGAAACGGAAATAGTGGCGAAATTCTATGAATCATATAAAATACCCAAACTCCGACAAGTTCTCTCGTCGGCGTCGGCTATTCCGCAGTGTACGAAGACTCAGGTCTTCAATCATTGCATTGTGACATCAAGACACTGACAATCGAGCTGGTTCACAAATCCAAGGTCGCTCAGGGCGCTATGGAGCGGGCCATGCTAGAAGACTCAAAGAGTCTTACTAACCACTAACTGTTTGTCAAAGGAGCGAATGCCGGTAGAGCATGGAGACTGCGTATCGGCAAGCGTAGTGTGGGACACCCCCGAGCTAGATGGACCGATGACCTTCAGAAGATGGCTGGGACAGGCTGAATGCGGAAGGCAGAGGACAGGGTGTTGTGGCGCAGCCTGGGAGAGGCCTATGTCTAGCAGTGGACTGCAATAGTCTGGATTGATTGATCGTCATTTTTATTCTGGGTGCATCGTCTTCACATATAATGTTATAATTCATGTATACAATACATACATTATAAAACATTTTAAAAGAGTAACGGTGGAGTTTCTTGCCCATTCTTCTCCACACGAAACTACCTTTTGGAAGGGGCGACTAGAATCAATTTTATTTCTTGTTCATTTTGACGTTCAAAAGTGCCTTACTTGTGCTTATTTGAAATAAATGATTTGACTTTGACTTTGACAGTCACAAACTTTGATACATCGACGCATTAGAGAGTTTTTACGAACGATCTGAACTCAGAAGCGAGATGGCTATAGAACCCTTTAAACTATTAATTTATTCGGAAGACAGCACTGATGACAAGGATGATTCATGAATAATTTATGATAATAAGGTTTTTATTGAAGAACAAGAACAACTAGAATTCATCAATATGGGCATTGCGGTAGAAAATACCGCTTCAAGCAATGATTCGCGTGACAATATTGCGATTGTCGATGAAAAATTAGAAAGAATAGCCGTAGTGAAAGATATAATGTTCGCGTTTCCAGCTAATATGATGAGGCAAAAAGTGGTGGAATTAATTTTATACTGGTATAAAAACTTAATTAGTAAGCAGTTCCTAGAGCAATGGCATTGAGTTTGTTGTTTCTATGTGTATCGTAATATGAACATGTATCTATACTTAAAACATCTGTCATTCCCTTTTTTCATGGATCCTAGTACCTACTCTCATTTTTGTAAGATACTAACTTTTTTACAAAAGACAAGGCTTGTCTATGTAATGTAGAATACGGTGTTTTATTATAAAATGGTCCGAGCACTCAATAATTAAGTCATGTCTTACATAGGTAGTTATCGAGAGCAATGTTTCATTTTATTACTGTAATATTAGGTACTTACATTCATGTTCCACGGTGTAGGCACTGACCTATACGAATATCGCAACAGAACACATCTTTCCTTACATTCAAATTTGCGTAAACTTCAGTTAGTAACTCTCTAAAATAGATTTAATGAAGCAAGACGTACATATATGTTTCGTTACATGCAATACGTAAATTCATAATGTTTGCACTTTATATGCATTTTCATTCACACTCAATAAGGAAAGTATTAGGTACTTAGATAATACTTTCAACAAGCCTAAACAGGTAATACACGTAGCTATTGACGACTTAACATCAAGATCATATTATGCAAATATAATCTTCTTTCAATAAATTCTAAATAAATACTAGAGATCGTCACCATTTTCCGAGATAAAGGAATAATTAATATATTTCTTACAAGCAACCCGCCACGGCTTCGCACGGGTGGATTATAGATACCATCGCGCAGGCGAAAGCTCTTGAATCACTCTATCTATTGATGCAACACGCATTTAAATCCAAAACGGTTGGAAGCGACTTTGTTTAATACTGTGAACAGATGTCAGTGAATTTTATTGTATAGATTTATCCAGTTTGGAATCACGTATAGGATATTACTAAAGGCTAGCTTAAACAATTAAATGAAAGACACAAATACTGACATTGTAGCATTAACTTTAGACTCATCAGAAAAGCAATTGAAAAGTGTAGGTCAACAAGAGAAACAAATAAAATTCTATCAATTTAATCCAGAATTTCTCATCTCATAAACAATGTTGCCAAGATTACCAAGAATATTTACAACTCCAACAGTTAAACCCACATTAAGCACTAGCACTGCATTCTATCTTGCATCAGTAGGCTAGTCCAGTGGCCTATAAAGTTTGAACAGACCTTTCACTGCACTGGCTCGTGAAAGTCTTGCTATCCAAAATTAATCCTCTTTTCTTTGGGGTCTAAATAACTATAAGATTTATATTGTTATACAGCAATCATGGCCTTGATCTTTTAATTTAATAGCCAGTAGTTATGGCCGGTTGACTTTGTTATACTTTTGCTGTTATTTAGATGTTTTTGTTGTTTTCTGTGTGTGTATCGAAGCTAGTAGGATGGACAGGATCTTCATTTTATGTCTGTTTTAAATTTAACTTGCAGTTTAAACATTACTTTGCACTCTGGGTAAGAATTGCTTATTGCTTTACAGTAAAACAAGTAACAAAAGTGCCAAAAGAAAATTTGTCATCTAAATTCAGCCTAAGTGGTCAAACAGACTTAGCTTACAGACTAAGAAAACTGAAAGGGCAGTGGACTTGCCATGTTTGGCAAAAGACCGATGGCTGGTTGAGCAGACGTAGTCTGGAGTGGAGAGCGCATATCGGTAAGCAAAGTGTGGGGCGTCCTCCAGCTGGATGGACCGATGACCTAAAGAAGGAGGCTGGGAGTTGGGACAGACTGGAAGGCGGGGGACAGGGTGTTTTGGCGCAGGCTATGTCCAGCAGTGGACTGCGATAGACTGAGTTGATTGGTCAAACAGAAGAATAACATTTATGAATGGTATCCCCATTAGCATTAGAGAATTAATTACAGCTATCGGGCTCCACAGTATTATGAAATTGTTCTGTACCAATTTCTAAAGCGATGAACGTAGGTTGATTAATATAATACTTAGATAAACACAACCAACGAACATCACATAAATAATTAATTATCTCTACACCGTAATTAATAAGTTTACGATGTTCAGTTTCATCATCCTATTGCCATAACGTATGGTCACCATGACCATAAAGATGTAATTTGAATAAAGAAGAAAGTTATAAGTGCCTATTTCCCACGTATTATTAGTGGTCTAGTGAAATATTGCTCTAGGCATTTCGATATATAGCGACGTGTGGTTTGGTAATCAAGTGATTCTAAGTGCCTGCCAAGTAATTTAATATAAAGATTCAAGCGATAGATAAACTTATATTATCAGTATTTTCTATACGCTAAGCAATGTATATTATTACCCCCATAATCAATATCAAATCAATTCTGGAACCTTCTTTATCGTAACATACGTTGACACTCATGATACTGTCAAAAATTGTGAACCAATTAATAATTTAACAACATACTTATGCTAATCAAAAAATCCACTCAACACTCAGTGCGATTGCGGAGCTTCTGACTAGACCTTACCCCACCGTTGGAGTGCCCTAAGTGCCCGATCACCTGCACTTCGAATGACCTAAAGAATGCCACTGATACCGCGATCAATGTGGCAACCAACTGGGCGCATTCAATTTAATAACATTAAAAAAAATGTATCATCGACACGAAAAGCAGAAGAATCAGAAAATTGATCTTCATCATTGGTGGTGAACAAGAAAGTGGATGGCTATACAAGTAGAGGGAGACCGAAGACACGATGGATGGATTGTGTGAAAGATGATATGGCTAGGAAGGCAGTGATTTCCGAGATGACGACTAATAGAGAAGTATGGAAGAAAAAGACATGTTGCGCCGGCCCCTAATAAATTGGGATAAGGGCAGGCGAATGATGATGATGATGATGGTTAGACTATCAGAAATTTTGATTAGGTGTTAAGGCTAGATAAACATGTGTGCTTAATAGTGACATATCAATTAGTTTGACTCATTGCACACGACCCTCTGTTTATGCTAATACCTCATATCTTATTCATGGCCAGTGCTAAGTTCTCACGGGTGCGCAGGAGTTTGAACACGTTCAATGGCGAAATGTTGGTACTGTGTAATTTCCATAAAAGTGTTACAAGTGCGAAAAAAGTCATAAATGTTCTCGTCACCGAGGTATGGGACAAAAATGAGAGGGGAATAGTGTTGTCAATGATAATGTTGACACGGTTATTAGGAACATTAATTCTTACGTGGATGAAAATTGTCAAGTAAGTGTAGCAATAGAAACGATATAAGGCAGACGTACAAAACGTCAACTCATAATAAACATAAAACTTACCATCCAGAAAAGAGCAAGAAGACAACGATAGTCTTACTAATAATATAAACGTGAAAGTTTGTGCGGATGGATAGATGGATGGATGTTTGTTAGTTTTTCACGCTAAAACTACTGAACGGAGATGGATATGATATTTGGCACATAGATAGTTTATAACCCGATATCCCGATAATAATTTCGTTCCCAGGGAATAATTTACGACATAAATGCGGGTAAAGCTGCTGGCAGCAGTTAGTAATTATATAAAGATAGACGAATTTTGAGTCAGCTACTCTTGGTATCATCAGCATCAGCCAATTAAAATTCAAAACAGAAAAAACAACTTTAATTCGGTCAAAGTCCTTTGTGGTCATACACAGCTACAGGCCAAGGATGCCTAATGAGGGGCCGTTTAAGAAACATATACTTTTACAACACTAAACCCAAAAATAACTCATACTAGTGGGTGTTTCAAGGATGCTGGTAGCATAAACAATGCAAAATGGTCACCGCGCCTACCTGAGATGAAAGGTTAATTCCATGTTTCGGGTACAAAATTGAAAGCTGAGCTTGATTTAATGTAGTAATGTTGTCGTTTGGTATGCTAATTAAGATCTTATTTCTATTTGGTTTGGTGCTAATATCTAGTATCATGACTGCATGTAACTTTATCATAGCACAAACTAAGTATACTAAACCAGAGTATAGAGATAAAGAATAAAACGAATCAAGGAATAACTATTTATGATAATACTATTTTCGTTATTGGAATTTCAAAGAAATTTTGTAAGAGAGTATTTGTTTGGGATATAAAGTAAAACTAGACTAGTAGTAGACTGTCTCATCGGTCTATGGGTCGCAAGCTATTACTGCTGAGAATGAGGTCAGGGTTTGATTCTCAATTCCGGTCAGGCTAAGTGTTATTGGGTTTTTTTCATCAGCAATTTCTTAGCTCGTAGTCTGGGTTAAAGCACAAGGCTCGCCTCTATTGGACATGGGACTTGTGTTACTTCCATTATTCGACTTTGAAAGGAACTTAATAAGCAAGTTATTTATTGGTTCATAAACTTAAATTCCTGCCTCTAAAAGACTGGGTTATGAGAGCTGCTGTACCACTGTTGTAATTATGATGTGAACTATAACAACAGAAAGAGCAACACTCGAGAGCAATGAATCCGGGTCACTTAAAGAATGTTAAAAATCTCGGAAACTAAAAACGATAGGTTAATGCAATAAATTGTATTTAATAGACAATGTAATACTCCTTAAATGAAAGTAAAAAAAATATGAGTCACCATACATTTTATTAACACAAAATTACTTAAAGAAAAAAACTGCTGATCTCTCCTTAAAACAAAAATAGGAAACATGAAATTTTTGAACTTTATTACGATTTTCTTGAATTTTAATACTTCGTATTGCCTCCTCGTGCTTCCATTACTGCGTTTACGCGGTTTGGCATGCTGTACACCAAGTTCCTTATACGATTTTGGGGAATATTCTCCCATTCCTCTGTGAGAGCAATTTTGAGCTCACGAAGCGTTTTACGCATCTGCCTAGCTCGTCCCAAGCATGCTCGATCGGGTTGATACCCGGGCTGCGCGCTGGCCACTCCATACGAGTAATGTTCATCTCTTGAAGGTAGTCATTCACAATCCTACCTGTATGAGGTCGGGCATTGTCATGCATAAATATAGCATCCTCACCTAAATTGACCATAAATGGACCAACGTGATCATTGAGGATTTCTTCCACATATCTTACGCTAGTTAAAGAGCCGTTTTCTATGATCACCAGCTCTGTGCGACTTTCAGAAGAAATTCCGGCCCACACAAGTACAGACCCACCACCGTAGGCTACTTTTTCTTCGATGCATGCTTGCTTGAATCTTTCCCCTGGTCTTCGATACACTCTGTGTCTTCCATCGTGCTTGTAGAGCATAAATTTTGATTCGTCGGAGAACATAACTTTTGACCAATCTTCAATACTCCAATTTACGTGGCCCTGGGCATATCTTAGTCTTGAAATACGATGCCCACGCTCCAGTTTAGGGCCGTTTGCAGGTCTAAGGGGTTTTAAGTTAGATTCAGCAAGCCGACGTCTTACTGTCCATGCACTTGGGTTACTTCCTCCGAGGTGTCGAAACTGATTTGTGAGTTCAGTTCCTGTGAGAAAGCGATTTCGAAGCATGGTGTTCACCAAGTATCGGTCTTCTCGTGCTGTGGTACACCTGGTTCTGCCCGTTCCTGGTCTGCGTAGGTTAGAACCAGTTTCTTCGTAACGTCGGAGAACTCTTTGTACTGTTGACAGCGACACACCGACAGTCCTGGCTGTATCGCGCTGACTCCGGCCGGTTTCCAGCATTGTAAGTATTCTGGTGCATTCTTCAGGCGTAAGCGACATAATTTCAGCTTGAATAATGAATATAGAGCACTATCAACATGGTTTATGTACCCACATAAATGACAGATTACAAACAAAAGCAAAACCAAATGCTGTAATTTCGTAGTTCCATCTTCGAAAGTGGCCCTTTTTCAAATTTGATTTTTTTATGATATAACTTTACAATAACTAAGAAGTTTTAATACCTTCATTTAAGGAGTATTACATTGTCTATTAAATACAATTTATTGCATTAACCTAGCATTTTTAGTTTCCGAGATTTTTAGGATTCTTTAAGTGACCCGGATTCATTGCTCTCGAGTGTATACAAACCAATTTAATGGAATAGGCTAACTTACTAACTTAATACACGATCAATGGACTTGTAGTTAATATAAATCGTAAATCACCAGCCCGTCTTGAGCAAGCGTGGTGATCAATCAGGAGACATAACAGGTATGCAGTGAGACAATAATAGGCTGGTAACGATAGATGATAATTATTATGTTTAATACAGAAATGTAGAAGATGTTTGAATTCATAATATGGAAATAACTGAAAGCGTCATTAACCTACATTATCTAAATCCCAATGTGCTTTTGGTCGCTAATGAAGATATTTAGATGAGATTTCCTAAATATTGGATTTCAATTAGCCCCGTTCTAAATATAAAATTGGAAAATCAAGTAGGCATTGCATGGTCTACCTTATAGGGAGTAAGTGATCAAATTACTTGAAAGCTAAGTGGTTATGAAGATAATATACCTAATCAATATTATATTAACCAGTTGCCCGTTATGGAAGAAGAGATCAAATTATAAACTAAGTATTAATGAAGAAATGATATTCGATTATTAAAAGGAGGCTGTATTAGTACAATCTCAAGAGTCCATAAAAAGCAAGAAAAGCGAAGCTAATCAAATTAAGGCTATTTGTGAAAGGCTGCTATAAATTATTCATTTACGACGAGTTAACACACATTTTCGGTCGTTCCTGACAAAATCTCACCGTGATAACGTACGTGAGTTTAAAGTTAACTGTCAATAGTGACAATCATTAGACAGCTTCCTCCACGCTCACTTCACCAAAGTTCTTCTTCTTCTTCCTGTGGTTAGTGACTAATCTGGTGGCAGAGCTTTAATGCTGCCCATGGGCCTCTGACTTAGCATCACATGCTGTTGAGAAATATCCCTCGGGCATGGCGGTTTCCTCACGATGTTTTCCTTCACCGATTTTATGCAAGTGATAATTATACAATACGCACATGAATCCGAAAAATCAGAGGTGCGTGCCTTGGGTTCGAACTCGAGACCTATGACTTGGCAGTCCGGCGGTCACACCACTAGGCTATCACTGCTTGGCTAAGTTTTCACGATGGGATTTTTAACAGAATCTACCGGCCGTTGTTCCACATAATGCCAGGGATTGACACTATTGACAGCTAAAATTACTTCATCTACGTTTCCACGGTGAGATATAGACGGAGTAGCACAACAGTTAACAGACAGAATGTGGTCTGAGCATGAAGTAATATCATGGAATCAAGACGGATGCGTTTTGATTTAAATATTTTGTTAATTCGAATTCAATTAACATAATTAGACTGTCAACAAGATGTTGAAATGACTATTCATTTCATCTTGAAATTATTACACAATATTGTGTGTACTATCAGGTCCTCATCTGCCTTACCCTCTGAGGGTTACAGTCGTAATGTTATGTTATGTTCATAGTAATTAGGTATGTTAACACTAGGGCCGTGGGGCCCAAGTGCTCATCGACTATTTCAGGATATCGCCCAGCGGTTGTTCGACTGTACACGTGACCAGAGGGCTAGTCAATTTTTAGACCAAAAAATCAGCATTGCCATCCAACGTGGCAACGCTGCCAGCCTTTTGGGCACATTTCCCACTGACAGCGATGGGGATGAATTTTTTGCCACTTCACCTTTTTTACCACTTGTTATCTTGTTATTAATGGATATAGTTTTTAGTTTTAGATTGTATATATTGTATTTAGATTTGTGTAAAAAGCATTTGTGTAATAGTAAGATAATTACAAAAAAATACGTTCAACGCTGAAGATAAAAAAAAAACTAGGTACAGTCACAGAAAATTGCTAGGTGTATACATATTGGTGCTCCAATATGTATACACCTAGCAATTTTCTTTTCAACGGCGTGATGCGACATGTACGGTAAACCTATGGATTCGAATATGCAATGTGTGTGAAAACATTCAATTTCATTTAATAACTAAGTTGAAAACCACTTATGTAAATATTAGTAAACAGTATACAGTTTTGCTCGTGACTAATATTATATAATATTATCTTAACCCTAGAATCCTAGTTGGGTCAAACCCGTCATGAGTGCAGATATTTCACTTTTAAATCACGAACGTTAACGATAAGTATCGTTATGGTTTAGAATGGCCTGCCTTGCATCATCAAGTGCACGCCTTCAATTTATTCACCAAAGGGTTTCCGCGTTATATAACAGATAGCAATGTTTGTCTGCAAATAATACGCTTGTCTTTGAACGAATCTCCGTGCATTTAATGATTGTATTATGAAAACAAAAGACAAAAAAAAAGGAACAAAAGTACATATAAAGGTGATGCTTTATAACAGTTGAATAAAAACAATCAAAAGTAACTTAATTTGGCACAATATGTTTGTATTATTCAAATTAACTTCGGGCAAAATGTCTTTCCCCAAGAAATTACAACAACATTGATCCTACGCTTTTAGTATCTTGAGAATTCTTAAGAAATATAGCCAGGCTTGTAAACACGCTTGGCACAGATCTCTATAATATATATGGGTTGAATTTTCCAAAAAGTTTCTAGCACGAAAAAGTGTTTGTAATTTAAAATGGCCATAAATTGGCTTACATGCGAAAGTAAAATTTCAAAAGGCCTCACGTCTCCTATTTGTAATCAAAACAACAATCACCTAACATCCTCAACAATAAAGTTCCAAAGCTCCTTTCTTTGGAACTTTAGCACGATTAAACTAGAACAAATAGCCCATGACAACCCAACTGCCTCTATGTTGAACCATTAGCAACAACAATAGATGTTAACAAAACGTCAACGTTAATAAGAGTTTGTTACGACTGTTATGTCGACCGTCCACTACTACATAGGATGTGCACGGAGAGGTTGTCATGTTAGGTGCGCGGTTATTTGTTAGCCAGCCATACATGTCAGTGGGATTGTCTGAAGGGTTACCGCTACCCCGAAACATGATGAGCTAAGGAAGGAACAGGGCTGAGTTTCATTCAGTAAGAGTCAGACACTTTTTCCGCTCCACCCACAGCGTGAGGATGATTACCCACCCTCATACAAAAAAGCAGACTCTGAGCTGCTACTGAGAAATTCTATATGGAATAACCCAATATCACTTTGTTTAACCCGGGAATCGAACCCTGGACCTCATGCTCAGCAGTAGCGCTTGCGACAACTAGACCAACGAGGCAGTCCAATCAATAGTTCATTCAATACCAGTTAAATACCAAGAAAAATCCACTTGCTGTGTTGCATTATGTCTTAATGGCTTTACAAAAACAATAACTTATCAAAAGTCACAATCTCACAATACAAACCCCAGAAATAACCCCTTTCATTTGATGATTTCCCACCCTCAAGAAAAAAAAGCCAGCCACGCATTTGTGCGTAGCGTGGCCGTGGGTCGCAGTGGACGTACTCGCCCACCACTACCAAAGTAATAATATAACTCTGTCGGTCTGTCTGTCTGTCGGTATGTAGAGCTAGTTTTACTATAAAGTAAAGCCAAGAACACGTGTGTAGCTTAGCAATACAATAGGCTTGCTATGGAGCGGTGCCTTTACACTATCATTAATTCATACGGTTAGCAGACACGTGGGAACAAACACACATACATACATGCAAGCATTCTCAACGTTTTGTTCGTGAAATAGGTGAAAGTAGACGAAATGAAAAGAATCTCACATTAATAATAATAGTATGATGAATAATTCATTAGTGATGAGTTATTTATGTGTAAGATGAACGGTGTTTCTCTATAAATAGTAATGTGATGGTTTTCCTAGTAATTTATTATTCTGTATAATAAAACATTCAATTTCCAACAAGTTTCAACATTTGAAAGATGGGTTAAGAATTGCAATCAAAAAATAAAAAAGATCTTTGAAATTGATTGTTATTACTTATTACAGAAGTAACTAAAATAATACCAATTTTTTGTTGCGTAATTCGAGACTGAGCAATTAGCCCCGCGAACAAATTGAACTGACTGTGGCTGTAATATTTTTTTAACCACAGCTTGAATCATTGAATGTATCGTGTATGCATAAGAATATTTGATTTTCATGGACTGGGCTAGGACCAACAGCAATAACATACACTCGTGGTCTTACAGGTAGGACAAAATAGTAGGACCACGAGAAAACACCCAACTACACGTATGTGTAAGTACAATGTTATACGGGCCTATTGACATACATATCTGCCTATCCCTTCGGGAAAAAAGTCGTGTTGTTATGTTATGTTACCTACAGTTATTAGCTCGCAAACTATACACTAGGTCGTGGTTCTACACAAAAACTAAAACAATCCACGTATTCATGCTGCAATCAAAACTGACAATGCACAATATTACAAAACGCACGGCACCAAAAAGGCCAACGTGAATACATAAAAAAAAACACTAACCCTGACAGTAGTCACGGGCGATGATCGATAAAAATATCGCGTCGATATCGATAAAGATGTAATTTCACAGACAATTTCACTCGCCCGCTCTAGTTGCCGCCATGTGACAACTGACAACATTTCTCTATAATAACTGGCCTCTGGTTCAAGGAAAAAACTTGAGGTTTTGTTTCTGGTACGTTACGCTCTGTATTAAATACTATATATAAATACATACAATATAAGTATTAAATACATACAATACAATACATTAAATACACAAAATTCATTGAAAAGAACTTTGTGAGAACCGGTTTTCTCAAGACATCCCGACTTTTTACCATTCTTTATGTGCATGTGAAGCTAAGTCAGAGGCCCATGGGCAGCATAATAACTCTGACACTAGGTTAGTCACTAACCACGCGAAAAGAAAGAGAGAGAAGACTGTTCTTCTGATAATGAAGCCTTCGTTTATATTCAATTTTTATAGTCGAAATCCGGATACTGATTTACGAGTTTCATCGTAAAGGACACCAAAATATAATTAACTAGCTTCTGCCCGCGGCTTCGCTCGCGTGGAGGTCGGAAATTATCCCACAGGAATGTTCTACCGGGATAAAAAATATCCTATGTGTTAATCCAGGATATAAACCATCTCTGTGTCAAATTTCATCCAAATCCATACAGTAGTTTTTACGTGAAAGAGTAACAAACATCCATACATCCATACTTACAAACTTTCGCCTTTATAATAGTAGTAGGATGTTTTCGTCAATGAAGGCTATTGATCGAAACTACTTTTACTAAAAGACGCAAATAGTTTCATATTTGTATAATGTATAACCTTTATCTAATTAAGAAAAAGGAAAAGTTAATTAATTCTTAATACCAGAATTAGTCTTTGGTAAGACCAGGTTGACCTTGATAACGTCTTACATGAGGATTGACAGAGGATTTTTAATCAAGGCTCTATTTAATATCACTAAGTATGCCAAACCGATATTTTGCGAGGAGAGAGCAAAATACCTACAACCACCTGGACCACCACCTTTCCTTCAGTGAGAACAAACAGGCGTCCGCGCGCCGCCTTCGTTCTGATTCAAAGTCTAATCATTTATTTCAAATAGGCACAAGAAAGGCAGTTTTGAACGTCAAAAAGGAGTAGGTTCCAATTCATATAGACCGCACTCAGATAATTGTCACTGTGCAAATTATTCTTCTGCACCGCGGTCGTCCGTCCCATAATGACCTATCCTTGTCCTATAATAGCCTATCCTTGCTCCAAAAGATGCAGACCCTCCATAAGAAAGGACAGAATGCCTCTTAAAGCGTTTTAACGATTCTGCTATAAAGCATCCCATGATTGCAACGGACACCAGATACACTCCACACACAGTTGTATGCCCTGGCTGGAGGCTTTAATTTATTGCGCATCCACAGGATAGTACAGTAAAGCAACCAAAAAGGGAAATATTTTTAATAAATGACGTAATTTTCACATTGGCAATAGGTACTTAACAAAGCACAAAATATATATGAAAGAAATTTGTAGAATCGTTAGGTTGACAGATTGTCGCCTGTCGGTTTTATTAAATAAGAGATTAATTTGACCACGCTTTCAGAAACAAGGTTTAGCTCTATAATACCGCCATTTTACCGCCAAGTGTTGAGATTTTGCATATGATGCATACCTGTAACAAAATAACCGACAAATTAGTGACATTGAAAACACATATTTTTTGTTTTGTTTAGTTTCTCAATAGAAAGAGTTTTGTGAATCTTCATCGTTTAGTACTAATAAATATACAATTAAAATATTTTTGTGATTCACACTCATTCAACGTAGGTTGTTAAGTTAAATAAGGCTGTCAAGTAAGACTGTTAGCTAATTAGTCTTAATGAATTACTTAATTACACGCAACTACTTAAGTTAGGTATTAAGTTGTAATTTGTATACTGTAATGAGTG
The DNA here is from genome assembly GCA_951799385.1 of Hyppa rectilinea. Taxonomy (NCBI): domain Eukaryota; kingdom Metazoa; phylum Arthropoda; class Insecta; order Lepidoptera; family Noctuidae; genus Hyppa; species Hyppa rectilinea. The sequence continues at coordinate 14,859,753 of OX637323.1, forward strand.
AGTAGTTGAGTCATACTTTCCCCAGTGACGAATTTTAATAATTCTAGCTTAATTTTTATAATTTTATCTACTATAAAAAAATTATTCACTGGCAGACAACACACGGACTAAAAAACCCAGTTACAGGTTAAACAGGATGTAAGTTTGTATGAAGGTGTATAAATTTTTTTTTTCCATTGGTAAAATTAGAAAAAAAGGTTTTAACTGGAGAAAATGAATGCTCTTACACAATCAAATATATTATTCAATATTGAAAAATACATAATATAAAAGCCTGTTTAAAAACATGCACAAAAATAATACATTCATAAGACGTAAACAAAATAGCGGTAGGCCTGTAGTAATTTGAAGTGGTTTTGTAAGATGCAAGTAATCAAACCGTATCTAATCAGTTTTATCTCACTTTTACATGCTAGGATAGGTAATAGAGTAATTAATAATATTAACTTGTTAATTGGTATAACCTTATTAGTATAGTACTAGCTTCTGCCAGCCATTTTGCCGCGAGGATGCCGGAATTTATCCCACGGGAATGTACCGGGATAAAAAGTATTCTATGTCTCTATGCAAATTATAAGCTATCTGTGTGCCAAATTTCATCCAGAACCGTTCAGCCGTTCTGGAGTGATTGAGTAACAAACATCCACCAAACCTTTCGCATTTACAATAATAGTAATTTATATTTTCCTCAATTCATATGACATAATAAAAAGAACATCACTTCACTTATTCCGTGTAGTAATCGCATAGACAATGAAGGTTGTATTCCGACATAACAAACCTGTAACAAATTAGTATAGTCTGTAACAACAATGTCTAAAAACATTGCACGTCGACAACCTTTGATCAATTCGCGCTTACATGCTGTTTAGAACATTTTAGAATGCCATTTGGTAATTTGGTCACACCTCAAGTAGAATCAGGCACCAAATGTCTAACTCATAAGTAAAATCAACAACAAAAGTGTCAAAAATCATCATAGCACTTTCGCACTTCGTCACCTTGATTCAATTTGCACTTGTATGATATCTTAAATTCTAACCATTATTTAAACTTTCATAATCACAAGGTTATACAAACATACCGAAAAGCAAAATGTTCTGTCTATGTGAATTTGTTTGGCATTGACTTTCCAATGTTGATTGTACGTGTTAGTGATGTGCAATAGAAATTGATATTTCGTGAATGTGAAAATTAGATTGTCAGTCGATGTATTCAGCAGAATGTAGGTGAAGTGAGCTTGAAGTAATTTGTCAGTCAAATTGCTGCTAGGGATTAACAATATTGACAGCTCAATTCAAGTTCACATCACCTAAGTTTTCACGATGAGATTTTTAGGGTTCCATATTATAATAATATGATCGAATAACAAAAGAGACCCTTATAGGGTTCACTAGAGTGTGTGTCTGTCTGTTCGTCTATCGCAGTCAATGCTCCGAATGTAATGGACCGCTAATTTGATATTACAATCAATTTCTATGACCAAAATACGGACGTGTTACCTAAATCAATGAATTTTGAGTATGGGGGTCATTTTTGGAAACAAGAAAAAAAAATTGTTATTGTGAACATTTTAACATCGTGTACAGAGCCAGCACATTAAGTTACCACAATCTGTCAAATTTCTTTGATAGTATTTCAACTTTATTGCAAAGACATAAGGTTCATTTTTAATTGAGAAAATTTGACAGTTAGGGATAGCTTGATTTGCTGGCGTCTGCACCTTAAGGCAGAACACATCGATATCTCGACGACTCACGTCGAAAAGTCATATGTTAGACAAAGAATGACCAGAAGAGCCTACCCAGAATGTAATAGGATAAAGCTAGACAGATCGCTATCTAACAGTGCACAAAAGGATCTTCACGATCTACGGTAGCGCACTCGTCCGTCAAAAACCTATGATTATACACAACACATCACAGAAATCCATTCACTTTAACACCAAATGTGAACTTGTGTTCATGATTGTAAATACGTTGCGAAAAGAATAAGCTAGTAATTTTATTTTTCAATACTAATTTGTGGTTGAGAATGGGTAGATTAACCTATTAAGAAGACGATTGAGTAAATTACTATTATCGCCTTCAGTGTTGTGAAAATCTTGGTTTATTCCAGTAATAATTCTAATTTATTAATAAAATAATTGATACTAAATCGATATATTCCAATTAACTTATTGGAACGAAGTTCGTTTAACGTAGCTAGGATTAAACCGGCAGAAAATGTGGCATAATGAATAACCCGTTCCGCCGTATGTTTTTTAACCCCTCAAATGTCGCGTGAACCCCATAGGTTCATAAGAAAAATTCTCTTGAGCTCTTATAAGCAAACGGCTTCTAATAGACAAACATCTAATGGCTTAAAACTAAAACCAAAACTTTTGACACTTTAAATTTGAGACACATAGGAAACACAGATTATATAATTAAGTACACTTGAAGTCAGCCACACACACTTAAAACACGTTGTTATTAATCGTAAGCAATAGCTTGTTGTCAACTATGGCTACTTCTAAAATAATTGAAAACATTTTGGGTCGCAGTGATAAAAGATTTTAAGATATTTGAGATAAGAAAAGGTTAAAGAACTGTATACCGTTAATTAAAAGTGGCAGCTCTTATTAATTGCTTTAAAACAGTGGATAGGTTTAAAACATTATATCATGCATTTACAAAATTATTCTGTAGATGATTTCGTTTGAAAGAAATATACTTCACAGACTTTTAAAATTGTTGTCAGTTTTAGTGCTACGGAGAAAAATAGTACAGGTTTGCTACGCGTTACGGTGCTACGAGAATAGCTACGAGATTCAAATAGGTCACTCCTCTACTAAATTGTGCTACGAAACTATGTAGCAAATGCTGCTACGGAGTTACGAAGTGAAGCTAAATTACAGCTATGTAGTTACATGAGATGTAAGTGTTAAGATTCGTAGAATATCGGAACTGTCAGAAACTTTCAACGAAACTTGCTAGCTTGTTGTCAACAATTTATTATTCTTAACGAACCGTCACTGTATAATAGAGGAGCATTATTTACAAAACGTATGACTGTTACTAGCACAGTAACAATAACATACTGCATTTAAAACATTACAATAGTGCACAAGTAGGTAGTGACCTACTTGTGCACTATTGTAAATGGACTGAATGTATTGTATTGGAAATGGACTGTTATGGAGAAACAGTCCATTTCCTTATACATTTAATTTGTTTTGCTTATGATTGTGACTAAAGTGACATTGAGCTGGGCAATTGGGCATGTTGGTCGCAGGACCGTTGGCCGGTAGAGCAGACGAGTCCTAGATTGGAGACCGCGTATCAGCAAGCATAGAGTGTGACGCACCCCAGCTAGATGAACCGATGACTTTAAGAAGGTGGCTAGGACAGACTGGATTACCGCTACCCCGGAACATAAAGAGCTATGGAAGGAACATGGATGGGTTTTAGTCAGTAAGAGTCTGACACTACCTTCCGCTCCACCCACAGTGGGAGAAGTCATTGGATGATTTCCCAGGCTCAAAAAAAAATAGACAGACTGGATGCGCAAGGTGGAGGATAGGGTGTTAACTGGCCCTATAATATCTATAGAAACGCCAGAATTGAACAAATCTCCGACTATTTTCATCAGTTAAACGAATATTATAAAGGCAAAAGTTTGTGAGTGTGTGTTTGCTTGTATGTTTGTCTCATCTTCACGCTCAAACGGCTCAACGGATCTGAATGAAACTTGGCACAGAGGTAGTTTATGACCTGGATTAACATAAATAGTTACTATCCCGGTAGTACGTTCCCTTGGGATAATTTCTGTCAAACACGCGGGCGAAGATGTTGGCAGCAGCTAGTACAGAGGCCAGCACATCCAGTTACCTCGATCTGTCAAATTTCTTTGAAAGTATTTCAACTATATTGCAAAGATTTAAGGTTCATTTTTAATTGAGAAAATTTGACAGTTAGGGATAGCTTGATGTGCTGGCGTCTGTACGTATACAAATTAGCGTCTCATAAGCCGTGTGAAGTTACGAAAAACTTTCAAAACGCATTGGCCAATACTAATGATCAATAGAATCCATAATGTGTCAACTTATGAAGGTCGTAGTTTTGTAAGAAAATTCTAAGTTTCGTATTTCTGAGGTAATGTGGTCGTAAGCAGTTAGGAACGTTGGAAAATGCTGAAATGTTAAGTACATGTATGATTTGTCACTTATTGTTGGTAAATGGTAAGCTTTGTATGTGACAGTGGCATTATTCATGAAATGGGTTTCATATGTCCTCCTTATTATCGTTTGGTTAGTGATTAACCTGGTGTCAGAGTTTTTATGCTGCCCATGGGCCTCTGACTTAGCTTCACATGCTGATGAGAAATATCTCTGGTTTTATATTTAAAATGTCGAAGTTAAACGTTTACTTAAAGATTTACATACTATTGATGGGGATTTATATCGATACTATATTTAATCTTTGATTACAGACGCTTTTTACATTCTGCATCGTTCTCACATGAATAATTTCAACATGAATGATGTAACCCATATTCTGTTTTAAAAGAGGGTCCGTGGAGTTTCTTGTCCGTTCTTCTCCATAGGTACCTATTGCTTTGGAATGGTGCTAGGTTCATCTTTATGACTGACCGACTCCTTGACAATTAAAAGTGCCTATAATTGGTTTATTTGAAATAAATGCTTTGAGTTTGACTATTACTTATGTTATACTCAATTGTCGCCCGCGACTTTGTATCATTTTATAATCGACGTTTCATGTTAGCCTCATCATTCTTTAAACTAAGTCTACAAACAAACAAATTATTAGTGTCTAAACAGATCAGTAGGTAGGTTTTATATCTCATGTGCATGCTGCGCTAAGATTGAAACATCAATGGTGACGATACCCATAAATAAATGAAGTTCGTGTGAGTCGACTACAGAAATAACAAAAATAAAGTGTCGAATCGCCCGTTCCGGCGAATAAATTAGTTGCGAATCGACCAATAAGCCGTACGAAGTCGGTATGCCTAATAATAGGAATCAATTATTTACTATTCATGCGTAACCCTTAGCAGTAGGTACCCACATATAAGTGGGAAAAACGCTGTTTTTCAACCAATGTTTTTAAAGTAATTGTGAATTACATTACATTTATACGTACAAAAGAACCTCAGTAGGTATACATAGAAAGAAAGTATATAAGTAAGTAGGTATATAGTTGGGTAATTTAAACCAAAATTGTAAGGCAGCTCTAATACTTATAATATTGCAAATATTTTTCTAATCTTAAGGGATTGAGTTGAATGTTAGATTGAGTTCGTTTTTAAATAATTACTTAAACATGGAAATTATAGGTAAACCACATTACAACCTTATTACTAAGATAAAAAGGTCGAAACTGGTCAACCGCAAAAAATACTTCCACAATGGACTATTTGAAACGGTCAAAAATAAAATATGAAATCACATAGAAAAAAGACCTCTCGTCTTAAAAACTCCCATCATCGTACAGAAATAAAAAAAATTGCGAAGATATAATTGTAAAGTTGCATTTAATGCAAACAAGTGTAACATTTGATTCTAAAAATCTACGTCAAATTGTTATATTTCACGTACAAAATCCGCGTTTTCACAATTCATAAAAAGTAACGTTATTGACTACCTTTTCAAATACCCAATTATGAAAATTAAGTTTGTTCTTCAGAAATCACGTGGTTACTTTACTTGTATAAATTCATTATTTCATCTCAACATATTCACTTACATCAGAAATAATGAGTTCTTCAGGAAGCTGCGTACAACGTACAATTTTCTGAGATTGCTATGTTTCTCTTTCATTGCCACATGGCTACTGGTTTAGCTAATGACTGGTAAACTGTTAAGTTCCTATGTTATTCAATTACGTGACACGAGATGTAATTTCTCTATGAGATTACTTTGTAAAGCAGCTTTAGCCCGCAACTAGCCGCTCTGTCAGGGTTTAGGTAAATAATATTAAAGCTTAGGTAATCAATACATCCAGCCATTGTCGCGGGTTTGTTTGAAAGAGTTTCTTTGGCTCGGGCACAGGCAACTAAAGGAACACGGGTGGGTTTTAGTCAGTAAAAGACTGACACGCTTTTCCTCTAAGCCCAGTGCACCCGCCGGGAGAAATAATTTGATGACTTCCCACCCAAAAAAATATAATCAATACCTTATAGGTAAATATAAAAAGACATGAAGCGTTCCATGCTTAATAAAAAAATCTGCCAGCTGTTTTTCAAACTATGTTGAGGTCGGCTTCCAGACTAACCGGATGCGGCTGAATACCAGAATTTACATGACGCGACTGCCTATCTGACCAGTCAGTAACTGGGTAATACGATACCCCTTGGTAAGACTGTCTGACTGTCGGGCTTCTGACGACCCATAACGACTGTCAAAGACCCACGGATAAGAGCCGAAACCAACACGGCTTAACGTGATTTTCGTGGCACGGAGGAGTCTCGATATGTAAAGATCACCCGATCACCACGGATCAACCCTGGCAAGCGTAGGTTAACCTTAAGGAACGAGCCGGCGCGGCGTCCGGCTGTTATTACTTAGCTAATTGTACGAGCTCCTTGCTTCCATTTGCAAAGAAAAGTATTTTGTTTTTAAAAGCATCGAAAGATGAAAATGTCCTAATAAGCGTAAAAGCTATCTAAAACTAAAATGTGTAGTGTTAGCCAATGAATAAATAAATACATTAACCTAGTCTATGATAGTAGCTACCACTTAATTACAATAAATGTTTATTATGACTAATGTGACAACCGCTTTTGCAAAACTTGACCTTAAAGCGGATCATAACCAGGTCAAGAGCGTATTAAAATAGTTATACATTATGTAAAAAGTCATTTCCTACCTTAACACGTACGAAAGTAACTTATAAACCGGCCAAGTGTGTGTCAGACTGTGGTATCCGTAGTTGGAATGAATTTATTCCAAAAACAAACAACATTGTAGTTGAAAAATACACAAAAACACTTGAATGTCAATTTTCCAACTGCAAATTTAAGTTTATTATCGCAAAAAAAATGTTTATTGGTAAGGGTCAACAGAAAGAACCCTTATATGGTTTGATATATGTATATACGAGTGTCCAAATATTTCACTTAGGTATATGGCCGTATTTTTTTATTGCGTTGACTTATGAAGTTTATTCTTTTAGAGCTTCAATGGACCGTAGACTTACGAGTGTCATATTAATTTCAACATGATACTTCCACACGTTCCTGAGAAAAAGGTTTTTGGTTTTTGTTTGGTTTTGGTTTTCACAGACACATGGACGAAACACTCACTCACAGAGAGGCATTTACCCCAGCAGTGGGAACGTTGTAGGTTGACTATGCTACTGGTGGGATAGATTAAAATATATATTTCATTCACGAAATGAATTTACGAAATAATCAGTCACTAAGGTCTACTTCAGTAGTAGTGAATCACACTAATATTATAATGGCGAAAGTTTGTGTGTGTGCGTTTGTATGTCTGTTACTTTTTCACGCAAAAATTACTGAATAGATCTGGATGAAATTTGGCACAAAGATGGATAATAATCTGGACTAACACATAGGATACTTTTTATCCCGTTAGTACGTTCCCGTGAGACAGTACGTAGCTGCGGGTAAAAGCTAGTTACATTATAAATGTGAACGTATTAAGTTTGTAAGTATGTTACTTTTTACGTCTAAACCATTGGTCCAATTGTTATGTAATTTGACAGATAGGTGGCATGAGACTCGGACAAGGATATATGATATTTTTCATCCTGGATATTTGTATAGAAAAATAATGAGAGTACGGAGTCGTGGGCAACAAATAAAACACTATAAGTACCCACACATGTTATTATACTAGCTGGGACCAGGGACATCTCCCGAGTGGACTAATTAATTTTCTAAAAACTTCCTCATCACATTATCTATCTACCAGTGAAAGTACTGTCAAAATCGGTCCAGCCGTTTCGCAGAGCAACCGAAACAATATTTTATTTTTGTCAAAATAAAAATATACTATTTTTTGTAGTACCTTAAAATATAACACTTTCGTATGCATTCATTAAAAGTACGTAAGAGACACTTACATTTTATTTACACTGCCACTAAGAACACAATTTAATCCAATGTCAATTTGTTTTTCAACTTTTCTCACGCTCCAATATTTTGAATAAAATATTTGCAAAAAAACAATAAAAACTACTAGTGGTCTTAAGTTTCGGCTTAACATATATGAAAACAAAAAAGTCAGGTCAAACTGTTATGGGTATAATTTTCGCACAAAAAAACCTACTTTAAAACTAGTTTACCTCACCATATTGTTTTAAAAAAAACTCCATTTTCGTCACTCTTAAGTTACATATCATGTAAAAACGTTTTAACACAATTAGTAGCTAAATTTGTACTTAGTAGGTACACTGTCTATTCTTTACAAAAACTAAACATTTCTTTAACAAATCGTCATCTCTGCCTAGCCTTTTCCCAAATATGTTGGTGTCAGCTTCCAGTCTAACCACATGCAGCGGACAGAATTGCAGCGGATATTGTCTTTCATAGACAAACTTTTTTAAATATCGTCAAATAAACGTCAGGTATTGCAAAAAAACATTGTGTAAGTGAAGTTGAAAATAACAGATGACATTGGCCCTATAGACACCTACTGAGCAATTAGATAATTACAAGCGAGTGTGCAATTAATGATGGGTGTCAATATTCTTTGTTTCTAAGTATTGATGTTTAAAAATAAATATTACCTCTATCAAGTATAATAATATGCAATTATTTTTTGTTATGTAAATATTTTTCACACGTATGGGTAGATAGAAACATGAAGACTCAAAAACAGTATATCTCTTCGGAGTTGGGAGAAACCTTTGACCAAGATATTGAACTAATACTTCGATAGAGACGTATAGTCTGTTCCAAATGTATCAAATAAAAGTGTAAACAAACCTTGTTTAGGTAAATGGAAAACCATCATAAAAATTGTCATATGAAAAAAAATCTTCAAGGCGATTTACAATTAGAATTTCGGGCTTAATATTCCAATAATGAATCTTAGCACTCAGTGGGTGTGGCACTACTAATTGGTATCTACAAGTACGTTTAGGACCCTTTTGTTTTCATTTTCTTGAGATATTTTTAAACAGACTAAAGTTAAGTCCATATTGTATACCAACAAGTCTTTTGAAGTAAAAATAATAGATTTATTGCAACACAAACAAATATGCAAATGATGAAGAAAAGACAATAATAAAATAACTGGCCACCGTTTAATTGCCATAATCGGTATAAAAGGTTCGGTTTTTAATAAAAATAACGTTTAATCAATTAATTTTACAATGCTTACAAAATCGTCTTACAAAAATTATTTAAATAAAAAAATAAACGGCATTTTAGTCGATTCGCACTAATTTACTAGCCCAAAATGGGCGCATCGACACACAAAATCTAAACCAATTATTTTTATACAAGTTGATATTTTATTAAGCAAAAAAAAACAACTTTATTGCATAACCAAAACACAACAAAAACAAAAGTTAAAGAAAGGGGTAACCCCTGTCATTTTTGACCTTGTTTTAATGTATTATTTGTTGTTCTAGCGGAAATAAAAACACAATCAGTGAAATCAACAGTTTACCTATTACGATACATGAGATACAGCCCGCTGATAGAAAGAAAGAAAAGTAAGAATAACGTTAAATTTGGACACAGTTCATCAAACACAAGATACAAACAACAAAATAAAAACGTGATAAAAATGTTTTAAACAACAATAGTGTGTTTAATAGACAGGCGGACGGATGGACCGGTTTCCGCTTGGCACCCTTCTGGTACGGAATCCTAAAAACAGACAGGTTTGGATTTTATGTGCAAATGGAATGCAATGTATTCCCATCAGCTCGCCATAATTTATCCATTTCCTTCAATTAACTCTTACAATTTCCAAGTAATTTCGTTACAAACATCTCTAACTCTCCATCAATGTACAGACAGAGCAAAAAGGAGAGATAGTGAGATTCTGGTGCTTCTAGATAATGATTATATCTATTTGTTGCCTGCGACTTTGTCTGCGTCTATTTTTTAATTTTAATACACATACATACAGTATGAAAGTAGCCTATGTATATTTCTGTCAAATTTCATAGCCATTTGTTCAGTGGTTTAGGCGAACAAAGGTAACAGACAGATAAACTGAGCACCTATACTTAAAGGGGATGCGCCAGGAAAGCCCGCAACATTCAAATTTTCATACGTTTTTTGTATTTTGTGGGTCAGTATTACGAGTATTAAACGGAAATTATATATTCCTATATGAGAAAGATAAAATCCTATGCGTTAATCCAGGTCACCTCTGTGCCAAATTTCAACCAGATCCGTTTTGCCGTTTGAGCGTGAAGGCTGGTCAAACATACAAACTCACACATAAATACACACACTCACTCACAAACTATCACCTTTATAATATTGGCGTGATACTAGGTTTTGCCCGCTTGCGTGGATGTCGCAAAATATCGTTCGTCAAATCGAATTTAATTCAAATAAGTGTTAATATATCGTTTGAAATATCGCTTCCCATTACCACAGACATCGGATATTCGTAGACAAGGTCGCGTTTAACAGATAATGTTCGTTTAATCGCTCTTGTGGTCTGCGATCTGCGAGACTGTGTGGCAATTTAGATGGATTTGTTTCGACATATCGGAACGTCAAAGCCCACTATAAACGTGTGTTTAAATGGCGGTCTTCTAATTAACATTTGGGTTTTTACCATGATTTTCTTTTCAGAACGGTCTTTTAGGTAGATTGTCGTCAGGAGGTGAAGGATGGGCGTTTCTGGGGGACTGTCTTATGTAATTTTGACCTTCAAGAAGTGCTGATTTTCAGCCTAGTTTGAATAAATGACTTTTGATTTTGGACAAACCGAGATGGCCTAATTTCCTCAGATCCCATAAAAACAGAGCACAACGAGAAATCCATTTTCAGTCGTTTTTAATCCCCAGTCTAAAAACGGTTTTCTTGGTGTAATATTCGTAGAAAATCGTTTTTGCTCCAAAACAGTTGGAACTAATCATTGTGTTGATTCTGTACGCGTGCATACTTTCCATAGAAATTGATTGATTGACGCTTTGCTTCACAACGGGTCAACTTCACACCATCAATCAGTAATTAAGTGAGTGGATATTGGAATGGTAGGTACTCTTAGTAATCGAAGGTCGAGCTCATAAAATATACCTACCCAAACAAATGGCATTATAAAATTATACAATCACTATACAAAACAGACTGCAGTTCACGCAATCTGCATTCGAGCAGTAGATTCAACTTGACGTTTGACCTCTCGGTTACTCTTTGACCCTTCTGTGACATACAAACAACATTTACTTGCCTTCACCCTTAAGCAATGACCATAGACAAAAACAAGAGCTTTAGAATCAAGAACATCATGTTGAGATTTAGACCTAGTAACCTAGAACATATAAGTCACAATTTAAACAAACAATATAAAACGTGTTATTTTTTTAAACATGCTTGAAGACATAATTAAATACTTAATCACCTATTACATAGTTTGGTGGCAGTTGTAGATTGTGATCTCATTCTGTGAGACCTCGCTCCTTTTATAGCACTAGTTTTTGGCCGCAAATACATCCACTGATTTAATGAAGAACGTGTTATTTTATCGTCAGATTCTTACTGAAGAACGTGTTATTTTATCGTCAGTCAATCTGCCTAGCTTTTTCCCAACTATGTTGGGGTCGGCTTCCAGTCTAACCGGATGCAGCTGAATCCCAGTATTTTACATGGAGCAACTGCGAATCTGACCACCACAACGTAGTAACTAGGCAATACGATACCCCTTGGTAAGACCGGCTGTCAGATTTTCGGGCTTCTGACGACCCGTAACGACTGTCAAAGATGCACAAATGACAGCCGGGACCAACGGTTTAACGTGCTTTCCGAGACACGGAGGAGTCTCGGTATGTAAAGATGGTCACCCATTAATGGCCAACCCCGGCAAGCGTAGCTTAACCTGGTGGATCAACCTGTGCGGCTTTTAGTACTTAGCCACGAGCTTCCCGTTATTAACCGTATTTGCCGCCTCAGCAATAAAGAAAGAATTGAAAAATGACTGCCTCGTTGGTTTAATGGTCGCAAACGCTACTGCTGAGGATGAGGTCTTGGTTTTGATTCCTGGGTCGGCCAAAGTGGTGTTGGGTTTTTCAAGGATTTGTGCCCGGTTGATGGCTGTTCGCTCGGCCATCGCCCCCAGAATAATCATAAAGTCTTAATAACTTGCGTTAGGTGAGTGTAAGGCTAATTTAAATAAAATACCAGCTCAACATAGTTTTTTCCCAAATGAAAGTGAAAAAAAAAAGAAAAAAGGCAAACTTTCGTAAAATTATTTCGCAGAAACTCGGCCGCACTTACCTATGTATAGGTATATTATTTAGGTATCTGTTGACCCAAACGTATGTTTATAACAGAGAAAGGCAATCAGTGAGGCGTTGTTTACATAGTTTTATTTGATACCACTTATCGTCACGCTATAATTATTTATTCTGAGAACAAGTAGATTATTTGTTCAAAAATAGTGTTCATTTTTGTTGGGGCCGTGAGGCAGACACTGTTATTTAAATATTTTTTGTTGGTTCTCTTGTTATTTGTAGTTTGTGTGTCACCAACTGTCCAAATAAATGTTTTTCTTGCTTTTTATCTTTGTAAAGAAATTTATTCAAGGCGTCTGGTTTCGGAATCACCCGATTAGTTTAAAGAGAAATGGAGACTGTGTGACAAATGGACTACATACGTGTTGCACGCACCATATTCATATCACCGGTCAAATGATTAATAATTCAGATTTATATCATTATTTGCATTCCTTTATGTTTAAAGATACTTATGGTACAGTTAGGGACACAAAGCAAACCAAAACAAATGTTAGGTATAATAAAAAAAAATCAGGAAATATTAAATAATTACAATTTTGAAATGCGGACGAGTTCTTCGACGCCTAAGTGTCCTTTTTGTTTTAGTATTTATTTGTAAGTATATTTATTAAAATGGTCATAAATATAATTTTTGGTACAACCGTGAATGTTCTTTGAAGAGTAACAGAATCAAGTTATGAATAGTTATAAACTGTGTTTAAATTCTAACCACGTTTTTTTAACCACAATTCCTAAATATTAATAAAATCTGAGACGTCAGTTTCGAGGTTAACTGTTGCATTTCAAGTAACGCCGGTGTACACACGGCTACACATCAAGCTATACAAAACCAGTTTACGCTAGTCTCGCATCGTACGGAAATCCTATACAATGCGAGATCAGCTTAAACTGGAAATGTATAGCTTGATGTGTAGCCGTGCGTACGTTAGAAGTGTTATTGCGCCATATTGTAATTTATGTATGGATAGGTATGGACTTCTGACTTCGTTACAAGGTAACTGAGTCCGTCAATTTTTTTTTCAAATTCAATGTGAGGTTACAACGAGAGATTGCGATCCTATCATCATAATTCTCCTGCCCTTATCCCAATTTATTGGCGGACGGCGCAACATAACATGTCTTTTTCTTCCAAACTTCTCTATTAGTCGTCATCTCGGTAGTCACTCCCTTTCTAGCCATATCAACTTTCACACAATCCATCCATCGTTTCAGTATCGCTATCCTATCAAATATTTTAAATGTTTTTATAATTTCGCATCCTGGCTGTGTTTTAGAGGGTTTTCCAGCGTAGTGGGTGTAGGTAGTTTATTATTAACTCCAGGCAATGAACAAGTAAACGGGTTTGTCCGAAAGGGTTACCGCTACCCCGAAACATAAAGGGCTACGGAAGGAACATGGATGGGTTTTAGTCAGTAAGAGTCTGACACTCCCTTCCGCTCCACCCAGAGCGGGAGCAGTCATTGGAGGATTTCCAAGCGTTAAAAAAAAAATCAATCAAATTAAACGTAGAAATCTTCCGTGATTAGGACGAAATTATCTGTCAGGCTCTTACCAACTAAATCAATACGGTCTTCGAAATACCTATCTTTGTCTGAAGTTCACCCTAGTAGGTACTAAAATATATATTTAAATCATATTATCGTTCTAATATTGTAAATGCTAAAGTGAGTTTGATCGTGTGTTGGTTTGTTACGCTTAGCGCTAAAAATGCTGAAAGGATTTGGATCAAATTTGGCACATGGTTAGATAGTAACCTGGGTTACGATATAAGATACTGTTCTTCTTGGTAGCACCTACGTTCCCGTAAGATAATCTCCGAACTCCTCGCGGTTGAAGCCACGGGCAAATATGTAGTTAATCTCTAGGTAGGTAATATAAAACAAAGTCGCTGCCCGCCGTCTGCCCGCGTCTTCTTCGTGTGGTTAGTGACTAACCTGGTGTCAGAGTTTTAATGCTGCCCATGGGCCTCTGACATAGCATCACATGCTGTTGAGAAATATCTCTCGGGCATGCCGGTTTCCTCACGATGTTTTCCTTCACCGATTTTAAGCAAGTGATAATTATACAATACGCACATGAATCCGAAAAATCAGAGGTGCGTGCCTTGGGGTCTGCCCGCTTAGATCTTTTAAACTGATTTTAATGCAATTTTCACCAATAGATAGAGTCATTCAATAGGAGGGTTAAAAAAGTTTAACTAGCTTTAGCGTGCTCGATTGAACGTACGTTGCGTCCGTGTGAAGTCGGGGCGGGTCCCTAGTAAATTATAAATTCAAAAGTAACTCTGTCTATCTGTTTCCCTTTCAAGTTTAAACCAGTAAACCGTAAAAGTTGTGAAATTTGACAGATAGGTAGCCTGGAGAAGAACATCGGCTAGTACTAGAAATGATGTAGGCTTACTTTTCATCAAAGATATTCATATCTATGTATTAGGTAAAACAAAATGATGAAACACGAAGACGAAGTAGCGGGCAGCAACTAGTCTATAGTGCATATTTCTTAAGTTGTATCATTTGGTAAACAAATGTCGCGACTAATATTAAGATTTCTAGGTAATATATGTGTGTCTGAAGTATTTTTTTTCTATAATTCATGCCTTTTGTGTATTATACAAAGGTCAAGACGATTATGTTTAACTTAAAGTGTATGATTTACACGAAAAATCATAATTTTCGTCCGGTGTTTGTTTACTAAATTGGACACTTTAAAAGAAATACACTAATACTTAATATTATAAATATATTTGTAACGAATAAACTCAAAAACTACTTAACTGATGGATCTGGATGAAACAAAGATAGATTATAGTCTGGAATAGCATATAAGCTACTTTTTATCCTGGAAAAATATACGGATACTGTGGGATAATTTCCTACATACACGCGGGCGAACCCGTTGGTAAAAGCTAGTATTTAATGAATTCACGGACACTGTTCTAACACCAGAAAAGTCTTATACAGTCTTACAAAAAATTTAATCACAGCCATTCACGCGCGTCTGGTTACACGCAAGTCCGTAGCGCAACGTTACGTTACGACTAGATATTGTAACGCGTCAGTGGGCACAGAGAAATGAGCGAGCACACCGACCCTGGGTGTATACTACTTGTTTTACAGTAGTTTTAATTATTAATGGATTGATTCTTCATCTTCTTTTCGTGTGGTTAGTGACTAACCTGGTGTCAGTGTTTTTATGCTGCCCACGTTTTCACTAGCCCAATCTATTCTCATGTACTGTCTATCTTGTTGGGGAGGGACAACAAAACTAAAATTCTTGGAGTTTGAGAGGGCACAGAGAACTTTACTTAAAGTTATGTTCTTTAAACCCTATAGGTATCCCACCCAAAGCCTATACGTATTAGCTGATCTTTTGTCTGTAAGAAAGCTTTACTTGCTTCAACTTATATTGAAGAAACACACATCCCTTCCGTATGACCCCTTTAAGCCAAAAAGTAGAAGGAGCTACTTAGTTGCTCCAACTGTAACCGTTAGATCTGCTTTCGCTAAAAGGCAATACCCAAGGCAATCATCTTATACCGGCCAAATTTTCACTGGGTGTTCTACCCATGAATGTGAACAACTTTCACTATGGGACCAACTCTGAAATCACGAAAAAAAAATCAGCTGTTTCCTACAAAATATCAATACCTACTCGACTAAAATGTATGAAACAGCTGATTTTTTTTTCGTGATTAAAAAGTTGGTCCCATGGAGAAAGTTGTTCATATTTATGGGTAGAACACCCTGCGAAAATTTGGCCGGTCATTGAAAAATAACCCGGTATATACAACTTGCTAAATAAAGAATTACAGATATATTCCATGAAGCTCCGGGACTGTAAAAAAGTTGTAATCGATTGGCTTAGAACTAAAACATATGATGAGGGTGAGTCGGTTATATCTATTAATCAATAACCAAACAAGCTACAATTGGGATGTTGAGACCATGGTTAGTGAAAGAAGTGTTATTGAGCTTCTTTCGATCCCAAGACAATGTCGCAGGGCTAACCGGTAAGACATAACCTACATAGTAGTTATATCTAACACACCACACTACCGCACGCTCATACTTACACACACACTCACTCACTCACACACTCACTCATGATACATACCACAAGTACACGCGTGATCTGGCCTTTTTCTTAATAATTATCGTTCGTTCTTTTATTTGCGATGCATTTTGTATAATTTTTAAGTTTTTTATTTTTATTTTTGCATGTTTACATTGTCTACATTTCAATTGCATAAAAGTGACAAGTGGAAGCGCGGAGTCTCCTAATACAAGCAATTCCTTGCTTAAAAGGTGATCTCCAATAATACATTCAGTCAAAAAAGTATCGGGAATGGATGATTTGTTTATGGTTCCAAATTCGAATTTTTGTTTTTTTGTAGTTGTTAGATTGGCACAACTGTTTTCCATTTTGGCGCGGAGTTTGAGTTGCATCTGTTATTTATATTAAATACAGTGCTGGTTTTAGTAATATCATATATAGTGTGTATTGCGAATTTCATAATGGACAAAAATATCGAACAAAGAGTTTGTCTTAAATTTTGCATCGCCAATGGAATTTCGTGTTCGGAGTCACTGAAAATGTTACAGAAGGCTTACGGTGAATCGACTTTATCAAAAACTCGTGCTTATGAGTGGTTCAAAGCGTTTAAAAGCGGTCGAGATGTGATGGAACATTTGCCTCGCTCTGGTAGGCCGTCAACGTCTGCAACTGAAGTTAACATCGCAATAGTGAAGAAAATAGTGACTGAAAATCCCCATTCAACTCTGAGAGAGATAGCCGCCGAATTTTCTGTATCTCACGAGTCGATCCGTACCATTTTAACTAATCATTTGGGTATGAAACATGTTGCTGCTCGGGTAGTCCCAAAAGATCTGAATTTTCTCCAAAAACTCAATCGCATGAAAGTCGCTGAGGACATGCTAGAACGAGTCAGTTCGGACCCAACATTCATGAAACGCATTGTTACTGGTGACGAGACGTGGGTTT
Organism: Hyppa rectilinea; assembly: GCA_951799385.1. Lineage (NCBI taxonomy): Eukaryota > Metazoa > Arthropoda > Insecta > Lepidoptera > Noctuidae > Hyppa > Hyppa rectilinea. The sequence continues at coordinate 14,877,212 of OX637323.1, forward strand.
ACGAGTTTGACATGCAAACTAGTCAACAAGCTTCGGAGTGGCGCCTTCCAACTGAACCGAAACCGAAGAAATCACGCCAAAGTCGATCAAAAGTCAAAGTCATGTTGACTGTTTTCTTTGACTATCGCGGTGTTGTGCACTCTGAATTCTTACCGGAAGGTCTAACGGTAAATAAAGAATATTATTTGAGTGTTATGCGGCGTTTAAGAGAGCAAATTCGACGAAAAAGGCCAGATTTGTGGAAAGAAAATTCTTGGATTTTGCACCACGACAATGCGCCTTCGCACAAGGCTATCATTGTGAACGAATTTTTGACCAAACACTCAACAAATACCATCCAGCAACCACCATATTCACCAAATATGGCTCCTGCTGACTTTTTTCTTTTTCCTAAACTCAAATTACCACTTCGTGGCACCCGTTTTCAATCGATAGAAGACATAAAGGAGAATTCGTGGCGAGAACTGAACTCAATTCCGGAAGCAGCGTTTAAAAAATGTTTTGATGAATGGATTATTCGTTGGCGCAAGTGTATCGTTTCTAAAGGAGCATACTTTGAAGGTGATAAAATAAATTTGGATGAATAACAGACATTTTGTGTATTATTGATCTTTTCCCGGTACTTTCTTGACAGAGTAGTATGTATCAAAAAGCCTGATGTAATTGAAATAAAGGTTTTTTTCAATTACACATTTTTTTTTTGTCCATGGGCCTCTGATTTAGCTTCACATGCTGTTGAGAAATATCTTTCAGACATGCTGGTTTCCTCATGTTTTCATTTGCCGATTTTTAAGCAAGTGATAATTACACAATACGTGCATGAATCCGTAAAGTCAGAGGCGTGTCTTGGGTTCGAACTCGAGACCTATGAATCCGACGGTCACACCACTAGGCTATCACTGCTGTAATGATCGAACTTTTATCATCATCATTCGCAGCCCAAATTCTTGGCTGCATAGGCCTCACTGTGTCAGTCTCATCCAGATCAACCCGCAATGGTAATGTTTTCCGCCCAACTCGTCACCGGACGACCGACATTTCTTCTTCCAGTCCTTGAATGCCACTCGGTCCCTTACTCCACCTGTCATCATTGCCGAGCCACTTGATTAGACTTTGGCTGATGATTAATTGTATTTGATGCGGTAAAAAAACCTTTTGGGCAAACTTAAACACACCCCTTAGTTCATAAGGGCTTCGCCCGGGTGGATGTCGTAAATTAATCCAAGGGAACGTACGACCAGGAGAAAAAGTATCCCATGTGTTAACCCAGGTCATAAACTACCTCTGTGCCAAGTTTCATCTAGATCCAAGGACGGACAAACATACAAACCCTCACACACACTCACAAACTTTCCCCTTTATAATATTAGTGTCATTAAAATGAAATGTACATAAAGAACACTTCACATAACCTAACTAAAACTTTTAACGTACTAAAATAAAAATTACACAAAAAAAAAAAAAAAAATTAAATTTTTATTATAAAAATTCCTTCACATTATTATTATTATTTATTTATTTCATCAAAAAAAGGTACATTTTAAGCTTTGTAACATAAATTATGTCCAACAAAACCATGGAGCAAAGTATTTGCTCCATGAACAAAACTATACACATAGTTTGTCTGTTGGATCAAGGTTATTATTTTTGCTTAGGTATTATCTTATGAACTAAGTACAATTATATAATATTGTAGTGGCTAGTTATATTAAGTGCTTAAGTATGATTGTAGTTTAGGATATGTAACACCTACTTAGTACACTGCCTTAACCTTATATTGATAAAGTTAAGGCAGCGTACCAAGTAGGTATTTTTTTAGATTTGTCTTAAATTTATTTTTCTTTTTTTCGTCTCTGATTTCTACTGGTAAGCTGTTGAGTATGTAAGGGATACGCTTTTCTAATGTTCGGTCTCTATAAACATTATTTACTCTCGGTATTACATATTTTCCCGACGACATCGTTCGGGTGTTATATTTGTTACATACATTTATTAGTAATGGATTATGCTCCCGATTACTATGGCTATTAGTTGCGAGTAAGTACATCTTTTTCGACTGGTAATTTACCCAAGAGACTGCCGGCATTGCCACGTTGTATGGCAATGCTTAGCCTCTGGTCAAGGTAAACGCCAGCCCTTGGGTCACAAAAAGTGTCAACCAGTTGCTTGGAATTTTATAAACAGGTAGTCCCGCTACTGATGCCACATTGCGTCATATTTTTTGTTGCAGCCATTTTATAGAATGACAATCATTGTTAATCGAGAATTCAACCAATTCGATAAACAATTCGTTTCCCGATATGATAGACATACATCTGAATCTATACTAATATTATAAAGCTGAAGAGTTTGTTTGTTTGAACGCGCTAATCTCTGGTACTGAAAATTCTTTTTGTGTTGGATAGTCCATTTATCAAGGAAGGCTATAGGCTATGTAACATCACGATACGAGCAATAGGAGCCTAGCAGTGGGTGAAACCACGCGGGAGCAGATAGTATATATACTATAAATCGAAAGATACAATGCTAAAAAGTCCATAGTAATTGTCAATAATGTATGAGTACCTACACAATATTGTAATGGATGTACTAGGCAAGGAAAGGCGGTAGATACGAGTCAAGAGGTCTTGACTAATTTACAAAAAATACTTATTGCGTATTGTTCAGATATCAGGATACAAACCATTGTTAATTAGTATAAAATAATTTTAGGAAGGAATTAAGTAAGGTACTTACCTAATTGTGCTGCCAATTTGTATTTACCTAATTAGGTGGATTTACAGATGATTTGCTTCGTTTCGTAATTAAATTAAATATGCATCGTAAATTAAGTGGATTGGTAAATAACATCCGTTGGTCTTTTACTAGACTAGTTTTTGCCATAGCTTCACCCGCGTGGAGGTCGTTAATTTTCCCACAGAATCGTACTACCGGGATAAAAAGTACCTAACCTATGTTACTAGTTACCCCCACTCAAAGTATGCTTAACGGAACCCTAATACTAAGCCTCCGCGGTCTGTCTGTCCGTCCTTCTGACAGTGAGCAATATCTATGAACCATAATAGGTAGACAGTTGAAATTTTTACAGATTGTGCATTTCTGTTGTGTATATGTGACAAAAAATTATAAATAATAATTAAAGTCAAAAAATAATGGGGTCTATTACAAGAGAAAATAATAATGTATTGTTCAATATTGTACGGTGGTACGGAATCTTTTGTGTGCGGTTCCGAGTCACCCTTGGTCAGTTTTGCACTTATGCCAAGCCAGGGTTTTAATTCCTGGATTATATTAAGAGCATTCGAGCTATTCGTGAATAAGAATTGTAGGGCTTTTGTTTTCCAATGTTTACGTTTAACACAATAACATCAGAGGTTTCACTTGAGTGAATGGTTCATTTCTGTTTCATTCTTCAATCACTTCTGTTAATCATATGAATAAACAAAACCATATTCACATATTGTTATGCCACAAAACCTACAAATAAAATAATCGCTGCGCAATGCACTTAGTATTGGGAAACGTTTACTAAATACACATCATCTGTAGAATTTCATCATTCAACCATGACCGGTGATAGTAAAATACGAAAACGAAAAAAAAACATCTATGAAAAATAATGGGGTTTGTCTGAATTATCTAATTATGTTCATATGTTACGAAAAACCTACGCTACTGAACGCAAGATAGTAATAATGGCGATGCGGTTTTAGCCTTGAATGCTGAATTAAACTTTTTAATCTTATTATGATTTTAAGACCAAGGAGACATGGCCATCAGACACAATTTTCATAACATATCATATCATCACACCTGTATTGACCAAATGGAAAGGCAGAAATGCAACATATAAGAGAAGAAAATACTTAAGTCCCATGTAATAGGGGATGAGCCTATTGCCATCAACTGGGCACAAATCCAGGCTCCGTGCCGCTGCTACGAAACACAAGGAAAAACGTAATAACAATTTCCCCGACCAATATTCTACCCGACCTATTTTATGAGTATAAACGCGTGTTAAAAGTAGCAGAAGGGATAAACTGAAGGTTGATTTGTAATGTGATATCATTAATATTAGTATGAACGACGGTGGACGAGTGAATGTGTCTGTGTTTTGCATAATAGAACAAAACGATTAAAATTCCAACAGTTATGGATTCTAATCATAATGACGACTTATATGGTTGTGAAAACTTCCTTTGCTTGTTAACATCCTTCCTTTTTTGGTGTACTTATTAAAGAGTGTTATATCTATTTATTTTTACATGGAGCGACTGCTTATCTAACCTCTTGATAAGACTGGTTGTCAGACTTTTGGCCTCCTGTCTGACTACCCGTTACGACTGAAAAATATCTTACATGACAGCCGAGACCAACTATAAACCTATACCCAGCATAAGATTCCTTTCAACGTCAATACGGACTAACGGATCAGGCTCTTTGCCATGAACGGCAGACATTACTTGTGCATTGGCCACAATAGTACCGGTTGTATGTGTGTCAGAATCAGAATTAAGGTTCCAGTGTGCATTGCGGCTTTCCGTTAACCGAAGTGTTTGGATCGCGAACGTTTTAATAGGATTTAAAAGTCAGGACTACGAAAGAGACCACTTTTATACTTTTAATATAAAAGGAAACCGAGACAAATTGACTTATCAACGCATAGCTCAAACCACTGAATGGATTGGGCTGAAATTTAGCATACAGATAGTTATAATGATGACGTAGGTTCATTATGGTCCCCTGATCCGCTTTTGAAGTTGCGGGCTGAAGCTAGTGTTTATATAAACACAAACCTTGATATTCTGGTCATGAGCAAAAAGTTAAATCAAACGGATTAATGTCTGTTCAAACTATCATTTACTGACAGGACCAAGACATGGTTTTGATAATAACGGGAAATCATTTTAAACCAACCACGTGCAGAGATTCTTACAAGTTTGCATATGAGCCTATCATTGAGAATATTTTTGCTTGCACTAGAAAATTGTAAATAACAGCCAAATAGTGACTCTACCATGGAATTAATTAAAATTGAATGATCAATGGCCAGACGCGATAAAAATCCGGCTGGTGGCAACTATGTCAGATGTCTGGCGCATCGTTCCGTTAGCCTGAGGGCTCGGCCGTGAGCCAGTGACCTACGATTGTTTGCGGCATGACGTCTTGTGCGTCTGCCCGATGATTGGCAGGTGCGTCTGCTTAATGATTATTATTTAGGTTGATTTCTAGCTAGACTGGATGGAAATGAGACTACTTGAGTTATAAAATAAAGGAAACGTTACTTTACTAATGTTATAAGTGTACTGTAATGTACTAATTACAGCCTGCCGGGTAAGCGGGATTATCCGAAAGGGTTACCGCTATCCCGGAACATAAAGGGCTAAGGAAGGAACATGGATGGGTTTTACTCAGTAAGTGTCTGTCACTCCCTTCCACTCCACCCAGAGCGGGAGAAGTCATTGGATGATTTCCCAGACTTAAAAAAAAGGTGCTAATTACAAAAAAAAACAAATCAAAGTACAGACATCCAATGACAAGGTATAGACACGATATACGTTTTTATATCCAGTAGCTCTAGGGTTATATTGTATAAGTAAAAATAATACAAAACTCCTAGAATATAATTATATGTATGTTGTTCAAAAATGCATACCTAGTTTCGAAGATATCATCAATCATAATTAATTTATCTCGATGTGTAAAGGTATCTAAGTTTCATTGATAAAAACACGTTTTATAGAGGAAATTATACTTGAGACGGTGACGAGAAAGACACACATTCACAGGGCTGATAAATAGGCATAACGAGATTTCTACAAGTATTTCACCAAGTCTGGTTAAGCAGTAGACAACCCTATGGTTGAACGGCGAGTTGCCAATAAAAAAAAATACACGTATTTTACGAAAGTGCATGTCTAACATTCCCGGCCAGCAGGGCTGCGAGACCCTAGTCAGGCCTAAAAGTAATACAGATTTCATAAAAGCTAACGGTTTGATTCTCTCGGATTCTCTGTGTCGGCAAGGTGCAAGAGACACCGTTATGAATTGATCAGCCTCGATTGTTCTGGATTCGGTGACGTAAGCAGGCCAGGTTTTTATCATTAATGGATTCTGTTGGTTTGTAGGGCTAACGGTATAGCTTTGGATTAGATTCGAAGTTAAAAACTTGAATGTCAAGATAAAATCTTATTCCAATAAAAAAGGCCAGTGTGTTTATAAAAGTGCATTGGCTTTAAAGAGTTGATGTTTTAAATATATTGACGGAATTTATATATCTTCTTTTTTTCGTGTGGTTATTGACTAACCTGGTGTCAGCGTTTTTATGCTGCCCATGGGCCTCTGGCTTAGCTTCAAATGCTGTTGAGAGATATCTCTCAGACATGTTGGTTTTCTCACGATGTTTTCCTTCACAAATTTTTAAGCAAGTGAGAATTTATACAATACGCTCATTAATCCGTAAAGTCAGAGGTGCGTGCCTTGGGTTCGAACTCGAGACCTATGACTTGGCAGTCTGACGGTCACACCACCAGGCTATCACTGCTGTAATAATATATAATGAAGGAGATATTATAGCTTTCTTTCCGACTTATCCGACTTCTTTTTAGCTTGACCTACATTTATACTTTTAACCGGAAAAAGAAAGAAGGAAGTTCAATATAAATTGTATAAACATCACTTAAGTAGTTATTGAGTAACCTTCAATAATAGGTATTTTAATCACAATGTAACACTTCTTGATGATGTTCAACTTTCTGTTAGAAGATCATAGCTTTCTGTCACTATTGTGTGCAGAGCTAGAAGTGGTATAAGAATGTGTGTGGGGGACTGTGGGATAGATACTATAAAAAAGAGTAAAAAATTAAAAACTTTTTTAAATCGGTGGCTAAAAAGCAAAATAAACGAGAAGCTCATTTTTTATCAAAGTGCTGACTCTATTTCTATCATCCCGCCATTGCCACTTCACATTCATATCAGAAAAAGTCATTTCGGTAAATGCTTCTTCTTTTCGTGTGGTTAGTAACTAACCTGGTGTCAGAGTTTTTAAGTTACCCATGGGCCTCTGACTTAGCTGCAAATTCTGTTTTGAAATATCGAAACCAGCATGAATAGATAGTAGATAGAAAACAATGTTAACTTTTTTAACAGAATATTTGTGGATAATAATGAATGTAAATTATACCCGCCATTGATGCGTTAAAAACAGTAATATGTATATTTTAATTTAGCCGAACAGTAAAAATTATAACATAGGGAAAAACAGTAAATACTGTTCTTAAACAGTAAAGTACCCAACTTTACTGTTTAAGAAAAAAGTGTTCAAAAGTGAAGACACTGGACTTCCGAAATTAAAGTAATTTTTTACTATGCAGTGATTTTTTGGAAGCCGGTTCATTTTAAAATGATGAAGCAGTTGTTATGCGGGCTTTCTTTATTTTCTTAAATTCTTTTGCCGTGTCTGCGACGTGTCCGTCTTCTTGTCAAGCTTGACCTACATTTATAATTTTATTAACATCCTTCTGTTGGTATCTTTAAGAGCTATCGTTTTAATCAAACACATCTTATTTACAGCATCTGTCTGTCTGCAATTAAATATCAATCAGCATTCAGCAATCACCCGAAGCGTGAATTTGAATGCAACAATTGCACTGACCATGATTCTACAAGTGGTAAATATTTTTTTTTTCGTAATTACATTCACACAATATTTAAAGACGAAATGTAAAAATCTCATCGTGAAAACTTAGATAAAGTTTAGTGTACAGAGGCCAGCACATCAAGTTACCATAATCTGTCAAATTTCTTTGATAGTATTTCAACTTTATTGCAAAGATATAAGGTTCATTTTTAATTGAGAAAATTTGACAGTTAGGGATAGCTTGAGCTCTGTACGTGAATTAAGCTATCATTCCGGATGCCACCTGATGCTAAGGATTGATACTGTTGACAGCTCACTTTAAACTCACTTCACCTATGTCTACACGGTGAGATTTTGACAGAATAGCACTACTGATGACGTATTTACCAACTAGTTCAAATTATTTAGAAATACACCCACATCATAGTACCCAACACAAAAATATGGTTTTCAAGGTTGAAGCTGGACACTGATTGCACTGATTGCATATTATTATAATTTAAATCAACACGATTTGATTATTCTTGTATTATAACTTGACCTTATAAATTATAATTTGGGATATCGCCCAGCGGTTGTTCTACTCTACGTGACCAGAGGGCTGGTCAATTTTTTGTCCAAAGAATCAGCATTGTCATCCAACGTGGCAACGCTGCCAGCCTTTTGGGCACATTTTCCACTGACAGCGATGGGTATGAACTTTTTGACGCCCTATGTAATAAATATATTAGTTTGTATATGAAACAATATGCCTAGCGTTTTCCCAACTATATTGGCGTCGGCTTCCAGTCAAACCAGTTTTAGGTTGTACGAGTATATATATATTATTTAAAATCTTAATTAAAATTTTGACATATAAATAAAAACACCGTTTCGACACCAACTTCATCTATCTGTTACGAAAGTTTTTCTCGAAAACGTAGTAGTAGTAAGTAGTATATTTTATTCATCATTCAAACTGCATTTGGCGCATTAAATTGTAGGTATAATGTATTATATATGCGAGCATTCGATGTTACAGTTTGCCTGACCATGACTCGCCATTGCTGGCCACTACTAACCAATGCAGTGGCCAGTCGTCAGCCGTGAATGTTTGGGTTTTTTTACGTTTGCGTAATGTTGGTGAGCCAAAAGCGTATAATAAGTGCCGCTGTATACTTTTCGTGCTACAACTAGACTATGAATAACGCATGAGGTTTTCGGTGCATCTTTATTTGGAAATTATTGCTTTTAGCTGTTTGAAACTATTTGTGGTTATAGCAATTTTATCGATTTCTTTGCAAGGTTACTAAAATTATATCGTTCAAGGGTAATTCTGTAAACTATTTAGGTACATATAGTTTGGAACTCAAATTATTAAGTTCATTTTTCATTGCAAGTTACTCTTTCTTTTACAAATACATATTTTTAAAAACAATACGATAAACATAATTGCGAGGAGGTACAGTCACCGATGGAATGAAGATGGATGTATACGCAAGGTAACTCGTCAAATTCATTTCTATTTTGCCTTTTTTATTTAAGAAATCATTTGAGAACAATTTTTACTTAGACATGTATTTGATTATGGTTATAATTGTGTAAATAGATATACATATTTTTCTGGTCGCCAATCATAAATTTTGATCAAGATAAAACTTTACACATCCACCTTAAATAGGTACTATAAATTTGGCTAGTGTTATTATTTTAATAGTTCAAGATTATTTTTTAAACTTTTATAACACTATTTAATTTCCGTTCAGCCATCAGACCGCAGGCAATAAACATACGAGTATTAAACATATATAATTATTTTTGATTAATATTTTCTCCTTAGAGACATTAATGATTCCAACGCCAATTTAAAATATTAATAAAAAACAGGATCTAAAAATCAAAATAAACTGCTCCCATGATGGATATTTTATACAAATCAGGAAGCGAGTCAAAAACTCGAGGCAGTTAATTACGAACAACTTTGAACGCGTCCACTTTCTCCCGCGTGAAAGTGTCACAACTAGTTATGCATTTAAAACAATTTTAACGATGGCAACCTATGAATCGATGGATTGGTATTCGATATTTTTTGATATTAAAGAGGACAGGGTGTTACGGAGCGGCTTTTTTTTTTTTGAGGTTGGGAAATCATTTAATGACTTCTCCCGCTCTGGGTGGAGCGGAAGGGAATGTCAGACTCTTACTGACTAAAACCCATCCATGTTCCTTCCGTAGCCCTTTATGTGCCGGGGTAGCGGTTACCCTTTCGGACGATCCCACTTATGCGGAGCAGCCTGGGAGAGGCCTATGTCCAGAAGAGGAAATAGGCTTCTATAGGCTGATTTAATTTTAATAAACAAATAGCTCCAATTAGGTTTGTAGTTTCATAGCTCTTATATTTATTAAGCACCTTTTAATATTGCGTGCAAAAATTTACTATTTTACAATAGTGCTTCAAATAATACGTTAAATGCTATTAAATACATACGTTCGTGTGCATTACGCGATACTGATCACGTAGGATATTTTCTTGAATAAATATTGACTTTTCTGTAATCTTTTTTTTAATAATTATAATTTATTTAAGGAGCTTGGTCAGTAAGACATAAGTCACTCCGTAAGGCGTTATTAACAAATTATAAAGCATTTTTGGGCAAGCCTTTGCGCAACTATGTTAGGGTCGGCTTCCAGTCTAACCGGATGCAGCTGAACACCAGTGTTTTACATAGATCGACATCCTATCTGACCTCCACAACCCAGTAACTGAGCAATACGATACTGGCTGACAGGTTTTCGGGCTTCTGACGACACGTAACGACAACAAAGATGCAGAAATGATTATAATATATATTCTACGAATACCAATCCAAAATATACCTAATAGTTTATCTGACAAGGGTTATGCTTGAATTTATTGACGCAATTTTGTTTTAATGATTATTTTATATTAGATAGGTCGGTACTTAAATATTGTCATGATTATAGAGTCATTCATTGCATTCAGTGCATTACCTAATCTACCTTATAGTTATGGAGACAATATTTAGTGATTAGGTAGGTACATTTCAAAAGAGCGATTAGTAATAACGCCGAAATATAAAATAATAGTCCTAATTGAAATAATGCGCTGTCATTTAACTAATTATTATTTCATTACACTAATGAACCGCTTCTAATCGAAAGTACACATTTATTCGAGAAAAAGTCATGAAATAGTGCTTGAATAGGTATTCTCTAACTTCGGTTTATGTCATACAAAAACGTAACCTGGCAAAAATTTAACCTGACGAGCTATTTGTCTTATAAAGAAGGAGCGTTGGCAGGTCAATACCTAGGGTTAGACTCATCTTGACCAGGGGACCATGACACAAAAGGGACGACGCATATATTCAGCAGTGGCTCGAACAAGGCTGCCAGTGATGGTGATGATGATGCATAAAAAACTATACCTGTCTGTCAGCCTAGTTGGTTTAATGGTTGCAAACGCTACTGCTGAGCATGTGGTCTTGGGTTCGATCCCCGGGTCGTGCCTCACTTTGCGCCCGGAGTATGAATTTTTGTCCGGTTGATGGCCATAGTGTCGCCTCATTACATGGAACTTAAACATAACTACCGAAATGCGAGTGTAAATCAAGATTACATCTCTGCGTCATCATTCGGGGATAACAGGATTTTTTTTATATTTTTGTGTTTTACCTTTTTTTTTGAAGGTGAGAAATCATCAAATGACCCCTCCCGCTCCGGGTGGAGCGGAAAGGAGTATCAGCCTAGACTCTTACTGACTAAAACCCATCCATGTTCCTTCCTTGGCCCTTTGTACCTATTCCAGGGCAGCGGTAGTCCTTTCAGACAATCCTGCTAAGCTAGGCTTTTTTTTATATTTTTGTGTTTTACCTTTTTTTTTGAAGGTGAGAAATCATCAAATGACCCCTCCCGCTCCGGGTGGAGCGGAAATTAGTATCAGCCTAGACTCTTACTGACTAAAACCCATCCATGTTCCTTCCTTGGCCCTTTGTACCTATTCCAGGGCAGCGGTAGTCCTTTCAGACAATCCTGCTAAGCTACTAGATAAATACCATTTAGAATCTGCGAAAGTTGAAGTTCAAGGCCTTATTGAACGTATTAGGTAAGTGTTAATGGAAAGTACTTTTACTGAATCATAAAAGAGAAAATGAAAAGAAAGTCCCGAAGCCGTCCGAACATTTAATTGTAATGATATCCTATAACTTCACGCTTGATACTTTGTAGGGTAAATGGATAGCAATTTATATTTCGGCCACACCTTATCAGCTGACCAGCCAGCCTCAAGTTGATTCCATTGCTTGTTTTTTTTTTTGTATAAAATCTTGACCATAAAATATTATTAATGTTATTATTGCAACATTTGTGCATGACCGTACTTCCTATCGACACAGTTATTTGACATCGGAACTTTTTTCTTTCGATAATACTTATTAAATATCGTGATAAGTATTTTGAAATGATTTTTACTATTGTAAAATTCGCACTGATACCTACCTAATTTTGTAATTTTTTTGTGAGTAGATAGGTACGTACTTAGGGCGTTAAAGATAAGTAAAATTCATAAAGTCAGTTGATTACCTTTGAAAAGTAGGTCATACTCATAATTTTTTTGCGGTAACGTTAAATTATTCAAATTAAATCATGAATTAAATAAAAATGCGCTTCTGAAATTACCGCATAAATATAAGATTATTTTGAATAAGTAGGTTTGACTTATTAGGTATGATGATTTTTTAAGTAATTATAAAAAAATGTGTCATAATTTTATCATAGGACTTACCTATGAGAACAGCCACTAATAGAAGGCATCCGCCGAATAAAACCGAAGACTTCATTGTGACTTTTTAAAATTCAAATCCTTACACTTTCACCAAAACACTATTTCACTGCATTACTTGAATGCAAACGTAATTTTATCAAATAATTAATTTATTCCACACCCATTTTGTTCACTCTCACTAAAGCACTATTGTAAAAAAATATTTATTTTCGTTTATGGTTTACGGAAATGCCGCCAATTTTTGACAGTACCTATTACTTTTTAAAAGCGCGCGTCGAACCACGTTCGAAAGTCAAGCGCTAACTGCGCATGGTCGGCCAACGAAACAGGTGTGCAAACCGGTGTGGAGTAAACGACCCATATAACCCGACCGAATCGAGAATTTACTCAATTATTTACTATGCCTTGTAATTGAATGACGTGTTCATTTTATAAGATTATAATTTGTAGGCGTAGAGCGTATGTGCAGATAGTTAACGTTATCACACTTTCTATAGTTATTTTCAAATTGTTACGTAGTAGGTATGCTCTCGTTATTTTAATTATTTGAATTATGTACAAATTTCTTCGCGGTGATATTGTTTACGTCTCACGTCTCGCCTTTACCGTGCCGTAATAGCGTGATGTCATTTAGTTAAGAGAGTTTACTATCTCCGATAAGAATTTTAAACTTTCTTGTAGCAGGAAAATGTGACTATTATGGTGACACTAAGTACTAAGAAATTAAATGATTGCCATTTTACAATGAAAATTTTAGGTATCTAACTATACTTAGTGTTCTTCGTTAAAAACGCCTTTTCTGTAAGTTAGAGCTTGATGATTTGATTTATTTATCTCAAGCCAATGGGTATTTGAAAGGGTATCTAGTAAATAACGTTACTTTTTATTAATTACCAAAACGTAAACGTAAATAAAAATGTGACGTCACCGATTTTTAAAATCAAATGGAATACTTGTTAGTATTAAATGCAATTTTACAATCATTTCTTCGCATAATATTTAGCTTCTGTGCGGTGATGGAAGTTTTTAAGACGAGCGGTCTTTTATCTATGCGATTTCATATTTTATATTTGACCGTTTCAAGTATTAAATTTTCTTTGAGCTTTATCACATAGGGTCAGGCAAACAAAAAATTATATATATAACTTATAATTATAATTATCATAATCGACCTTTATTGTTCTCTGTGAGAGGGAGTGGGCTGCAAATTTCTTCGAATTTTTAGTTCCAGGATATGCCAGTTTCTAACGATGTTTTCCTTCACCGTTTTGTGAGCAGAGTGGTGAGGAAAAAATTAACAAAAAGTAAAGTTCGGGTTCGATCCGACATCTTACAACTCATAAGTCGCGGCCATAAATTAGTTTTATTGTCAAGCAAGAAAAAACCATGTAAATAGGGAAATGACTACATAATTTAATCTAGTTTTCTGCATCTTCTAATAGGAAAGTTGAACTTCCACTTTCCTGCATGTCATCACTATTCAGTTAAGACACAAACGAGGCACCGACCACATTCACAGCTAGTCCACCACCAACAAGCAGTTCGTGTCATATGCTTTTTGACACCTTTTGTATGGATTCGTCGTATGCTTGTGACCGGTGGTGGCTACCCTCTACAACACTACTCACAGCAAGAAGCGAGAGCCACAACTTTTGGCTGTGTGGTCGGTGGCTAGTTTACGCTGAACCTTACTGTACAGACGCCAGCACATCAAGCTATCCCTAACTGTCAAATATTCTCAATTTAAAATGAACCTTATGTCTTTGCAATAAAGTTGAAATACTATCAAAGAAATTTGACAGATTGTGGTAACTTGATGTGCTGGCCTCTGTACATAAAAATTACATTTTGACTTTAATAAATTGCGTGTGTTAAGTATGTCAAAGCCACTGAATAGATACGTTTACCAATTAAATGAACTTGATCTATCGGGGTGATCACCTATTGCACATGCGTACTGCACGCTAAGCCCAGTGAACGATTTACCACTTTATCAGGTAACTTATAAACAACGTAAGAGATCCTCTGTAATCTAATTATCAGCAAAGTTGCCTTGGGAATATCTGGCGAAGTCTTTCGGTTAAACAGCTGTGACTAGGTGACAGAACTTTTTTATCCCTTAGACTCGACATCGAGTGTTAAAATGTCATGCGCGAGGTGCGACATCACCTCCTGGTAATTAACATTGCCAGACTTCCCTGCTAATGTCGTGGGCACAAATAGTCACTGCGAAGTGTCGAGCCCTTTTTTTTAAAGGATAGGAAATCATGAAATAACCCCTCCCGCTGTGGGCGTAGCGGAAGAGAGTTTCAGACTTTTAGTAACCAAAACCAACGCTTGTAACTGCCTTAACCCTATATGTTCCGGGGCAGCAGTTTCCATTTCGGACAGTCCCGCTGACAGTGTAGAGTTCCAACCATGTAGGTTTCCATCACGAACCTCACGTCTGGCAAAGTCTTTCTATCTAAGTAGGAATGTAGCAGTCCAGAGTCTATTTTTCACCCCATATTACATGAGACATATTCAGTCCGTCAATCAGATAATAAAAAAAGAATTGGCGCGTATTTTTGCTTTATAATTTTAATAAAAAATGACTGAAATAAAACGCATTACAGTTGGAGAGTGGGGGCTCGCTACATCACAAGTAAGTATAAAAAGTCGAGACGTCATGCCACATTTTAACTCAATATAATTATCGAAGTATTGACGTAATGTTTGGATTACGTAAAAAAAGAAAAAATACGTGTCCCATATTTTTACGAACTTAAAGATGTTTAGTCTTCATCCCTACGAGATCAACACTAGCTCCTAGACTATAATAGTTGCACAAAAATCATCATCATCGACATTGTGAATCAAGTTGCACTTTTGGTTGGAAATCCGTCGTCGCATAGACAATTAATATTCAACCAATGTTTGCTAGCTTGTCATTGAAATGAAATCATGTAACATTGTAATACTTATAATTTCGTCACGGACCATTTATCTTGTTAGTCTAGTTTGTATGTAAATAGCCATTGATCATTCAATAAAAAACATATTTATTATTTCGTCTTTGACATTTCTCGGAATGGGGTCCCGGACCTTTGTACTAGAAGAGGCCTGTCAGAGGTTTTGAATGCAATCAGGCACTAACTGACAATTAAAACTGTATGCACTATGCAAGTGCACTCAAGGACAACCCCCGATTGGTGCAGAACTATTTCAGAACCTGGAAACAAAACATTTTAGGCTATGGGTTTGGGTTGCTACAGAGGATTGTATACCTTTTTTTTTTTTTTGCTGGGAAATCATCCAATGACTGCTCCCGCTCTGGGTGGAGCGGAAGGGAGTGTCAGACTCTTACTGACTAAAACCCATCCATGTTCCTTCCGTAGCCCTTTATGTTCCGGGGTAGCGGTAACCCTTTCGGACAATCCCGCTTACCCGGCAGGCTTGGCCCTGAGGGGCCCCTTCATATGCTGACATCTCTTTGAGGCGCGCGTGGAGCATATACGCGCCGTCTGGCACGGGCCTGGTGCTGATCGGACGGTGAATCACCCATTACTCACCGTCCGCAGGCCCGCGCCTACGGTGGCCGGGAGTCGTCACGTGGCTCCCGACGCCCGGGGCGTCTCCTGCGGCGGCTGGGACAGGAGGACCTTTCTCTCTCCCATCCCGCCACCTCTTTCGCGAGCATGACTTTTGGCAGAAGGAGGTGACTGCCTCCCACTCCCTCTCGCCCCGGACCATGGCTTGCACCAGGGCCGGGCGCGAGAGGTCGCCGCCGCCGATCGCCTCTACGAGGACACGGCGGTACTCCGCCCAAGCGGGGCAGGTTTGCACCGTGTGCTCTACCGTGTCCTCTGGGCGATCCTCGCAGTGGTGACACCCGGGCGTTTCCTCCCGCCTGATGATATGCAGGAACCTCCCGAAACATCCATGTCCGGTGAGGACCTGCGTCAGGCGGTAGGTGACGGCGCCGTGACGCCTCTCTAGCCACTCCTCAAGAGGGGCCTTACCGCCACTATCGTGGCGTGCCCTAGGATTGTATACCTTACACTATGGTAGAACTATATGCCCTGCCTGACCAATGTCATATACTTACTACCTAGCACTTCGATCGCCCGCGTGTTTTTTTTTTTAATACCTACTGCGTAAAACACTCACGGATAAAGTAGCTTCCCATTAGTGACTTCGCATCAGGAGATCCAGAGATTACCTCTCACAAACTTTTAACTCTTTAAAATATTATTTTAGTGTAGGTAAATTATTATCACCCGCCATCTCCTGGGCCTGACGCGTTGTCGTTTTTCCCGCGGGAGCTGAAGTGGTTACCCACAGCGCCCAGCGGGCTTAGCAGCTGCTTCGCCGAAGACACATTGGAGGCACTGTATGACTGGATTGCGCGGGACCTGGTTCAAATTCTATTAACACGTTGAGCGCCAACACGGTCACCGGTGAGCCGTGCGTGACCTGATCGAGGCGGTTGATATTACTTCGGGTGACATTTCTCTGACGATGGAGATGGAGAAGTGATGGACACAGGAGTTTCAACTAGTACAAAGGGTGCTAGGTTAAGTCAGTATGAAACTAATCGATCATATAGGTGGTGGTTTTTAGGGTTCCGTACTCGAAGAGCGCCAAACGGAAGCCTATTACTAAGCCTTCGCAGTCGGTCCGTCTGTCAACAGGCTGTATTTCATATAGGAAAAACAGTTGAAAATTTCATAGTTTGTGTACCTATTTCTATTACCGCTTTAACAACAAATAACAAATTATAAAAATAAAATAAAGTTAAAAATTCAAAATTAAACGTGATAATTAAATATGAAGGTATTGTTAAACATTTTACACCTACGCTACGGAACCCCTCCGTGCGACTCTGACTCGCAGTTGGTTTTTTTTATTTACCGATGGAATGTTGGTTTAGCACCTACCTTTAGCTACCTATGTAGGTAGGTAAGTAGATACGTACCATACATTTTACATTATCATACACCTCTAATAGCACATTCATAAATTCGGATAGGTACCTTCTTCTAGGTAGGTTGTACATCGGTAGGTACAGAGGCCAGCACATCAAGTTACCACAATCTGTCAAATTTCTTTGATAGTATTTCAACTTTACTGCAAAGATATAAGGTTCACTTTTAATTGAAAGAAATTTTGACAGTTAGGGATAGCTTCATGTGCTGGCGTCTGTACCTGCCTAATACATTTTCTTCAACAAATTATGCCAATTAGAAACCTTCCTAATGTGCAGTTTCCAAACAGTTGTAAGCATGTAGTAAGTAGGTACCCTTCGTTACGCTTGTTACACCAATTATTTGTTTATAATGACAGAGCCGTTTCCATGTAGCAAACTACTGACATTGTTGTCTACTGAATTAGAATTTTACGGAATGAACAGGATTCTTACATACATTCGATCGACATTAGGCTCGTTCCACTTCCGACACTGATTTACTGGATCAGAGGGCTAAAGGCAGACATTCCCCGTAAGTCCACACGGGAAATACGTAAAAACCTACTGGCATTTTCATGCCGTACGACGAAGAAACTATAATGCTGCCATCTGTTGTTTTAGTTGGAAATTATATAGTTCGTTTCTGTAGTGTGGTTCAAAGTGGTTGACAACTGTCTACGTTCGAAATTATACTCAAAGATGGCGCTGAATACCATAAGCCAGTTGCTATTTTTTATACAGAATGGCACTCAAGATCTACTTAAATTCTCATTTATTTGACCGACTATTTACTACATACACAAATATTCAATTATACCACATTATAAATAAAGGTTGTTTGTATTTATTGTAAAATATTATTGCTTTTATCAAGTTTAAAAATTTAAATGATATCTGTGATCTGACGAGAATGTCTTCCGATTTTAGTTTTTTTTTAAATATTACTTTGACTCTGTAAAAAAATCGTTATGCCTTTATTGAAACTCGAATATTATAAAACAGCTGACAATAAAATTGCATTTATAGAAATAATAATTATTTCATTTGCTGTTTTATCGTAAACCACTGGAGCTGATGACGCCATCGATATAATTCAACAAACGGTGTGAAGGTTGTTCGCCATCGCTTACGTCTTACGTCGTCGTTGGCAGTGAACGGAACGAAGTGTCGTCGTATAGATCGCTCGCTGGCTGGCTGGCTGAAAATAGTGAACCAAAGTATGAGTTTTCGAAATATGTTCGAATAAAAAGTGTATAGTGAGTGACTGTCATCCAGCAAGATGGTTGATGACGTGAAAGATATTACTGAAACCGCTGAAAGTAAAGGTATATGTGCAATTATAGTTGAAATGTGGCGTTCTAGTGTTAAAATGTGATTGAAAAATTGTCTAACCCTAAACCGTGTCGTGGCCCCACGTAGTGGGCTCGTGTACCGCTTTCGAGAATGTCCGAAGTGTGATACTATCCTCACAATCGTGTGTTTTGTTTTTTACCTATATTTGGACGTCTTTTTCACGTCGTGGTATGTTCTATAATTAGAAAAACGCTCGCCAGACGGTAATAGTTGGCCGAGAATGTCTCCAAAAACGTTAGGCCTCCGTAATGTCACAGTGCCGTACATATCTTGGTTTTTGTTGTGTTAGCTTTATTTTTACCGTTATTTGGGCGTTTTATTTTACTTTCAGGAGGTTTATTTATGAGGAATTGCTCATTAATGACGTAAATGCAATGAAACGTTGGTTGTATGATGTGTAATTTGAGTCATACTATATGATTATTAACGCGGACGTTTTACTTACTGTTTATTACATATTTTACACGTACATTGCGGCAAACTTTCTACCCGTTTATCTTATCACAGCTGTATCTGTACGTAATAAGTCTGAATTGCATTGGAAATGAACATTTTCATCATAACAAGTTCCAGAGAAATTGTTCGTAATCTATCTTTGATAAACGATAGGTTTTTGCTGGTATTACGGCAATAAGTACGTAAATTCTGATAGTGTTATACTTGTTGGATAAGAGGAATAAAACTTGCTATTCAGCATGATAATCAATAGGGTAATTTATTACTATTTGTTGATGCAGATAATCTAGCAGTCATTCACAATAATGTATGGATATTCACATGGTCTATAACTACATGTGACTTACACCACTGTCAGGGTCATCTACTGGGTGCATTGCTATACACAATTGAATGCTATAAAAAGGTGTACAGGCTAAAAAGCCAGTAGTAATCAAGTGAAGTCATAGATTTCATGAGTCCACTATTTGTTAGGTAAACCTGACCTGATGGGTTTTTCCTTCATACAGAAAATATGAACTACATTTGACAAAAAATGATTCAATGTTCTGAAATAAACTTGTAAGATTTGGAGTCTATAATCATGAAACTAAAGTTTTTTGGGACTATAGGACAATTAAATAATAATTATCATCATTTGTTGTCACTTGTTTATTGTCAGTGTATTCAATTTTGTTAGCTTAGCACTTTGTCACACATTAACACTTTGTTACATGGCCTTCCATCATCATTGACAGCCCTGTGCCATCCAAAGCTTGGTTTTAGGGGAGAATTGAGCTATGCCTCTCAAGCTCGCAATGTTGCACGGTGGAGTGAACCAACTTCATCTGGCTGCCCTTAACACCTGTACATTCACCTCAACATCCAACGTACCTTAGCTCCTCTAACTAGTACAAATTTTATTTTAAACCTAGCTTTTGTCAGAAGCTTTGCCTGCGTGTATGTAGGAAACTATCCCACGGGAACCATACATTTTACCGGGATAAAAGTAGCTTATATGCTATTCCAGACTATAATCTAGCTTTGCGCCGAGTTTCATCCAGATCCGTTAAGTAGTTTTTGAGTTTATTTGTTACAAACGTACATACAAATCTTTCCTCTTTATAATATTAGTATAGATGCATACCTTTCCTGCAATTCTTATACTTGTCTGTTAGTTTTATTTTATCATCAGATAGGTATTTATATAGAATTATTTATACTTTTAAATTGCTTGCACAATCAATAGTCCAAGGTTAAACACATAATATAATATTCTTATCCCGCCTCCATAGATGTACCTCATTAAAATACATAGTGTAGGAGTAAGTGCCATATATCCAAATGAGTATTTCACTCATTGATTTACCATTTGGAATGCTGAATAAATATTCAAAGTATTCACACCATATTGTTAAGTCTGAATGTAAATTATATGAATACTGTCAATTATTTAGTTTATTGAAAAGATCCTGTGTATGTTGTGTTATATCGTAACACCTGTGCAAAGTTACTTGAATCATTTTGGATTTAAAAATGGTTTTGTATGAATTTGATTTGATTCTTATTTCTAAATACTATAATACTTTATTTAAATCTCGCTCTCATATTCTGTAAAACTGAAATGTCTATTAGTTACCCGTTTGTGGTTCCAAGCCGTAGGTTTAGTTGATTCAATATTCAGACCATTATCCCACTGATGTAGTTCACTTTCCTACAGTCTGAACTCTCAAAAGGAAAATATTTTCTAGTGTTATACATCTTACTAAAGATAGATATCAGACTAGCACTTCACTTGCTGACTTATTGTCTGCTGTCAAAAAATTTGCTACAGAATGTCATTACGGCAGTGTAGGATGGAAAAATTATTCAAATATTATATTTATTTTCAGAACAGTTTAGGATTACACTTAACAGAAAAAAGCTGCAGAAATATTTAGAATACTGTGGTGCAGCAGTGAATTGTTTTAAGGATACGTTTTTTAATGTTCTTGTTGCTGGGACACAGACATTGACTAGGTATGTGAGAGAGTGTGAGCTATAATCGACCACACGCACCCAGTGCCGGTTAATGGATGTTACATGTCTTCGCATTTTTGGTTCTAGGACATGCCGGTATCCTCACAATGTTTTGGTTCAGTTTTATGCACTGGTGATGAAATTAAGTACACAAACTGCTAGGCTGGTTATAAGCTTTTTATTAATTGGTTGTACTATTCGGTTGGTAGATTTGTTCATATTATTATGTTCAACTAGCTTCCTGCCCGCGACTTCGTCCGCAAACCTTAATAAATTATACACATATACCTTCCTCTTGAATCACTCTATTTATTAAAAAAAACTGCATCATCCATTGTGCAGTTTTAAAGATCTAAGCATACATACAGACATTAAGACAGACGCGGGAAGTGACTTTGCTTTATACTATGTAGTGACAATAATCCTCACTATTATTGACAATACTATAAATATTCAAAATATTCGATGTGGAAAATACCATAGCTGATTTTCCTACATTTTTACATTCAGGAAACATCTTAAGAAACAAACCTATGTCTATAAGAAACTATTGACATCATAAATACATAATTAATGCATGAATCACCAGACATTACACTGCATTCTGGTAGCACACCTTACTAGATAGGACAATGACCTTTATGTCTCGGGTTATAAAGGTTATTTTACCTTGTTTCAAAGTACAAGAATGCAATATTTACTGAAACAACAGATATTAACATAAAACAAGTTGGAAAGTGATTGTTTCTATATTATCTGTCTGAGCCATCTAAGTGATAGCTGTTTCGTATTATTATCGTATTTTCGGTTGAACGAGAGATTATACTTTGGATTAAATTAATTTTAACTTAACCAGTAGTTTATTAATCCAATTTAAATTAATAACTTGATAGTTTGTGTGTTAATTGAACAATAAACTTTTAATCGTAATTGCACCGTTCTATATTCATAAATTATATCCATTAGTAAGTATATTATTTTATGTCTTTGACACACAAATCTCATTACTTAGGTAATCGGTTTATTTATTGAAAACATAAAGGCTTGTTTGCACTCATCCATCATGATTTTCTCTTGCCCTTACGCAATTTATTACAGCTCAATGCCATGTTTTTTTTCTATGTTACTTCTCTATTAGTCGCCATCTCAGGTAGTTTCATTTTGTACTATTATTACAAAAAGGCGGCTAGCTGTGAGTTGGATTCGCACCTAGAACAACACCTAGGCAACTAGAATCAATTCTATTAATTCTTGTTCATTTTGACGTTCAAAAGTGCCATTCTTGTGCCTATTTGAAATAAATGTTTTGACTTTGACTTTGACACGAAGGGTTCCGTACCACTGCAGAGCATTGAACACTACATATTTTAAACAAATACTTCAGTTAAAAAAAAAAAATTTACATGTAACTAACTCAAACAATTACCATGTATCTATCGGATCTGTATTGTCCCACGGCTGGGCAATTCCCTATTTCACACTTTCTTTTCTGCCTATAAGGGCCAGTGTTTTTGCCAAGTTTGTCTCTCTGTCTTTGACTTGTTCTGACTGACTATATTATTGTAATTCTTTTAATATGAAATTTTCTTTGAATTGAGTACCTGATACTCATATCAGCAAAGACATTGTATTTAAATCCAATAATTAAGTAAGTACTTATCATTGTTTTGATTAAACATGAACCTAAATTAAAATACAGTAAGTATGACATCACCAATCAACAGTACAGTGCATTGAAATAATTAATTAACTGAACAAGAAAATCATTGACCAAGACATTTTACTAAATGCCACTGCACTAAATACATCTCCACAAGGTCCAAACCAATATGAATTTGAATGTCACCGGAACAAAATACATTTTCGCATAACTAAATTGTTTTTCTCCAAATATAGTGGAAATGTTTTCAAGACTACAAGATTAAGTTTCCATGAAAATTCATCAAGTCAAAAATAATAGTCCTAATTGCGACGTAATAAGGATGTAGAGTAGGCGCTTTCTTGATGCAACCTTCCTACGGATGCAGTATAAAATATTGATGTCATCGCCCACTGCCGTTGGGTAACTAATTCTTCTAAATTCATAATTTAAAAATATTATACTTATCACTTTCTACGGTCGCGGCCATTGGTGGGCGGCGAATAGACCACTTGACCAACTTGGCGAGGTCAGTATAGTTTTCATTTTGTGCTAGCAATTAAGTTAAATATTTGTCATTTGTGTCTTTCTGGCGTATTGCCAACGTCCATTTTGTTTTAAGACTAGGGGTTCGCTCATTAGTCCGTCCTTGACCTCCAAAAGTCAATTCCGATTTGGGACTCTGGACCCCTAACTAAGTAGATGCTCAGGGAATGTGTGGACTTTGCAAATCCCGAAGTGATGAGTAGAATGCTGCACTGCGTTAGGAAATGATTATGACACCATGCTGTACAGGTAGCAAAGATCAGCATCAAAGTTTTGGCTAGAGGTGTCAAGTCTATGAAACCAATAATTCCATAGATATAGTCCAATTCAAAGCTTAATTCTTCTTTCCATAGTGCCGAAGTACCTAGATTCCTCAGCCTCCTCCAAAATCCTGGAATCATCATCTAGCTCCCTCTTACCTCTTAAAGTACTGCTTATCCCCAAATAATAAAGAATGCTTTCTATATCTGCATTCCAGTAACCGTTGATTAGATGTAGGCGTAGTTTAGTAACGGTTAAGCAACACTTGTCGAGGTCAGCAGATAGATGGATCTTGTATCAAAGGGCGTGCTTGATTCGATTGCGTGATTGTTGTGTAGATTATTAATATGCTTAACTAAAGAAAGAACGGTATTTTGTAGTAACTGGCGTTTCTACAAAAAATAACTGAATTTGGAGCGTAGCAGGTACCTTCCATGGCATGAAGCGTCAGTTTATGTATGTAAATGTCGAACATGCGTTTTACGAAATGTTCTGACCACAGATTGCAGTTGCTTTTGTAGCTGTTTTGGCCCGATCGCACGTACCACAACCACACCACAATAACACCACGTGAACGGGCGCTAATCCAAATCTAATCATTCGAAACCGACCACATCAAGCAAGGCAACGTCGCAGTCACAACGCAACCGTACGTTGAGTCGTCGCGACGTCACTATCATAGTCGATCTGTTTGCAACCACTTTTTTTTTTGAGGCTGGGAAATCATCCAATGACTTCTCCCGCTCTGGGAGGCGCGGAGCGGAAGGGAGTGTCAGACTCTTACTGACTAAAACCCATCCATGTTCCTTCCGTAGCCCTTTATGTACCGGGGTAGCGGTAACCCTTGCGGACAATCCCGCTTGTTTGCAACCACTAGCTACAATGTAACCACATCGCACCTAGAGACAACGCAGCCACAAGAAGTTGCAGCGGCATTATTCACATGTAACGTTACCACAGCTTGCCCACATTTTGTTGTCTGTGTGAATGAGCCCTTAGATTTAAACATGGTTAAGATATTGCTTAAATAATGTACAAGAAGCACAAAAAGTTGAACACTGTCATATTGAGAGTTTTAATTAAGCTACTGTTTCTTAGACATAATGAGGCAATTTTAACTTATCACACTAATATTATAAAGGCGAAAGCTTGTGTGTGTGTTTGTATGTTTGTCACTTCTTCACGCTCAAACGGCTGAACGGATATGGATGAATCTTGGCACAGAGGTAGTTTATGACCTGGATTAACACATAGAATACGTTGTATCCTGGTCATCCACGTGGACGAAGCCGCTGCCAGTAGTAGTTAATATAAGTCTGAAATCGCCAACCTGTCTTGAACAACCGTGGTGATCAATGCTAGTGCATTCTATGTCAGAAAATGCTTTTGCCCTGCATTAGGACAATGATAGCCTGGTATTATTGCTGTTTGAAAGAAAGAAAGAAATAAAAAATGTTTAGTCTGCACAAACAAAACGCACATTTCTAAAAAGTCATTAAATACACCCGAGTAAAGCTGCTAAAAAAACCTCGTATTCAGAAACATTAAAACCATTTACAATTAAATTTAATTAAAATCAATGTTTGGTTAACAAGCGTTAAAACTGTGGTGATCTTCAAGTGAACGAAAACTAACTTAATGTTGTCAACATCGATACAAATAAAATACTTGGTTGGATATGCTTGGGTTGGATGACATCACATACATTCAGGGGCATTCCCACCGGTAATAACGTTCATTGATTTAATTATTATAATACTTTCTGTAATACCACACGCTAGCAACCCTAACCTTCTGCATAATTGATTCGTAAAGGCTAGACTGAATGTCGTCGTAATAAATCTAAAACTTGATAAAAAAGGAGTGAGCTTCCGGCGACTATTAACAACATTTTAATCAGCATTAGCTACTGCCTCTTCAGTACATATTTTTGCTTTCAAAAGACTCCTGCAAAGACGACGTCCTCAATACTGCAAAACTTTGTAAAAAAAGAACTGGCCTTACATGCGTCATTTTAATCAGCGTTTAGCTATTAAGTGCGAATTTCACTCACCAATGAAACTGTTCGCGATCAGCACATAATGAACCGCATCCAAGAACTGTTAGTTTCAATATTCTATAGAAAGTAATGACACAGACAACTCTTAAACCTGGTTTATATGATGAACGCGTTCAGTTTCATTGGTGAAATTCGTTCTAAGTCTGTGTCATCAAAATTCTTGTTTCTCAAGCTGAAACCTTTCTTAAAACTGCCCAGACAGCCAGTCGTCAATATAAAACTCTTTTCGACGTATGTATGTCCTACATGATTTCTCACACGTTTACCACTCCAATCATCAGATCAGATAAGCCAATCTATATTTGCCATTACATATATCTCTGTCTGTTTATAACGAAAAATACTTAGTACACTTACGCAAGTGCATTCCTTTCATCTTGCTTATCAGTTCTATTTAGATTGTGTTCGATAAACAGGGTAACATTATACCTATTGATCTGTTATCTGATATGAGAAGCATGCTGGGATGGAATATTTGTAGATCGTTTTGTTGTTGTTATTTTTTTACCAGTCAATTTAAACGGAATTCATGAAAACTGTCCTATTCAATTCTTGACGTTCTGTAACTAGTCCTCTTTTCACAAAGAGCAAAATACTAGGATCCCTCGAATAATGCCTAAATAAAATCAGTTGAATAAAATTAATCTTCCTCTTCTTAACGTAGATATCGATGACAATTTATGTTGAAACATATTTGGCCAAAAATTCCTCTACCCAAACTACACTTACTGACGAAATTAGCGATTGCGAGCTGCAAAATTTGAGTTGGTTAATTCATCAATATGAAGAGAGGCTTTTTTTGCTAAATCTGAAGCCATTTTCCGCAACACCCAAGTGAAAAAATGTTGAGCAGAGTTTTAATTGCAAAACACTTAATTACAATTATGAATCTCGGATTGGCATCCGCCAATTGCATGTCCAGTTTAAAGATAGCAATGTAGAGATAGGTTAGGTCCACCGTTTATTCGCATCATTGTATCTGTAATATATTTGCTTCATTTGATTCTCGCAATATGCGCAGTTAAACTAGCGACGCATGTCTAATTTCTACACTTGGAAATATTTCAAAATCTGCAAATCATGCCCTACGTTTTTTCTCAACTTATTTGCATATCTGCTTAATATTGGGCATTTTCGAAATTACCGGGCCGGTGATGCACGAATTTGCATCGATAATAGTATTACGTCATAGTAGGCGATACCTGATGGGCCTATCGACATCTATTCGGCAGTGTTCCAACTCTAGTCTTCGAGTTTCCTTACCGTTGCCAGTTTTAGAATGATTCTCCAGACTGGCAGACAATGTTAACGAATCACTTTCATCGGCTGCCACATCGTGCTCTGTCTCGTCTGCTTTTTACATTTTTTCTGATCGTAATGACCACTTTTACTTATGGCAACGATCATATACGATCTAGCCACGTTTCCGGCATTATACATTCTTGTGTTATTGGCAATTGTCTTCCGCTCATCGAGTATGTAATCACTGAGCAATGTCGCCTTCAACTTGACTAGTAATGCATGTGGAAATACGTTTTATCTTCCTCTCAATCTTGCTTTTAACGTCTTTGTATCTTAGTACTTACCATCTTGATACCTATAGAGTTAGGGGTCAGTATTTCTTGAAATATTAATGGCTGCTAGAAAGAATATTGCTACTGACCTGTAAAAGGAACTTGATGGAAGCTTTGATTAAAATCTGTTTATAGTATATATGTAAGAATTTGTTACTTTGTAGAAACCTTTTCTAAATTTCTGTCCGCTTTGGTTATATTTGTTCTCTGCCACAAACTGACGATACTGAGAACTAGGAAACTTTCAGTAACTGTTTATTTATATGCCTATTTATCAAAGATTACCGTCCATATTGACATTCCAGAATCAGGGGTCCTACGACCTTTCTAATCACGCACTGAACTTTATTCGCTAACAGTCTAGCATTATTATCAACCTCAGATGTGATGTCAGCTTAGATCAGCTCATTATGACTAAGTCCATCACGGATTCCATAAATACGCCCACTCAACAACGCCATATTAATCTTGTAATCTAGAAAAACATCTGTCATGTCTTTGTTGGGATTTAGATAGGAATTTTGTTATTGTTTAAAGTTAAAGTGATGAGAATTTATGATTTAATCACGTAAAATTTTTAAGTGTTTGTGTTTACGTATTTTAGTTAATTGAAACTTTTCCACCGCTCCTCGTTGTTTTAAATTAGAAACAGTCACGCCTACAACCAATTCGGTGTTTGCGCATATTTTGTTTAGAAATTCGAGACCAATTATATCTGTCATTAACAAGCAATAACTCAAGTTTCAAGTAGTTTGATACGATACGATGACCTCAGTTGGTTTGGACTCGACCAATTCGTTGATTAGTCCCATTCAATTGCCTTTTAAGGAGAGTGGTATTGAGTATCTAACTTGTCGCCAAGAGCAATATCTTTACACTTTTTTATGAACATTGCGAATCTAGACATTACCACAGCCGCCTGTGGACAAAAACTAGCCATTATATTATTGTTAGTCAGTAAAAGTGGATCGAATGGAGTGCTCTAGAGAAACCTTGGTGTTCTCTCGTGTTTTTATGTAATATTACCCGTTGCTTTAGCATTACGATCTGTCATCACGCATACGGAACTGTTATTGGGCTGTTCGTGATGTTTGACAAAGATTATACATATTTTGGAAATCAATATTATATTCGCGTGGGAGAGTGGTTTATGAAAGGACTTCGAGTGTTTTGGAGTGTTTGCCTCTTGTAACATTTGTTTCATTTTAGGAATCATTCTGATAACTTGTTATAATGTTTGTTGGATTTTTATTTCGATATTTAAAGCAACGGGTGAATAGTTTTGCTATAAAAAAAGAAAACCATACTGTTTACTTAGCATCGGACACTAGGTACTTATATTCATCAAAGTAACACATTCCTACAATTCATAGCCGAGCGCATTCAGTCGATGTGATGTTAAATATTTCGGTAGTAGGTATATTATCTAACCGCTTCAAGTTCCCAACAACAGAAGCTGTTCTAATATCTGCCCAGATTCCGATTGCGGCTACATACCGAGCTAGCAAGTGCTAGTCCACTGCATTCCTTTCCAATGACGTCGCACTATTTACTAACTCTATTGATCCTGCATTCAATTGATTCAAACACTCATTCACTATATTATTGATTACTCTACTTTTGTTTACGTGACGTATACGCACTAGTACGCGTTTTCATTTAATTGGGTCAAGTCAACGCGTTAAGGGTTTGGTATGTGCGACGTTTGATATGTCAGTGGGACATCGAATTGATTATGTAATTTGTGTAGTCGATAAATATGGGTGCAATAACCTGACTTGAATTTGGGGCAAACAATTGAGGTACTTGCTACCCGTCTTAAAAATGCAAGAGTTGTCCTGAAAACTAAATTGGTAATTGAAGCAATGTAGGGCAAGTGTGTAGGTCCGTTCCTATGCAGTCCTTTCACACACGTGGCTTCTGAGACTTCTACTGAGAGCCTTTGCACGGCTGCAATCCTTTTGACACGAACTCTGTCGCCATCCAGTTCATACGTGAATAAACTTCCATTCATAGTAGCATTGTAAGAAAACCTATGAGTAAGGAAGCTCCTTTTTTTAATTTCCTGTACGGTAATATGTAGCTTATCTTGTTTAATATTAGTTTGCAAATTTCCATTATCCTCACGTTCGTCGTCATTATTTGCCACGTTTCCTTTGCTACTTAATGCTTTTTCTTTTGGCTTATTGCCTTTATTAATTTTCCCTCTCTAATAACAAATAGTCCAAACTTACCGTCCTCGTCGTTTGCAGATATCTCAATCAAAGTTAAGCACTTGAGTGTAACTTCGAAATGAATTGCGTTAAACTCAATTTAGTGAGCGAGTTTAGCTGTATTCGACAAGTTTGTCCCACTTTTCTGAACTTCTCAACTGAGCTGATACAGCTATAGCTTTCTGAGCTGCAGACGTCTTTCGGTTGAGGAAATTGGATGTACGACCGATTTACTAAGCTAAGAAAAAAATGCTACTGGCTTCCTTAGTGTACTGTGAATAAACTAACACCAAATCAATAAAATCAAGTTGAGTCATTTATTATCTGTATAACATGGGTACCAAAGAAATAATACGGTTCTTATGTCAAGGTTCAAAAATGTATGGATGCTTGAATAATACATGGAGGATGCGAGAAATACAAAATTATAATGTCAAATATTTGATAAAAGTACACTAAATTAAATAAAAATCAAAATGTCACAGCCATAGTAAGAAGTCTACTTTCTCTAAATATTCAACTAATATTGTCAACATCAAGAAAGAACTTCCTTGGACGTTTTTAACTGACATCTCCTTTTTATTGATATTAATATCGCCATTCGTATCCCGTCCTTTCCCTTTACAAAAGACGGGACTCGGCATTCTTTCGTTTACGCGAGCCATTTCTTTCCTGCTCAGTTCCATTAATTTCTTTATGTGCCCGAGTATTTTTAATTAAGTGGCATAACTTGATGTAATATCGACGAAAACGTCTTAGGAGAATTTCAAATGGAATTCCTAATAAGTAAAAGAAATGCCGTATTACGAGTTGTAGTTGTGTTAATGCTGATAAACTTGGGTTTATTTCTCAGAGCATTTTGTAGACTATTTTTGCACATTCTTGCTGCGGTTTGCTGCTGTACTTGGTCTGCCGGAATCATATGTAATGCAAATAGCGCCACCGTATCTTGTCCGGCACCCCAACTGGGTAATATACCTTCAGTCACAATCTGAGAGTTTTGAAGGATGTTACTTCATCCGTTTCGAAAAATTCGTCTACACAACAACGTGAACAACTCAATGGGCGTGGGTAAACTGTCATTTTATCCCGCTTGTCGTTGATACCTACATTTCTATTCACGATTAATGTAGATTTGTCATAACGATACTGAATAGAAAAAAAATCTGGTAGACGTCCATAATTAAGTGGCACTTGTTGCTAATTATGCTTGTACATTTTTATAAAAACAACTTCGCGATTGAGGAAAATGGTAGATCTTCCTCAGTTCAAAAGCCACAAATGTCCTTAACTCCATACACTGGACTACTATTGACAATATTCTATTGACAGGCTGGCGAAATAATTACTTTTCAAAGTATCGTTGGGATAAAAAGTATGTAATCAGCATACAGTATAACATAAGTCAGTGATCAATAACTTAATAACCCGACACTTAATAATCCGTTGATTTACTTTTCTGCAATCCACAAAGAGGATTAGAATTTATCCTAACGCTGAAGTCCCACGCAAATGAGACTTAAATTAAGGAAACTGGTAATTGAATGATCTGGACTATCATCTAGCAGGCTATCATTACAGGCCTAATGCCCTGCTGTCGTAGTAGGTACATCACAGCTGTCGCCCATCGTTGTCCTTTTCATTCATTAAGGTCAATAGGTCCGCTTTAAGGCAAAGGTCTTAAGGAACAGGTCTGAGTTGGAGAGCCCTAAATCACGATCATGTGGTGTGATTTAAATTTTTCATTTGTTCATGAGCCGTCCCATTGTGTTAGTCGTTTAATGACATTCACTAAGATCCGACCCTTTCTCCATTCCTCATGAATGGACTAACATTATTTTAGCTTTCTGGTTTTCTACTTAAACTAAAACTGCACAAATTGTATGACGTATTGTACCATTTCATTGCATGTCGTGTAGACAATTCCTAAACGGCCTTTCTCGACTCGTTTCTCGTCTAGACATGCTAACGTGCATTAGCTTACTGACCATATAGGTAGCTGATTGTATCTTAAGCTCTCGATGGATGCGCTCACTCAATAGATATCACCCACTTAACGCCAGACACTCGAACAACATCGCCTTAACCCAAGCTGTCAGCTGACCGCTTATATTTATTAGCATTCGATCACTTGGGGTGACGTGACTTAAGTCAGGTAACATTTTTAGCTGGTTTTGTTCCTTAGTAGAAACCATATCATCCATTTGATCTGAAGGGCTCGTAGCTAAATATTAATAGCCTTACCGGTTGATCGAAGGTTAAGCTAGCACGGCCGGTTCGTCGACTAGTAACTATGACTTATACTCATTACATTCGAGACCCCTCTGTGTGGGCTGTCATTCGTAGAACTTGTAACAGTCGCGACAGCCAGTCTCACCAAGGGCTATCGTGTAACACCATACCCCTCGGCCGAATCCTACCTACATAGATGGTAAAATACTTGGCAGTTTGATTTTGGTTCAAGAAGTAACTAATTTTAAGCTATGAAACTCCATTCTCCTCGTTACCATCATAATGACATAGCCCAGTTATTAATTTTACCTTCCGAAAACAATTGCGCTGCTCATATTCATATGTTGTAAACTATAATCAAATGAAAGAAACTTTCTCTAACATGGTAAGCACGAATAAGCGCGTAGAACACACTTTACGGGCTATAAGCGCGATCTTTAGAAGTGGACTGCATCGAATTGAGTCTTCACTCATACTTGGAGAAAGGGACGATTAGGCGTTTAGAATGTATTGTTATGTCTGTGAAATAGTCGGACTATGGTGCTAATGGACTTCTTTGTATATCCCACTAGAATAATCAAAACGATAGTTTGCAAGTCTTGGATGGATTCTGTTGATTATGTAATCACCTGAATCTGGCTAGCTCTGGCCGCAAATTCTGCCATTAAATACATAATTGATTAGAAGCAGATATATTCCTGCTGTAGAGTTGAGCAGTGGTCCGTTGTGTTCTGGCAAATATAAAAATCAATCTGCCTCACCTTTTCCCAACTATAATGGGGTCGGCTTCCAGTCTAACCGGATGCAGCTGAATACCAGTATTTTTCATGGAGCGACTGCCTATCTGACCTCCACAACCCACTCACAACTTCTGGAAAATATTTACTGGCGAAAAAAAAAGGTATCATTTTGTTTTTTTTTCGTCGCCATACATTTATACCGGCATTTATATCTAAGCCATTTCTTGGCTAGATAAAGGCTTTCAAATTTACAAAAGCTTGTCTAAACTGTGCCATATTTGCGACAACGTATTGATCGAGTCTGTGAAGGTTTATTACCATACTAGAATATTCCATCACCGACCATAAAATTCTGCGTATTTGCGTAGGTTCATAAGAGTTCGTATTAGATTTGGAAGCTTCTGAAAAACAAACGCAAAATTCTGTGTTATGAGAAGCCAAGACAAAATTAATAAAGACTTTGGGAATAAATAAATTATGTTGCGTTTTTTAGCCAGATTGAGAGGGCTAAGATTTTAAAGAGCTTAGGACCAAGTTTATAACGAGATTCGTTAAAATATTTATACGAACAAGAAGTGTAAAGTTTTGCGAGTCCAAAATGTTTTTGAAGGTAGTTATGAAGTAAAGTCTACGTGCCTCGGTTAAAATGCTAACGAAGGTATATAGGTATTTGAAGGTAACAAAATACAGGACGATTAGTTACATTCAGCAAAAGTTCCGCTGTATTGGGTTTCTTATTGGTTTTGTCGTTTAAGACGTACCGACCTAAATATCAAATGTAACTTAAGTACTCCCAAAGTTGACGATAGGTACATTGCTCAGTTCACCTATCTATCTATACATATAATAAAATTGTAGAAAAGTGGTGTTTGTACAATGGAAATAATATAAAAAAAAGTAGCAGGGGTTGTTATTTTATCGATGCCGAACCCGAAATTGTAATTAATTTTTTTTGTCGGTTTGTCTGTGTTTGTGCACGCTAATATCAGAAACGGCTTATTCGATTTAAATGCGGTTTTCACTAATATATTCTAGTAAGCTTCACTTAAAATGTTGTGTTTATTTCATGTCAATCGGTTCATAAATAAAAAAGTAATGTCAATTTAAAGAATCACGGCGAACATTTGTTACGGTATGCTGCCCGAAAAGTCACTATTCCACGCGGACGAAGTCGCAGGCACAGCTAGTCGGAAATATATTTTGCACTAGCTGACCCGACAGACGTTGTCCTGTCTTAACTATGATACCTACCTTACCTACCCTACCTACCAACTTACCTACCCTACCTACCCTACCTACCCTACCTACCCTACCTACCCTACCTACCCTACCTACCTACCTATTTTTTTTGTATGTAAGAACCTTCTCCTGACAATAACGAATACAACAAAAAAAGAATTAGTGAAATCGGTCCAGCCATTCACGCGTGATGCCGTGACCAAAGAAAACGGGTTTTATTTTTATATATATTTTGCATAACATTAAGGGGGCTCTCAAAATTCGTCAAATTAATTTATTTGTGGTTTGATCACGTTTTGATATCAATACCCACCATGTTTGCTGAGTTTCGCTAGCTTGTTAAATTTGACCCCTGTATTGCCCGTGCTAATATGGGCAAGACTAACTATGAGACTAATGAGACGTCACAGACTTGGCTGTTTATGCTGAATTGTCAAGCTTATTCCTAGATTCGCGGAAAACTTTTCTTTTAATACTGAAAATATTGTTAAAAACATTCTAATCTAAATTTTTTTTTTCTCCAACAGCGTCGCAAGAAGCCCTAGACCGAGCACGACTGGCCCGTGAGAGACGCGAAGCAGAACAGAGGAAACGTCTGGACGAGTTACGCGCACACGCCGCCGCGGCGCAAGCGCAACGAGAGAAGAGAGACGAAGATAGGCGCCGGAGACAGGCGGAACAACGCGCTAAAGATGATGAGAGGCGGGTACAGGTAAGATTTAGGGTCTACACTAGGGCCGAGATTATTATACGATATTACCTAGCACGTACAACAACACAAAGGTTTTTCGGCTGTGGGCAAAATCAGAACTAAAGTCACCATCTTAGTTTGATATCATTACGGCTTAGATATTATTCCCGTTTTTTTCTTGTAGTTTGACAGTGACAGGATATAATGCTTAGCCAAAACACGTGTTATATATAACGTTTAATATTCTCGACCCAAGAGTCTTCAAAGTTTTAATATCTACATACTAACACACATCAATACATTACTACTCCTTTGACTGGCTAAACTTCTAGACTTAGCGTGAAAGCTACAGGGTAACCCTCGAAACATTACTACTCCTTTGACTGGCTAAACTTCTAGACTTAGCGTGAAAGCTACAGGGTAACCCTCGAAATTTTTATTTTCTTAAGTTTTTTGCAAATCTTTTTTGATCAACATACGGCATAACATTGACTTGCAAAACCCTTAAGAAATGTTTAATGGTGCGGACTGCCTTAACGTATCCCCCCCTTAACAGTTAATCAGGTTGCAATTAAGAGTAATCAAATTACTGACAAACCATTACCCTTTACTCGGTATCTTAGCGGTATCTTAGTGATTAATTAATGATAATGACAATTTATCCATCTTCGAAATATCACTCATTTATAAAATCTTTGGGCATTACATTTCTAATCTCAAGACTAAAACTCATTGCATGCCTTCAACAAATATTTATTAAACTATAATAAAATAAAAAATATTTATTAAAAAAGCTTAACTGTAGAGTAAATTACAAAGATAATATTGTAAAGTTTTTCGAAAAAAACATAACGAGGTGCGAACGATTGATGATTCATGTAATGCAATGAAACATCGATTATAGGTATAACAATCAATAACAAATTGTTGATTTGAGCGCCAAGTTGTAGATGCTATTAATATAATTATTGGTAAATATTGTTGTTCATGTTCTTTATCTTTACATACTATTACTAGAGACACGCCTTCACTTTACACGGATCTATCGTAGATTCTATCGCGCTGGCGAAAGACAGTTAAACTATACGTATAAATCTTCCTTTTGAATCATTTTATCTATTGATGAAAACCACATTAAAATCCGTTGCATAGTTTAATGATCTAACCGTATATAGCGGACAGATGGCGGGGAGTGACTTTGTTTTTCACTATGTAGAGATGTAGAATACTCGAGCGTGCTTCTGCCCCTAGTCCTTTATATTAAAGTGCCTAACCTTTTCCAACTTTTTGGGGTCGGCTTCCAACCTTATCTCGCTGAATACCATTGTTACACATGGAGCGACTGCTTGTCTGACCTCCAAGAACCGACTGCGGCAAGAGTAACTTAACCTTGGATCTGCCCCCCAATCCTTTAAATACAAGACGTAATTCATAAATGGAATTCTAACGGTTTAAGAGACAAAAATACAAAAGACATTGTAGGCGTCTAAATCTCTCTGATAAATGACAAAAGGCACGCCCTCTCAATAGCATTATTTGAAAGGGTCGAATAAATTACTCATTCGGGTTATCTTGGAATACCTTTCTTTCGCGATAAACTTGGATAATCGAACTGAGGCACAAACAAGGAAGACTAAAGACACGATGAATGATGTGTGTGACAGATGACATGGCTAGAATTGGATGGAACACTGAGATGACACCTAATAGACAGATGTTTGGTGGTCCAAGATATCCTACGCTAAACCCAAATAAATTGGTATCAACCCAAGAGGATTCTGATAAAACTTAAACTCACGCACTATCCTATGATCGATCTTTGCTGGCACTATTCCGAAGAAACGAAACTGGAATGATGACAGCACTGTTTTGATAACACTCAATAACATCAGCTTTCAAGACCACTTAGCCACTTAAACCGAAGTGTAAAGCGAAACTCTTGACGCGATATATTTTCACTAAAACATGTATTTTACAATTTTTACAAATCATGTCTTGTGCAAGTCGGTAATTGAACCCGGGCTCCTACTTTCACTGTGCGAGCAAAATAATGGTTACTGTAACATACGACGTGGAAATTAGAAATTAACTTAGAAAACAAAAACGTTGTTGTCGTTATAAATGTTTTAGTTTGTAATGTGCTGTTATGCTGATGAGGGATTCGAATCAGACGCAGCGGTGCGGAAAGGAAGAAATATCATAGTATTGTTAGTTCAATCTTGCTTGCTTTGTCTGTGTTCAGCAGTAGAAGAACATACAAAGATTGAATTCGACGGATAATTCGCAAAAAAATATTCATTTTAAGGCATCCTTATAATCAAAGTCCAAAAACCCCTTGCCAAAGTAAGACCTCAATACGGCCCAAATACTTTAGTCCTTGCCAGAGTCCACTGTAGAAAAGGAATGCCAGTAATCAATACGCAGACAAATTGCCGTAGCTACATTAGCTGACCTCTAAATTCTCAATAAGAGTCAATTACAGAAAGCATTTTACTAAAATACCTAGTCTTTGACAGGCTAGCGCTAAAACTGATCGAAATTACCTTACCGGTAAACATATACTTCACAATAATTTAAGGAAAATAACAAGGTGTGTGCTAAATATATTATTTACATTATGGTTTTCGGATGTGCTATTCTTGTTCACATTAAACACGGTTCATTTAGCCGTTATGAGTTCAAGGTTCATATAATAGACGGTTACGTAGCATATGCGTTCGTGTTTCTAGTTTTATGTATGACATTGCCTTGTTAATTTCTAGGCGAACGGATTTCTGTAAGTAATGTGTAAGGATCAAAGGATCCGGGGTTTCTCTCGTCGAGAAAACAGTTCCAAGGGCGCAATTTCACTGAAAGGCATTTGATGTAGGGTTTACCGCATTCGATAAAATTCTTGGAATGACTACGAATGCCTCGATTTCACACTCAAATCGTGAAGACTGGAAGTATATTTGCAAAGAGCTTAAATAATTTTAAATAAATGAAATTCTGGCTCGATTGCTTATTAACGTTTTAAAGACTGCTCTGCTTAGTATACTGTGTCATAGTATGCTGGGTCAACAAGTATTCATCCTTATTACTTGAAAACTAGATGACGTTACTCGTTCCACCACTTAGAGTAGCCGCTATCTTGCTGTTGACTTGACCGCAGTAGCTTGACTTCAGGTTTATGCCTCGATGTGTTTAAAACTTTCGCCTTTACGCAAACAAATGCAGCTAGTCTACTACTCTTCCGTTTCTCATTTCACCGAACAATATTTTGGCAAAATGCTTGGTCATAAAAAGCATTGCTAACAAAGGGGGAACTTTCACAACGCTGCAACTATATTTCAGCTTAGTTTTGTTAGTACCTAACCTAACTGCCAACAGTAGCATCTGTTTTTCATTTCCTTTTTCTTAAAGCTAATTTTTAGTGATCTTTTGTTGTTCTCAATAACTCACTACTGAACAAAGGCCTCTCTCAGGCTGCGCAACAAAAGAACCCTGTCTCTGTCCTCCTCATTCCGCATCCAGTCTGTCTTCTCAGCCTTTCATAATTTCTTATGATCATCGGGCCATAGAGCTGGAACTGAAGGGCCCCTACCACTAAGGCCACTTGCCGATACACGGTCTCCACTCCAGAACTCGTCTGCTTCACCGGTCATCGGTTCTTCGACAAACAGCGCCAGCCTACTGCCACTTCAGTTTGCTCACTCCGCAAGCTATGTCGGTTACTCCGGCTCTATTACGGATAACTTCATTTCCAATTTTGTCCTCAACTCAAACAAAACTTCTAGCATAGGCCGCTAAATAGCACGCTGAGCGACCTTGAATTTGTGCACCAGCCCGACTGACGGTGTCCATGTTTCAGTACTGTATATCATAACGGGCGTACTGTCACGGGTGTTAGAGTACCTAAGGTCACGTTGCAACTGCATTCTCATTTTTAGGCCTTCCTCTTATCTGACGAAGACTACGTGTGTGGCAAAAACAAACAAAACCATAAACACCGACTTCCGATATTAAAGTTACTTTTCACTTTGGAGTCTCAATTCTTTCCATCGCTAGTCCGAGAGTATCCGAGGAAATTTTAGGCACACTAGTTTTTCGTAAAAAGTCTAGGGGACATATCGCGCCTACTGCTTTGACCACCTGTATTGTTCTGCCTCACTAAATTTATTTTCTTGGGAAGGCTTTTAAGGCCCGCCGTTTTTTCCTTACTTTTACCTGTCGACTATAAACAAGATTTAGTAGACAAGGGTTACGCTGTACGTTTATCTCGGATAGGTGTTTTACTTTTTTTTGAGTTACTGGAATTGAAACTCATTGGTCTTAGGGTGAGGAAAATAAAACTGATGACAAAAACAATGTAGGTAGCCGGGAATGAGATAGGCTAGATGCAGAAACAAACAGCATTGAGAGCAATTAATACGTGAATGTTAGAACAGCAAATTGCCTTAGTAATTGACCAATACTACGTCGCATCTCCCGTTCGGTTTCCTTCTTTTCGAAAAAGGACTGGTGTCAAACCACCTGTATTCACACAACTTAAGATGGACCGTAAGTCAGTAACAAAACCAGTTGGCCATAAGTTGGCCCCTTGAAACTCAGTAACACGCTAGACTAGCTCACTGTTACCACTGACGTGCGGGCCTCTGTACATGACGGACTGTATGTTGTGTAGGTACCCACTGATTTTCTACGGAGCAAATACCGTTTGACCTCGTTTGACAGTCATAAATTGTTCCTAAGTTGGCATAAATGTAGAATTTATGTGAAATATGTTGGAAGATACGACTGGAATAAACCCAAAACAAATCTTAAATGTCTCATCTTCAATAGGCGAATATTTTCTCTTTTTAGGGAATATTTTCTTTGAACATATTAGTATAAGATATTGGATATGTTTTTTTTAACATTGTCGAGAGAGCAGAATGTGTATTTTGGCTCTATTCAAAGAGTATAGTCTAGTCATTATTCCTCATCGATTTTATATGACCTTATAAAGCCTTTGGTGAGCTTTCATGTTACGTAGCGCTGTCCAGTAACACATGCATGAATAAACAAAACCCGTTCATTTTCTGCCGTTAAATTGGGACTGAACACCAATCATACGAGCTTGTAAACTTAATAATTATCACTGAATGATTGGAACCATTGACTCGAGCGAAGATTTAACCAGATGTGGGCATTTTTTTTAAGGTGGGAAGTCATCAAATGACTCCTCCCGCTCTGGGTGGAGCGGAAGGGAGTGTAACTCTCTTACTAACTAAAACCCATCCATGTTCCTTCCTTAGCCCTTTGTGCCGGGGTATAGGTCTTTCTTCTTTCTTTCCTTTCGGACAATCTCGCTTAAGATTTGGGCATGACTTGACAAAACATCGTACCTGCATAATAATCTTTTTTCAGCTAAATTCAAATGCCCGGAATCCCTCAAACCTTTTGAAGACCAAAGGGTCTTATACCTGGCACATGCGTGCACTAAATATTATTAATGTTCGTTAAGTTCTTCCGCCAGACTGCTGTAAAGAGCAGTTAAACCACAATAGTTCAATAGTTCGAATTCAAATAATCTGTCCAAGCCCTAGTTGTTGGGCTATTTTCGTTTTATAGTATAGTAATGACGTCAGGAGAGAGTTAGGAAACACTCAATGAGAGCATTGCTATTCAAATGCTGTCTAGTACTACAAGAGATACTCAGACTTCGATCTCGTGCCGGATTTCAAGCTGTCTATAATCAGCTTTGATTATTGGAAAATGGTGCTTACCAAAAAATCCTATTTAAAAATATAAAAGTAGAACTTACATTATCCATGTCCATATAGTTATGGCTACTTGTTCTGAACGTAAATCCATTATATCCTTTGAAAGAGTTTCTCATATTCAATCCATTATATCCTTTGAAAGAGTTTCTCATATTCAATCCATTTTATCCTACGAGTAATGCGACGTGTTCAGCTAAGCAAGCCGCTAAGTAAAATAATTGACCCTCTAATACCTTAATTGATATTTGTTTTCTCTCACAAGACCTCAGCTTTCTCTATCAAGAGTTAAACTTATTCCCAGATCATCAATCTTAAAGCCTACTCCCAATATGGCCGTTCACACAATCTTCTCTTCACATATTAACAGAAGTTCTGCAATATCGATTGCGGTTAGCCTGCGCAATCAATAAGGGTGATAACGGACTGGACGATTGGTCTACGGGCAATAAACCGCCGTGCTTCTGACATTTCCAATTGGCTGGAACAGTCGGGCGTCGGCTGTCGAATTGATTAAACCTGATTAGACCAAGATTTATCGGATTCCATTGTTAAAGGAAGGATATGATATGAGTAAGAAAATATTATTAATATAAACATGGAATTCCTTTCGGGAGAAGCGAACAAAAAAGAGTTGGATTATCAAGCCTCAAATGGCCTTCAGAAGTCAGTCAACAACTTGACGTAATTACGGAGAATGACGTACCGTTGCATTGAATGAGATTATGAGACAGACAGGTTGCGAGTTGCGACCGTGACATTAGCAAACGCGTCAGACTGCCTAGTGAGTGTTGTGCCTTAGATCTTTATTACGTGCTGCAATTAGTATACTTCTAACCGCTGCTGCGGCTTGATTAGCGGCTTTTACCCAACTCTAGGGCTTGAATTTATGAGCTACTAAGTTTGTATTTAGTGCGTACAATAAAGGCATTTGTGGACTTCTGTCTAGAATTTTTGAAGCTGATATTTTTACATGCACAAATATTTATTCTGGATAGAAATATTTAGGTCAAACAAAATTACTTTCGTTCCAGTCAATTAAGATGTACCTAATCTTCCTATTCTGTGATACCATGTTGTGTCAAAAACACGGAAGCTCTTAGGATCAACTCCTATTTCCTGTTTTGGTATCCATAGCGTCGTCAATCATAAGGACGATCGTAAGGATACAATTGATAGCATTACACAGAGGCCCGGGTATAAGTCATGTAGTTTGCGTTGCTCTTGTGGCTGTGTAGGTCGGTCGTCGTTAAATCCTATAGGATTGGAGAATTTGGCAAGGTAGAACGATTCTCTATTCATCTTCGGTTCAACTTGGGTTTATGTGTACAAAGAAATTATACTCTACACATAAATACTCTTGAAATTCGTGAGATTTGCATCAGTAACGCTAAATGGTTAACTTACATCTGCGTCATCCTTACATAACTCGTCCTTGCTTAGATGACGTCACGCATTCCCACGCACGCGTTTGATTGTTTTAACATGAGCAACAGAATATTGATTATTAACAGATAACAGATTATGATTGTATCGTTTATTTAACGATCGTGTATGTTATCCTACATAGAAGGATTGGAGGAAATTTTCCAATATTGCACATGTTTTTGCTGTCGAATTTTGAGGTAAATTATTCGTGGAATTCCAAGGTTCATTTTATTTGACCTGTCTGAATTATTGATATTTTAAAACTTGTCTGTGAGGTCAGGTCTATTATTAAAGCATTCCACTTTAAGTTATTCAATACTAAGATATTTGTTTATTAATTTTAATGATATGCAGTAGTCAAGTTCGGTTCTTTTGCATCCGGAACATGTTTCTGGCTTACTGCCAAACCCCGCGCTTCCGAAAGGAACAAGTCATGCTTTTGACTATGTACGATTCTATCAGTCTAATGCATTAACTATTCAGTAATATGTACAGGTAAAATGTCACAACCCTTATTTTTGAATTTCATGTCTTATATTATAGGTATTGACTTGCGTCAGGTTTATTCTTTGCAATTGCAACCTAGCTCCTGTTTTTAGCGTTCTGTCCCTCATTACTTATCTGAAATGTTTATAATTATTTTTATAATCCTGTTTAATGATTTTTCTCTTCTACAGTATCATCTTAATACTTCTTCATTAAGCCATCAAAACTCTTCGGTGTCTGTAACGGATTCATACGTCTTACCGTCTTTACTCACTTTGCTTGTGTCAAAAGGTGCGTTAATACTAATGTGATTAAGTTCTTCAAGAGATTATCCGCTTTCCGCTAACATAACTCAATCCATCAAAGCTGTCTCGTTACAGTTTCACATACATCCATTTAATTGCTAGAAAACGTAATGGTTAGTGTATGGTGTTGTCTTATCAAACACTCGTATCACATGTGTATCGACCGTGTTATTCTGATATGTATCTGCAACTGCCAACTGTGCATCCAAAGTATTATACTCAA
Organism: Hyppa rectilinea; assembly: GCA_951799385.1. NCBI lineage: Eukaryota > Metazoa > Arthropoda > Insecta > Lepidoptera > Noctuidae > Hyppa > Hyppa rectilinea. The sequence goes on from OX637323.1 coordinate 14,919,766, forward strand.
CATTTGCGTATGGCTTTTTTGTTTTTCTTGCTAGTTTTGTAGCCAAAATGTTTCGTAGTAAATGGAATTAGTTTGTCGCAGCGCATAATAGTGAAGCAGAAGCGTTCATTCCAGCAAAAATCTAAAAATAATCTTTACGTCAATGTTTTTGCGTCTAAATATGCATTGCACTGCTGAGCATGGACCGTCCCCATTAATCGTTGCGCAGTTAATGATCCCTGAGAGACAACGTTATAATCACCACGCTTGGAAGAATTCGCTAAACGCGACATCCGAAACTTGATATTATGACTGTATTTTTAACTGTTTTTCTAGCAGTAGTAGGTCTACAGAAACTGCACTAGCTTTTTTTATTATCAATCGGGATCTTGCTCAATCATTAATAGTTTTATCAAAAATGGGAGATGCTTATCTACTTCTTCCTGAGTTATTTCGTATATCTTTATTGAAACGTTGCCGACACTATGGCTATAACTAGATACCTTGCGTAATACCTTTTCATCTATCGAGATTCTACCAGGTTCGTATCAGATTGTTCAGCCATGTTTTTCGACAATGACACCAATTTAGTTTTAACAGGTCAGGTCGCAACATACATCCTTTTAACCAACAAAATCACGTTTTCCCATTAAATTGGTCATATCGTATTGATCTGAACACGTTTATCTCAGCTCACAATAGTACATCAGGTGACCAGGTCAGCGTTACATAAGAGCTCTATTGTCAATGAGGTCATGCGACAACTCGTGCGAGTTACGAGTCGAGTACTATGCGTGTGCGCATGTGGTGATTTTTTTGTTGATGGGCTTTGTTTCTGGTATTGTTTTTAATGTTTTTTATTGTTACTCAAAATACTATGACATTTGGTATTTATTATTTTGTTAAGCTCCAAAACAAATGACGCCCAATATGACAGGATAAATGAATGCATATTGGTAACCATAGCTATCCATATTTATGTTTGATAGCATTTCGTTAAGGACAAAATTGTACCATGAAATACTGATAAGTAGTATTGCATATTCATATTATCATCATGATGACAACATTATGAAAACAATAACTAAAGACCCAGATAACGGTCTTTGCAATATAGTAAATCAAATCTATAATTACTTTACACTTTACTGTAACTCGCTCCACCAATGTTTACATTTTAAGAGTGTTATTTATGTTCCCCACCCATTACATTGAGTAATATAATTTGTTAAAACTACCGTAAGTGGACTTTAACAGGAACGCATTATGTGACGCAATTTGTGAAGTAATAATTGTCACTTACGTTTTATTACTGGTAAATGATTCATTGGTGAGAGACATTTATTTCTCAACCTGCAAGTAAACAACAAGGAGATGGACCAAGAATACAGTCTGATTAATCTAGCTTAGACTTTATAAGACCAACCATGGTTTAGTTGTATTTGGTTTCATTCAATTAAATTCTGGGTCTAAAACAAAGTTGCTTTACGCAGGATCTCTTGGATTTGATAATGAAAGTCGATTATGTGGAAAAAAAAAATACTTTATGCGATACTAGCGATAGCGACCCGCCCCGGCTTTATATGGATGCCATGTGGGTGCTACCACGCGGCTTAAGCTATTTTAACTATAAACCTACATCTCATATCACTCGTATCTATTGATGAAAACCGCATTATAATCCTTTGCGTAGTTTTAAAAGATCTATGCGTACATAGTGACAAATGGCGGGATTCGATACAGACCCAACTTTCAATTCATATTCTCTCATTACAAGTGCGTATTTTGCCTTCTGTTCTCTAAATTAGGACTTCAAAGTTATTTGACCGTGATCTAATTCAATATTGGCCAGTGAACTGGCGCCCTAAGCAACTGCATCGACATCGATCCATCAAACAACGTCAAATTATGCCTTCACTACTTTTTACGTTACCTTTCGGTAATCGATCATACTGCTGTACGTATTACCTTCACCATTGACTGCTAAATTAGTGACCCTGTCATAATATTACCACTTGACCTCCTGATCTTGCAAGCAATGTTCAAATTTCGACTCAATAACTGGATGATATATCGATAAAATGTTTGTGAATTCTAAGTCACGTCCATTAATGTCTGAAGACCACACACATGGCTTTCAAATCCCATTTAACTCTTAAAACTCAAAATACAACATCTAATTTACTTCGAACTACTTAAACTCAAACATTCATAGATGAGAGCCCTACGAAAACACACTCGGCGCGCATCAAAAATAATTTAAAATTAACTCTACGCCTTGCGTCAAGGAGTCGACAAAAATAGGGAGGCCACTTCCTTCAGGACTTCTCGAATAACGGATTAGAATAAGACACAGACGGGACACTGTCTATTGTGTTGCTGTTTGTGGATAATTGCAAAGGTATTCCAATTTTCATGATAGGATAAATAATTACTTTTCTATAGTCGTCATCGAAACTCCTAACTGTAATATCTAGTAAAGGTAAATGAGGTGCTGGAAAGAAGCAGATTGTTATAGTTACCCCCACTGTAATTAATCTTCAGGAGTAGGTAGGTAATGGAATTGCCAATTTATTATCTACGAATCCTACCAAAAACAACCTTACATTATAATACACCCCTGCCCAAACACAGAAAAAATAGCTTGACTCAATACAAAACTGTCTTAAAAATCCTACTTTTATTTCACTTACTTGATTATGTTCAATCTCTTTGCAGGTAAATCATACGACAGTAAGTACACCTGAATATTCAGTTCTGCTAGTGGAAATGTGTTGCTCTGTGGTCGCAGTGTGGCTTTAAAGTGGCGCGTCTGAGCCGCTAAGCCGGCTTTCCGATTGACTACGTCGATACAATGACGATATAAAATACCGCAGAAGCTGTAGCAATGTTTCTATTGTTGGTTTATATTATATAGACAAGTTTCGTTACCGGGACTGTAGTTGTAAATTTGAAGTAGGAAGTGCGATATTGTTCTGTTCTGATATTGACTCTGTGTTTATTGGCACAGCGGAGGTTGTATCTTATGAAATTGACGTGTTCTCAGTGTTATGGTACATTTCAAGTGTGTGTTTGTGTTAAGTTGACAGTTGAATATAACGTGAGTGAACCTAACAATTTAAGTGAATTAACGCTAGATAAAGACTATGGCGTAAGATAGCATGTGTGGTGCTAAGTGAACCAATTGAAAAAGAAAGCTTTGAATCAAATACGATAAGTAGCAAAGATGCACTGGACTAAACAGAAAACGGAAGACTTCAGACCCCTGGTAAGCAAATAAAAAGAACAGAAACATTCAATCTAGTCCATTCAAATAGAAGTGGTAAACAAAATTAAAAGAACAGTGAAACATTTAATAAAAACTTCAAATGCATTTCACAAGAGAAATCCGGTTCAGGAATTTGTTACTAAGTAATAGAATTGTAAAATGTGAGCAAAGAGTTTGTAATGCAAATGTTTTAAAACCTACTTTGAATGCATAGCCATGGTGCAGCCATCTTTGTGAGGAACATCTATTTGTATTGGTTCAACGCAAACCAGATAAGATGAATTATTTAGACCGAGATAAAAGAAAGTGACTCAAGGACGCTTGCAAAAATTCGCTAACGTTTGCTTCAAAATTTAATTTAATTTCCGTGGAATTTTCTGGTAGTTGTTAAACTCATTAGATCATGCTTGCACTCTATTATAAACATACCATGTAAGATGTGATCTTAAAAGACGTAAAAAAATGATAGTTTAATTTTTTTTTATCTGGTTAAAAATTTACAAAACATTCTGGAGACAGTTTTTTTCGGTTGCCTTAACCTGAGCATGACATTTATCTTCCGGTTGTAAAGTCAATTCAACCAAAACATGGGAAGAAGAATAAAAACAACTGCAATATTAATGCATGAAAAACGGATGTATGACAGGCTACACGAAAGAGAACAACGAAATAGCTTCTCTAGAAATAATTGTTGCACTATCACTATCATGCTGCTTGCAGTAGCCTTAAAGATGGTGTATAACGTTGCTTCAACCAACGTTTAAGGCAGAAAAGATTGTGTACTATTCAGTTATTTCACCGCCTAGTTGGCAGAACACCCCACAGATAAAGTCAACTCAAGAAACAAGTTATGACGTTCGCCGTTATACAGTTGCCGATAAAATGTCATGATGTATGGAAGTCTCAACTGATCCATAATAACGCCCCGACCGAATTTGGGCTCATGAAGCGAGAAAACTAGCAAGTCTTGAAAAAGGAAATGAAATAGACAACAGACGACGTCAAGTTTGCTCGTGGAGAAAGTTATCCAGACATTCCACGCTGTTATAAAAATAATATCCACCACTATAGCCCGACCGCTGTAAACACGGCCCTCTCGTGAACTAAAATTCTTCTTCACGTGGTCGCGCTTACAGCGGTCGGGCTATAATCGGAAAAAACTGACGTCATAGGACGCTGCAGGGAAACGCCGCATTCTTGAAACCTAGTGTGCTTGACTCGATCCAGCCAACACTTTACCGCAGTCGTTCAACCCTCGTAGGCGTGACTTGGTATTCATACTCTCGTATCGCACTACGACTCCATGTACGCTACAGTCAGAACGTATATCGTGCAGATGTTTTGTTGATATTACGCGCTTGCTTCCGTTTTTAGAATGTTTTGCTGTCGTCATAACTGTCTGTGTTTATTGTGCTTGGGCTTTAATTCTGTGCTTGCATTCCTGGGTGTGTGAGCCAGCGAAAAAGGGCTCTTTTTGTTTGTGTGGGTTTTGTGAATGTTTTTTATAATAGAGTATGGGTGCAGCTGAACTTCACCGCAATAGTACAGTAAATGTATTGCTATCGAAGTTGTATGGTTTTCGACAGAACCGCTAATTGGGCCGTCTTTTTGGAGGCCTATGTTGAAGCAATCTCATTCGCCTAATACCGTATGGATAACACAGGTATAATTTCGCCCGCCACCCACGTTGCGTACGTGAGGGTATTACATCCCACGTGATAAAGGACGGTCTGATAAGAAGACAGATTTGCCAGGCACTATGTAAATCACGAAACTTTTTGGAAATGTTTCCACCTCACTAGCAAAAATAAAGAATGGCATATAAAACTCCTGAGAAAAAGCTATGCGGTTCAATAGTTTCCTACAAATGTACTGACTCCCACTATTAAAAAGGATTAACATGCAGATCCACGTTAAAATACCAAACGCATGTTTGTTGTGACGGCAACCGTTAGGTAAACTTACAACCTCGCATACCAACTCTGAGCAAATAAGATAAATCTCGTTTTGTTTAAAATCCGCGAGTGTAAACCCAAGTAATGACCGAAAATAGATTAGAATTCTATAGCTAACAATTAATTTCCATCACGGTAAATCTCTCGGAACTCATAAAAAGCCGAATTAAATCAACACACCAGTTTGATCTATAAATATACCGTTACAAGTTTTAATGAATTTCTTAAGCGCAAGCGCAACCCTAACCGAATCTCGGAGCTTTTTTCAATGAACATCAAATAGAAGTCGGACTTCCTGCCTCTCTTCTTAATAGTAAGTGGTTCAATACTTTCGTGGAACGATATTTTATAACGATCCTTTGCCGAAAATAGTTTGCCCAAAAAAGATATAATCGATCCGTTGGTCTACTGGTTGTGGATTTAGGTCCAAAACTCCCTTTTTAGGATGACGATAAATTGTAATGTTTATAAATTCTAAAATACTCGAATATTGCTAAGCTCGCCTCCACCCCCACCCCGTGATCGAACCCTCCAACCCATCAAATGGAACCTGATACCGTCTTTGGCAACTGTGGATAAAACACTTTAGTCCTTAGGAGAGTTAAAAGCATTGTGGCAGTGTTCTACGTAAAAAGAAAATAAAAGTATCACTTAAACATGCCGTGTTAGAAGATTTTGGTGACGGAAGACATGACACTGACATCGTTGGCAAATTAGGTCGGCGTGCTAAAATAACCCGAAGTTTACCATGTGCCTGACCTTGAGTTGGGAGATGCTAATTACCTTGATGTTTTGGAAGACAACTGATGAGGCGTTGCTCTAATTTTGAACGATGTATAGTGTAATAAATGCCGTTACTGAAAGCAAATCGTGTTTGTATAAAAAAAAAAACGAAATATGTTACAATGCGAAAAAATGCTCGAAGTTTTTAAAAAATAGACCACGTAAAATTCGGCTGCGACAAAAACATTTAATAATATTTTTCGATCCCATACCATGCATGACGGCTCATTATATACCAAAATTTTTCGTCGCATTGTGCCATTTCTCTCACGAACATTCGTTACCTGTATTCAGTGTATATATTCAAAACATGTGATAAAAAGATGCCGTGAATATTTTGCATTAATAATGTTGTTTAAACGGTCGTGGCGTGCCAAGCGATCCGAACGAGCGATGATGCATACTTCCTGTTGTTCCGAATCTTGGAGACATCCATTTAAGAATTACTTGTATTTCGTACCTTGTTGCCGCACGGATACAGCCTTTGTCTGATCCTGGTAACGAATAGGGCCAAGGTCAACCCATCCTTCGCCATTAATCTTGGAATAATGGATTATGCGGCAGAGGTGGGGCATTCACCTGTGTTTTAATAACGTGCTAAGGTCATCTATCCACGCCCGTCGACTGTCATGCGTGGAGATTATGAGCAATATCTTACAATGATTCGTGTGGAGGCGGAAGAGCGTTAATCTAAGTCTTAGATATGTTAATTATGCCGACATTTGTTCCTTGATAGTGCAGGATCTCTTAAGCAAAATAGGTGCTATCTATTTTTTTTTTACTTTCAGGGCCTATTCACGCGTCTCTTGCGCGTCTTTAAAGAGGGTCTCTGTTATGTCTAAACTTCTTACTTCTGAGATCCAGAAAATATCTCTTCAGGCTATTTTGTCGACTGCTTCAGTCTGTCTTGATGGATCAAGGCGTGTTTATAATCTTATATTGTTTGCTGAGCCGCCGGTGCTGGATCAGCGATTGCGTCCGGTCAAGCTGAACGGAGATATCGGCTTACGCGCGCTATTTCCTTATCAGGCCCTTGGACGGTTTTTGTTAAGTGATTCACTGAGGATTTATTCGTACCAGTTGGGATTTTGATTACGCAATTTATATTGTGCGTTAAAATGGAGAGCTGTCTACTTATGAGATCATGGTTTATTTGAAGATGGCTCTTCAGCTGCAAGTGCTTTGTCAGATTGGGTATCGTATGAAACGAGCGCCCTGGCATATGGATTCGCTTACCAGATGACGTGCCCTATTTCATGCAAGTGATCACATACTTTGATGAGCAATTTTATTAAAACAAAAGGGGTAACGACAGGGTAGACAACATAGCATCAGTCTACGGGGACAAAAAAAATGTATTTAGTTCGTCAGTCAGATAAAAAAAAGATATGTATTTTTTTGCTTTATCATATTAATTAAAAATGCCTTACATAGAACGCATTAAAGTTGGAGAGTGGGGGCTTGCTACGTCACAATTATATTTAAGCAATAGGGATGACGACAGGGTAAAAAAGGAATTTAGTCCGTCAGTCAGATAATAAAAAAAATAGATATTTTTTTTGCTTTCACATATTAATTAAAATGCCATAAATAGAACGCATTAAAATTGGAGAGTGCGGGCTCGCTACGTCACAATTAGGTTTAAAATCTACCTAACGGTGACGTCATGCCACATTTTAACACTATATCCACGTGATCTTTGTATTACTTACGTAAAAATAGTAATACGTGTCCAGTATTTTTTAATAACCTAGCTATAATAGTCGTCATCTCCATTTCTGCATTTACATGTCTGGAAATCTCTGTGTAGAAATTATAACTATTGACCTAGTATTTTTTTTTGTCTGGAATCAAAAAATACCGTCTTTGCATTTGGCGCTATTTAGACTGGTAGTTTTAAGCGTGCATTCAATGGCACTGCAGTATTTCCTGTTATGTTGTTACAATAAATAAACCATTTCACTTCCCTTGACGTCCCCTTTAGAATGCTCTAGCAGCCTTCATTTATATATGGAAATTGACTAAACATTAAAGCAATTAACGCGATGACTTGCGAATACTAATGAGGATCTTAGTGCTCAATAGGTGTGTCATTAGCTACAAGCAACCTTGAGCTGATTGTTTAAGGCATATTTTGAGATAAACTCTCTAACATTCAGATTATAAACGAAATAACTGCGCAAAAAGCAAATGGCTAACACAGGCCAGAACATCAAGCAACTCCAAACTGCCAAATTTCTTTGATAGTTTTTCAACATTATCACAAAAGAATAAGGTTCATGTTCAATTGGGAAAATTTGACAGTTTGGTATAGCTTGATGTGCTTTTTTTTTAGGGTGGTAAATCATCAAATTACTCCTTACGCTCTGGGTGGAGCGAAAGGGAGTGTCAGACTTGAACCCATCTATGTTCCTTCCTTAGCCCTTTATGTTCCGGGGTAGCGGTAACCCTTTCGGACAATCCCGCCTAGCTCGATATGCCTATATCGTGGATATCGACCGCGCGTCTCTTAGCGGAGGAACTTAAAAATGTAAATTATTTGTTCTATACATAATAATACCTTGATCTTCAATATTGTTCGACCTTGGTCAACCTTGATGTCTGCTTATTAGTGGGCAAGGTTATGGAGCACATAGATATGTTTTAATATTTTCGTTTTGTACGTATGTGTGTGTCCTTATTAGTCTTGAAGCGTATTGTCTCGTCAATTCTAATAACAAAGTAATTACGAGTATACGACTAGTAAAGTTGCAGTACGTACTCTACATAGCATATAATTATTTGAATTCACAGTAAATTTCCCAATGCTGCCATTGAATTTTACTGCATTTATCACTATGGGGAATATCGGGGAAGTCCACCAAAGCGTTTTTCACTTTTTGTTTAGGCACCAAACTCTACAACTAGATTCGGTGCTATAGCGAAAAATTAGGTTGTAGATGTAGATTGTTTTTCGCTGACCGTTTTGACTTTAGGTTTTGGGTCCAATTGTGTATGAAACGTGATTGATCTCTGTTACCATTCAGATAGAATGGATTCTATGATGTTTTACAGACATCATTGTTCCAGTGTGAAAGAGACGGAGCTATACATATAACACGGATACCACTATTTCTTTTTCGCAAAGAAACAACATTTTACGATTAATAATACATCACCAGTACTTGAAACTCATTTCTCAAATTCGAAAAGGGTTGCGAAGGACTAGAAATGTAAAACTGGAAAACATGTTGTTTTCGACAGACATTCATTAAAAGAGACGCGTGGTTACAGCCTCAGTGGGGGTAATCCTACTACATACGTACTTAATTCGTAAGGAATGATTCATGCGGCAAGCGTTCTTACGTTTGTATAGATAGTCTTGGTGAAATGTGTGAGGTGGGATCTGGACTGAATGCATTGTATAGGCTGGAATGTTGGATCGAGTATTGCCATAATAATGTATGTTACTGTAGAGTGGAGAGGTTGAATAAATTCCACTTTAAGCAAATATTTCGTGGACTGACTCGTATGTAGGGATACATATCACTACATAGTATAAAACAAAATCTCTTTCTCTGTCCCTTTATCCCTATGTATGCTTAAATTTTTAAAACTACGCAATGGATTTTGATGCGGTTTTTTTTAATAGATATAGTAATTGAAGAGGAAGGTTTATATGTATAATTTGTCGACATATTATGCGGGCGAAGCCGCGGGCGGAAGCTAGTTGTGTTATAAACATATCTGTGAGATAGTTCTTCAAGCGTTATTGCTTTACATTGGAGCGACGATTTTGCCTGTGATGCCTGCCTTCGTCATCATTAACTAAACTTACATTTCCCAATGCTCCCAACAGATTGGATAGCGACAATCAATGATTAGTTTAGGAAGAGTGTGTGTGTTCGGGTCGGCTTTCAGTCTAACCGTATGCAACGGAATACCAGTATTTAGCCACGAACCCCTAAATTTAAGAAGGTTATAGTTGCAAATAAAATAAATGCATAGTTTGTAGCGACTTAACATACCAATATATGAGACCGACGGAACATAAATACAATTTGCAAAGAGCATCTTGGGATCTGCCAAGATTACTCTCGTAGTCTTGATGTAATAGTGCCTGGTAAATAAGTAGACCATTATTTATCAAGCGGCGGGCGGTCGCAAACCTAAAGAGGGCTAATCTTTGCAATATGTATGGCTTAGACCCGACTAGCGTTGCCCAAAACTTCGGAATATTCCGGATTACTGCAAAACCAGACAGTTGCACCCAAAACCTGATACAACCATTACATGACAATTTTCTAATCGAATGTTTATCTCGTAAATAAATGTAATCGAAGCGGTTTCGTGTTGTAAAATCGATTAAACCAAAATGTTAAATGCAATTTATTGGGTGTTTATCGGACACTCCTTTTTTGTGAATATCTAACTCTTAGACACCTTGATTATGTTTGGTAATTTTCCAAAAGATATGTTTCGGTAGGTATTAAATGGCACTGATTGGATCTTTCTGCTTGAAAACGTGAAAAACATTTAGAAAATGTAACCGGTATGTGTCCAACTGAATCGTTCCACTGCTGGACAAAGGTTTTCCCCTAATAACTTCCAGCGTTTTCAGTCCAGGGGTAATCTGCGTCATTGTTTGTTGGATTCGTCCCGGCATTCTCCATGTCATTTATGTGGGGGTTCCAATTTGAAAACGTGAGTAAAATTTTAAGTCTGTTTTCCGCTTGTTACAGGTTGAAGAACGCAAGCGTGCGATATGGGAAGCATCAATATCGCGCCGCGAGGCGTTGCTGCAACGAGAACGCGATCGAACGGAGCGGTTGGAGCGGCAGCGCGCCGCCGCTCGCTCCGCTCCTCGGCCAGCGTTCGCTTTCGGCTCGTCCACACCTCGACTACTTGAGCCGGTAGACTCGGCTGGATTCTTCTGGGCCGCGCGCAGGTTAGTTTTCTTTAACTGTTACTGTGTCTGTTACGGGTATCGTTGCAAATGACAATGTTGCAGCGCGCGTTACAGGTCGTGTTGTTAGTGGATGCGCTACCTTATGTTAATTTTAATGATCATTGTTAAATGGAAGAATACTAACATTTTTACATTATATTAATAAAAATGTAAGCAAAATCATCAGGCTTATCTAAATAAAAGTTAATTCTGCAATGTTTAGCAGTAATATCATGGTCACAAAAAACGAATTGATCCGTCTGTATTGTTTTCATTAACAATGATCGTTGACAATATTTTTGTTTACAAAACAAATGAAGGGCGAAGCCGCGCGTAGGCCGGTTAGCTTTTTTTGTGAACCTGTAATTAATTACCTTATTCATTTGGGCAAACGTGCATTAATGAAAACAAATATACGATTTAGGTATGATCCTAATTTATTATTATTTAAACCGCTACTGATTTTTATGTTGGGTTATTTTAATTAGCAAAACTTAAGTAGGTAATTAAAGCTTCCCAGATTTTCTTGCTTTGCTTTTTTTTGGGTCCCTTACGGTGTCGGTAATACACAACTTACGGCAGAACCCCAGTTAATAACTAGATGTCGATTTTTTTAATTTTATTTTCTTTTTTGTGCACTAATTGTTGTTTTTTTATTTTTCCACACCTCCAGTACCAACCCCATAGATCAGATGAACTTTTTTGAATCACTGTAAGCAGGTTTTTTTTTTTCAAACTTTGTTTTTTTTTAATTTTACTAATTTGAAATGTTGTATTTTTTACTAATTTTTGTTTTTAATCACATTTGTTCCAATTTTAAAATGCAATGTAATGCTAGAAAACTATGTAAATTGTAAATAGCTTAGCTAGTTGAACAAAACTGTAGATAATTTTATAATTGTAGATAATTTAAAGTAGCGTAGTGTGCATGATACAAGCATGATTTGTGTTATATGTTGTTAGAATTGTCTCATAAAATGATAATTTTATCTTGGCCATAAATAACCAAAATTAAGGTACTTACTTATTAATCATGAAAAAAAAAATCTTCAATAGAATTACCCATCTTGAAGTAGACTTCATTTCCACGCTATCGTTTCTACTCCAAATTCATTTCCGTGGGTGACCAATACGGGCTTTTTAAGCCATTTAAAACTATTATGAGTCTTCTTAACCATATAAAACACGGCAAAGTGCGTGGCGAACTCACACGAAGGGTTTTGTACCACCACACAATTGTTTATCACTACATAACATTTAAACTTTTATACGAAAAAAAAAACTGCAAGCTCATTTCTATGGCGTCACTTTATTATATTTTGTTTTTCTGTAGTAGACATTCTGAAATTTTAAGTGTTACGTTTCACAAAATAAAGCCCTGTGTCGGACGAATACCGAAGCCTTGAGGCTCCTGCAGACAAGCGCTGCGCGACAGCGAGACACGACTCATGTACAATAATTTAATAATTTATTAATATGATAATAAAAATTGTGTTACCACAATAGCGTTGCACTGCACGTCGCGCCTGTCTGCGGAAGCATTAAAGTAGTAAGGTCCCGTCCCGTTTGTTCCCTTTGAGTACGGAACCCTAATTATTGAAATCACTAGGAATTATATTCGTATTAGATACCTATAAATACTCGTCATTTAATAAAAGACCAGCAGTAGACAAAATGACGACGACCTTACCTTCTTATTTATATCTTTTTGAAATTTCTTCGTATCAATAATAGTGTACCCAGTAATTAGATTAAACCTGCCAATAGATTACTAGAAGCGACAATAGTGATAATACTGTTTCAATGTCATTTTGATAAGGAAGGCGAAGTGTTTATTATAAATGCAGCTGATTGCCACACTGATATTTATTCCCCTGGTTGGAGGAAGTACCTATAATAACATAACATCATCATCATCTGCCTAGCCTTTTCCCAAATATGTTGGGGTCGGCTTCTGGTCTCACCGGATGCAGCTGAATACCAGTATTTTACATGGAGCGACTGCCTATCTGACCTCAACAACCCAGTAACTGGGCAATACGATACCCCTTGGTAAGACTGGCTGTCAGATTTTCGGGCTTCTGTCGACTCGTAACGACTGTTTAAGATGCACAAATGACAGCGGGACCAACGGCTTAACGTGCTTTCAGAGTCACGGATGAGTCTCAGTATGTAAAGATGGTCACCCATCCACGGCCAACCCCGGCCTATAATAACATAACATCACGCCTTATACAGTGTGTTAGCTTAAACGAGGGACATACTATCAGGTTGTATAGTGATCATTAAAATCAACAACTTTGTCCATGGGACCAACTCTGAAATACCTATGAAAAAAAATATCAGCTGTTCCATACATTTTGACGAATTATGCGAACATAAATGTAGGTACTGAACAGCTGTTTATTTTTCATTTGAGGTATAGTTCCATAGTCTAAATTGTTTATTTTCATGAGTATAGTAACCATTGAAAGTATGTCCCTCGTTTAACATACCACACAGTATAACCGAAGGGTTGGGCAGTGGTGTCCCTTTAGTAGCCAAATTTGCTAGTTATGTTTAAGTCCTAATATTAGGCGACCTTAGGGCCTATGCACACCACGTTTTTTAAACGCGCCGTCGACGCGCGTTTGTAGCGATACAGACGCGATACGCACGCAAGTCAGACGCAGCCTGTAGACCTTTGCACACCTGACGCGCTTGTGTCGCGATGCAAACGCGCGTGTGTAGCGATACAGACGCGATACAGACGCGCGTGTGTAGCGATACAGACGAGATGCAAACGCGCGTGTGTAGCGATGCAGACGCGATTCAAACGCTACTAGCGTAGATTCACACTTCCCTTTCCCTCGTTGCTAGCGCTCGTATCGGTGTCGCGCGTTTGAATCGATACAGACGCGCCGGTGCCGCGCGTTTGTATCGATACAGACGCGCCGGTGCCGCGCGTTTGTATATACTACTACTACAACTGTACATGTCCAAGTCGAACACAAAACGCACAAAAGATCGGGTTTACTAACATATTAGGGCCTATGCACACCACGTTTTTTAAACGCGCCGTCGACGCGCGTTTGTAGCGATACAGACGCGATACGCACGCAAGTCAGACGCAGCCTTTAGACCTTTGCACACCTGACGCGCTTGTGTAGCGATACAGACGCGATGCAAACGCGCGTGTGTAGCGATACAGACACGATGCAAACGCGCGTGTGTAGCGATACAGACGCGCGTGTGTAGCGATACAGACGCGATACAGACGCGCTCGATTGCTACTAGCGTAGATTCACACTTCCCTTTTCCTTGTTGCGGGGGAAAGGGAAGGCGCGCGCGCTAGCGCTCGTATCGGTGTCGCGCGTTTGAATCGATACAGACGCGCCGGTGCCGCGCGTTTGTATCGATACAAACGACGACAAACTGCTCTGCAGGATAAAAACGCGCCGGCGACGCGCGTTCCCAAAACGCGCGTCGACGGCGCGTTCAAAAAACGTGGTGTGCATAGGCCCTTAATGTGCGCAAAACATAACAAAACGAACAACTAACCGGTTCTCACTGAGTTACATTTTTATGATAATTTTACAACAAACTTGAATAAATAAATATTGCGTTGAGAATGGTCTTGGTGCATATTTATGTAACTTGTTTTATTTACTAGGATTTGTGTTCATTGATGGCTTTGGAAGGAACAAAAATAGAGGTCAAGAGCAGATAATAATAATAATATCCTTAGACATTTCACACCATATAGTCCCAAGCTAAGCAACCTAGTGCTTGTGTTATGGTAACGAGATGGCTGATAAACTACTTATATACATTGTTTTTTTAAACGATGGATGGATTGTGTGAAAGGTGATAGGGCTAGGAAGGGAGTGACTACCGAGATGACGACCAATAGAGAAGTATGGAAGAAACGGACATGCTGCGCCGACCCCAAATAAATTGAGATAAGGGCAGGAGAATGATAATGATGATGATACATTTTTTCTTGTAAATACATACATAATTATGCATAGAAAAACACCCAGACCCGGAACAAATACTTGCAGGTCGTACAAATATTTGTTCCGTGCGGGAATCGAACCCGCGAAATGCTGCGCAGCAGTAAATCGCTGAACCACTGCGCCAACCGTGATCTATTCAGCATTAAAACAAAAGCTATTTGCTCACTCCTAAGCGTAGTAAATTTCTATGGAAAAGTACGGGCAAAAAACTCTACGAACTCACTCTTACTTAATTAAGTGAGATCAAATTCCCAGAGCTGCGAAACATTTTACCAAACCCAGTGAAAATCGTTACATCGACGTTAATACCCTCAAGTTCACGTTAAGGGTGAAAGTCAATAAACTGTCTGGGTGCAGAGCCGACGGCCCAGCCCCCGGGGGTGACGCATATAGTGCTCTATTATAACTAAAAACTCGTCTGCAAAGTGAAACATGATTGCAAAAATGTTTCAAAAAAAAGTTGATGGATTTTTTCAATTTTATGTAGTGGTGTTGCATGGAATAAATGATATAGTAATAAGCTGTTTTGAAAGCATAACCGTCACAAAGTATTAGACTTTTTTAATTCAGTAGGTAGGTACTTTTCTTAGTTTATCTTGAACGTATGTGGGAAAAACATCTACATAACATAGCTGGCAAAATGTGGGTGTACTATAGTGCCAGCACATCAAGTTACCACAATCTGTCAAATTTCTTTGATAGTATTTCAACTTTATTGCAAAAATATAAGGTTCATTTTTAATTGAGAAAATTTGACAGTTAGGGATAACTTGATGTGCTGGCGTCTGTACCTATACCTAATCCTTCGGGGATTACATGCGTAATATTATGTTGTCTTTAGTAATATTTTAGGTATGATTTTAATGCAATAAGCCCATTAGATGTTCGCCTATTAGAAGCCGTTTGCTTATAAGAGCTCGACGATTTCTACGGTTATATTTATTGTCGTTTCGAGAGATTTTTTCCTTCTCTACATGGGCAGAGAGGCCTGTGCCCCATGGACGGGATAATCTTCATCATGAAATACATTTTAAATAATAACATTATAAAAACAAAGTATGTGGTTATTCAGTTTGCAACTATTTAATTTTCCATTAACTACCCTCGCATTGTATTTGCGTAGGAAAACATATTAGATTACTGGAATATTCTTAACTTATCACGTAGCTTGCAGGTAAATTGAAAATAAATCCTTGTATGAAATCATCTTCCTAATAATAAATTCAAGGCATGTTTCTTCAAGAATGTCGTTCTTACAGAACTCATTATAATAATTAGAATACTTGTATGTATGATGAACTTAGACTCGCTAAACTCGGAAGATGATGAAGAGATTTTGAAGAGTTTTTCATAAGTATTTTCAGTACCTAACTTATTAGCACTGTCCTTGACGAAGCAGTGGTAGCCCAGAGGGATCTGCCCCGACTTACGAGTTCTAGGTCGTGGGTTCGAACCCAGCCAGGTGTTTTACTTTGTGTCAAAAATGCCATCACTGCTCTCAAAAGACAAATTTAAACATCGTGAGAAACCATGTCCTAGAATCGAAAATTCCAAGACACGTGACATCTACCAACCCGCACTAATGACCATTGATGGTGGATCACGGCCGACTCTCTTCTCAAAGAGAGGAGTCCTGTGTCCCAGCAGGAACATTTTAGGCTTATATTATTATGTATTACTAGCTTTTGCAAGCGACTTCGGCCGCGTGGAGTTCGATTATAACGTACAGAGAGTTGAAAATTCAATGCCTAATAAAAAACCGTCGCGTTAAAAGACCGCCCGTGTGGACGACGGCTTATCTATGATACCGTCTGATAGTTATAATCAGCTGACGTCAGGTATTCCTATGATCTTCTAGCCACATTGCGTTTGACGACTAAAGGGTTGTTGGCACAATGACGAAGAAACGTCTCTAAAAATATCGGCAATCATCAGTGGACCACTTAATATTAGGTTAACTATATCGAAAAATTATTTAAATACTTGTTCCATCGAATTAATTCATAGTTTCGGCTTACGAACCACTTGCTCAAAGATAATTGATCTTCGAACTTTAGAGAATATAATTGTCTAATTCAAATTCCAATAGAAAAAATAACAAAAGTAATTTCTCAAATTCTTTGGCCCGGAGGCTTGCCTTGATGACTCATAAGTGGAACATTTATTTTTATGTATATAATTAAAAACTAGTTTGTTAATTGATAGCAAAAACTGGCGGGTGCAGGTGTGCCAATAAAATAACATACACCTGGTGACTGAAATAAATGGTTAAATATTTAATAGACTTAACTATATTGTTATATAGCTAACTAGCTTTTGCTCGCGGCTAAGCACGCGTTAAATTTGTAGTAAAGTAATTCGTTATTTTACATATAAACCTTCCTCTTGAATCACTCTATCTTTAAAAAAAAACTGCATCAAAATCCGTTGTGTAGTTTTAAAGATCTCTAGGTACTGACGCCTGCACATCAAGTTATCCCAAACTGTCAAATTTTCCCAATAGAACATGCACCTTAGTCTTCTATACCTATTAATATTATAAAGAAGAAAGATTTTTATGTACTTAACGGATCTGGATGAAACATGGCACAAGTATAGATTATAGTCTGGAATAGCATATAAGCTACTTTTAATCCCGGAAAAAAAATACGGTTCCCGTGGGATAATTTCCTACATACACGCGGGCGAAGCCGCTCGCAAAAGCTAGTTTGTAATAAAGTTGAAAAACCCTCTGTACATGATCTGCATGGCTTATTTTGTGACGGTGCTTGAATGTACAGACGCCAGCACATCAAGCTGTAAAATTTTATCAATTAATAATGAACCATAAGTCTTTGCAATAAAGTTGAAATACTATCAAAGAAATTTGACAGATTGTGGTAACTTGATGTGCTGGCCTCTGTACAGTCAGTTTAATTAACTGCTAAGCAATCTGACACCCAACATCAGTTGGACGTGTTATAGCCATTTCAGTCAACTGTGAAAGAATAAAAAGTTGTTATTTGACTAAACGAACAATTGAATTCCGTGTGTTTCTCTATCAAAACACACTTGCTTCTTCAATTCACTTTAGACACTGGCTTTGTTTGCTGTCATAAAAAATAGAAAAGAATTGTCGGTGGTATCTTTGACAGTTGTTGCTTAATATTATCACATAAAATAACGACTTATTCCTTCAAGATATTTGTGTCCCTTTTAAGCTCTCAATTAGCATCTTGCTAATAATGAAAAACAAGTAAATAAAGCCGTCCGTTTCATACACAGGATAGAAGGTAGTCGTCATACTTCGAATGTTCACTCGTCATCCATCAGATAGGATCTGAACCGCGACTCATTACTCAGTCACTATATTGGCCATAAAATTAGGACATCTGTTCCAACTTGTAAATACACTGTTGGCCAAGCATAATGACACAGTGATAATTTTTTTTTATACCCTTAAATTCAATGATGCATTCTGGTTTACACACCTGTGAACTCGTCTTGCAGTTCCAATTATTGGATACTTTGGATATAAAAACGCGAATTCTTAAATAATTATTTTATTCTGTTTTTTAGTATTTGTTGTTATAGCGGCAACATAACATCATCTGTGAAAATTTCAACGGTCTATCACGTTTCATGAGATACAGCCTGGTGACAGACGGACGGACAGTGAAGTCTTAGTAATAGGGGTCTTAGTACCCTTTGGGTACTTACACGGAACCCAAAAAAAAACAAATCATTCTTTGTGTGTGCTACATAGTTCTTTCTGTTGAGTACAGTGACTTATCGTACGTTTATGAGCTGATGTGAAGTTTTTTATAAATTGTTATGTTTATTTTTTACCAATCATTTTGATAATAAATTTTCCGCGATGTGTATCTCTTGTGATTAGATTTGCAACTGTTTTTCGATTTAATTATAAAGTCACATTTTGTTTTATTGACATAAATATAATTATGATGATTTCATTTAATTACCTGGCACTTGATCTACATAATCATAATTAGCAACCACGTGCCACAAACCGCTATTACAAATAAAAAGTAGCTTTACACGGCCGACCAAATTTATATACCCAGCCGTAATAATACAGTTATAATTTCGCGTAATCACTGAACATACCGTGTTGGTAAACTATAAAGCTTGTTTGGAGTTTATTTTGGCTTTCAACTCTGACATTCCAGATTCTAGACTCAGAACTATTTAGGTCACATGCCTAGGCGGTGTTAAGTAGAGCGAATTTTAATTACTAGTCTTCTGGACGCCGCGTTTACGTAACCTGTCATGTTTGTTTATTTTTTTATTCTGAAGCGAAAATCTGAACAATGGAAGATTATTGACTCAATGGGAATGACTGTTAAGAGGATCCGTTTTATACTTACCCATTGAATTGCTTCAATATTCAATAATATATTTATTCTATTCCACAAGCTATCAGGTTATCCCATTTTCATTTCCCCATTGAATTTATTCAATACCTACTCAATATTTACTTATTGCATTCCACTGTGTGAACTTAGCTGGCAGGCTTACATAGACATGATTATTCTTAACCTTGCGGGCAGCTGATTAAGCTTCGCTTGCCGGGGTAGGTCCGTGGATGAGTAACCATGTCTGCATAATGAGGCTCTTCGGTGAGCAAGTTAAGCCGTTAGGTCCCGGCTGTCATTTGTGAATCTTTGACAGTTGCTACGGCTCGTCAGAAGCCCAAAAATCTGACAACCAGACTTAGCAAGGGGTATTGTATTATCCAGTTTAGTAAGTTGTTGATGTCATATAGGCAGTCGTTTGAAGAAAATATTGGTATTCAGGTAAGACTGGTAGTCGACCCCAACATTATTGGGAAAAGACTAGGCAGATTAATATTTAGTTTTTTAAAGATTTACACATTCACTTGTTAACTTGACCTCAGTAAGTTTTCCTTAAGTGGTTGGTTGTTGTTTGCGCGTAATGACGACTTAGAACTTGCTCTACAACTATATTCCAACAAGGAACAACTATTAACTGCGATCTCGAAGTTCGGATTAATATAAGTTACGTATATAAACTGCTGTTTGTGTGCAGAAGAGATTTCTCGCTCTTTTTTTCTTCAGGATGGGAAATCATTAAATGACTCCTCCCGCTCTGGGTGGAGCGGA
Organism: Hyppa rectilinea; assembly: GCA_951799385.1. Lineage (NCBI taxonomy): Eukaryota > Metazoa > Arthropoda > Insecta > Lepidoptera > Noctuidae > Hyppa > Hyppa rectilinea. Next base: position 14,939,799 of record OX637323.1, read on the forward strand.
AAGGAGTGTCCGACTCTTTCTGAATAAAACCCATCCATATTCCTTCCTTAGCCCGGAACATAAAGATGTTCCGGGGTAGCGGTAACCCTTTCGGACAATCCCGCTTACCCGGCAGAAAGAGATCTCCCTAGGCAACAAATAAAAGTTCATTATTTTATAACAGCGAAGTAATAAAGATAGAATTCCGTGTTAATAATTTTCCCTAAATCAACACGAAAAATCAGTTTTCATAATTCTCATTAACACTTTAATGAAAAACCACAATAATCGCCCTTTGAACAAATACGGGGCCTTGTCAAAGGCGTTAACTAGATTAACAAAAACGATACCTCTGCATGTGACACGCGCCTTAATTACTCTATGACACGAAACACAAACTTAAACCACACGCGATGTATTCGAAAATAGTTTTTATATCAAAGTGTTAAAGTGCATGGTAAGGGAAAATTAATTTGTGTAAATGTTAGTGCGTTAGTTGGATAGTGAGAATTGTTATTCTTGGTGATACACTAATCCATCATAGGTTCTTGGAATGATGTGAGTAATAGACTGTAACTATATTGGAGACGAACCTAGTTCTGTCAGCCGCTTGAATCAAGTCTATTTGAACAAAATGTCAGTGTATATTTAAATAGAATAAATAATACTTAGTCAGATTATAAACCTTCCTTTTTTTTTTAAATCACCTAATGACTCCTCTTCCTTCTCATGCCTGAGAGATATTTCTCAACAGCATGTGAAGCTAAGTCAGAGGCCCATGGGCAGTTTAGAAACTCTGACACCAGGTTGGTCACTAACCACACGATAAAGAAAGAAGACTCCTCCCGCTCCGGGAGGTGCTGAAGGGGGTGTCAGACTCTTACTGACTAAAACTCATCCCTGTTCCTTCCTTTTTAACACTTTGTTTTGGGCCAGCAGATTCGGCAGGCATTGGCTTTAACGGGCTCTTTCAACTGTGCCGAAATTTCGACTTTAAACCTGCTTGCGAGAAAAATCACATCATAAATGAACATTCAAAATGCAGTTTAGTCAATTTTCAGGCGATTTCAAATACCAGGAACACAACCAAAATAAACAAAACGAAACGCTTAAATATTACGTAAAATGTACCTAATAGGAAAACCAATACAAATACATAAATAAAACTGCGGAACAATTTTGTTGGCCTACACTGTACCTAATGGACCGACGTTCCCGTTTTGTCGTAAGTCAAAGGACGGAAGTGGGTCAATATTGCTCGACCACATTGTACCAGTTTGACACTAGTTTAGTACTAATTCATTCTTGCGGTGCAGTGCCGTAGTCATATATGGTGCAATGTGGGTCACAGGCCTCAGTATTGGAACCTAGTGGACGACGACGTAACGTAATATTTGAAATTGGTTCCCGGAAATGCAATCTGCATTTTTGGCTGATTACACTTTCGTAATTATGGCGAGTCGTTTATGATAACTGCTGATTGGTTCGTAGTTTATCGTTTCATTTATTTCGGTGAAGTGCAGATAACTGAGACCGTTCTTGAGGTAACTGCGCGGTGCGGGAGGGGTATGCTGACGCGACGCGAGAACTCACTGATTTGTCAACTTGACCACTTTTACCCCCTCACGCACCGCGCATCTACCTCAAGAACGGTCTCAGTAAAGCGGTCGGACTGTAGTGCCTTTTTTAAAAGGGTGACAGGGTGAAAAAGGGTGCTCTACAAAACTGAAATCGCGAAAAAAAAATCAGCTGTTCCATACTCATTATGCTCGCATAACTCGGCAAAATTTAGGGAATAGCTGATATTTTTTTTCTAGATTTCAGATGTGTTCCCATTGTAAAAGTTGTTCATAATGATGAGTACAATGTCCCCTCGTTGGAGTAGCAAGCGCCACTGTTGAGCATGTGGTTCTAGGTTCAATTCCAGGTCAGACAGTGTCCTTGGGTTTTTACTGTAAGAATTTCTCAGTAGCAGCCGGGAGTCTGTACTTATTCCCGTTTGATGACAATAGGCTCGCTACCATGGGACTGAAACCTAACTGGCGAAATGTGACTGCTCTGCGCCCTTTGGGGAAACAACGCGTGATGGTGTGATAAGTCTGCTCTAGAATGTCTATACTGTTTGGGGTTAGTGAGTATGTCATACATCCGTTTCGACTGTCGGATATAACGTCCGAATTGGATGCAAGCCCAGTGCACTCGGCAGTTGTGTTACGAGTACTTCTATTGATAGATACTATTATCCCAATCTGCCAAACAGTACATCGGAAACATACATAATCCTCCTTATCAATTAGGTACATCACCTACTGTCCAGAGTTTCAACATTTACCAAAGATGTAAACAACAATGGCCGCTCGAAATTGTCTATGGTTTTGTGATGCGATGTAACGAATTTTAAAGGCTTGGTGCTTTCGATGTTACGATATTTTAGATATTTTTAACAATTGTTTATAGCCATTTAAATCATTGTCGTCACTAACTGCTATCGAAATAAATTAATCAATATTGAAGAGTTAAAAACATTAGTTTGCACGGGTACCATAATTACTTACCTACGTTCGTCTGCTATGTCAAAGATTATAAAATAATGGCTCATCAAGCTCATCAAATAGGTACCTGACAAATTAGACGAGATGAACCTTACAGTGTAGCTTACGTGTACGTCATATTCTCTGATCGTACTTCTTCCTTCGGACATGATGACCGACAAACATTTCGTTGCCTACCTGGTTGAATCATAACATCACTTCTTTAATCCCCGAAGGGGGGGTTAGGCAGAGGTATATAGTACACCCACATTTCGATGGTTATGTGAGTCTTATGTACAGTCTTGTTGGTCTAGTGGTCGCTAGCGCTACTGCTGAGCATGAGCTTCCGAGTTCAATTCCCGGGTCGGGCAAAGAGTTGTTAGGTTTTTCATTTGGAACTTCTCAGTAGCAGCCCAGAACTCTTTGACGGCAATAGGCTCACTTATGCCTTAGACACCTATTCATAAACTTCCTTATTAATTCGTCATTTGCAAAACTAAATCCTGGCCACATCCAGGCCACGTCCATGGCTTCCGGCGTGGTTTACTGACCTGATGACGTCATTAAAACCACCATTGTCTTGCACACAATGGCCTTATATCGGCTAATTTGTCAGTGGTGATATTTTTTGTGTTAATTATGCAATTTCTCGGTCGGTGATCATGTCAGCATAATGTTAGGAGACGGTTCGAGAATATTGTCTTTATATTATTTGGAGCAGTTAAATAAGATTTTTGTTTGCTTATTACGATGGGGTCTCTGGGTCTTTTGTTAAAATTTATATATTAATACTAAAAAAAAGGTACTGAAAATGATCGCCATTTTAATCAGGCCTTTCGAAAGCTTTTTGAGTTTCTGTCATACAGGGCCCCAATGTTATCAACGGATTAAGTACTAGATGCATACTTCATTATAATAATATATTCCTATGTGCCGCCAAAAATAACTGGGTGAAGGAAACAATAATCGTGTAGAGGTAAATTTTTGGTGATGGATAATTTGTTTGTTTGTGTAAGGGCCGATTTTTCAATCACCGGATAACTTTTATCTGAAGAACAAAAATGGTGGTTTAACATATTTTCTTTGCAAAAGCTGTCAAACTGTCATATTTATTCCTCCAATTAAACTTAATATGACGATTGAAAAATCAGCCATATGTCTATTACTTACTTCAATTTCTGTCAATCAAATCTGTTGGTATAATACTGTATGTAACCTATAACGAACATAACATAACATCACGCCTGTATTCCCCGAAAGGTTATGCAGAAGTGTACCTACCTATAATACTATGGGTATATGACTTATATCATATTATCTGACTAATCCACCAGAAACAACTGGGTGACGGGAACAAAAAATGAGAACCTATAGTACCGCCCACATTTCGCTAGTTATGTTTAAGTCTCACGTAATAGGGGGCGAGCCTATTGCCATTAATTATGCACAAAGCCAGACGTTGGGCTGCTTTTGGGCAATTCCCGATGGAAAAACCCAATAACACTTGGCCCAACGCAGGAACCCAGGACATCATGCTCAGCTGTAGCACTTGCGGCCACTAGACAAACGAGGTTTTCTGAACACCAGAAATGAGGTCTGCATGGCACACGATGACAGTTTTAGGTCACATCAACAACCATCTTTACCTAATGTACTAACCTCGTTAATTAAAAGGTACAAAAACTGCAATCAACATTATCGTAAAGAAAATGTAAGTCATCGCATAGGTGGGCCATTAAGTATTTATTTCTTCAAGGCTTCCATTCTATTACCAATGTAGAACTATACTTAGGCATTTATCGATAGACCAAAACAATAATACAATCCTATCGTAAAGAAAATAAAGTCGTAAATGAGCTCAACGCTAATAATACTCAATGATAATTGTTTTGATAAAACAAGTATACGCCTCGATTGTCTAGTTGTTGAAAGCGCGTTTCTGCTAAACATGATGTCCTGGATTCGGTTTCTGGGTCGAGCAAATTACAAATGGTTTTTACACCTGGATTTTTTCAGTAGCAGCCCGGATTCCAGATTTGTGCCCGGTCTCGTCCCCTATAACATGGGACTTAACTCCTCAAATGTCATATGAACACCATTGGTTCATATAAGATAAATTCTCTCGATACTACAGTAAATATAACCGTATAAATCGTTGAGCTCTTACAAGCAAACGGCTTCTAATAGGGGAACATCTATGGTTAAATCGAAATGTGCTTGTGCGATAGGTACATCTCTACCTAACCTTTTGAGAAATACAGGCGTTCATATTCAGTTATATGCAACATTATACTGACTGTATTGATGATTCTAATGACTATAATTCAGTAAATACGTATACACCTACTTGATTCATATTTTGATCAACACACAACCGGACACTAACGTGCAAATTGCAAAAAAAACCTATGCACATTTGAAATTCGCGGGCTATCCTAGCCACATCCCTTTTAATCATTTTAATCTTTCATTAAGGCCCGTAATACAGACCCTCACTCAAGACCCAAGCATTGCTTAAAACTAGTTTCAGAGTAGACTCAAGCAATGCTTGAGTATTGAGTGAGGTTCTATAATACGGGCATTAGACTTCAAAGAAAATTTGTAGAAGGTTAGGACGTGTTATAATGTTAGATTGCGTACCGTTTATGTAGAACGTAGGTATAAGGAAGTAACTATAATTGTATACATTTACGCACATAATATTTGTACCTGTACATATATGTACCTACATGAGTGGAATAAATCAACGTTATGTAAATTGCCTTTAAGTGTTGATACGCCGATCTAACAGCTTACCTATAATTACATGTATGGCGAATGTTAATTAGCAATATCATAACGCTTTGTACATGGATGGACTGACAGCAAGCTAGTGTTCTGTTCGCGGTCAAAAGGTAGAACGCAGAACGCTTGATCGCTTTTATATCATTTATTGCATCGCATTCTATATTCTTATATCATTTATTCTTACGCATCTGATGCATTAATTTGAATTTAGATTGTATTGTCAGTTTAGCAAATGTCAGTATACATAGTATTATTCAAAACACAATTATCTATAAAATCAAAATTATTAATAATAACGAATGTCTCATTGTTATGGTAATGCAACAAAGTAGAGTACTTAATCTAGATCAATTTTAACAGCAGGTCGTTGCATCTGTTATGCCAAATTAACCCTTAATACGTACGTCGTTGTCTACAAATAATGTAAAATATCGTTTGTGGTATGTTTTCAGGGCGGCATCAACTACAAATGTGATGTTCGCGTCTGCGCCGCTCACGAGACGCGCTTCTGCGTTACAGCTGGATTCCTCAGACACTGATAACAAAGGTAATATGCTCATTCATAATAGGTATTTGTTTATTTAAACTTTATGCAGTTGGAACAGGGCGGGCTATGGATTATACAGGGTGAAATTGAATTCATGAGTAATATTTTAAGGGGTCACTGTACTCATCATTATGAACAACTTTTAGAATGGGAACACACCAGAAATCGCGAAAAAAAATCCGCTGTTCCCAACGTTTGAAGGATTGTTAATAATGATGAGTACAATGGCCCCTTAAACCATTGCCCATGAATTTAATTTCACCCTGTATATTATTACCACAATAGTCACTCGTGAGTAAGGAGAGTTAGGGAAATTAATTGTTAAGCAAATTGACTGGTAACTTATACATTATACTTCGTATTTTAAATGTACGAAATGACTTTAAAATGGTGAATTGAAATAAGCTGTCAATTTGCAGTTTGGTAAGTAGGGTAAGGAACCTATTGCATGGTTGACCGATACTACGGGTCGTGATTTCGATTCCTGCATGAAACAATACATGTATTGGTAGAGATAAATGTAGCCCAAATTAATTGTTGTTTGTACTTTCTATAATCGTTTCCCTTATTCATGCTGCTTTGAAGGAGCTGTGATGTTTATGAGTTTCTGTAAGTCCTATTTATTTATACTTAAAAATAAGAGACGTAAGAAAACATCCATGCACTTATCAACAAATCCTCAGGCAATCATCATCATCAATCTATAGTAGTCCGCTGAAAGACATAGGCCTCTAAAATTGGCCCGTTCGGACGGTGTTCCACGCGCGCCTCGAAGAGTTGTCAGCAATAAGGAAGGGGCCCGTTAGCGCCGAAGCCTGCCGGGTAAGCGGGATTGTCTGAGAAGGTCACCGCTACCCTGGAACATAAAGGGCTAAGGAAGGAACATGGATGGGTTTAAGTCAGTAAAAGTCTGAGACCCACTTCCGCTCCACCCAGAGCGGGAGGAGTCATTTGATGATTTCCCACCCTCAAAAAAAGGCCTCTTCAATTGCAGCCATTCAGTTCGATTCTTGCCAACTCCCACATTTAGTGTAATATCTCATAAAAGGTAATGAGAGCAATAATAGCATAATAAGCCTATAATATTCCCACTGCTGGGATACAGAGCTCCCCCCTATGAGAGGGAGTGGACAATAGTCCATTACATGAACCCAGTGCGGATAGGTAGATAAAATAAAGAAAAATATTTTGGACTAATTCGACGTACAAACCCATTGTACATTACAGTAATGACCGAAATAATTGTCCCCATATTATAATTACCTTCAACACAACTGAGTCACCCTGCATAATTCTCTATTATATTTAGATCGGGTACGTCGCGACCTTGTGGAAGATTAAGAAAAGATTATGCTAATTCGTTGTGTAAGCCGACCGGTGAGGCGTTATACTTTGATCTGCACGTACGTGTAGTGTAACTCAGTTTAGCGTGAATGGTTACGCTGACAATGATGGTTGAAATGCTGAGTAACGATGTTTTAAGTGTATTTCGTTGTGCATGTGTTTTTCCGAGATGATTTTTTGTTATAAACGTAGTCTTAAATATTTTGATGTAATTTTTTTCTCATATCAGCGTCAGACGATTTCAATAGTCTGACTTATTTGATTTATTTAAATCTATTCATTAATATTATAAAGACGAAAGATTTGTATTTTTGTGTGTATGTTTGTAATGAATAAACTCAAAAACTACTATGCTGACTTCAAAAATTCTTCAATTATGCTCAGTATGCCCGTATCTATCACAAATACCATTTCAAGGAGTAACTTTTCTTTTTACCTCCAATTCCAGACGAACCCGACCGCACCCCCCAACCCGTGATGTGGTCGTCTGTGGCCCGACGGCGCACAGACCTAGTGCCCACCGTGCCCGCGCCGCGCGCGCCAGGTAGGGCATACAGCATGACGCGCCTGGACCGGCTGCCGGCGACCCGCCCGCTGCACTCCGCCTCGCCGTCCATGCATCATCTCAACAGGGCCCGTAAGACCATGAAGAAGCTTTGGTTTTGTCGCGGTTGCTTCGCTTGGTGTTCGACGTTTTTTGGGGACTTGAGTCAATTAGGGGTGCTACGCTTCGCTCTGACAGTATTTGGGGTGTGACGCTTCGCTCGTTTGGGTGCGCTGCGCTGAGGACTGATGATGATGAATGTGTAATAAAGTTTGACTTTAAAATGATAGGATACAAATGACGAGATTAAGTGTGACGAACTTGTTTCGTCTAAGTGACGTCTGAATCCATGAAATTACTCTATTACTTTATGACTTATACACCCTATTTCAGGCAACTAAAACTTTCATCATCTATCTATCACGAAACATCTCAACGGGGTCCATAACACTATTAAAGTGGTTTATCGTTGTGCGGTTGCTTTGATAAATAGTAGATTGGGGTATTTGGGGTGATACGCTTCGCTCTGCGAGCATTAAGGTTGTGACGCTCTGCTGTTTTATGAAAGAGTTAGATGATAGTGATAAGGGAACATACGAAAGGTGACTGTGATGAACTGACTAGAAGTAGTGTCATATGGGGCTTACTAAATGAACGCGTGTATTTGGTCCTTCACTTTTGCGAGACGATATGATGTTCGAGTGAGCCAAACTTGGTGTGTGCTTACTTTGGTATGGAGTTAATAAGGATAGTTGAAGTCTAGCACTAGTCCGTGAAGTGTGTTTAGCTGTAAGTTAATATGCCTGGGAGTGAGTAGTAAACATAAGCTTTAAGTTTTGAGTGCCGTGTGGTGTAAGCAGCAGTAGTCTACGCTAGTATGCGCGTTTGAGTGTTTGCACCCGTAAATAAATATTACTCGTTTACGATGTCTTCCTTGTCAGTCAAATAAAAACTTCGTCCAGTATTGTCTGCCAAAAAACGGCATTATGATTGCCCGTCTGTCCTACATTTTTGTAGATCAATGTTTTTTGACATCTGGCAATCTTTTCGTGTGAGTGTTGCCATGCTTCGGCTTAACTGTCAAAGATTTGTCTTACAAACTCAAAAGTTTGTTTTATTCGTGCTTTTAATTAAGTTGTGCTTTTGGGATAATGCTAAGGGTTACGCTTCATCGTTGCAGGGTTTTGTCGCGAACACGCCATTAACGCCTTATTTTTGTTATTGTATTTTTTTGGGAAAATTGTTACTAACATTTTAGTTTATAAACGTTCAATTATACATGAAGTTTATTTTAAATCACGGATTTTGCCGAACGAATACAGTTCTTGCTGGCACGCAATAGAGGATAATCTTAGTGTTAATTCGCGTCTCATCGGTGTACTATAGGACAAGGAGTAAAATTTTTTAGGCATCTGCCTTGCCATTTATGTTAAGTAGGACGGCCAAACGAGAACTCGAAAGTAAAAATAGAAATTTTCATGAAACGGACAAGTACTCGTGAACTAGAGCCGACCACTGCCCACCGCCTATTAAAGCAGTACTTATTATTTTAACATTACTTCACAGTGGGAAAGAGATGGAGCTATACGTCCTGTGTAGCTTTGTCCCATTCTCACACTGAAGTAATATTGAAATAATACCGCTTTAAGAGGTGGTAGGTAGGGTCCTGGGATTCGTCCTACATCATAATATAGGATGGATTGTCTAATAGGACATATTGGATTGGAATTTGTATATAATGCTACTTTTACTTGAATCTATTTGATTAAAAAATATTTTTTTAATAAACATTTTACGATTTTATCACATTTCAATCGAAACCACCATTGCATAATTTTCTAAATTCATCGTTTCGCACTGGGTCGCTTGGTTTGGGTATCAAAATTCTTTGTTCCACTTTGGTCTTTATTCCATACAGCTTTAGGCTTGGTTTACAATGAAAACAACGGGCTAAAAGGTATTTACCGCTACCTCTAATAGCTTGTGTATAAAATGGCCTATGTTAGCTACATTTTATTTTAAAATTTATAGAATAGTTAACAAATGAGGAAAAGCAGAAGGTTGGAGTGAAAACTTACGACTAGACACGAATATACGCGATTCAGTGGCGAGTATACACGACTTAGCGTCGCCAGCCGACTGGAGCCGATTATACCCGATTCAGCGTAACAGGCTGTCGGTTCCGTTTCGTCCACTGTGCAGCAAGAATACAAAGTAAAGAAGTTTTGACTTCAAGAATACAAACACCCTCCATTGTACAGTGTGTTAGATTAAACGAGGGACATACTTTCAGGGTGTAAATTACCCATGAAAATGAACAACTTTGACTATGCGAACTATGGGACTCTGAAATCACGAATATAATCAGCTGTTCAGTACAATTTTTGTCAGCATAATTCATCAAAATGTATGAAGGCAGAGTTGGTCCTATATTGAAAGTTGTTCATTTTCATGAGGACTACAACCTCTGTATATCCCTCGTTTAACGTAACACATTTTATAATCTAACATACTCCACTTTCAAATACCGTGGTGACAACTACAAGGCATTGGTGTTCCTGTCGACAGACATTGGTGCAATGAAGTCAAATAGGTCCAATCTCACATATCACATAGCATTGGATATTATAGTCCAAGGTATTTTTTTTTTGTTTAAGGAGACTAAAAAAGGTATTTTTGAACTTCAAAACTTACAAGAAAATATAATTGATTCTCGGAATCCCATTTATTTACTACTCTATCGATGTCAAAATATCTATAAAATTACCCCAACATTGGCCATCGTGTACACGAGCTATCACAATCTTGGTTTAGTCTCCCCCACGGTGGTGTTGCCAGCTTCTTCTAAAAAGGTAAGAGTAACTAATAGCTTTGCTTTCTTATTAAAACTTGTACTATGCACCTCCCTCCATTAAGCACAAGCATTTAAATTTATAAGTACAAAAATATGTAAAAGTTTATTGCATGGTTTTTTAGATTTTTGTACAAAATATTTGCAAAAATTTGGAGTAAATTGGTTTGGAAATATTAATGTTGGTGCTATATTTTACTGATATAAAAAGGAGTGCACAATCTATTCTGTTTTCATGTCATACATTCTTCATTCACTCACTTTTTCACATACAATACTTTGTGACATCGGTGGTGTCTGGTATTCACAAAAGTCCAAAAATCTATCACAATGGAGCATTTGAAAATTTAAATAATGCTTACAAATCGGAATAGTTACGTTTTTCTGATCAAAGTTAGATTTAAGTAGTTAAAGCCGCAGAAGACTTTCAAATAATAACACAAACGGAACTAAAAACAAAAACAATATGGTTGATTGGTAAATACCAATTTTGGACTTATCATGCCAAACATCACAGATACATACATATACACAAACACCAACTGAGAAACACTAACGGTTATAACTAGGACCAAAGACGTATTGTAGTCGCCTTTATATGCAATGCAGGGAAAAATAGGGCATGCTTAATATTTTACTAAACGTCTGAGTCATGAAAGTAAAAGAAAAGTATAATACGCAATTCGTGCAAATATTAAAAACAATATTTATGTCGTTGGCTTTATTAAATAAAATATTGTTTCATTCTGATTTAAGCATGTTTAGAGTTAATATCTAAAATGTTAGCGATCGTTTCACATAGAGTGTAGAACTCTTGTTGCGCAACACACTTTACATCACAAACTGAATGATTTTGAAGGTTTTGCTAATCCATTGCAACGTATGTTCGAAAAAAAATTGCGCAAGAACTACTCAGGAACATTCACAGGTATTCCGCTCCACCCAGAGCGGGAGCAGTCATTGGATGATTTCCCAGCCTTAAAAAAAAGGTATACAAAAATACACAACATCAGCATACGAGCTGTAGTTCTGTCACATTCAAGAACAAAACCACTGATTTACGACGTCATTTATTACTCAACATGAACTACACAGTTAATCAGTGAGGCCTAGAAAGCTGCCATCGCTTGAGATGTATAGACCATCTTTTTCCCATGTTGAGGGGTTACTCGACAGGGTAAAGGCTGTCGATGCACCTTCTGAGGTACCTAACTAACAAAATACAACCACCATTCAATCGCATAACACAGTATCCATTGCTGTCTTCCCTCCCACACCCTGCCCTAAGCCTGTACATAAGCGTCGATGTATTCAGAGACGCGGTCGGGCGACACGACGCCGGGTTCGCGGCCGGGAAGCGCACTATCCAATGCTACTGGCGTCATACGAAGGCCGACGTCAGCACCGAGAAAGCCACGACCCGCTTCCATTGCTGGTACGGGAGTTAACACGCCTAGAGGTAATTCAATTTAGACTGTATTTGTGAAGTGATAAAGTTGTTTATTCTGTTTGGTTTGACGGCGGTTTTGAATTTGTATTTGGAATAATGATTAACATTCGTTGATTGAATTTCGACTTTATGTTATAAGAAGCAATGCTCTTCTACTTGGATTTTGTCGTATTATTGGATTTGAGTAATTATGTTAACACGCATAGAGGTATTTCGATTTTCTACTTTAACTACAAGGGGGTTTAGGGCTCAGTTTTAATGAATGTGGTCTATGTCGCTGTTTGGCGATGTTGTTTAAATGTATCGATGTTTTAACTGAATGCGCTTTTGTATGTTAACAATAAAATTAATGTAAGAAATTAACAATAATTTATAGTGGCTTGTTTTCTAGTAAGATCTTTAAGAAGAATATCTTCAATGTGTCAATCAGGTTACAGCCAATACCCGTTCTCAATATTCACTTGTAAATTTTATGGAAACTAATTTTGAATTGTAGGTATCGACAGTTAATAAAGCGAATGCTCTTGTTCTTTCTCTATTTACTTTAATTAATTTTATATGAAATTATAGTCTTTTCATAGTTTTTCTTACTAATTACGTAATTATATTAACTTATAACTGCATGTTACTTCAATTGTAACGAGAAATGATACCGTCAAAATTTTTTCGAGTCTTTTTTTACTACGATGTGTGACTATGATTTTAATGAAATTTTATTATTGAATTCCTTCTAGGGGGTAAAAGAATACACAAATATAATAATTTTTCCCTGTGGGACAGACTCTGAAAATCAATAAAAACCGAAATATAAGATGAAACAAAATATTTATATTTCGCTCTTTAAGCGTCGCTCCCATATTAAAGTCGATTATATTCATAAGCACTGCATCCCCTTGGCAGATTCCAATAATTTCGCCACTATGTGTAGCCAATGGCTTTCCTGTATCACTAGAATTGAAAGCAAGTCCGTGTGCAGGCGGCGGCGACACAGCGGCGCAGAGCGCGGCCACGACGCCCAGCGTGTCGCGCGACAGCACCGTCATGGCGGGCGGCGACGTGCCGCGCCGCGCGCACACCACGCCGCGCCGCCCGCGCCCCGCCTCGCTGCACGCGCAGCACGCGCAGCACAAGCCCAGTGAGTAGCTACCCCGGAACATGGCGGGCTAAGGAACCAACATGGCGGGCGGCGACGTGCCGCGCCGCGCGCACACCACGCCGCGCCGCCCGCGCCCCGCCTCGCTGCACGCGCAGCACGCGCAGCACAAGCCCAGTGAGTAGCTACCCCGGAACATGGCGGGCTAAGGAACCAACATGGCGGGCGGCGACGTGCCGCGCCGCGCGCACACCACGCCGCGCCGCCCGCGCCCCGCCTCGCTGCACGCGCAGCACAAGCCCAGTGGGTAGCTACCCCGGAACATGGCGGGCTAAGGAACCAACATGGCGGGCGGCGACGTGCCGCGCCGCGCGCACACCACGCCGCGCCGCCCGCGCCCCGCCTCGCTGCACGCGCAGCACGCGCAGCACAAGCCCAGTGAGTAGCTACCCCGGAACATGGCGGGCTAAGGAACCAACATGGCGGGCGGCGACGTGCCGCGCCGCGCGCACACCACGCCGCGCCGCCCGCGCCCCGCCTCGCTGCACGCGCAGCACGCGCAGCACAAGCCCAGTGAGTAGCTACCCCGGAACATGGCGGGCTAAGGAACCAACATGGCGGGCGGCGACGTGCCGCGCCGCGCGCACACCACGCCGCGCCGCCCGCGCCCCGCCTCGCTGCACGCGCAGCACAAGCCCAGTGAGTAGCTACCCCGGAACATGGCGGGCTAAGGAACCAACATGGCGGGCGGCGACGTGCCGCGCCGCGCGCACACCACGCCGCGCCGCCCGCGCCCCGCCTCGCTGCACGCGCAGCACGCGCAGCACAAGCCCAGTGAGTAGCTACCCCGGAACATGGCGGGCTAAGGAACCAACATGGCGGGCGGCGACGTGCCGCGCCGCGCGCACACCACGCCGCGCCGCCCGCGCCCCGCCTCGCTGCACGCGCAGCACGCGCAGCACAAGCCCAGTGAGTAGCTACCCCGGAACATGGCGGGCTAAGGAACCAACATGGCGGGCGGCGACGTGCCGCGCCGCGCGCACACCACGCCGCGCCGCCCGCGCCCCGCCTCGCTGCACGCGCAGCACGCGCAGCACAAGCCCAGTGAGTAGCTACCCCGGAACATGGCGGGCTAAGGAACCAACATGGCGGGCGGCGACGTGCCGCGCCGCGCGCACACCACGCCGCGCCGCCCGCGCCCCGCCTCGCTGCACGCGCAGCACAAGCCCAGTGAGTAGCTACCCCGGAACATGGCGGGCTAAGGAACCAACATGGCGGGCGGCGACGTGCCGCGCCGCGCGCACACCACGCCGCGCCGCCCGCGCCCCGCCTCGCTGCACGCGCAGCACGCGCAGCACAAGCCCAGTGAGTAGCTACCCCGGAACATGGCGGGCTAAGGAACCAACATGGCGGGCGGCGACGTGCCGCGCCGCGCGCACACCACGCCGCGCCGCCCGCGCCCCGCCTCGCTGCACGCGCAGCACGCGCAGCACAAGCCCAGTGAGTAGCTACCCCGGAACATGGCGGGCTAAGGAACCAACATGGCGGGCGGCGACGTGCCGCGCCGCGCGCACACCACGCCGCGCCGCCCGCGCCCCGCCTCGCTGCACGCGCAGCACGCGCAGCACAAGCCCAGTGAGTAGCTACCCCGGAACATGGCGGGCTAAGGAACCAACATGGATGAGTTTTAGTCAGTAAGAGTCTGACACTCCCTTCCGCTCCACCCAGAGCGGGATCATATGACGATTTCCCACCCTCAAGAAAAAAAGGCATTCCGGTTAACTGCTGGGACACAGGCGTGACGCGTGTACGTGTCAACTGACTATGCTTAGGGTGTGAAATCATCAAATGAGGGGTCATGTGATGATTTCCCACCCTCAAAAAAAAAAGCATAGGGAGTTGACACATACGTCCAGGCGACAAAGACCTATGCACATAGTAGGTACAGGGTGTAACAAAAACATCCTGTCATCTACGCATTCTGCGCAACAACTGCTGGGAATTGAATTATGATCTAAGTGTGAGGAAAAACACTGTACCTATACGGTAGCGCAAAATGTAATACACGCACGCTAATTTTATGGGTGCGTGCAATGGGGTAGGAGTTTTGGCTGCTGCTAAGTTAGAACAACTTTTGGTATGATGTTTTCAATACTTGTATTATTTTTTACAGCGCCCCCGGTCGCGCCGGGTGACGGCAAGCCGCCAGTACATAGAAAGCCAAAGCCATCCAAAGATCACGATAAGGTAATTATTATAAACGAACCAATTTACTTCTATATTATATTAGGCCCGTTTTAAGATAACAATCTATGAACACATTTCGCACAGAACGTCCTCCACTTTTGTAATCGGTTAAAATTACGTAGAGATATCTTCATTATACTCCCTTAAAACACAAATTTCATTAAAATAAGTATGTTTGTGAGAACCACTTGGTTCTTAATCAGACCGATGTCATAAAGTTGAACGTGTACTAATGTGAGGTGTGTTGCGCAGGCGGGACGTGGCAAGTCACTGTCGGCATCGCCGGGCCGCACGCTGTCGCCGTCGCCCGCCGTCTCCAAAGAGTCCAGTGTCGACAAGGAGGTCACTAAGGTAACACGCCATATCCAGTCACTTATCATTTCGAATGGCTATTAATAGGAGCAATTATAAGAAGACATGTTACACAGACGACCGACTCAAACTAAATTGAGATAAGGGCCAAGAAGAGGATGATTATGATTACGATCCATTAACTTCTTGCCAGCCATTTTACCACGCTAGATGTAGTTTCACGCTGTAATTTAAATGATGCACAAATTAATTGAGCCAGCCTTCCTATAAAACACTGAGCACATAAAATAGTGGCAGTGTTTGTGTTATAGAGTTAATGTGGTAGAATAAAGATTAGTGAAGAGCTTATTAGTAACTAGACATTGTCAGTGTAGAATAAAGTAGCGTATTAACAAACTGTACAAACAATAATTTAGTTAAATAATGGGAATTTAGGTCCACTACTTGCACAAAATACAAAATTACCGCTACACTTATTCAAAACATCGTTCAGTTTCTGACAATTGTTTGAAAATGACAGAGACAATAATATTTTAAATAAGTCCAACGTTAAACGCATTTAACGAGATGTTCTGCAATCTGGCCTTCATTTATTTCGTTGCAAACAAAATGTAACACAAAACTAGAAAAGTCATCTAGTACAGTTTCTAGTACAGTTTGAGGAGTCAAGAGGTTATAAAAAAATATCCTTCATCTTCCACTTTATCTCCATCCACGGGGGGTGTGACTTTCATACTAGGTCAGCTCCTAGTACGATATAAACCATCGTCTTCGCGACAAATCATCTTTTATGTGACAGCCGGCGGTAATATATTAAAACAGAGTCATCTAGTTTCAATTTTTAAGAGTCAAAGGGTTTTGTGTAGCATTAAAAAAATTCTTCACTGCCGCACTTTATCTCCACATCCATGGTGGGGTGGGACTTAAATACTAAATGCTAGGAACTGACAATAAAATCCATCGTCTTCACAACAAATCATCGTTTATCTGACAGCCGGCGGTGGCTGTGTCGGTCCCGGCCGTGGTCCCGGACAGCAAGAGTATAGTGGACCCCGCGGAGGTAACGCACAAGCTGGAGGCGCTGCAGATACAGAACGGAGATGCACTCCACCTTATTGATAAGGTAGCGAGATTACACACGCATACTGCATGACTAACTTAGGCTAAAGGATCACTTACTTTAAGCGCTGAATCCACTAGAAATTCTAGCTTCACCATTGAGTTGACTGGTAACAACATATACTATTCATTTATTTATTTATATATCTGTGTATACATGTATACATGATAACTCCAAAATTGAACTTTTCCAGTACTTATTCACCTTTTTTTTTAGGGTGGGAAATCTTCAAATGAAAAGTCTGACACTCCCTTCCGCTCTCCCAAGCCCCCTGTTCTTGGGAGAGTGGAAGCGGAAGTGTCAGACTTTTTCTGACTAAAACCCATCCATGTTCCTTCTGGGGTAGCGGTAACCCTGTCGGACAATCCCGCTAATTCCAGTATTTACCTGCCTCAAACATTTTTTTTTTCTTTATTTGTTCTATTCTTTGTAAGTCTTTTGTAAGTCTTCTGCTGCTTATCTTTCTTTCTTTTTCGTATGGTTAGTCTGGTGTCAGAGTTTCTATGCTGCCTACCCATGGGCCCCTGAATTAGCTTCACATGCTGTTGAGAGATATCTCTCAGACATGCTGGTTTCCTCACGTTGTTTTCCTTCACCGTTTTAAAGACATGCTGCTATAAAGACATGTAACATTTTGATCATCAAAATGTAACTATCCTCATTTGTAATATTTTTTGGACTTATCCTGTATATACCATACCTCACAGGTATTCGATATAAAGGCTCACCAACTAAATACATGCACAGTATTAACTCACAATCTATCTATAATATTATAAGAAAGCACATACTTGTATATAACGTATATTATGCAATTATTTAAGCTTTTCGTTGATTGCCCGTACTACTCGGTTGGTTATAGATTCAGTGCTCCACTGCTTAGCAACGCTTGTCAATAAATGATAACAGTACGTTGTTCAAAGTATGTTGGTAAGAAATGAAAGATGAGGGCGAAGGAGTGGCGAGTTGGATTCTTTTAGGGCGATGCATGTATATTTTGAGTGTTTGTGCGTGTGAGATTTCTATTTGTCAACTACGTTTAAAAAGATTTGCAGGAAAATAAAAATCTCCTTTTTCTTTGTTTTTGTGTTTGTGTTCTTTTCTTTGCGTCATATTTATAAACGTATTTTCTTCTCTTTTTCTTACTTATCTTATTAACTTCCAGAGATGTGGCTCTATTGTGAAATGCGTTATAATCTTTTTTCTTTAACTTCCAGGTAATCGAAATCAAAGACACAATAGAGGTTAACCAGGAAACGAAAATCGAGCAAGTAACGGAAGTAGCGAAACACGAAGGGAGAGCAAGTGAGAAGTCCGAACAGAGAAGCGAGAGGTCCGAACTGAAGGAAAAGAGGGAAGACAAGGAGGACAGGAAGGAGCCCTCCGTCGAAAAGACTGATGAAAATGAGATGACTGGTGAGTGAACCTATTCAGTCTTTGTCATATCTCGGGATCCTGGGGACTAAGCCAACTCGTCAAGGCCCGATCCGAATCCAAATAAAAGAACTGGAGTGTTATTCTGTAAAAATCTCACCGTGAAAATGAAGGTGGAGTGAGTATAAAGTGAGCTGTCAATAGTGTCGGTCCCTAAGCATTAGGTGGAACGACAGCTCACTTCACGCTCACGTCATCTTAGTTCTCATGGCGAGATTTTTACAGAATCGACCGGCAGACTTTTATGCTAATTAGGAATTTTCTAAAGAACAATGGCAGCCTTTCACTTTAAAATAGTTGAGAAGGAATGGTAGCGTCTACATGTCAAAAGTATCTTAAAATGTTAAGCTTTAGCCCCTGAGTAACTCTGTTCAAGAACTATGTCCTGACAGGGCTTCAAAAAAAAGATATATAGACTAGAACTTTTTTAGGTAATGTCTTATGTCACTTGAAGAAATGCATACGTTCAGTGGTTGTGTTGCTATCCTAATGAATTCTCAGCATAACATGATTATCTACAGAGTTGAGCATTTTTAGAATTTGATTCCTATAATATATTTACATAATTATTAAGAATGTATTTTTTGAACCTTCAATTGTAAAAGTCAGTCAACCTGTATGTACTAGGTACTCTGTACTAACAAAATAATCAAAATCAGTCCGTAAGCATTCCAAGTCAACGAGAAATACGAAAATAGCAAAAACAACACGAACACAACCAACACGCAAAGCGCAGGCGCATTGACATTTCATTTAAACTGGTGTTGCCATAACATTAAATGGAATTGGTACATTGATCATGATTGCGACTATGTTTATGTGTTTCAAGAAATTCTTTTTAAGAAAGTTTTTTCGAAAAATTCACTTTAATTCTTACTGATAGTATAGTTATTTCAAAACTATATGCATTATTCTGTGTTTTATTTTGGTAGTTTTAAAAGTTTATACCAAAATTGAATAAATATAGTAAATGGCAACACTTGGGTAGTGTAAAGTCATTTGATAGTCCCAAAAATGTATGATTTTTACTGTGACCTTAAATAAAATACATATTTATTTGTAAAATCATATAAAAATAATTAAACTCACTTAATATTTCTGATATTTCTAGACGCAATCATTTTTGTCAACTATTTTTCTGCCATTGTTCTTTGGACGGACAGAGTTCAGATCTAGTGCGCTTCGTACAGACGCCAGCACATCAAGCTATCCCTAACTGTCAAATTTTTTCAATTAAAAATGAACATTATGTCTTTGCAATAAAGTTGAAATACTATCAAAGAAAATTGACAGATTGTGGTAACTTGATGTGCTGGCCGTACCTTCTGTACCTTCATACAAATTGTACTATGGCTACTTCGAACCGACATTAGGTATGATGCCTAGTCAATAAAAGGAAGTTATATTTAGTCCGTCAATCAGGTAATAAAAAAATATTTGACACGTATCTTTTGCTTTATCATATCATATTAATAGAAATTAATGACTTAGATCAATCGCATTAAAGTTGGGGAGTGGGGCTCGCTACGTTCCAAGTAAGTATGTAAACTACATACTTGTGACGTCATGTCACATTTTAATTCAATGTACTTATAGACGTAATCTTTGATTACGTAAAAAAATAAAAAATACGTGTACAATATTTATAATAACCTGGCTTACGTACTAATTTAAAAAAAAAATAGTCATCATCCCCTTTCTAGGATTCGGATCGGATATAGTGCACAACCGGTCTTAGACTTTTTCCAACCGACCCAATTTCTATTACTCTGCTAACACATAAGTTGTATGCTTACAGCGTCCATGACGGCGCGGCGTATCACAACGGAGGAGCAGGCCAAGGCCGCGCTGGCCGAGCGACGCCGGCGGGCGCGCGAGGAGCTGGAGAGGCAGGCCGAGCTCGAGCGGCAGAGGTACAAACATACTATATTATTATCGACACTATATAAATGTAGGAATTTTACATGGACTTATCGCTAAAAGCGATTATGAGGATCACATTTGGTTTTTTTTTTATACTTACATAATTTTAAACTTATATTCGAAATACAGCAGCGTAAGACACTCACATGTCACTTTCAAAAAGCAACTCTACTTTGAAGACTGTTTTACAAATTTGTATAGCAATTAACGCCATCTAGATAATTTTATTTGAAGTTAGAACTAAAACTGTTTTACCGACACTTCTACAAACACTGCAACTCGACTGTAACGAGCATAATTTCAAGTAGATGGTTACGCTCCTTAGACGGAATATGCCACACTGACCTTAACACTTTTAGTGCCCAGCACTCGGCTCCCGGGTTGAACGATAATTTGTTACCGTGCCCACAACGCGGCTCCCGGGTCCTACATATAAATAGATATATGTGGCTTGTGACCATGCCCAGCACCCGCCTACCGGGTGCAAATCAAAACGTGCTACTAGGTTTGCCAGAAATAAGCTAGTTGAGAGTAGTTAACTGGGCAGTGAAAGTGTTAAATGAAATAATTGATTCTGTAATGAGAATATGACAATCACTTATAGACGTCATATTTTTTTTTAATGCACTAGATGGATTCCTCATTTCCTATCTGAATACTTTGAAAAGAAAGGCTCATAAAACAAGAGTTCACTGTTTTTTTTTTAAGTCCAGACATATAATTTAAATCCAGAAATATAATCTTGGTCAGACCTGTCCAGTCAGTGTAAGCATTTTTCAGTAATCGTGTAGCTCAACTCAGGATGGATATCACGTGACGTAGATAGACTATTAAAAACGGCCATTTAAGCGGGATTAACCAGTGATATAGAAAACATCTGAGGGGATAAAATTTGTAAATAGAGACTGAAAAACGACACGGCCCTAATCATTTCAGATTATTGGAAAACAAATGTCTCTTTTCGAAGTCGATAAGGAATTCCTTGGGACTATTCATTATTATTTTTGTTCAGTTGTTTTTTTTTTTGTTATATAAGGCTGTTCTTTCCATTAAGAAACTTTGCGCTTGCCTGTATTAAAACCAAGAAGTTTGTAATTATTGAATACTAATCTCTGATTATTCATTTTTCAGACTGCAACGCGAAGCCGAAGAAGAAGCTGAGCGACAACGTCAAGAGGAAGAGCGGCAACGTCGCGAAGAGGAAGAGGCGCGCGAACTGGCGCAACTACAGAGACAGATGAACGAGGAGAAACTTAGAAAAGCTATCGAGGTAATTAATGTAACCTGGTACGGTTCGCGGTGCGGCCTTTCGTCTTCAGAATCTGGAGCCCGACTACCACCTTTTATCATTTCAAAATTGCTTCACAGTCGGAAAGAGTTGGAGCTATACGTCCCGTATAGTTCTGTCTCATTCTCACACAGAAATTTTACTGTTATAAAAGGTGCCTGTTCAGTTCCCAGTTGGTTTAATTATTGTTTGAAGTGGTAAGCTTGTGTCATTGTAACATGTTGACTACGTTTCTTTGTAATTTCATACCGATACCAAACCGACGAATCAACAGAGCATATCTACCTAGGAGGGTTCAGTGAGATAACTCACGAATTCAAAATTTCTTACGTTTTTTGGCAATCCAAATATTTGGTTTATCAACGGGGAAGTTTTAGGTCTTTTAAAGAGTTTCCCCTTTAGAAGACCTAAAACTTCCAGTTTAAAAAGAGAGGATGAAAGGCTTTATGGAACATCGACATGTTTGCCGATAAGAAAGAAAGAAAAGAAAAAATACGTCCAAACACCTGTAATCCGGTAATTTTGACGGGCTTCCTATATCATAATAATTAAATTGCCCTATTTTACCCATAACCACATGAGGCTATCTACATAAAACCATAATTAACAAAAAAAAAACATAAACAAAAATAGTTATTTCACGCTGGTAATGCTACTTGTAAACTGCATATAAATTAAAATATGTGACTACGTGACATTTTGAATATTTTTTTCATTTCCCAGGCTCAGCAACAACTCGAACGCGAAGAAGCAGAACGTAAAGTCCGCGAAGAAGTAGAAAAGCAAGCTCGTCTCAAAGAAGATGAAGAGAAGAGAAAGGCGGCTGAAGAAGCTGAGAAGTTGCGCCGGGAAGAGGCCGAGAGAGAGGAGAAAGAGAGGCTCGCCAGGAAACAGAGGGTCGAGGCTATCATGGCGAGGACTCGGCTCAGGAAGGTAAGAGGAATTTAAATGTTTCTTAATGAAGAAAACTTATTTAAGGTTGATGTTCCAGGGTAGCCCGCGAAATTCAAATTTTCTTAAGTTTTTTGCAATTTGCAGGCCAGTGATAGGTTGTATGTTGATGAACATTTGATTCGCGGCTGTAAGACGTATGTAGTTACAGAATTATAATCATCAAAATCATTATTCATTTTAAATATTATTCATTTCAAAACCAAACTCGCGGTGCCGCCGCTGTACGCACATTTAAAGTGATAGCTCCGTTAAAAAAAAATTACAAATGTCACTTATTTCTTATTAAAATTTATATAAACCGAAAGACAAACTTGTGATTCTACGTATTTACAAATCAGTGTCGTGATATATCAAATGGATTATAAATAAACAGCAAAAACAATTACTACAAAATCTACAAAGTGACTTGTGAATCAGTGACTCAGTGTGACTCATCGTAACGAGTGCGCGAAGCAGTTCATTACCAAATATGGTCACAAGTTTACCTGTTTTTAATGAATATTAGACAAACCTAGAAACTACACCGATTTTTCAATACATCATAGACCACGCGCCGTGGCGTAGCGGTTACGGACACAGTTCACGGGCTTAGTGGTCGCATGTTCGAACCCCATCGGAAGTTATTTGTTTTTGTTTTGATTTTTTTTTTAATAATATTGGCAATGGATATGGATCCAGAATACATTACTATTCGCAGACCACAGAAATCGACCTCATTAGACAATATTTTCAATGATTCCACGGTATTAGATACTACTATGATGAGTTTGCCGAGCACATCGTTGAATGAAAGCGACACTACCTTGGATCTAAAAGATACCGTAAAAAGATTAACCTTAGAACTAGAAAGCGCTCACCAAGAGATTGATAATTTAAATAGTGAAAATTTCCGCCTGAAAATGGATATTGGTCAGTATCAAAAACTTATTGAAACATTAAAGAAAGTAAACTTATTGGAGAGGAAAAGCATGACACCAAAGTCACGCCAGTTAAATCTATTAAGGACAAGCTGCTTTTCGACGCCTACAAAAATAAACCCCTTTTCTATGGTGGCTAATTATCCACCTAATACTGTCGGATTGGCACAGAATGATGGTGATAGCTGCGACAATTCTTTTAATTCAGCCTTATCTGGACGAATTACTGAAGGAAATTTGGACACTAAGACGCCAAAAGATGTCATCTGTGACTCACTTATACCCCCGGTCAACTCAATCCATGATTCGCAATATGTTGATGAGTCTATTCCCAAATCGAAGACAGAGTCTAACTGTGAAGGTACACCTGCCGAAACCCAGTCAACCATTAACTCTCAACCTCATTTGCAAAACAAAGCTACTCAAAAAGTAGCAATCTTCGCTGATCAAGCTGGATATGGTGTTCGTAAAATCCTTCAGTACTATCTGGGGTCAAAGTTCGTCGTGACGTCATTTATTAAGGAAGATGCAACTACGGAGCAGGTCTTGAAATCGTGTGCAAGTATGTGTAAAGACTTTAGTAAAACCGATTTTGTCATAATATTTGCTGGCACAAATGACAACAATCCTATGAATATACAAACTTATTTACATTATACATTCTGTCAATTAAAATCCACTAATGTTTTGGTAGGTCAAATTTACAAGCACAACTCTCTAAATGTAAAGAGTGTAAATAAACTACTAAATTTTGTGTGCCGTAATTGTACAAATTCTGCCTTTCTTTCGTTACATAGTGATGGTTACTTGCCTTACGTAAATCAAGTGCATGCTTCTAGATTAATACATAGGCAGATTCTACATATAAATTATAAACACAATTATCAAGCATATAGTGAAGTTTTAGTAAGACGGAGTAGTCAACAGTCTTTAAAGAATGCTAGCGTACAAACAATGTCTCTCAAAAGTGTTGGGGTTCAGACTGATGATGTTGATACGGCGACAAAAACAAACGACTTAAATCTACAATCAGATTTTTTTCGTGAATAATAACAGTGATATATCTGTAAAATGTACTAACAATGTTAATATTGTCCCAATAAACTGTACAAATTTAATAATCTTTCACCAGAATATATGTGGTATTTCTAACAAGGCAAACGAATTAGAAGCCTATATACCAACTCTTGGGACGAAGGTAGACTATCTCTGCTTGACTGAGCATTTGTTAAATAGTGTGTCAATAACATGGTTACAAATTAGCATCTTATAATACGCGAAATAAAAAAAAGAGAGGAGGGAGCCTAATCTTAGCTCAAGCAGATAGGAAAGTAGAGAGTGTTATTGCAATCGATAGACTGTACGCCGTAGAGAGTTTTGAGGTGTGTTGTATAAGGGATACCACAACTGGAGTATATGTATGTTGTGTGTATCGTAACCCTAATGATAAGAATTTTGATACTTTTATGAAGAAAATGGAACTATCGCTTGAGTTTTTATTCAATAAGAAATGCATAATTTGCGGAGATTATAATGTTAACTTGCTTCTGGAAAACAATAAACGTGCAGAGTTTTTGAGTCTGTTGGCATGTTACAATTTTAGATGTCTTTTTGATAGCCCTACTTATATTCGTAACAACTCGTATTCCTGCTTAGACAATATCATAACGAACCTACACGAAGAACAGGTATTAAGAAATGAAATTGACCACAATGGTATAGGAGACGGACATGGAGCACAATTGGGTGAATTTTTACTAGAAAATATATTAGAAAATAAAAATAATCAATATTTAATAATTAATAAAAGAATATTCAATTGCAGAAATAGTTTATCTTTTAAGGCCAGACTGTTGAATCAAAATTGGAATCTAATGGGAACTAATTCATTTTTAAGAAATTTTAATACTAGTTTTCGAAAAAGTTACAAAAAACGGGAAATAAAAATCAAATTAAAAAGAGGATCACAGTTAAAGTGGGTAACTAAAGGAGTAAAAACATCGAGTAAAATGAAAAGAGTTTTATGCACAAATACTAGTAATCATGTTCATGAAAGTATACTCAATTATAAAAATAAATATATTCGCATATATCGAAGAGTCATGACCAAAGCCAAAAAAATTGCGGTCGCAGAGAAAATAAATAACTCAAAAAATTTAAGTAAAGAAGTTTGGAATGTAATTAATAACCGCACAAACAGATTAAGAAAAGTGCAACAGGAACCACTTGTACTAAAATTAAACGATCAAATCATAGACTCACAAACAGCCGTAGCTAACATGCTAGTAAAACAGTTCAACCATAACTGCGATCCCGCTGAAACTAAGACGGAACAAGCTTTATTGCTTCTTCAACATAGTTGTGAAAGGGTTATAAATGATATGCCACTCACGTCTACTACACCCAAAGAAATAACACAAATAATTAAAACTATGACAAATAAGCACTCCAGTGGATATGACGAAATCCCTATTGCTATTATTAAAGAACACATAAAAATATTGGCTGAGCCACTGTCCACATTCATTAACAACTGCCTTGAAGAGGGTATTTTTCCGGAACAATTAAAAATTGCAAAGGTTGTGCCAGTGTATAAAAAGGGTTCAAAAACGGACCCTAAAAATTACAGACCCATTTCACTTCTACCTACACTTTCAAAAATCTTTGAAAAAGTGTTGAAATCTCGGCTATTGACTCATATTCGTATAAATAAAGTTCTACACGATAGACAGTTCGGTTACCAGAAAGGAATTGGCACTGGAGATGCCATTTATAAACTTTTAGATGATGTGACTAGCAAAATAAATCATAAAATAAAGGTAGCTGGTATTTTTCTGGATTTATCTTCCGCATTTGATACGATAGATCACAATCTACTTATTGCCAAACTAAATTATTATGGTGTCAGAGGCAGAGCCCTTCAATTATTTACATCGTATTTAAGAAACAGGAAAATGTATGTAGAAACCAGCACTATAGAACAAAATGGCCAACGGAAAACATATCAATCATCCATGATTAATATTACCACGGGTGTACCGCAGGGTTCTATATTAGGTCCAATTCTGTTTATTATTTTCACTAACGATTTAATAAATTATATTAAAATAAAAATTCCAGACATAAATCTCGTAGTATTTGCAGATGATACTAACGCTGTAGTAGGAGCGAAAAGTATTGGTGAACTGACAGAAAAGGTCAATACTACGTTGGCAGCATTTCAGTTATGGTTCAATACAAATAGATCTATATATATAAAAGAAAGACGGGTTTGTTCCCTTCGTTATAACTCGAGATCTGCTGGACCAATTTTCATGGTTTTTGTTTCGTTGGATTTGTCTCCGCCCTGAATCGCAGAATACATTTTAATTTTTCATTCATTTTTTTTTTTTTTTTCGATCAGCTTCTGATTTTCCTCCTATATGGTAGGTAGGGTAGGGTAGGTAGGTAGGTAGGGTAGGTAGGTAGGGTAGGGTAGGTAGGTAGGTAGGGTAGGTAGGTAGGGTAGGTAGGTAGGGTAGGTAGGGTAGGTAGGTAGGTAGGTAGGTAGGGTAGGTAGGGTAGGTAGGTAGGGTAGGTAGGGTGGGTAGGTAGGGTAGGTAGGTAGGGTAGGTAGGTAGGGTGGGTAGGTAGGGTAGGTAGTGTAGAGGATGGAAGATCCTCTACTAAGGGGGCTCAGTGGTAGAGCGTGTAATGTGTGAGGGGCTTCTAGTATTACGAAGAGAAACCCGTAATAAATTCAACGAATCAATATATTTGCACTTTGTTATAACGAATACATCTGTCTAGGCGCGCTGCCAGACGTAAAAGTCTAGAATCTATAAAATCCTAATCTATTCTTAATACATTTGAAAGGTTCGAATGCCGTCAGATATTTACCAGCCATGTATAACATAAGGTTTTACTCTAAGGCTCTACATCAGCTACGCCCCCCTTGAGTAAAAGGGAACACTTAGTTTTAAAATAACTAAGCCCTTTTACTCTTGGCATTCGAATCTATCTATTCCTATCCCTACCTAGCCTAACATGATTTTACCTAACCCCGGGAGAATCTACATGTAAGGTCTGGCCTTTGCAAAGGCAGGCTCAACTCTGGCAAAGCGAATCTTACGACATCACAAGAGTCCATGAATGCATTAATGTGTGCCAATGTGCACACAATCTAACGCTAGGCCAGTTTGAACCCCACTGCACCAAAACCCGGGGCAAAGGGTGCAGCCAGCCTACTAAAACAAACAATGATATGAAAGTTCATATCGACCCTGAAGGGGTTGACTGCAAAGAAGACTAGACGTCGGCATCCTACACTCCGTCGAACGCTATTGCGTCAGAGAGAGGGAAAGACTGAGACGAAAAGGTTACCAATAAAAACATTTCATGCCCACACTCCAGATGTGAAACTACCATACGGGTACCAAGATATGGGTACCCCATCCTCAGTTAGACCAATTGTGTCAACCTGACACACTTTGCAAGGCTACGCCCCGTTAGCAAAGTAGGCCTCAACTCAGGACGGGTGTCACCCCTTCTCTCACGACAAATAAAATATAAAATATGTTGAAATGCTCTGGAGCACGATCATGCTAATCTGCTAAGGCACTAGAGAAATATGAAGACGAAGTGTCGCTCCCTCTGACGCTTTGACGCGGCGAGGTGTGTCTCCCACACGCTCATCCGGTAGCGTCTCATACATTTTTGATCACCATAATATGCAATAAACACAAAGAGATATGCATCAATAAACTATATCTTAAATCCAAGCTACAATAATGAATCCAGCATGTTTACAACTACGTGACATCGTCATGACTGACATGTCGACAGATGACATCTAAGTATTGCCAATTAAATCCTAACATAAAAGGGTTTTAATCTATTTACATGTATAATGTCTTTGCTCCTTCTATTCAATCTGATAACATAATTTACATTCGATAATCTCCGAACTATTTGATAAGGGCCCTTATATAACCTACATAATTTTAGGCTCTTATCAGTTACTCGCCTCGGCGTATAAACCATAACCAACTGATTTGGCACAAAGTTTTTTATCTTTGCTCTCTTATCGTAAGCCGCTTTCTGCTTAACTTGCGCCTTTTTTATGTTATTTATAGCACAACTGATTAGAGCATTATGCTGACTACGTCGTTGCGCATAATCATTAGTCCCCCCCCCGGTCATTATTGTAACATCTGCTTGACATGACAGACATGTCAACAAGTGGCAAATATGTCTAAAACTGACAATTAATAATCAACATAAAAAAGAAAAGTCCTTAATCTATTTAGCTGTAAAAAGTTTTTGTTCGCTACTACTTATCTCAAAAATTATGCAGCGACATGATATGAAAACTATTTGGAGTCGTAATTATATAATTCTAAAAAGTAAAAACTTCCATCTATTAAAAATGTTTCGAAACCTCTTTTTATTTGATTTTGTAAACCCATACTGTAAAAAAGCAAATTTATTTTCAAAAAGTTTACGAGTTTTCCTATGACCTGTTTTGGTCATAATTTTGGAAACAAACTTTTTCCTTTTAATTTTTCTGACATACAAAGTCATATTTTGAAGACGTCTAAATCTGAAATTGTCATTATTTTTATATGTCACAGAGCCGTTCAAGAAAATTTTATTTGTTTGTTGGTTTTTCTTTTTAATATTACAAACATGTTTAACTCTAGCTTTAACTATGCGCCGATGTATGAACAAGTTACGATAAGTGTTTGTAACCACCATCGCTGAAGAACCAACAAAATGCTCACTCTCCTCCACCTCTAACTTTGAAAACTCTAACGTTGAAGATTCAATAAATGGTTCATTTTCCTTCATCTGCACCATTTCGCTTCTCAATGTATGTGACTCCGCGTCAACCACAACCAACTCTTGGACACTTACATCCAATGAAATGGATACGAGACCATCTTCATCAACACGATCAACAGCGATGTTATTTTTATTGAATTCCACATCGTGATCATGGTAAAATTCATTATTATGCTCTGAAACAGAATTAACATTAATAACAGGACTGGACCGACCCGATTCGTCCAGTTCTTCCTCGTGTTCTGACTCGAACACTTCCGTCTCCTCATCAACATCACAGCTGTCTAGGCAGCTTCGCACGTCAGCGCCAACAACATCATCAACGTCGTCATCAACACTGCTCACAACATCATCATCATCACTGCTCACAAGGCAGCTTGGCTCCGTAACTAGCACCTTCTCTTCTGTTGCGCTAGAAATTACAACAGCATCAACACACATATTTACAAAATTATCCTGTCCGCACTCCTCAGACAGCTCTTGCGTTGCGCTAGGTGGGACAACATCCTCCACAACAACATTTGTTACAGTGTCCTGCACAACAGGAACACACACTCCCTTGTGCACTCTGCACGGGAACTCCTTCCTCAGTGCGTCACACATTGCCTCGAAACTGATCTCTTGATCATTATATAATATCGTGGAATAATAAATGCGGGCTGGACCCTGCATAAATGCGCCCATAATCAGAGCCCAATTGCTCTTTGGCCACTGCTTATGTATCGCTAATTCATTAAATTCGGCTAAAAAATCTTCGAAGCATACACCGTTGTAGGCGGAATAAATAATCATGCTCTCCATGGTAACCATAATGACAAAACTATAAAAACCACTTAGCTTTAAATATCCAGGCGTTGTTTCATTCGCCTGCTTAAATAACTTCACTTCATATCGACTAGGGCGTCGTTTTTAATATCTTGCGCACCACGAACAGGAGGCATAAACATATACTCGTAGAATACTCGTTGAAACAGTTTTCCGTTATATATTTCGTATTTTATATTATTATTTTCGTGCAGATATTATTAGGTTCTGCACACACCGAAAAACAGACGAGCGGGACCGTACCGCGTCTTCTGTGGAGACTCTGGCGTCCTCCACCAAAATGTAGAGGATGGAAGATCCTCTACTAAGGGGGCTCAGTGGTAGAGCGTGTAATGTGTGAGGGGCTTCTAGTATTACGAAGAGAAACCCGTAATAAATTCAACGAATCAATATATTTGCACTTTGTTATAACGAATACATCTGTCTAGGCGCGCTGCCAGACGTAAAAGTCTAGAATCTATAAAATCCTAATCTATTCTTAATACATTTGAAAGGTTCGAATGCCGTCAGATATTTACCAGCCATGTATAACATAAGGTTTTACTCTAAGGCTCTACAGTAGGTAGGGTAGGTGGGTAGGGTAGGTAGGTAGGTAGGGTAGGTAGCTGGTGTAGGTAGGGTGGGTAGGTAGGGTAGGTAGGGTAGCTAGGGTAGGTAGGGTAGGTAGCTAGGATGGTAGGTAGGTAGGGTAGGTATCACAGTTAAGACAGGACAACGTCTGTCGGGTCAGCTAGTTAATAATAAATGTTAAAAAAACGAACATCATGTTGTTTCGGACCACTGCGGGAAATAAGGATAGTATGGATATAACCCTCAACAATGAAAAAATTGAATTAGTGACAGACGTCAAATTTCTAGGTATCTATCTAGATGATTTGCTGAATTGGAAAAAGGAGCTAGCACACATAGACTCTACTATATCATCTGCTTGTTATGTGTTGAGGAAATTGAGAGACGAAATAAATACTGAACAGTTAAAGATGGTATATTATGCTCTTGTCGAATCCAGACTTCGATACAGTACTGGTTCTGGGGGAAAAGCTACGGTTATAATCCTCACCGAGCCTTCATTCTCCAAAAAAGAGCAATACGTACAATTGTCAGAATTTCACAAAGAGAAAGCTGTCGATCTCATTTTAAGCGGTTAAATATTCTAACAGTGCCCAGCTTATACATACTTGTTTTGTTAGCTAATTTAAAAAAATATGTCGATGAATTCGAATCTGAGGAACAAAGAATATCCAGGGAAAACACTCGTAGGAAGGATTTTAGAAATATTATTGTACCTAAGTTCAATATTGTCAAGCATAGCCCTCATTACCAAGCTGTACAAATATTTAATAAACTGCCAGCAGATTTAAAAATATTATTTCACACTGGCTCTTTTAAGGCCAAGCTCAAAGCATTTCTGTTGGATAAAAACTTGTACTCAGTAGACGAACTGTAATTCAATATTATAATTTCAAATTTCTATAAAAAAAAAATATATTTATTGTTATTGTTTTTGGATTAATTGAATGGTAATAATCATGTATTCTTTTAATATTGTTTGTCTTGTTTTTAATTATTGCTGCATGTTTAATATTATTGCATGTCACTTAATTTATTTTAATATTATTAATAATAATGATGATGTATCAAACACAATTTAAATTGTTCCTGATAAATAAATTAATACAACCCTCCGAGCTCATAAAGGTGTAAAAATGACTTTTTACAAGGTCAAAGTCATTCCGGAACCTTTCGCGAATCAAATGTTCATCAACGTACAACCCATCACTGGCCTGCAAATTGCAAAAAACTTAAGAAAATTTGAATTTCGCGGGCGGTTGGAGGATTCACCTTAAAATATCAAGCTTCTATTGATTCACAGCGAAGCTTGTTGTGTATATTGTTGACCTAAACCAGCTTTTGCCAAATTGGATAACGGGATCCTTGTGGGCGATAACGCCCCCTTGTGGGTGCTGCAGGCCTAAAGGGGGCAGTAAGAGACCCAGAAAAGCGTTGTGTAGAGGCTTAGAGGCGATTTGTAATTTCATCTAGATAGTGATTTTTAAGTAGGTCAAAAAATGGGGGCGCTAAAAATGATTTAATCTCAAAGTAGGCAGTAGACAGAATAACTTCGGGAACCCCCGATCTAAACACTCAATGCGTCCGTGTAAAGCGCAGATTTTTTTTCTTTTTGTTATGTACGCTATTTGTAGTGGTCGTAGATTTCTTTCGAACTTATGAGTGGTTCATTTTTTTTACTGTCATTCTTAAGAGGGAGACAAAAAGACTTGAGACTTGACGATATCCGTGTAAAAATAGAAAATTAAATAAATATTTTATTATTCACAGCAGGCAGAAGAAGACAAGAGTAAACAGCCTCCTGCCGCTGCCGAGCCCGCGCCTGCGCCTGCGCCGGCCGAGCCCGCCACAGCCGCGCCGCCTGCCGCGGAGACAGCTGCACCGGCCGAGCCGGCTGGTCCCGCGGTGCCTGTGGCTGATAACGGCAACGCGAATGCCACAGCTGATTTACTAGGATTGGACTTTGCACAGGTAATAGAAAGTTTTAGTTGTAATAATTGGCAGATCCGAGATTTCTTGTTTTTGCTTTCAGACTACTTAGTGAAATAGTTCTCTCAATCTGCCTAGCCTTTTCCCAACTATATTGGGGTCGTCTTCCAGTCTAACCGGATGCAGCTGAATACCAGTATTTTACATGGAGCGACTGCCTATCTGACCTCCACAACCCAGTCGCTAACTGGGTAATACGATACCCTCGGTAAGACTGGCTGTGGGTCAACGGCTTAACGAGCTTTCCGAGGCACGTAGGTGTCTCGAAATCCAAAGATGGTGGTCACCCATCCACAGACCAACCCCGGCAAGCGTAGCTTAACCTGATGGATCGATCCGTGCGGCTATTATTACTTAGCCACGAGCTCCTCTATTATTAAAATAGTTCTCTATTGTTCTTAAAAACTAGATGCGCGGACCCCAAATATATTGGGACAAGGGCAAGATAATAATGGTAGTTCGTGCAGTTTGTTTCACAAATATCTTTCCTACTATTCCAGCCCCAAGAAACAAAGCCCTTCGAGGTACTACCTAACGCAGTAGAGGCTGCGCCCGCGCCGCAAGCCACGCCCAACAACGGCAACGTCACTGCCGACCTACTGGGACTGTCCGAACAACTCGCTGTGAGTATATGAATAAATTTTATTATTTGGGTAACAAATTAATGATGTTCTTACTAGTCCATTGAAATGTTACAATTTAACACTTTCACTGCCAAGTACATTTATTGCATAACAATTGGCATGCCATAAAATGTGTCTCGCATATCTATAACAACCCATCTGTTGAGTCCATCGGCGCAACGGTTACGTAACGGGACCCCTATGCCACAGCACCCGAATCCGAGTTCACTAAGCCACGCCCACGACAGCCAGCGGGTAGTAGGGTTGTCGAACGTCTAATTTTTTATTGAAAGAAATAAACTACACGGTTCTTTTTTATATTTTTATTTGTTTTTCTAGGTATTTAAAAATCATAACACTTACGCCAAGAAAACCTTACATGATTTGCCTAATCCGCAGTTGTAGTGTTTTTCTTTTTAAGTGGTTTTCTTTTTAAGTTTCATGATAACCTATGAAATGTATTTCCTATTGAATACGATACCACACTTTTTATCCAAGAATGTTTATCGGAGATGTAACCAATACAGAACAAAGAATACTTTCTGTGAAATTATATGTAAAACAATCCACAAAATAACGAAAACCATTGTACTAATGTTCTTGCTCCTCCTTCTCAATCTCAACTTGTTGTTTGTCAAAAACTTTTAAATGTCAAAATATTAAATCTTCATACAGCCAATGATGCAGATTTTTAATCCTCTGATGCCTGATGATTCACACGCATAACAACAGAATTGTCTAAGCTAAGTGAATTAAATTAAGGTAGCTAAAGTTGTATAAACAGTTGTCGTCTAAATCGCCAGCAAGGGATTAAAAACCTTTAAGCTCAATAAAACCAAACCGATGCCTTTGTTTTCATTTTTTAAACCTTCAGCGACGGTTTTTACCTCAATAAAACACGTGCAGATGAGGAAAAGATTAAACATTTGCCTTCTTTTGTTTTTGAGCTCAATAGGTACAACTGAACCGATACCTTTGTTTTCATTTTTTAACAAGGGTTTTTGCTTCAATAGAACGAACACATACAGATAAGGAAAAGTTTTAACATTTGCCTTCTTTTGTTTCTAATCTCATTAAAACCAAACCAATGCCTTTGTTTTCATTTTTTAAACCTTCAGCGGCGGTTTTTACCTCAATAAAACACGCGCAGATAAAGAAAAATAGTTAGGTACCTAATAATAAGAAATCTCATTAAAATTACGTGGCGCCATAGGCTTGTATACCTATGATGAAAAGGCAATTAATAATAAATCCACTTTAAGTACTATTTAGTATGTTTCTTAGAAATTTGTCAGCATAATATCAATTAGTACAACATTTAAAGTAAATAAATAATTGATGAAAGACTTACTCAAAAGTACATACTATTCTCACCTAGCTTATTTTTGGCAACCCTAGTAGCACGTTTTGATTTGCACTCGGTAGGCGGGTGGTGCTGGGCATGGTCACAAGCCACCTATAACTATTTATATGTAGGACCCGGGAGCCGAGTTGTGGGCACGTGAACGAATTATCGTTCGACCCGGGAGCCGGGTGCTTGGCAGTGAAAGTGTTAAGGACCGAGTATTGCATTTCTTAGAGGACGCAATTTTATTTTTGGGACATGTTTGGGGGGTCAATAGAAGCTTAAACTCAAGTTTGTGGGGTCGCCACCCTTGTCCCCCGGCCGCCATCTTGGAAAAAGGGTGAAAACACTTTTTTGCGATATCTCTGCAACGACGCGTCATACAAAAAAATTGCAAAAGCATAATTTGTAGCAAATCGTTTTGCCTACAAATATGTAATACAACTTTTTGCCCTAAATTAAAAATTATAGAAGTTATAAGCAAAAAAGTGAGATTTTTTTTATAAAAGTTTTCTTTTTTGCTCTATAACTTTTTTTTATACATTTTACAAAAAAAATACTTCAGACCAATCTTGTAGATGATCTTTTGAGGAAAATTTTCCCCTATTTTTTTTATTTTAAATTTCGTTCATTAATAACGCTGTTACAGCGCTCCAAAGTTGACCGGGTTCGTCAATGTTCATGAGAATCCGGTCGAAACGATATGTTTAACTTATTTTTGCTTTTTTTATTGTAAATATATTCTTACAAAAATTTTGTTAAATTAAAAAAACAAATCAAACTTGATAGATCTTCTCAAAACTGCTCTTTCAGGGGTTGGTTTTTCTGTCGACCAAGCTGAATCAGATGCAGATTCAATCATCGTCTCTGCTGCGCTTACTGCATCCCGATCTCATGATTCTGTTATTATTGTGGCAGAAGACAGCCTAACATTAAGTTTTCAAAACCTGGTTTTTCAGGATGTGATACAACATCAGCAATTGAATTAGCTGGTTTATAGCCGTATAAAGATATGAAAAAACGTTCGCCAACAAGAGTGAGCATAGATGGAATAGCGCGGTACCACCAGCTAATTAAGGACGTTTCTCCATAATTTTAATACATTTTAATTTCCCCATTGTATAGGCTGCTGGGGTTGTATCACATCCTGAAAAAGCATGAAGAAACAGCAAATTCGGTGTTATGAGATCTCCATGCATAAAACTTGAAGGGCTATATCTGAGCAGATGTGCTCCCTTTTGAAGGTTTTGAAAAATAAATGTTAGGCTGTCTTGTACCTAGGGCACGCCACGT
Source organism: Hyppa rectilinea (assembly GCA_951799385.1). Lineage (NCBI taxonomy): Eukaryota > Metazoa > Arthropoda > Insecta > Lepidoptera > Noctuidae > Hyppa > Hyppa rectilinea. The sequence goes on from OX637323.1 coordinate 14,975,588, forward strand.
CAGTGGCGATAAGGCCCCTCTTTGAGGAGTGGCTAGAGAGGCGTCACGGCGCCCTCACCTACCGCCTGACGCAGGTCCTTACCGGACATTGCTGTTTCGGGAGGTTCCTGCACATAATCAGGCGGGAGGAAACGCCCGGGTGTCACCACTCCGAGGATCGCCCAGAGGACACGGTGGAAACCTGCCCCACTTGGGCGGAGCACCGCCGTGTTCTCGTAGAGGCGATCGCCGGCGACGACCTCTCGCACCCGGCCCTGGTGCAAGCCATGGTCGGGAGTGGGAGGCAGTCACCTCTTTCTGCGAAACAGTCATGCTCGCGAAGGAGGTGGCGGAATGGGAGATACAAAGGTCCTCCCGTCCCAGCCGCCGCGGGAGATGCCCCGGGCGTTGGGAGCCACGTGAAGACTCCTGGCCACTGTAGGCGCGGGCCTGCGGGCGGTGAGCAATGGGTGGCTCACCACCCGATCAGGATCAGGCCCGTGCCGGACGGCGCGTATATGTTCCACCCGCGCCTCAAAGAGATGTCAGCACATGAAGGGGCCCTTTAGGGCCAAGCCTGCCGGGTAAGCGGGATTGTCCGAAAGGGTCACCGCTACCCCGGAACATAAAGGGCTACGGAAGGAACATGAATGGGTTTTAGTCAGTAAGAGTCTGACACTCCCTCGCGCTCCACCCAGAACTGGAGAAGACATTGGATGATTTCCCAGCCTTAAAAAAAAGCTGTCTTGTGCCTAATGCCAGAGCAATACAAGAATGGCACAATAATAACAGAATCATGATGCATCTGATTCAGCTTGGTCGACAGAAAAACCAACCCCTTTTTTTTTTTTTTTTTTTTAAGGCTGGGAAATCATCCAATGACTGCTCCCGCTCTGGGTGGAGCGGAAGGGAGTGTCAGACTCTTACTGACTAAAACCCATCCATGTTCCTTCCGTAGCCCTTTATGTTCCGGGGTAGCGGTAACCCTTTCGGACAATCCCGCTTACCCGGCAGGCTTGGCCCTGAGGGGCCCCTTCATATGCTGACATCTCTTTGAGGCGCGCGTGGAACATATACGCGCCGTACGGCACGGGTCTGGTGCTGATCGGACGGTGAGTCACCCATTACTCACCGTCCGCAGGCCCGCGCCTACGGTGGCCGGGAGTCGTCACGTGGCTCCCGACGCCCGGAGCGTCTCCCGCGGCGGCTGGGACGGGAGGACCTTTCTCTCTCCCATCCCGCCACCTCCTTCGCGAGCATAACTTTTTCGCAGAAGGAGGTGACTGCCTCCCACTCCCTCTCGCCCCGGACCATGGCTTGCACCAGGGCCGGGCGCGAGAGGTCGCCGCCGCCGATCGCCTCTACGAGGACACGGCGGTGCTCCGCCCAAGCGGGGCAGGTTTGCACCGTGTGCTCTACCGTGTCCTCTGGGCGATCCTCGCAGTGGTGACACCCGGGCGTTTCCTCCCGCCTGATGATGTGCAGGAACCTCCCGAAACATCCATGTCCGGTGAGGACCTGCGTCAGGCGGAAGGTGAGGGCGCCGTGACGCCTCTCTAGCCACTCCTCAAAGAGGGGCCTTACCGCCACTATCGTGGCGTGCCCTGCGCTGGGTTGCGACAGTCGCTGATTCCAGGCCGCCATGAGATCGCGCCGGAGGTCCGTCCGCTCCGCCGCAATTTGCTGCGGAAACGGAGTTTCCCCCCGGCTTAGTACCTCCGCGCGCCACTCGTACAGGCGCGCGAGGACTATCGCCTCCAGATCCCACGGCGGCAGTCCGGCAAGGAGGCTCGCCGCCTCGCCCGAGATCGTGCGGTACCCCCGGATTAGCCGAATGGCTACCACCTTTTGGGGCGCGTTCAGGTAGTGGGCGGCTCGCCGCCGCAATGAACGCGCCCACACCGGGGCCCCGTAAAGGGCCATGGACCGCACGACTCCCGCGTAAAGCCTCCGGCAGGAGGCGTTTGGCCCCCTCAAATTGGGCAAGAGCCGCTTGAGGGCGGCCCCAGTCCGTTCCAGCTTGGGGGCCAAACGTCGGAAATGCTCCACGAAATTCCATCGGCTGTCGAGGACCAGACCCAGGTATTTCATCGTGGTCTCGACGCCGATGTGAACCCCTCCTACCGTAAGTTGGGATCCCGATGGTGGCCTATTCCGAGGCCCATGAAAGGACATGGCCTCGGATTTGTGCAATGCCACCTCGAGACCCAACTGCCGGATCCTCTCAACGACTATCGCAACCCCGCGTGTCATCGCGTCGGCCGCCGCCTGATGCGACCTTCCCTGCGCCAGAACCAGCGTGTCGTCAGCGTAACAAATTACGCTGACGCCGTCAGGGAGGTCGGCCCGCAGCACCCAGTCGTAGCCGATGTCCCACAGGTGCGGCCCCAGAACCGATCCCTGTGGGACACCGCACGACATCTCTCGCCGGTTCCATTCCCCATCGCGACCGGGGTAGATGACGGCTCTGTCCGTCAGGTACGCCCCGACTATTCGACGGAGGTAGGTCGGCACCCGGTGATACCGGAGTGCTTCCCCAATGCAACTCCAGGGCAGGGTGTTGAAAGCGTTGGCGATGTCGAGTGACACCGCCACGACGACCCTACCCTGGGACACCGCGTCCCCCGTCGTGAGGGCTCTAACGCGCATGATGGCGTCCACCGTCGAGCGCCCCTTGCGGAAGCCAAACTGGCAGTCCGCAAGGTCCGGCCCCGTCCTTCCAAGGTGCCCGACGAGGCGGCCCGCAATAATTCTCTCGAAGAGTTTGCCGACCTCGTCGAGCAGCACTATGGGCCGGAATGCGGACGGAGAGTCCGCAGGGCGCCCTGGCTTCTGTATAAGGACCAGCTTCCCCGTCTTCCAACGGAGCGGAAACTGGCCTCTTTCCATGCATGCGCTAAAGAGCGCCTCCAGTCGGGGCCCGAGAGCCCCTGAGGCCAGGACCCAGGCTTTACCAGGCAAGCCGTCGGGTCCTGGGGCGGTATTCTTGGCCTTGAGCCTTCCAACCGCCGCTCTCAGATCTACCTCGGTCACTTCGGGGATGTCGTCGTCGTCCTCGTGGTCCGCTTCGGGCGGAGCCATAGGCGGGGGAGTATGCTCCCCCCGTGAGGGGAACAGAGCGCTCACCACCTCCTCCACCAGCTGGGGGCGGAGACTCTGCGTCAGAGGGGGGGCCCAGGTGCGGAGCTTGTTCCGCACCATTTTATATGGGCGCCCCCATGGATCTCTATCCAGAGTCCCCACCATCTCCTCGCGGGCCGAGTCCTTGGCCCGCTGGACAGCTTCTTGGAGGGCGGTCTTCGCCGCTCTGTACCCCTCGTACAGCTCCGCCTCCGTGGCTGCCGCATCCGGAGGGCGGATGCGGAGCCTGCGGTGCCTGGTGTACAGGTGGCGCACCTCGACGCACTCCTTGCGAAGTTCTTCCACCTCTTGCGACCACCAGTACACCTGACGTCGGGCGCATCCTGGCCGGACTCGGGGCATTGCCACGTCGCAAATCTCGGACATGGCCTCCCGGAACCACTCTGCCTCGTCGTTGATGTCGGCAGGCCTGACCGGTGATGACACCCAGGCCTGCACGATCGAGGCTTCCAGGAGGAGCTCCCGGTCCAGCTGCTTCAGCGCCCACCGCGGACCACTCGGGGCCTGTCGGACCGGCGCGCTTGAGGTCTGGGTGGAGACGTCGAACCGGATATACCGGTGATCGGAGTAGGTCTCCACCTCCTCTACTACGCGCCAGTCAAGGACGCACTGTGACAGAGCGGGGCTCGCGAACGAGATGTCCACAACGGACTCACCCCGCATCCGCACGCACGTGGGAACAGAACCCCGATTGAGGACGGCTAGGCCTGCTTCCAGAGCCCAGTCCTCCACCATCCTACCCCGCACATCCGTGTAGCGGGAACCCCAGGCCAGGCTTTTGGCGTTGAAGTCCCCGAGCACTAGCACGGGGAAGGGATGGCTTCTGGAGACGACGACACTCAACTCTGTGAGAGAGTTGTGGAACTCGGCGAGAGTTCGGTTCGGAGAGTAGTACACTCCCACTACCACAATCTCTCCGAACCGTGCTGCGACGCACCCCTGTCCCTTCGAGACGCCCTCGAGGGACGGGGTGCCGGCGGCGGCCGACGAAGTTATGGCCACTGAGCCGCTCAGGTCCTCCACCCAGTTATCCCTGGGCGGGACAAAGTACGGCTCAGCGACCACGGCGATATTAATCGACCACTGCGCCATGCTCTGGAGCAAGAGGTCCTGTGCACAGGCGCAGTGGTTGATGTTCGCCTGGAGGAAGCGGAGTGGGGCCATCACTCCTCCATGTTGACTCCCCCCTGGGTCCCCTGCGAGGGTCCCTCGGCAGTGGCATCGGCGGCGGCGGCGGCGGCGACAGTGGCGGCAGCGGCGGCGGCGACGGTGGGGGTGGTGGCGAAGGGCCTACCTCTCCTCCTGGTCCCGGCAGGCGGGGCGCAGGACTTGCTCCCCGCCCGGTGATCGGCCGGCTTGCCAGCAGCCGCACATGCGACGCAGTGCGGCGCGGCGTTGCAGGAGCCGGCCGTGTGACCGGGCTGACCGCAGCGGAAGCACAGAGTGCTGCGGTCCACCTCCGAGGTGCATTGGACACCGACGTGGTGCCCGACGAGGCAACGGTAGCACCTCAGAGGTCTGGGCTCCAGCAGTTTGACCTGCGCGCTCACCCAGCCCACCAGGAGTCTTCGGCCCTCCACAATTTTGCTGGCCGCCGTCACGGGGCAGCTTACCGTTACGGTTCGCATGCCCGTGAAGTCAGGGCGTATGGTGCCTGCCTTAATTTGGTCGGCGAGACACCCGCCCGTCCTGACGACGGCGGCCACCACCTCTTCCTCCGTGACGGAGTCATCCAGGCCCATGATGCGCAAATCTGCGCATTTCACGGGCCTGGAGACCCGAGCCTCCTCCGCGTTGAGGGACGCCCTTAGCTTCTCAGCTAGGGCGTCAGCGGTGGGGCCACTCGACGCACCGGGGATCTCCAGCATGCGAGCGCCGGTTGCCGTCACTCTATGCCGGAGGCCCCCGGTGATTCCCAGCTCCTGGAGGTCCACCGTCGCCCTCGCTTTTGTGAGCACGTCGCGGTACGTGACGCCCCTCTTGACCGCGTCCGGCTGTAGTGTGATGACTACAGCCGCGGTCTTTGGGGCGCGGAGTCTCGCCGCGACGGCTCGCTCCTTGCGGCGCCGCCTCTTCTCCTTCCTCCTCGCTGCCTTTGCCGCCTTCTTTTTCTCCCCGACCACTTGCCACTCGGCATCGGGCGCGGGAGGCCCCGGGCGCCGGGGAGAGGGCTCTGGGACCCTAACCACCTGCGCCGGTGGGGACTTTTTGCCCTTCTTGGCCTTGGTCTGCCGGGCCGACGTCGGGGCCTTGCCGGACGGCGCCGCTTTTGCCGGCGCCGAGGCTGTGCCTGACGGCCCGGGTTTCGGGGCGGCAGCCGCCGCAGCGGCTGCGTACGAGGCCGGCTTCGGGCCTGTGGCCGTCCTTCCAGGCGCCAGAGACGGGCGCAGGACGATTCCCTCTATAACTGAGAATCGCTCCTGGAACCGCGCCTGGAAGGAGGTTAGCTCCTGGCGAACCAGGTCCAGAACCCGGTTCCCCTCCGGTTCGGGCCGGCTTGGCCCCTGCTGCCGCTGTTGTTGTTGCTGCTGCTGCGGCTGCGGCTGCGGTGGGCGGCCCTCTTCCCGGGGGGCTTTGCGGCTGCTGGCGGCCCTAAGGCCAGCCAGATCCGCTCGGAGCCTCCCATTCTCCTCTTGGAGGAGCTTCATGGCGGCCGCCAAGCGGGCGACCTCCGCCCGCAAATCGGCCACCTCCCTGGCTGGAGGCCCGGCGCACCCGGCCTCCTTGGCCGCCGCCATGATGGAGGCCGTAGCCGAGACGATGGCCTTACTCCTAGAGGAAAAACCAACCCCTGAAAGAGCAGTTTTGAGAAGATCTATCAAGTTTGATTTGTTGTTTTAATTTAACAAAATTTTTGTAAGAATATATTTACAATAAAAAAAAGCAAAAATAAGTTAAACATTTCGTTTCGACCGGATTCTCATGAACATTGACGAACCCGGTCAACTTTGGAGCGCTGTAACAGCGTTATTAATGAATGAAATAAAAAAAAAATAGGGTAAAATTTTCCTCAAAGGATCATCTACAAGATTGGTCTGAGGTATTTTTTTTGTAAAATGTATAAAAAAAAAGTTATGGAGCAAAAAAGAAAATTTGTGAAAAAAAAACTCACTTTTTTGCTTATAACTTCTATAATTTTTAATTTAGGGCAAAAAGTTGTATTACATATTTGTAGGCAAAACAATTTGCTACAAATTATGTCTTTGCAATTTTTTTGTAAGACGCATTGTTTCCGAGATATCGCGAAAAAAGTGTTTTCACCCTTTTTCCAAGATGGCGGCCGGGAGACAAAGGTGGCGACCCCACAAACTTGAGGTTAAGCTTCTATTGACCCCCCACACATGTCCCAAAAAAAAATTGCGTCCTCTAAAAAATGCAAAGCTAATGTAACATTTCAATGGACTATACATAACATTAATAGTTTGTGTCTGTCCAGAAGTGCGCTTATATACCTACTAATATAATAAAGCTAAACAGATTGTTTGTTTGAACGTGCTAATTTTCGAAAGTCCCAGTTGAATTCTTTTTGTATTTGATAGCATAATTCTCGATGAAGGATATTTATCCAGCACCACATAAATGGCGTTCAAATCTTACCACTATTGTATTTTATTTGACAAAATTGGTAACTAGACATTATTTTAACTACGTTAAAGTGTTAACTAAGTGTACAAACATGATATGTGCGTGAAAACGAGTAGGGTCAGCACATAGGGCGGTACCGAAAACTCCTACGCCTTACACATGCATTTACAACTTCGCAACCACAAGTAAAGCGCGCGTCATATCCTGAGATATGAATACTATATTAGGTAAATGTTGCTTAGGGCCAACTTAAGTTAGTATTAGTCTTAGTTAATGCGTTCAGTCCATGTATTTATATTTTACTTGAAAACATTGGTAACTATAAAATGGCAACTTTTGTTTATTTCACTACTTAATATAATTTTTGACATACCTTTTCAGACTGAGGACAAAACCGCAGAGCAGACGACGACACCCAAACTACAAACAAACGATAACGCACCAATAACCAACACGCCAATCGAAGCCAACAATGGCAACTCCCAGCCTGCCAACATTGGCCACATATCTGCCAACTTCATACAAACCGAGCGTTTGTCCAACGAGAGCCAGACAAAGATGGCCGACGTGCCCAAACTTCTAGACGATGACTTCACAACGCACAACGGTCACGGGGCCACTCACAACCACCCCTTGACATTGCAAAATGCGATCTAATAGTGTGTGATAGATAAGGTTGGTAACTGAATGCAGTCGGTTTTCATTGCGTATATATTGGCTGGTGGTCGTGAGGTTGTGATTATGGGACGCTATTATTGAATAATTGGAGGTAGGTAGGGTTATTTATATTGACAAGGATTTTTATTGACCGCCGGAGGTGAAAAACTTCACAAAGATGCTTGAAAACTGTTCATCTTGCACGGTACGCGAAAAATGTATAAACAATATGGCGTAAAAAAAATATTGAACTACTTGGCGGTCAAGAAAATTAATACACGGATAAGACTCGAAACATAGAGGGCGACACTTACGCTTGTCCCTTTTTAAGACAACAAATGAATAATAAACGGAATAAAGTAAAACATTAATATGTGTGACGGTGCTTTCCTAAATAAGTTCACACATTATCTCGAAAACTCAAGAATTTAAAAACAATGTTTTTGTTATTCATCGTTGGTGCTAATAATTGTTTTTAGATAGACTTGTAATAGTAACAAATTATGAACTAGGCAAAAGTGACCAGACTTAGTTTAGGCACTTCTATGAATAAGTTTCCAACTGCCTTAGCATTTAAACCTGTATTTTATGTAAAAACCCATGTTTTATTTATAGAATGTCTATAGAAAAAATGTGGGTTCTTATATAAAGTATAAAAGTAGTGACAAAGTCATCTTAGTCCAATGTTAAATATTTAAAATCGAGAATAACAAAATGATAAGTTCCATTCAAGGACTCGCACTTGATTACGGGCTCTGTTAGAGCCTAAAATTGTAAACAATAAATAAAACGAATAAATCTAACATCTGAGGATACCAGTTTCTTTTCTACCATTTAAATAAATTCTCATTTCGCGAACTACATAAATCTTCATGCTAACTATGGTTATAAGCTTAATTAGCTAGACAGTTTAAAGGTAGCTGAAGTCATTAACCCATACCTAATTTGGGGGTAAAAGAAATGTAGCTAGGAAAACAATCTTTAGCCGAAAGGACGATCTCTTGAGAAGCCAATATGTATGCATGAAAACAAGGTATGTTGTGTCTGTCACTCTTAACGTAATATGTAAAAAAGAACACTAAATAATCATATTTATTGGACTATTTATCTGAAACAATGCTTCCTCCCCCCCCCCCATCCCTCTATTTCTTGGGTCAAAAACATAACAGGCGAAACGTGGGGTACCTAGAGTACTACCTAATCCTTTGGGGAGACAATATATGGTCTTATGTTAAGTAAATGCTTCCTTTTACGTTATTAAGTAAATATTGTTCAGGACCAACTTAAGTTGGTGATCGTCTTAGTCAACGCGTTCAGTCCATGTATCTTATGCTAGTAAAAATAAATCCGTCACATTTTTTAATGTAGCGTAAACTTACAATCCTTTTCCCAGCGACGGGATAGTCTAGGTTAGCAACCAAGAATGAAATGCAGGAATATAGTATACTAAACCAATATAATTAAGTAATTACTAGTTGACGCAATTTTCTTAAGTTGGTCTTCAGCAAAAAGTATAACTTATTTACAATTACCTATATTTATTAAAAAATAAAATGTAACTCACAGAGTGACGGAACACCGGGAAGGCACTAAATTATTATAATATGTTATAATTAATGCATTTATTGTATAATATCGCAAGTGATAACAATGGTTTACTCACAAACTGCTAAATTGGTCAAAAGTAAGCTTATTTTGTTTACAGTTGTGATGGGAGTCCAGTGGAAGCGAAACGAAAGATTTATGTAGCATTCTTGTAGAAAAAGAAAGTGCCCAAATATTTCATTATTTATTCACAAATTGAGAAATGAAATCTTGAGCCGGATAATAATGCTGGAGTTTTTGAGCTATTGTATAAAAATTATGATTCCTTCGTTTACATTGGGTTCTTGACTTTAAGCTCTTTAGTTGATCGGTGACAACTGATTATCATCATGTAATTTTTTTTGTAATCAATTCTTTACCAGTATTCTCAAAGAAAAAGTACCTACTTAATCCCTTTTTATTGTTGATTCTTGTAAAGTAATTGATGGCAATCAAAATACATAAAACCTAACTTACTGATTCAGGAACCGGTATGTAGCGTTAAGATATAAATATAAACATTTATTTATTCAACAATGACGAAGTGTTATTAGATGCCAGGCCGCTAGAAATAATTTATAATGGTTATAACCTCTTTGGTCCGGAAACCGCTCATAAAATGACAATTGACAGCAAACGTCATCATAATGTCATTATGTCAAATCGATATCTCAAGTGTTGTCATTATAATACTAAGATCGATCTCAATCTTAAGAGCGGTTTATCAAAATAAGCCGTAATGTAATGCTATATTTTGTAATACTGAATGTGCATAATACTTAGTAGCAAAACCAATATTAGTAATTCGCGCCATATTCCAAATTCATAGACAGATAAACCCTTTTTTTCTTTAGTAAATGTTGTAATATTCAAAATTCCGTCTCATAAAGATTGGTGTTGTGTGATACGTTTAAATAAGATTTAATTTTAATTGTATTATAATTTTTTAATACGCGTAATTTGATTATTAGTGTGAATAGAGTTAAATGTGAAGAAAAAAACAAAATGAACTGGCTTTGATAAAAGATGGCATCGTTTAGATGTTTATGAGGTTTAGAAAATTGAAATGGAGTTATGAGTTTTTTAATTATTAACAACATTACTTATTAAAAGACGTGACACTATGAAATTCAGCATTTAATCATTATATAACAAGAAAATTCAATATTTTTTATTATTATTAGACATGAAAATGGACATGATTATTGTTCTAACTAAACTTGCCGACTTCATGCAGATGCGATACTGATTAACAGTTTCACGCGATTAATTAATCGTCGGCCAATTACCAAGAAGTGAGCCTTGCTTTGGCGTACGTTGTAACGTAAATAAATAACAACAAGTTAAACCAATACTAGGTTTGTTTAAAAAGAAATAAATATTAGACAATTACTGAGGCAATAATACAAAATGCAGTACCTATTTAAAACTACAACTGCATGGAACAAGAACTAGACAAACACGAGTTTGTTTGTGATATCGACGCATATAATCCGTATTCAAAAATAATGAAAATTATAGGATTTAGCATGAGAAGTAAATAAACTTTTTCTTTGAGGCAAGCGGGCGATAAACATAGACTATGTAAATGAGATGAAAAATCTATGAAAACCATCACCGCTTTAAAGTTAAATACACGCACAGGACTATTTCTGAATACGGATATAAATGCTATTACCTAAAAGCGACTTTATATTTTTTTCTAAAGTTGTTCTTAGAAAAAGCAATCAAAATAATGAACAGTATATATTTGGGGTTGAAATGAAGTTATGCTTAATAAAGTTACAATAATGTAATTTAAGTTATTTAACACGTTATATATACAAATTTTTGTATGATAAGTAGATAGCATTCAATGTTATTCAGCTTCTTTTTTTATAGAATGTTAAAAAAAAAACTTAGTTAATTGATGCCGTTTCGGTTCATAACGAGGTTACAATGGGTTGCATTAATATAATTTCCAACTGAACTAAGATTCTAACCATATACTAGTTATTGTATAAATTAATTATTAAGTCAAAAGTTGTGGTTATGTTTTCATATAAAAGTGTTTAACTATTATTATTGTGTTAAGATTTTAAACTTATTAGCGTTTCACCTTTACTTTGCCTGTTTGAAAAAATGGTTTTCTATGAAAATGTAACTAAAGCTGGTTGGCTTGGGGATGTTTCCCCTGTCTGTATATTATTCCATAATATTTTCTTTCACATAATAATAATAGTAGTTTTTCCAATTTATATCTATTGTGTGTTGGTCACATTTTTTTGTGTGTTTAAAGAAGTTATGAGTAAAGAGAGATAATTTCTGGTATACGAGAACGGAGATAACGAATGTATTCGACACACAATAGACCAACATACACAACAAATGTCATTTCTTGTCCTTCCTTCAAAATGACACTCGACTGACATTTGTTGTGAATGTCATTTAACAAATTTATCATACGATTTTTGCTTGTAGGTAACATTTGTACGATTTGTGTTTTATTTTGCTTATCCATCCACTTTTAATCGTTCAAATTATATGAAAATCATGTAGATGTCTCACGGCCTTAATTATTATACAAATATGTATGAAATCGAGGCCAGGATAAGTGGCCTATCTTTGAAAAGATTGCGACAATAATCATAGTAAAGTGTGCTGAAATAAGTGGTATAATATTCAGACAAGTTACTAGTAAAATGTCGAACCTATTTAATTTTATTTAAGGGTGGTGCACTTATTCTGGCCTAAATAATACTTGGGTTCACATTTTAACATCACATATCGCTGCTAAATAATTTGCCAGTCTATATTTTTATCAATTCATTCTTGCCAATTGTGGTATCAATGAAATTGGGGTTTTACAAGCAATTCAAAAATTGACAAATTATTTAGTAGAATTTAGTGATTGTTAAAATGTGCACCCAAGTATTTCGGTGTGTAATTGTAATATTTTATTACAATAACCAGTGTGACAGGTCGCCCACAATACAATAGTTACGTCGATCGTCATGTTCCATAGTCTGATTGTTATTTTTTAAGTTTAAATGAGTTGACGAGCGCCCTAAGTTGCGTATACACACCCTCCATAGAACGCGACTATCATACCAAAAGAAGCTAGTCTAAAAATGTTAAGTAATTATTGAAGGAAATCGTGCTATTAAATTATTTTCCATTTCAGATGTACTAAATTGTTGGTTATAACTTATGTTACCGGGTTATAACATAATTGTGTATGTAACTATAGCGTTAGTAATAAATGAAGTATGGCGTCCTGTCACATTGCTCCCGCGCAAGTGTGTGCGTGTTTATGTATGTGTGCGTGCGTGCTAACGCAGTCCATTCATCAGTACGGTTAGTCGTTGAAGAATAATAATGTAATTGATATCATACATAGATGGACATGGCTTCAATGCGTTATATAACTACTGTATTACGTTTGTAAACATCATGGATTTATTAAATGAAACAATTTTAATACGAAAATAAATACAAAGAAGTTAATTTTGTGTTTTCTTTCTTCTTTCCCTATATTCCTGACTGCTTCAGACTGATAACTAGTTCTGAAGTTCAAGTAGGTATGCCGTCAAATTAGCAACCAGGATGACCAAAATTATCTGATGATAATGATAAATATGAAAACTTACCTGTGGATACCAGTTTCTAGTGGGCTACCTGAAGCCTGCCGGGTAAGCCGTATTGTCCGAAAGGGTTACCGCTACCCCGGAACATGGATGGGTTTTAGTCGGTAAGAGTCTGACACTCCTTCCGCTCCACCCAGAGCGGGAGAAGACATTGGATGATTTCCCACCCTGAAAAAAAAAGGCTACTTGAAAGCTTACCGTCCGATCAGGACCTCGTGCCGGAAGGCGCGTACGTGTTTCACGCGCGCCTCAAAGAGATGTCAGCATGTGAAGCAGCCCGTCAGGGCCGAAGCCTGCCGGGTAAGCGGGATTGTCCAAAAGGGTTACCGCTACCCCGGAACATAGGGCTAAGGAAGTAGCATGGATGGGTTTTCGTCAGTGTCTATTCCTCCCTTCCGCCGCACCCAGAGCGGGAGGAGTCATTGATGATTTCACACACTCAAAAAAAAAAAGGCTACTTGAAACTTCATTGGTAATTCGGACCCACACGAGTTTTTGCGTTGAGCCTGTACAGGGTTAGTTGTCTAGCCACACACAGAACAACATAATAATTATTATGCTTGTGGAGCAGACATTAGTCACCAAACAACTGACAATAATTTCTACTTTTTAATAGATACGTTGCTGTTGGTTTAAATCACGGTGACCTATATTTTCATTTAAACTTTTCTAATATAGTTTATTGCTATGAGAAGTAATAAAAAAAACTGAAAGTACTCACTATTCATGTTATCCTTTGACCGCGCGCTCAGATTCGCGGTTATTTTCAAAATAATGCAAAACCATATTTTCGTGCAAATGGTAGGTAACTAGAATGTCGTAATTAACTTTTGTTGAAGGAGCCACCATACTTAGTCGTTATTTATAAAAATATTATGCTTTTATCAAGTCTAAATATATTAAACTTATTGAGGTAATATTTTGTCACAATATCAGAGCAAAAAAAAAACTATTTCAATTTTGTTTTCAAACGCAAAAAATACGACGCGTAAGTTCGAAATTCGAAGTTTAATTTTTATTTGTTAATTTTCAGCCAGTCTCATTTCCTACGAAATGTATGGGAAAAGGTTTTCTACGATTTCTGACTTTTTCTGTTCACTAACCTCAAACCTCACTTGTTCTGATAGTCTTTTGATTCTTATATGAAACAAGATCAATTTTATTGACATAGTTTGTGTTAAAACTGTCTATTTTCTTGCCGACTGTATTTTTTTTAATCTGTGAGTGCAGATCAAAATTCCTCAAAAAGTAACTACTACTATTAATTTACCTACTCTTACTGCCCCACCTCGAAACTCCACCTTGTCATGGTAATACTATCTATTATTACCGTGACCTTGTGCAACATTTTTTCCCAGCAGCAAGCTTGCTCGTGTGATCAATTATTCAAGCCCGTCAATTTGCTTTCAGAGGAATTATATTCTATGTCAGAGGGTTAAGGCACTAAGTCCTTTAGGCGGACCATCGTGCGTGGGCCATGGCGGCATTTGGTGGTTATTCCCCTGTTTTTTAACACCTCTTTCCAGAAGTTGATCACGTCTCCTGGCCCGTGTAGTACCTACCTACATCTGTGAAAGATCTGGATGTTCCAGGGTCTCTGTTTTGATCAGTGTGACGCCTATGCATTCAAACAGCACATGCGCGACTGTTTCCTCAGACTTCATGCAGGCCCTGCACAGAGGACTGTCCGTTATGTCTATTGCATGGAAGTGTTTATTTAGCGAGCAGTGCCCCGTGATGGTCCCCGTCATCAGGCGCACGCAGGCCGGTTCTGTCCAGGTGAAGTAAGCGCTTAGTCAACTCTTTTCCAGGGATGGCATAGCCTTCGTGGACTGCCTGCAGCCTGGTGTCAAAGAATAATATTTCTGGGTATAAAACATTATCTTATCTTAAATCTGAAACGGACGTCGAAGATACCACAGAAATGAATTATGTTCAGGACTGTTCTTAAGTAACGTTATCGTGGAAATGCTATAATCTCCACCAGTAGACATCTGGGTTAAAATAACTGGTATATTTGTCTTTGGAGTTTGTTGCGTTACTTCTACCCAGCTTAAGGTGACTGCGTAGAGGTAGCACGCGAAATTCAATTTGCAGGTCGATTCTGTTAAAAATCTCACCGTAAATATGTTGGTGAAGTGAGTTGTCAATAGTGTTAACTCCTAGTATCAAGTGGAATGACAGATCACTTCATGTTTACTTCACCTCTTTAACTGTTCTGTGACTTCACCTATGTTTTCATGGTGAGATTTCCGTTTCCTGCCCAAAGTAGCAACTGAGGGCATCGTAAAATCGAATTATAGAAAATGAGCCATTAAACACTTTCTGACAGGGAGTGGGCCTCACTCAACCTTTTAAACGCCAGAGCATAAACGAACGCGCGTGCCTTGTTATCATGAATTTCCCAATATCCATGGTGTTTTTTCATTTGTTTCATGTCATGAGATACGTACGAGAGCTTAAATTTTTAAGATATCTATATAAACGCACAAAAGTAAATATTTAATTATTTATTTCGTGTTATAGTGTACCCGCATTGTCACATATTTGTGTCGTTGGCGTACCTACAGGGCATGCGCCTGCTTGTCGCGTATGTGTGACAATGGCGTTCAAAAGGTTAATCCACCACGTAGGCCTAGTTTGGATTCTAATTAGCTTTTTTAAAAAGGGAGAAGGTGTAAAATGAAGCAACATTAAAATTGACAACTGCGTATATTAATTTCACTATTGTTATAATACAGTTAGTTTTACATTTTGCCAGCCCTTACAAAATGTGAAGACAGTAACCAACATAACTAATTTATACAAATATTCGGATTAATTTATTAAATTAACATTTAAAAGCTAAGGAACTTATAGTTGTAACAATTTACTGTAGGCGTTTTCAAATAGGTACTTAGTTTAAAATGATTTTACTAAGAAAAAAACTGAGGGCTGATTTCATAGCTGATTGAGTTTTTAATTCAAGCGTACAGGCACAAAGAATGCCATTTATATTTTTCTGAAAAAAAATCTGCATTTTACTTTTTGTTTTGTGAATATTCTTGTTGGTAAAGTTGTTTTATTTCATAGTAAGTATATAAAAACAGCAGCACTGAAATCAGTCCTTTAGAAAAAAATATCGATATTGTAATCTTGGATGTTTAATTCGTATTCATTAATTTCTAGATTCGTTTTGCGAACAATAATGGAAAATAAATACATTTAAAATATATGTAAAATGAAAATAACACAATCGTTATTATAAACCTAAAGTTTATTTTTAGATTACAATTACGAATACATTCTACTTTTTATTATTTATTTTTAATTGAAAACACTCATCGTGAGCTATCTACTATTCATTTAACTTTTATATTTTTTAACAATTAGGAAATATATTCAGATTCGACATCGATAAAAATATAAGATTGTTTTAATATAAGATTGGTGATTTATTTTATAAAGAGTTACAACTTTTATTAATGGATAGATATAATTTTCTAATGATAAAACATATTTTAACAATAGTATGGAGGGAAGTGAATTAGTACTTAAATTAAAAAAATAAAGGATTCTTTAAAAAAACTTAAAAGCTATCTCTTGGCACTAACGAAAAAAAAAACAAAATAGTAAAATAACATATAAAATAAAAGAGGCTGATAAATTATAAGTTAAAAATTAGGCCGTATATCGGGATAAATGTTAAAAGGGTGTACTAAAAAGACCTTGATAATTAGGACAGAATAGGTTCAATGTAATCAAAAAGTTTTTAGAGCCTTGATACACCAATCTCGAGAAAATGCACAGAGGCCAGCACATCAAGCTATCCCAAACAGTCAAATATTCCCAAATAAACATGAACCTTATTCTTTTGTGATAAAGTAGAAAAATTATCAAAGAAATTTGACAGATTGGGGTAGCTTGATGTGCTGGCCTGTGTACATACTGTTTTATCCCAAGATTTTGTTTTTCCTAAACAGGATTTTTAGACGAAGGATCAAGCAACAGAATTCTTAAATTGTCTCGAATGACTTAAATATTAAAGAAAATAAGATCGGTTGCAATGTTTGGGAACCTCAGAATTTGTGTTCCTGTTGAGCGAAACTTATCATTCTTACATTGAAACAGTAATTAATTTAATAATAATACATTACATTTTATAGAATTCCAAACAGATTTTTGTTACTATATTGAATTAACATAAATACCGTTATACGCTAAATATGCGCATTTACGTGAAGGTGCGGACACTAGCCCGCAATATTTCACAACAAAATATAACAATGCCTATTGATGAAATATGTTTTAACAACACAAACAATATTATATAAACATTTTAGTATAATATTAGTACAATTTAGTAAGTATAATTTAATGACTAGAATCTCTTAAACTGTGAAAATAACGCTAAAATAAGCCTCATTTATCATATTTTTATTGGCAAGAGATCTTAATTCATAGGATATGTTGAAAAGGTAAGTCTTTTTCAAGAAATAGGTAGCATTTTATTATTTAATACTTCTGTAATAATCAATTTTAGAAGACACTTAGTTTGGCGTATCCATCTCGAGGCTGGGTTCTGAAACAAAAATATTTATAAATTGATTTATACATTCTCGTACAATATGGCCGGTCTGAACTTTGCGACATAACGCTGCGCAATAACATTTTGTAGGGACGAAATGGTCCCAAGAGTGAGTGCATATGCGCGAGAGTTTAGTGAGCTATGTTTCGGCTGGCCATAATTGCCGTGGTGCCAAAATGTATCCTTCAACTCAGTTGTTATCATTTGAAATAGAAAATGGTATAAACAAGATACTACACTCGAGAGCAATGAATCCGGGTCACTTAAAGAATGTTAAAAATCTCGGAAACTAAAAATGATAGGTTAATGCAATAAATTGTATTTAATAGACAATGTAATACTCCTTAAATGAAAGTAAAAAAAATATGAGTCACCATACATTTTATTAACACAAAATTACATAAAGAAAAAAACTGCTGATCTCTCCTTAAAACAAAAATAGGAAACATGAAATTTTTGAACTTTATTACGATTTTCTTGAATTTTAATACTTCGTATTGCCTCCTCGTGCTTCCATTACTGCGTTTACGCGGTTTGGCATGCTGTACACCAAGTTCCTTATACGATTTTGGGGAATATTCTCCCATTCCTCTGTGAGAGCAATTTTGAGCTCACGAAGCGTGATTGGGGGAGGGTTTCGTTGTTTTACGCATCTGCCTAGCTCGTCCCAAGCATGCTCGATCGGGTTGATATCCGGGCTGCGCGCTGGCCACTCCATACGAGTAATGTTCATCTCTTGAAGGTAGTCATTCACAATCCTACCTGTATGAGGTCGGGCATTGTCATGCATAAATATAGCATCCTCACCTAAATTGACCATAAATGGACCAACGTGATCATTGAGGATTTCTTCCACATATCTTACGCTAGTTAAAGAGCCGTTTTCTATGATCACCAGCTCTGTGCGACTTTCAGAAGAAATTCCGGCCCACACAAGTACAGACCCACCACCGTAGGCTACTTTTTCTTCGATGCATGCTTGCTTGAATCTTTCCCCTGGTCTTCGATACACTCTGTGTCTTCCATCGTGCTTGTAGAGCATAAATTTTGATTCGTCGGAGAACATAACTTTTGACCAATCTTCAATACTCCAATTTACGTGGCCCTGGGCATATCTTAGTCTTGAAATACGATGCCCACGCTCCAGTTTAGGGCCGTTTGCAGGTCTAAGGGGTTTTAAGTTAGATTCAGCAAGCCGACGTCTTACTGTCCATGCACTTGGGTTACTTCCTCCGAGGCGTCGAAACTGATTTGTGAGTTCAGTTCCTGTGAGAAAGCGATTTCGAAGCATGGTGTTCACCAAGTATCGGTCTTCTCGTGCTGTGGTACACCTGGTTCTGCCCGTTCCTGGTCTGCGTAGGTTAGAACCAGTTTCTTCGTAACGTCGGAGAACTCTTTGTACTGTTGACGGCGACACACCGACAGTCCTGGCTGTATCGCGCTGACTCCGGCCGGTTTCCAGCATTGTAAGTATTCTGGTGCATTCTTCAGGCGTAAGCGACATAATTTCAGCTTGAATAATGAATATAGAGCACTATCAACATGGTTTATGTACCCACATAAATGACAGATTACAAACAAAAGCAAAACCAAATGCTGTAATTTCGTAGTTCCATCTTCGAAAGTGGCCCTTTTTCAAATTTGATTTTTTTATGATATAACTTTACAAAAACTAAGAAGTTTTAATACCTTCATTTAAGAAGTATTACATTATCTATTAAATACAATTTATTGCATTAACCTAGCATTTTTAGTTTCCGAGATTTTTAGGATTCTTTAAGTGACCCGGATTCATTGCTCTCGAGTGTAGTTTATGACAATTGGGCTTAACGGCTCTATGAGCTTTTCGAGGCGCGGATTTCTCTCGGTATGCAATAGATGGTCACCCATCCTAACCGACCGCGGCATGCGTAGCTTAACGTTCGGTCGACCCTAGATTGTACTCATTGCTACATAATCGAGCTACGTCGCGCTACGGAAGTGCTACGCCCAGTCTACGGCTACGCCGCGTAGCACACAGCACGGCTGTGCATGTGCAGTAAGGTGTTTCTTTTTTAAATGTTTTTTTTTAATCATTTCATACATTGCTCGCCCCCTATTATATGGGACTTAAACATAACTGGCGAAATGTGGGTGTACTATAAGTACACCTCTGCCCAACCTTTCGGGGAAAACAGGTGTTATGTTAATTTCATTGTAATTTATTGATATGTACAGACGCCAGCACATGAAGCTATCCCTAACTGTCAAAATTTCTCAATTAAAAGTGAACCTTATGTCTTTGCCATAAAGTTGAAATACTATCAAAGAATTTTGACAGATTGTGGTAATTTGATGTGCTGGCCTCTGTACAAGTAACTATGGGAAATACACTGAATTGTATCATTCGAATGAAAGAAAACAAGAAGTCTAAAATGACTGACAATTATGATCATTAGCTCAAATTTCAGCAAAATGATTTCCATAAATTATAATTATTTTTATATTAATTCTAACTTTTCAACTTTTTTGTGTGGTGGCTTTTGAAGTTTTCTTCAAACGGGAGCAAAAATTGCCTATTAATTGCTGTTAATTTTAATTTAAAAATATTTTTCTAAACGAACTTTCTTTCGTTCCAAAAGTTACAGATTAACAAAAAAGGCTTTCATTTCCTATGGACCCGTCTGTTACATTTATCTTAATCAACTCGGAAGCCCAATCATTATGTATGTATGTACGTTGACCTTTAATTTTACATGGACATCAAACTCGACAGAAATTCGCGCAAAAACTCACCGTCTGTCCACTTCTTGCCTCGCATCCCAAAGAATCCCATCTGAGCCTTTCTCTTGGGCAGGGGTCCGTTCTGATCCACCAAAAACTTAATTTCATGCGCTTCGCTGTTTTTCAGGTCCTTTTTGCCCCTCACCCCAATAAATTTGCCGCGGAAGGTCAGGTCGTAAGGTCGCTTATTGTTCAAAGATTTCTTTCCTCGCACTCCATAGAACTGGTTGAAATTCGCTGCTCGTTTGCCGATAGCGTTCGACAGTTCCGAAGACTCAAAAGTCTCCGACATTAAGTTCGCCCTCGGAGGATTCATTTGAGACAAATATTGCATGAGGAGCTCGTCGAGGAGAGGGAAGTCACGGTTATTGGGTTCTTCCTTCGAGGAGTAGTCTATTTGCCCGATCAAAGAACCGTCGCGTTTCGGGAACAGTTCGACGCTTTGAGAGTCTGGGAAGATAGAATCTTTCTTGCCTCTCATTCCCACGAATCCCATTGGAGCTCGCTTGTAGTATTCGTCTTGGGCTTCGAGGATGTCTTGGAGGCTTTTCTTTCCTTTGACTCCGACGAAGAACTGTGGTCTCCGTTTGTAGAACTGTTCGGTGCCCTCTTCGTCGAAGTACTTCTTGCCACGCATGCCGAGGAATCCTTGTGGGACGCGCTTGGAGATTTCCTGCGCGTACGCAAGGGAGACCAGATGGATGGTGATGAAGATGAGGCAGGCTCGCGGGGCACCCATGTTTGAAAGATCTGGAACAATGGGAGTGATTGTGAGATAAGTGGAATAGTTGGTTCATACTTCCAAGTACACTAGGTAGTAGTAGTACCTAAATTGAGAAATTATTATATGTATGTAATTTTTTATTTTTTTATTCGATTCCGTATTTTTTTCATACATCTTTATTAAAAGAATGTGATGTTCCGTAAGTTATAATTTACATCAATGACCTTGGTCATACAAAGCCGCCATTGTAACACGTAGATAGGTCTTTGTCGCAGCAGTAATATAAAAACATTTGACGTACATTTGGGTGGTATGTTGTCACACCTTGACTTGGTGGCTCACAACGCCCCCCTTGGGACATGGACATGCACAGCGGCTTGTATGACATTTGACTACAATATTCATAACACTAGTATTTACCAGCGGTAGTAATGTTACTTAACTTTCAAACAAAGGTAAAAACATAGGTAGTTACCAAGACTGTGGCAAAGCTAAAATGTTTTCGGTATTTTCATATTCTTAATACTAACCACTATCAATCATATCAATTTTATTAATAAACAAAAAAAAGGCGACGATATTAATGAAGTTCTTTAAGAATCTCATCTTTGAAAACTTGGATGAAGTGAGCTTAAAGTGAGCAGTCACGAACCTGATGCTTGGGATTAACAATACCCACAGCTCATCACAGGTCATCTCTTAGCGGCCATGGCTTGTTTTAAATTTAACTTTTGAACTTTTTTTTACATATTTTATATCGGATGCTTTCACCGTTCTGCATCGTTCTCACATGTATAATAATAATATGAATTATGTAACCAATATTTTGTAACCATATTTTGTTTAAAAGAGTGTCCATGGAGTTTCTTGCCCGTTCTTCTCCATAGGTACCTACTGCTTTGGAATGGGCAACTAGCTTCATCTTTCTAACTGACCGACCCCTTGACAATTCAAAAGTGCCTGTAATTGGTTTATTTGAAATAAATACTTTGAGTTTGAGTTTGCTCACTTTGACTTCACTTCACCAAACTTTTCACGGTAAAATATTCACAGAACATCACTAATGTCGATCGATACTGTGAAAATATTCACAGAACATCACTAATGTCGATCGATGCTGTGAAAATATTCACAGAACATCACTAATGTCGATCGATGCTGTGAAAATATTCACAGAACATCACTAATGTCGATCGATGCTGTGAAAATATTCACAGAACATCACTAATGTCGATCGATGCTTTGAAAATATTCACAGAACATCACTAATGTCGATCGATGCTGTGAAAATATTCACAGAACATCACTAATGTCGATCGATGCTGTGAAAATATTCACAGAACAGCACTAATGTCGATCGATGCTGTGAAAATATTCACAGAACAGCACTAATGTCGATCGATGCTGTGAAAATATTCACAGGACAGCACTAATGTCGATCGATGCTGTGAAAATATTCACAGAACAGCACTAATGCCGATCGATGCTGTGAAAATATTCACAGAACAGCACTAATGTCGATCGATGCTGTGAAAATATTCACAGAACAGCACTAATGTCGATCGATGCTGTGAAAATATTCACAGAACAGCACTAATGTCGATCGATGCTGTGAAAATATTCACCGTGAAAACTTAGGTGAAGTGAGCTTGAAGTGAGCTGTCAATCGGTGGAATGACAGGTCACTTCAAGCTGCTGTAGTGTTACTCCTTTTCATCGTTCATCATCATTCGTGATGATAAACAAAATAGCAAAAATCAACACGATTGCAAAAAAAATATATTGCAAAGTGTTTAAATAAGTGAATTTCTTTTCGATTCAACACAATATTGTTTCTCTGGAGATTAATGAACAACGCCAGTTCTGTACAAGAATCGAACTTGTAACTTACAAGCTTTATAGGCCCGTCAAAGAAAAAGATAACTTACTATATAACTCAAATTCAGCCATTTAGCCACCCAAACACGTATTTCTAATAAATGTTAATAAACTACTACTAAAAGAAAATAAGTCTTTTCTACCAAGAATAAAAATAAACGCTATTACGACGATACATAAGGTAATAATTTCTTTATCACGCTATAGGTCGGTTATAAAGGGTCGCGATCACCATTCATACAATTTATATTGTTATATAAATACATATTTATGTTCTTAATATTATTTTTGTTGTATATAAATGAAGAGATATTGGGGTCATGTTTGTATTGAATAAAATGGTTTTCGTGATTGTTATTTGTGTTTTGTTTTATTTCCTAATAATTGTACCTTGGTTCAGTGGTTGTAAATTCTGTCGCACGTCTTAATAGGTCTGGAAGTCAGATAAATGGTTGTTTATGTATGTGGGTATAAACAATAATAATAATAATAAATTTATTCATCAAAATATGAGTAGGTACAACGTTACATTTTCAGAGAGCCACAAACTCTTGACAAACAATGACCAATGACAAACCACAAACAATGACACAACATCTTGTGTAAATATACTTTTAACTATACTATATAATCTTCTACTTATAATATGGCCAAGCTCCACCTTTTTATAGCAGCATCAAACTTAAACTCAAAACATTTATTTCAAATAAACCAATTACAGGCACTTTTGAATTGCCAAAGGCTCGGTCAGTCAGAAAGATGAATCTAGTTGCCCATTCCAAAGTTGTAGCATACCAACGTCGTCATCAATACTGCTCTCAAGGCAGCTTTGCTCCTCATCTAAATGTGAAGATCAGGAACCTTCATTCAGTGGTAGAGCTTGTGTCTTATGTGCAAATAGGGATTTGCTATACTATCAAAGCAAACACACAGTCAGCTACTATTAAAATATATTTTCTTGCAAAGAATACATCTGACGAGCCCCGCGGCTAAAGACACGAGTCCATTCACATTTATAAAAACCTATCAAACTATTCTATTCATAATTCAAAGGTTCGAATGCTGTCAGATTATTTACCAAGCATGTTCAACATAAGGTTTCACTTAGGCTCTACAGTACCTATGGAGAAGAACGGGTAAGAAACTCCACGGATTATTTTAATATTGCTTCAGATTACAATCTCTTTCTAACACTGAAGGAATATTAAAATAATACTAATCTTTGAGGCCTAGCAGAAAAAATAAAAAGTTTTTCAATGAATTAATTTTTCCACCAATTATCCGAACGAACTTCGTCATAATCACCGTTCATTCTTCTCAACCCCTAAACGAAAATGATCTACCCAAAATAGATTATTCTATTGATGCAGAAATTAATTCGAAATTACCACGTAAAAGCTAAATATAAACAGAGCCTGTCACAACCCTTACACTGACGATGTTCAAAGGAAAAAAAAAGATAATTATACAACACGAACTGCAAACGACAACTGCGTTCCACACAAGTGGCGTAAGCGGGATGGAAATAGAAAATTGAAGAGGAACGAATGAGAAGGAAGACGGAGGCTAATGAGCGCCAGTAAGTATAAGCCGTTGACAATGCTGGAGGGTTTGAAGATGTGTGGAGGTTTACTTTTGAAATATTAAGGAAACGGAAGCTATTTATAAAGTATAGAATACAATAGCTGTATTGATTTGGTGTCGAATATGAATTTGTAACCAATATATTTTTCCATAAATGTTTTGATATGTTCTTTTTCTAAAGAAAATATCTGGCAGTCACTCAGTCAGCCAATGTCGCATTTAAATTTCAACAACAACAACAGCCTATCCCCTTTAAATTTACAGTGTAATCTAACAAACTTGATCGCTTTATAATCCGAGTATATCCTCCATTTTTCAAGTCTACGTCTGAGTGACGGCGTACCGTACCGCGCAAGCGGAATATACGCTTAAGGAATGATTATGCTAGACAGTACCGGGCCCGAGCCGTGGCAGGCTTCACAAACATTTAATGCTACACAGTGCAGCGTCCCTGTCCCGTCCAAGTCTTGGTCCCTACAAATTGAGCACGGACGTGGCTCTTGCCCGTGATGGTCTAGTAAATTATCCCTAAATCATCCCTTTAACTCAGCCTTTTCCAAAGTGGATGATAACGCCCCTCTGTGGCTGCAAGCCTAAAAGGAGGCAGTAAGAAACCCGAAAAATGGGGGCGTTGTGTAAAAGCATAGAGGCAATTTGTAATTTCATCTCGATAGTGGTTTTTAAATAAGAAAAATTCTTAAAACTCTTCCTAAAACTTCGAAACGACAATAAATATAACCGTATAAATCGTTAAGCTCTTATAAGCAAACGGCTTCTAATAGGCGAATATAATATAATGGGTTAATAAGTGACCACATTTATTTCATTCCTTCAATGATGAAGAAATTGGGCCATCTGGGGATTTATATAAATAGTTGAGGAATCAATACATGACAGGCATTTCCCACTAATTCACAACCAGACCGTTCCAGTGTGTACAGAGATAGTTGACACTATTAATTACTGTTTACAATATTCATCCTTATGTACCTAGTTGTTGGTAAACGTAAGCAATCAGAAGCTGTAGGTACAGGACGAACTGACCTGCACGGTAATTGCATGACACACTAAAGGTGAACGCATCCGCGCTTATCCGAGCCGAAAGCGTCGAACGAATCGAAGTCAAGGAGGCCTCGCACAATATTAAGAAACGACCGGACGATTCGACGCGGGGAAGTGTGCGAGGTTTCATGAGATTTTATACACAGAATTCTAAGATTCGTTTCGTTCGACTCGTTCGACGCGTTCGACTCGGATAAGTGTGCGTTCACCTTTAGAGTGCATTTTGACATAGCCACAACATTCAATGCGTTGTTTACGTTGTCGGGTAGACCAATTTTTCGGACAATGAAATCTGACAGATAGGTACAGGTAGCCTTTTTGTTAGAGGGTGGTAAATCATCAAATGACCCCTCCCGCGCTGGGTGGAGCGGAAGTAAGAGTGTCAGACTCTTACTGACTAAAACCCATCCATGTTACTTCCCTTTATTACGTTCCGGGGTAGCGGTAACCCTTTCGGACAGTCCCGCTTACAGGTACCGGTACCCTGAAAAGTACATGATTGCTTTTCCTGGATTGCAGAAGCAGTCGCGAGGAACAGCTAATCTCCATAAATTATCTATTGTTGTACAGTCGCACATCAAGTTACCACAAATTCCCAAATTTCCTCAATCAATTTTGAACTTAACTATGAAAGTTGTAAGGTTTCAAATAATTTGGAAAAATTTGACTGTTTGGTATAACTTGTCGTGCTGGCGACCGTACAATAAGATTATGGTAAATTATAGCATTCATTATAGATATTGTGCTTGTAACTTGATACAGGGCCAATTAATTTAATATTAATTGGTAATAAACATATCCCTTAGCTTAGTGTTTTGAAATGTAATTATAACCCGATGTCTATCATACCTAGCTATTAGCTTGAGGATAAGTTATAACAGCACTGATCGATCTAACAGGTTAAGCTACGCTTGCCGGGGTTGGTTCGTTCGTTTTTACTCACAAAGACTCCTTCGTGCCTTGGATAGCTCGTTAAGCCGTTGGTCCCAGCTGTCATTCGTGGATCTTTGACAGTCGTTACGGGTCGACAGAAGCCCGAAAGTCTGACAGCCAGTCTTACCAAGGGGTATCGTATTACCCAGGTAGGTACTGGGTTGTGGAGGTCAGATAGGGAGTCGCCCCATGTAAAAACCTGGTATTCAGCTGCATCCGGTTAAACTGGAAGCCGACCCTAACATAGTTGGGAAAAGGCTAGGCAGATTGAACTAGCGAGGGCGAGACCCTTGACTTAATTACTGAAATAACTTCTACCTACAAAGTTTTTTATCTGCATTAATAAATTGTGTGCCTTTCACTCAGTGCTAAATATTATAAATCTTCCTTCCTTTTTTGTATACATACAAACATACACACAATAGTTTCAAAGTTATCAAAATTATTTTAAGATAACTTTGCCTTGTGTTTGACTCATATCCGAATCAGGGATAGATAACATTTGGGGGGTAAATAATTCTTAACACGATCGAATAGATAAATATTTTCCCATAAATAAGACAATCTAAACAGCGTGTAACTGGTGTCTGGCTCGAAAGGGGGTTAGTCAATTCATAAATGGAAACATATTGTTGGTTCAACTAAAAAAGGCCCAGTGTGAGTCGGAGTCACGCATTAAGGGTTTTGTACCATTACCTATGAAAACGGCAAAAAAATCACGGTTGTTGTATGGGAGCCTCCTTTTATATTTAGTTTATTATATTTTTTAGTATTTTTTGTTATAGCGGCAACAGAAATACATCATCTTTGAAAATGTCAACTGTGAGATACAGCATGGAGACAGACAGATGGACAGCGGAGTCTTAGTAATAGGGTCCCGTTTTACCCTTTGGGTTCGGAACCCTAAAAAGTAGTATTAGGTAAACATTTTTGATCCCCCATACAAAATGACTAATCACGTGACGGATGGACATCGGAGAGATTCTGTATCTATGGCTAACTACAGTATGGCTGTTTGCTGTCCGAAACGACATTGCATTATAATACAATCCAAAAAAAAAAAATGAAGAACAAACAAATTGAACAAAAAATAGCAAAACATTAAAAATCGTGATAAAATCTATGCCCAACAAACAACTAAAACACATAACATGCAACACTTGTGTCCGTCAGTGTACCAACACTTTGTTTGTGAACTGAATGTTCGAACGCACCGCACGTACAGTCGTAACGAAAAACGTTCCATTCGAGTCATCTAGTTTGTTTGATTGATTTGAAAGCGGTCAGTTTTGAAACGGCCGTTGTATGTATTTGTTCAGAGCTAGTTTGGATAAAAAGTATCGTGATTTTAATGTTTATACATCAATCAGGAGTTTTGTTTTGAAAAACGTTTGTTTTGTTTTTAGAACAGTAGAAAATGTGACCTTCTTTGTGTAGCCTACACAATAATCCTTCCTACTAATATGATAAATATGAAAGTTTGTGAAGATGTTTGTTACTAAATCACGCAAAAACTACTGTATGAATTTGGATGAATTTTGTCACACAGATAGTTTATATCCTGGATAATTAAATAGGATACTTGTATACCGTTAGTACGCCCCAGTAACGATTTCATACATCTACGCAGGTGAAGCCGCGAGCAGAAGAAAATTATACAAAACTAGCTTCCGCCCGCGGCTTCGCCCGCATAATATGTCGACAAATTTTACACATAAACTTTTCTCTTGAATCACTCTATCTATTAAAAAAAACCGCATCAAAATCCGTTTCGTAGTTTTAAAGATTTAAGCATACATAGGGATGTAGGGACAGAGAAAGCGACTTTGTTTTATACTATGTAGTGATATAATAGAGACCTAAGCTACGATTCTCTAGACGAGCGGTGGCCGCCACAAAGCGTCCGCAATATACCGCCAAATGACGTCATTGAAACATAATTTATGAAAGTAAGTTAGTGTGTTTTCCCAGTGAGTCTTTTTTGACACCGTAATGTCGGTGACGCCATTTTCATGACAACTGTGACTTCGACCTTTATGGCGTCTATCGATGTTCTAGGAAATCGTGGGTAAAGCAATTTGCAATTAATTAATTTGTCTTATAAACCTTTCAACTGAAAGCAAACCACCTCAAACACAATACCCTTTTATTCAACCCTGTCGGTTACCAGACATCAAAGCTGTCATCGAAAGAGACCAATTAAACATTCAAGCCTTTCGACAGTGACAGATATTATGTATTATTAAATACCTACTCATTCCTGTTTGAAAAAAAATATAATGCGAACGAAAAATAAAATATTGTTGTAGGGAGCCGTGAAAATATTAAAATGTTGAATGATTGAGATAAATAGATTATCATCTTTAAAAATACCTAACGAGTTAACGACAAACTTAAAAAAATAGCCTAGAACTTTACTTTTGCACAGCATTGCACTACTATGTAGTACGTACTAATTCCATGCATTGCACAATAATGGAGCCCAGGCATTTAAATAGAGTTTTTTGCCCAGGGTGAAAAACTTGTGAAAAATCATGTTTTTAAATATGTATTTTTTTGAGTTCATCTGGCAAATAAACCTACATACAAAAAGGTCAATCATAAAGAATTGCTTTGTATTTTTATATATTTATGGAAACCGCGGCTGACTGACTGACAAATCTATCGACACATAGATCGAACCACTAAACGAATTAGGCTGAAATTTAGCATACAGATGGTTATTATGACGCAGGCATGCGTTAGTTCACACGAACAAAGTCGCGGCCAGAAGCATATTTATTATAAAATAGGTAGGTTACTATCCTATGCATATTGACCCGCAGAGACGTGACTTCGCATCATGTATTTTTTAATTAACAACACCACGTGTTTTACATATTTACTGAATGTATAGCGTGTACTGTAATCTGTGGTCTCATTACTTAAATAAGTTGTAAATTTTGTATACGAAACAGCCAGTACAACTTGAACCTTGATAGAGGCACTGCTTGCGTAGACCATTATGTCAATTAAACGTCAAAATCTTTAGTTCTCTTCTTTACCGTGGGTCAGGTTAGACTAGTACCGTTTGCTATAGAAAATGACATTCGTAAAACTTTGGTTAAGCCTACTTAAAACTATTGGCTACGTGTATTAAAGTCCTAACTCGTATAATACCCGTTTTCCTGTTAAAATACTGTTCGTTTTGGGTACTACCAAAAAGACAGCTGATGTTTTGTTCTAAGAATGAAAGGATACTCAAATAAATTCTAAGTTATGAAGAATACCCGACGAACATACAAGAGGTTTGGTGGGTACCGTATTGGTATAGACTGTTAGCTCGTATTTTTACTGAAAAAACAACTTATCTAAGTGTTACATTTTGGCATTTTAACTATTAGTATCAGACGTATTCAGAGGAGCTCGTGGCTAAGTAATAACAGTCGCATGGATCAATCCATCAGGTTAAGCTACGCTTGCTGGGGTTGGTCCGTGGATGGGTGGCAGATCTTTGACAGTCAGACTGACAGCCGGTGTTACCAAGGGGTATCGTATTATCCAGTTACTGACTGGGTTGTGGAGGTTAGATAGGCAGTCACTCCATGTAAAATACTGGTATTCAGCTCCATCCGGTTAGACTGGAAGCCGACCTCAACATAGTTGGGAAAAGGCTAGGCAGATTGATTGATTGTCTATTAACAAGAAGGCTCCCACGTTAACCATGTAAAGATAATATAATTTAACTACTCCATATGTAAAGTATTCCGTGTAGTTGGGAAAAGGCTAGGCACATTTTTTATCAGGCATATTCAACATAATGTAGATATGAGTAATATGGATAGTGGGCACAATAAACTAATTTTCAATTAAAAAATCTTTCGTATTTACTTTAGGATTACTTCGCGTTTTTGTGCTAGGCCTACAAAACAATTGGCAAATCAAGTTGTAGATAAAGGTTTATTCAGATACTAGCTGCACTCCGCGACTCCACCCGCGACAGCGTTGAAATTTTTCATACAAACTTCCAGCCCCTACTTCCCCTTTTATGTGGGAAATATCCTTTCTTAGCTGACGACTCCTACTCATACTCTACTTCTGTGTCAAAGTACATCATCGTAGGTCCAGTTGTTTGGAGATTTCGTGTTTATTGCACTCAATACATTCAATTATTGTACTCAATACAAATTATTATTATTATTCGTTCATTTATTTCATTTCTTATCTAAAATATTTTTATATAAAACAAAAAAAAACATTTAAAAATATAAAAAATAGTGGTCCGCCGGTGTCGGGAGCAGGGTCCAAGGCACCGGTGGTTAGGGCTGAAGAGACAGGAACCTCCTCACAATGCGAGCCGTATCGAGGAGTACTGCCTTCTGAATCCGGCTCTTGATTCAACCGCCTAACGAGAGCCTCGAAAGATGTTATTATTATTATTATTAATGCATGAACGAGTGACCTTTCGCTTTATAGAGAACAAAAACAGCTTTAGAAGAATTTGAAATTTCCTAAATCTATGTCGTTGTCTATGAAAGTCTACCAATAAAAGAAGTCGTCAATCTTTCGTTACAGCTCACTATGGGCTGTCTTTGAGATGTCGAAAGTGAACGAGGCTCCAACGAGAAGTGAATGAGTTTCAGATAATATGGCTATATTGCCAATCTAGGCAAGTGTCCCTCACTATTTCACCTTGATTTAATCAGGATAGTGATTGAAATGCCTTGTTCCGGCATTAAGAAATTACTATTGTATTTACTCGAACTCCTAATTATTCCCATTTTATTTTCTTAAAAATATTAATGGACACTAATGTGCTAATATGATACGTGAATCTGCCTATTTTTGCGCGCCTCAAATGATTCCCATTTTGTGGTCGTAAAATATAAAATCGCTTAATAACTGGGAATAACTTAGGGGTAACGCTCGCCTGCCGGGTAAGCGGGATTGTCCGAAAGGGTTACCGCTACCCCGGAACATAAAGGGCTACGGAAGGAACATGGATGGGTTTTAGTCAGTAAGAGTCTAAAACTCCCTTCCGCTACACCCAGAGCGGGAGCAGTCATTGGATGATTTCCCAGCCTTAAAAAAAAAAAAAAGGGGTAACGCTCCCCGGTTGCTGCTGGGGCACCGCTCGCTTTGCTCGCTAGCGGTTTGTCACAGTTCTAGCCTAACCCACTGCGATCAACTTTGAGAAAAGAACAGAAAGTTAAAAAGAGGCACATTTATTTTAACAAGCGTTCACCATCATTAGTTCAGTCAAAATCAATCTGAAATTCAAGTTAATTCCTAAGTGTCTCCTACGACAGGGGCAGAGCGCTAATGAAATCTGCGCTGATGATGATCTGAAATACAGATGTTATACAATGTGGAGAACACAATACGACCATAAATGAAAACACTGACAATGCTAATGAATAGGACTATTTTGAAACTATCAAATAAATCCTATTCACCGAAATTTTAAAAGTGATTTTTTCAAACAAACTAAATAATAGTAGTGGACCAACTATGGATTTTGCCAATCTTTGACTAGCTATAGTGGCTAAACTATTGGATATATTTGATTGAATTTTCGTATGCAGACTGGGGGGAGAGCATTAGATATACGCAGTTTAATTTATGATCGTTTTGTAGTCTCCACTTTGTATATCTAGTTCAGACACATAATTATCTGAAAAGAGAAGTAAGTATATTGTAGTGTATCACCATGATATCTGTATAATGTCTGTTTGTTTTAGAAATCAAACAAATAAATAATAATAAGGCTGTTGTGTGTAGGATTTCAAAAAGTGAAAGAGTCTACTTGAGCTTTGTAAACAGGAAGTGCCTCTTTAGTCACATGATCTCTTAATTTACAAGACAGGAACACTCATTTCAACGGTACAATATTTTTTTGAACGTTTTGTATGTCTGTATGTTTATTTGGCAAATATATTTTCTTCTTCTCGATTTCCAAAGAAAATACTACTTAGTAAGTGAAAAATAACTTTATTTTCGGAAATCGGTGACAAAAAACCAAAATACAAAACCAAACACCAATTTCTTAAATTACAGTTTTTGGGATACGGTTGTTTTCTTTCTTTATTAAAAAGTTTTATTAAAAACTTATTGAAGAAAAATAGTTTTAATAAGTGACGTAAAAGATTTACCTAAACTGAACTAAATTAGTATGTACAGACGCCAGCACATCAAGCTATCCCTAACTGCCAAATTTTCTCAATTAAAAATGAACCTTATGTATTTGCAATAAAGTTGAAATACTATCAAAGAAATTTGACAGATTGTGGTAACTTGATGTGCTGGCCTCTGTACCTACAAATATCTTTTGTAGAAACTGTATCATTGCTATAAGATCAGCTGCCCAATGCTGCTGATCTTACTATGGGTGATACAAATCCTTCAAAACATATTTTCATAATTGTATTGGTATACGAAAATTGATGTTTGTGTAAAGTATATGCTAAAATTGCTCGCTTGAGAAATGCAATTTGCAAACAGTGTGGAAGAATTTGATACGCTCATGTCAATATTATTTTACACGGAATACTTTACATATGGAGAAGTTAAATTTTATTATCTTTACATGGTTAACGTGAGAGCCTTCTTTTTAATAGACAATCAATCAATCTGCTTAGCCTTTTCTCAACTATGTTGGGTTCGGCTTCCAGTCTAACCGGATTTAGCTGAATACCAGTATTTTACATGGAACGACTGCCTATCTGACCTCTTCAACCCAGTAACTGGATAATACGATACCACTTGGGAAGACTGGCTGTCAGTTTTTCTGGATTCTGACGACCCGTAACGACTGTTAAAGGTGTACAAATGGCAGCCGAGACCAACGGCTTAACGTGAGTCTCGGTATGTAAAGATGGTCACCCATCCACGGCCAACCCCGGCAAGCGTAGTTTAACCTATGGATCTTCTTGTGAATAGACAAAGCGTTTAATTGTTTTCTGACTTTTCATATATTGGCGTCAAAATACTGAGTAGTCATTGCACGGAAAAGTGCGAATGAACCACTCCAGATAAACGTATTAGGAATTTGGTACAGAGGCCAGCACATCCAGTTAACTCAATCTGTCAAATTTTCTTTGATAGATTATCAACTTTATTACAGAAGCATAAGGTAAATTTTTAATTTTTCTGTACAGACAAAGTTGTTGATTTTCATGAGTACTATGTATGCAACCTGAAGGTATGTCTCTCGTCTAACCTAACACACTGTAGACCAGTGAACTTTGTAGGAAGGTGGCCATTTTAAGAAAATTATAATTTAGAATCTTTCCATTATAAAAAAAAAATAAGGAACGAACGGCAATTGGAATACCTTGAACACTTTTCAATATTGTATAAATTGCCTCTCCTGGAATGTACATTAATAATAATTTATCTTTTGCGAGCTTCCATGATACCATATGACATCTTACTATCCTTATCCTTAGTAAAATTATAAATTCGAAAGTAGCTGTATGTCTGTCTGTATATTATTACCTTTTCACGCCTAAACCACTGAACGGATTTCGATACAATTTGGCATCCCGGGGAAGGACATAAGCTACTTTTTGTCTCAAAAATATCTCCCTAGTCTATACTAATATTATAAAGCTGAAGAGTTTGTTTGTTTGGACGCGCTAATCTCTAAAACTACTGGGCTCTTTTTTATTATCCTGGTAAATAGAAGGTTCTCGTGGTTTAATTTCCTATATACACGCGGGTGAAACTGCTGGCAGAAGCTAGTATCTTATGCAACTGTGTAGCTTTCTTTCAGGGATTTCTTTTATCAAATCAGATCTTCTAGATTACCTCTTACAAACACAAAAACTAAAAGCCTAAGGTAGGAACATGGATGGGTTTTAGTCAGTAAGAGTCTGACCCTCCCTTCCACTCCATCCAGAGCGGGAGGGGTCATTTGATGATCTCCCACCCTCAAAAACAAAAAAGTATCACGAGGTTGGCCTTGATAATATTTTAGATTCTAGAGAAGTTACATAAAAATTACAACATCTTACTAATTATCTTCTTTCTTCTTCTTATTATTATTATTCTGATCTCGTAGCCCAAGACTACAAACCGTACAAATCTGTGTACATATATTAGGTGCACTGTTTGATAGATAACTGTATCCACTCACACAACCACTTAGCTTTGAATAAAGCTTTATTTTTGAATACACGCCACTTCACAGTACGTCATTACAAGTACTGTCGGGGACAGAAGTGTTCGCAAAATTTAACAATTCGTGAATAGTGAAATATCACCAGAAGGCTGTTATACGTTCGAAATCTAGTCGCAACTTCACCTCAGCGTTAATCAATGTTAAAAAAAAAATATATATGAATCAGAGGAATCAAATCAAAATCAACGAGTGAACAATCTCTTTGATGACGACTGGAAGTAGGTTGTCCCGTATTTTTTTTTGCTGCACATGAAACTTCAACTAATTATTTAAATCTCTCAAGGTAATTACGAATTAGAGCAGTGGTGGGCTATTGGTAACTGCCCCGACTGACGAGTTATAGGTTATGGGTTCGAACGTAGGCAGGCACTTCACTTCATGTAAATATTTACATAACCATTGCTCTGAAAACGGCGAAGGAAAACATAGTTGAGAAGCTATGTCTTTAAACCAAAAAAAAAACGAAAACCTGTGACATTGACCAACCTGCATGGTAGATTAAGGCCCACTCCATCTCGTAGAAGGGAGGCCTTTTTTTTATTTTTAAGCCTCGGAAATCATCCATCATCAGAAAGGAGGCCTGTGTCCCAGCACTGGGAACATTATAAACTGATTATGAATTACGAGTTAATGTATTTTTATCATTAAGTATTAAAAGTTTAGCTATCATGACTTACCCTGCAAAGTAAACGCTGGCACTCTGTGCAATATGGTAGGAATACATTATGACGTAAACGGGATCATTTGTGACTTTGATAAATGCAAAATGTCGTGCATTAAGATATGCTATTTCCGTTTTGTAAGCTAGACTATTTTAATCTTTAGGATTTGCTCATATGATATGTCTGTTTAAGTAACAAGAATATGTATGGAAAACAATTTAAAAAATACAGTAAAATACAATATGGCTGCTAAAGATAACAAGTTCCAACTGACCGTCCACTAACTTATCACATGGATCAGCACCATTTATCTCAACCATTTCGTAGAGAACTGAATCATCCAACACTTACGCCACCAACAACTTGACATTTGAAAGAGCGTGACGTACTTTCAGCCGCAAGAGCGATTAATGGTAGCTTTTTTTTGTTGAGGGTGCCCGTCCATGTTCCTTCCTTAGCCCTTTATGTTCCGGGGTAGTGGTAACCCTTTCGGACAATCTCCCTTACACGGCAGGCTTCGGCCCTAACGGGCCCCTTCTTATGCTGACATCTCTTTCAGGCCTGGGCCTGGATGGTATCGGACGGTGAGCTACCCATTAATCACCGTCCGCAGACCCACCTGCTGCAGCTGGAGTATTGGTTAATCTGTACCTACAATTATGTACTTTATTCCCATTACCAGCAATTTAACACACTTGTCAGCGATTGTACCTCTAATCCGCCATGTTGATTTTAGATAGCAATACATTACTCTATCCATCATATCGGATTAGCTCACCGATACATTTGATACACTAAAATTACTTGTTCACAGGTACGATATGAGTTTCCTACGGGATATTATTACGTCACGAAGCCAGTAAATGTCAAGTTTCGCGAATTATGTAGGATATTGTGGGTTGTGGAGGTCAGATAGGCAGTCGCTCCGTGTCAAATAAGGTTATACAGCTGCTTTCGGTTAGACTGAAATGAAATGTTTATTTCTGTAAGTGAATCTTTTAAGACTCTGTTACACGTCAATATTTTAAAGCTAGATGGCGCGCAATTACTAGAGCCATGTCTTTTTTTTTTAAGGCTGGGATGGATGTCTGAAAGGGCCTTTTGAAAAAAGTGCCATTAACCTAAAGTTTCGAGTAGACCTGTCCAGACAGAGACTGGAAGTCGACCCCAATATAGTTAGAAAAAGGCAAGAGAAGATGATGATAATGATAGATTTTGAAAATGATTCACCTGTAGCTAAATGAGGGATGACATTATCTGCCTAACCTCTTACAATACCTAGGTATGCTTCCAGTCTAACAGAAAGCAGCAGACTATCGGTACATTACACGGAGCAGCCCAGTAACTGAGTAGCACGGTACCTCTTGGCAGGAAAAGTTTTCAAACTTTCAGGCTTCTAACTAACCGTAACGATTCGACGGTCAAAGATCTACGAATGATAGGACCAACATCTTAACGTGGTTTTCGTGTCCCGGCTTTCTGAGATTCTTACCGTATCCGACGCCTTTAGCTAAAAAGTAGCTTTGAATGATCTAATTATGAAAATAAAATCCAGAAAAGGCGTTTAAAATTAACACAAAAGTATCGTTTAAGATCTTTCTTTCTTTTGCTTGTGGTTAGTGACTAACCTGGTGTCAGAGTTTTCATGTTGTCTATGGACCTCTAACGTAGCTTCACATTCACATGAGAGATATATCTCAGGCCTCACGATATGTTCCGTCATCGTTTTTAAGCACGTAATAATTACACAATACGCACATTAATCCGAAAGTCTGAGGTACGGGCTTCGGGTTAAAACGCGAGACCTACGACATAGCAGGCCGACGGTCACTCCACTAGGCTATTCTTTAAGACATTTTTATTCGAATTTTTCACGTAAAAAATGAAACTGAAAAAATTATAATTGTGTATTATACTCAAAACTCCTTCAAGGTAACTATAACATGCAAACATTGAGTATTACACGTGTTATTATATTTTGGTACATGCCAACCTTGGAACTCTACTGACCGTATATACCACACTCATTCGACATCATACAAAACCTAATGGACAGATAAGCACACATAATCTATGTTAACATCACTAGATAATTTTAATGCATACTTAATTGCCACGCTGTATTGTCCCTTATCAACACTTGACACTTGAAAACCAACAGTTCTGGTCAAAAGAGACGAACGAGTCACAGTGTGCAACCTTTTTTTGTCGGAATTTGAGTGGAATCAACAACCGGATAGGAGGATAGGACTTAATAGTAATGGATTGGCTTATCCCAATCGAGTTGGCATTTGGGAAGATTAATTTATCTTTACTTTGTTCTGTAGTTTTTTTTGTAACGTTGCTGTAGTGACGTAGAGGAGAGCTCTGACTGAATAGGGGTATGGTCTTACCAAGAGGTATCATGTTCTTACCAAGAGGTATGTAACTGGGTTGTGGAGAAAGGCGGTTGCTCCATCTACAATATTGATATTCAGCGACATCAAGTTAGACTCGATGCCCAGATAGACAGACCCCTCGGCTCCCCCCAGGGCAACTATGAGGATTTTTTACTC
Organism: Hyppa rectilinea; assembly: GCA_951799385.1. Classification (NCBI taxonomy): domain Eukaryota; kingdom Metazoa; phylum Arthropoda; class Insecta; order Lepidoptera; family Noctuidae; genus Hyppa; species Hyppa rectilinea. Next base: position 15,013,049 of record OX637323.1, read on the forward strand.
CGGAACGAAAAGAAAAAAAGTTAAAGAATCCTTAGTACGTAGTTGGGAAAAGGCTAGGCATATGATGATGATGTACCTATGTTAAACTAATGTGTAATACAGACATCTAAACCCAGAACGCAATAGTTATCTGCACACCTGGTGTGTATGTCTGAAGAGTTCACCTGTGGTCTATAAAATATGTTATTGATGAACAGGAAAGAAGATAATTTTGTCAGGCCTTTTCTTAATGTTCAGAAATCAATGAAATGTATGAAAATTAAAAATCGTTGAAGTTGTATGAATTGGCTGAGAGCAATCCTACAACTTTAGTGCCATATTACCTTTTATTTTTGTTGGCAAAAAAACTCTCCTTTATATTATCAACATTTGCCAAGATGACAGACGTTAAACATCGTCCCTAAATGACAAATAACGAACATAACCTAAAATTACGGACGTCTCGCAACCACCTGACTTGGGTAATATCAATAAAACTCTATGTCATTGATTGACACATAAAAACAGAACCTTTTCCCCATTTCCTCACCGATTCATCAATAAACTGGCAACACTAAGACGTACTTAACTACCCTCCTGGTTAAGAATGGTTAAAGTTAAAAGGGCAGTTAAAATACTAGTAAAACGCTGTCAACAAGACAATAAAGTTTACTGCAGAATTGTTAAATTTATGCATTCCACTTTACTTACTGTAGATAGAAGTTAACTAAACAGCTGGATTAAGTGAAGGTACAAGCTGCATTAGCCGTTTAATAGCTTAGAATGCTTAGATGACTGTGTTTTTGTTGAGAAGAAAAGGCTAAGTTTACACTCGGGTGCAGTAAAACACGATGGCTGGAGTCTTTCTATTTTTAAGCATAATAATGTTGTCTACAAACGATATTTCAAGCATAGTGGCATAGGTAATTAAGAGTATGTCTTGTAGCAGTTATAGTTGACTACTAAATAGCAGAGCACAACACGTAACTGGACAATAGTATCGTATTGCCCAGCGCCCCTAGGTTAGACCAGATGTCAGACTTTTGGGCTTCTGACGACCCGTAACGACTGTCAAAGAACCAGCAATAAACACTATTCTATTTTAAATTATGTTTAATATTGCTTAAACGAGTAGTCTATTAATGTGTAGATATGATTTTAAAATGTTATTGGAATTACTTCACAAGTATTCATTATGTAGAATGTTATTTTCGTGTGGTTAGTGACTAACCTGGTGTCAGAGTTTTTAAGCTGCCCATGGGCCTCTGACTTAGCTTCACATGCTGTTAAGAAATATCTCTCAGACAAGCTGGTTTCCTCATGATGTTTTCCTTCACCGATTTTTAAGCAACTGATAATTATATAATACGCACATGAATCCGTAAAATCAGAGGTGCGTGTCTTGGGTTCGAACCACTGCTATCACTGCTGTTTTGTAGAATAATGCTCTCTTTTAAAGTTTCTCCATCATTTTTAATGCAAAATGTATGGTTTCTTTTGATGTTCCGTGTACCGCACTTAATATTTTCATAAGTTATTCTCTGATATGATTACCTGCATGTCATTTTGCCGCAAGAACATAAAAGATAGGTAGTAGAATTTAATCTAACATGCAATATACAATGCAAAGACTACTTTAAAAGTTAATGGATGACGCAGTCGTGTTCACTGAGATTTAAAAAGTAAATATATACTTGACTGGTTTATTCTGCTGGTACAAAGAATGCGTTGTTCATTTCGTTAACTAAACGCGATCAACACGTATAAACTGCGTTCAAGGGCTGTCAGTGTCATCATTGTTGTGGAACATTGACACGGAGTTTAGTTTCATTGTTGAAATTAGCGAAGTAATTTCTCATTTAGCTTTTATATACTTCAGAGGGTGAGAGACAAAGATATGGATATCTTTGACAAATAACGATTACCTTAAAGGGGTAGACAGAGAGGAGAGAGGTGTAGGCACCGTAATTGACATTTTTTATGTTTTAATTCAATTTATTCAATTGTAATTGATTTTGTCTGGCATAAAAATGAATTTAAAAACTTACCTACAGATGTAAACATAATTTCTTCATCAGTTCATTACTGCATTAGTTGCAGTGATAGCCTAGTGGTGTGACTGTCTGACTGCCAAGTCACAGGTCACGAGTTCGAACCGAAGCCTCTGATTTTACGGATTCCTGTCCGTATTTTATAATTATCACTTGCTTAAAATCGGTGAAGGAAAAGATCGTGAGAAAACCAGCTTGTCTGAGAAATATTTCTCAACGGCATGTGAAGCTAAGTCAGAGGCCCATGGGCAGCATAAAAACTCTGACACCAGGTTAGTCACTAACCACACGAAAAGAAGAAGAAGTTCATTACTAATTCCTGGTAGCTCCTACCTAATAAGTAAAGCACATTATCGTACAAATCCAAGCATAACATTTCATAAACAAATAAAAAACACTTAAAAAAAATTACCGATGTAGTCAAGTTTGTTCAAACCCTAAGTTCCCCGTGCAGTTCAATCAAGTGCCTGTTTATATACTTGTTAGACGGTTCAGCGGTTTTTAAATGTGAACACACAGGTGCAACTGAGTTACTGAGTACGACCGGGTAACTGGAAACTCGCTAACAAGTCAACTAACAAGAACTATTTGACTAATAGTTAATCCAAGAAATGTTCAGATTGGAAGAGAGCGAGCGTTTTTTTTTATTTGCTTAGTTTATAATACCTTGAGGTTTTTTGTATGTACCGTGATTATTATACATATTATTTCTGTACATATTATTATGAATATTAAGATTTTAAATGTAAATATGTAATTAAAGAAATTAAATACATAAGCTACCAATTACTAGCATTAGAAGAGAGATACCGTAATCTGTCATAGTTGTTCAACTTCATTACAAAACAATAAGGTTCAGTGTCCTTTTGTTTGTATTTAGTTGCTGTGTGTAATCGATTTTGAACTTAACCGTCAACGTTTTAAGGTTTAAAATCATTTGGAGAAATTTGACAGTTTGGTATACCTTGATGCGCTGGCAATCTTCAGTCAGCAAAAACATACGATTCTTCGGCATAGTAATGTAGTTGAAAATTGCTTTATGGATGGACAGAATAAGGAATGTGAATTCTTTCTGCGATTTTCACAAAAACCTTTTTCTTCAAAGAAAATATGTTTTTGTTGTGGCTTGACATAAAAAATATGAATAAGGTATTATATAACAAGCTTCTTCAACGTAAAAGGCGACGGGGAGCCGGTTGCCATAGATTCGGTGTATGAATCTAACCCTTCCTGCGTTGAAATTTTTTGTCGGTAAAATCAGCAGAACAGGTGTTTTTTAACAACCGACGAAATATTTCGATTCGTGGAGGTTTGGAATCCTGTTTGATCAGCGGGATTGTCCGAAAGGGTTACCACTGCCGTGGAACTCAAAGGAATAAGAAAGGGACATGGATGGATTTTACTCAGTAAGAGTCTACCCAGAGCAGGAGGAGTCATTTCTTGATTTCCAATCTATAAAATAGGCGTTTCAGAATCATGCAGTTTTATTATCTGAAAAACCTCGACTTAACGATCTGTAATTACTAAGACACAGGGAGTAAGATTATTAATCAATTCTCGCCTGTGAAGGCCAAGCGGTGGCGGGGAGGGTAATAGGTAATATTACCCTGCAAAGAGTCAATTATTATGAGGTCGTGATTGGTCAAATTATTGGTTATTATGGACATGGATTGACACGGAGCTGAGGTGTTTGTTTTTATACAGTGAATCTTGGTATCAGTTATGGCAGCAATTTTATTTCTCGCTTGCAAAATGGTTTCAGATCATTTCCCGAAAAGAAAGTGACATCAACCAAGGTGCAGACGCTATTACATCAAGCTATCCCAAACTGTCAAAAATTCCCAATTAAACATGAACCATATTACCATACCCTTCTTTTGCGATAAAGTTGAAAATCTATCAAATAAATTTGACAGATTGTGGTAACTTGATGTGCTGGCCTCTGTACTAAGCTGATACTAACTAGTACTTTAGTTAGTACAGTAATAGTAACACTCACTGTACTAGAAGTGAATTACGTGATGTACAGCCATCAAGTTACCACAATCTGTCAAATTTCTTTTATAGAATTTCAACTTTATTGCAAAGACATAAGGTTCATTTTTAATTGAGAAAATTTGACAGTTAGGGATAGCTTGATGTGCTAGCGTCTGTACTATTGCGAATACATTACAGGTATTAAGCAGTTATTACAAAACATTTCATCAGCCAATCGCGATCACTAAAAGTTACGAAATTGATCAGTCGATGTGCCTCAATTGCCTAGCAACAGATTTATAACAGAAATATAGATGCAAGCTTAGCTAACTGATAACTGGTAACTGAGAAACGAATAGTGACAGCTAAGTAACTTATTTCAAATGAGCATTTTTTACCGTCAACATTTAAACTAAGGGTGCTAAATTTCATCAGTAATAACGGGCTTTACTTTTCAATTCCCCAGCCTAAATCGTGATATTTCTAAAAATCTACTTCCCAAAAGGTAGTCAATACATTCATCAGGCGGTAACATTTCAATTGAACAAGATCGTATCATTCCTTTAAAAAACCTTTTCATATTTCAGCGGTAACACGTCTGTACTCCAATTTTGAATTTGTATGCGACACCATTTTTCAGTGTCGAGTTCTAACAGGTAGGTTCGCGTAGTGATTTAGGAGTTTGAAAGATTATTTTGGAACTCATTTTTCTCTCTATTGGGGATCAAGTCATTTCAATCAGGATTCGTAACATAAGGTATGGATTGAATTTTAAGCGGGATTGTCCGAAAGGGTTACCGCTACCCCGGAACATAAAGGGCTAAGAAAGGAACATGGATGGGTTTTAGTCAGTAAGAGTCTGACACTTCCGCTCCACCCAGAGTGGGAGAAGTCATTTGATGATTTCCCACCCTAAAAAAAAAGGTGGGGATTGAACGGGCGCCGTCAGTAGGGACAAGCCATCTCTTAGCTGCCACGACTCTTTTAAAATTTAATTTAATTTTTGAATTGCTTTTTTTTAAATCTTTCAACTATGGACGCTTTTTCACGTTCTGCCTCGTTCTCACATGTATGATGATGACAACATGAATGATGTAACCCATCTTTTGTAACCATAGTTTCTTGCCCCTTCCTCTCCATAGGTGCTCTGGAATGGGCAGCTAGCTTCATCCTTCTGACTGACCAAACCCTTGTCAATTGAAAAGGGCCTGTAATTGGTTTATTTGAAATAAATGCTTTGAGTTTGAATTTGAAACAGCTCACTTCACCTATGTTTTCATGCTGAGATTTTTACATAATAGCAATGAACTCAGCAATCATGCTTTCAATGCCAAGGTGGTCGTAAACTATCTACTCAGCTAATAAAAATCTTAAATTAACTGTCGAAAAAGGCACGGCCAAAACCGTTCGGTCTAGAAACTTCAAATTTTGCACAAGATTTTCTTTAATAACGAAGGTGATATAAGGAAGGAATTAACAAAAAACCCTCAAAAAGTGTTGTCATAGGGGATGAAAGTTTTTACGTATAGTCAGTAGCTACGTATTTTGTGCCGATAGGATATCCAACGCGGCTTATTATAAATAGCATTATTTATATTTCCTTGTAAGATACACAAACTAACAGCTTGTTTGCGCAGAAATATCAGCAAAGATCCGGTTAAATCCAGATCTAATAACCGGTTATAACCGCCGCAAAGTGGACGGTGCCCGCCATTGGCGGCAAATGTAGCAGAAATGCATTCATATTCATATGTATGTATGTTTGTAATAAAATTTGAATTGCGGTTCGATGATAAAATTGTTACTGCTACTAATATTTCTTCGAAAATGGCCTCGATTTATTTGCGTGTTAATATGACAATTTAAGATGTCGCAATCTCAACACATGTGGTCTTAGTAGAGAAGGTAGATAGATATTTACATATGTTTTTATTCCATCAAATTTCAAATTTTCCAATTTATTTATAACCAATTAAAGCAAATAGTGCGATTTAATCTTTAATTTTGGAGCTTTCCACAGTAATTAAAAGTTTCTAAAAACCCAATTGATATGTTTCATTGTTGTTTAGTAAACAGACCGAATTTTTCAATTTTTATTACTTAATTTAATTATGACTGTCAAAATGGACCCATTTCCGTCATGGCGGCAAATGTGCGGATTTTTGATGTGAAACATCTAATGTTGGCATGTCAGATCGGCTGTTGGCGTGGCGACACGGCCAATAGCCAACAACCAACGAGGTTGGTGGCTGTAACAAACGAAATTTAAATAAAGTGTATTTTGTTTATGGCATTTTAAAAGAAAAATATTTATTCTGTAACAAACCATAATTTCGTGCATAATATTATCTATATAAAATAGTTTCGATGTTTCATATAATGTTAGGCGTCACACGACGGCTCTATTATTTTTAATAGTGTTACTTGCACACAAACATTATTTATTACTGCTGTCGAAAAATTTAATTAATAGGTAGTCATTATAAATATTTAAAAAAACAATATTCAAAGCAATCTTAAATCAACACTTCATATCGCTCTGACCCATTTCACCGGAAATATTTATAAAAAAAACATATGACCGTAATCCTACAGAAACATATTCTGAACCCTTCACACGGGTGTCAAAAACCTCAATTAAAAACAGCCTAAGGCGATCAAGAGCCTATAATTTTCCCGCCATTTACGCTGTTCTCCCTTTTAACCCAAATAAATAAGCGTCCCAAGTAACAGACAAAGATGTCTTCGCTCTTTTCAGATTTTGTATGAACGCGTACATTTTATTAAATGACCGTGAGAGTTTAATACAATTAGTGACATCCCTAAATCTCTGTGACAACCCTAGCCGTATTTAATAATGTAGCGTGACCTTTATGTAATGTGTTGGGAATTAAAAGTACGTTTTATATGGGTGAGATTATTTGTGAAAGAAAAATAAAGTGAAGAATATACTCTATAGAACACACATACATACATCATGGTCGAAAGGTAAAATGGTTTGTACTACACTACATCTTTTTGTACTACATCTTCCAAAAGTAAATAGTTATATTTACTTTTGGAAGATGTATTGGTGATCACAATTTGTTATTGTCAGATATAGGGCGGATTTCACCAGTGAAACTGAACGCGATCAGCGCATAAACCACGTTTAAGACCCGTCTGTTAATATTTCATAGAATATAAGGATAACGTGTTCCTGTTACAAGATCATAGCTTCCTTTCACTTTTGTTTACACAGCAAGTAGCTGTTCAACTTTGTAGTGTTTTTTTAGAAGTCAGCTGTTTCTTTTTGTTTTTTTTTTTAATATTCTCAATACAAAAAATGTTCCAAATACTCGGTACAATTATTTATTTATTTATTCAATGCACAATGTACATAACCAATTTTACACGTTTAGCTAAAAAACTAGTAAGTACATGACCCTGTTAGTGCGCAGCAAGACAACTTAAAACTAATATCGAAGAGTATATCTATTTTATCTTAAATTGTTTACATCCCATCATTATGAACTTTCATTATTACGCTACCGTCGGCTTATTCTGCCCATCATACGACTAATCAGCATCAACGCCCCTCAACCATAACTCACGAATTACATTACATATTTACATCGTAATGCCACCTTAATAAACAAAGTACTTCTGAGTAACTTGATTATGCGAGTGTTGCTAACTTTTAAGCATTAGATTAAAATGTAACATAAAATCATGCGTGTATTCCACGAAGGATTGGACAGAGGTGTACCTACAGTACACCATCGTTTTGACAGTTAGCTACGCTTGCCGGGGTTGGTCTATGGATGGGTGACCATCTTCAAATATCGAGACTCTTCCGTGCCTCAGAAAGCAGGTTAAGCCGTTGGTCCCGGCTGTCATTCGTGGATCTTTGACAGTCGTTACGGTAGTCAGAAGCCCGAAAGTCTGACAGCTAGTCTTACCAAGGGGTATCGTATTACCCAGTTACTGGGTTGTAGAGGTCGGATAGGCAGACGCTCCATGTAAAATACTGGTATACAGCTGCATCCGGTTAGACTGGAAACTGACCCCAACATAGTTGAGAAAAGGCTAGGTAGATTGATGTGATACGGGCTAGCCTACATTTGATTATGATGATTCAACCCAAACCCCTAAGGTATTATAGGCCTGATGTTACGAGTATGTTACGTAAAAAAACAATTGAACAACACTAGCATGCAACACAGCAGCCTATATCTCAGCAGCTTTTAATCATTTTTAAATAAAAATATGGCGCGCGTGTCTGACGCGATATCCCAATCAAGTTTTTAATAACTTGTGAATTGATCGTAAGGCTCTGTTTATTTTGCACACCGTCCATCCATAAAAGCCTGTAATGAGATTATACACGAAGATCAGTGGGGTTTTGTTTCCTACTTTAAAAAAAACAGCCAATATTTTGTACTGTAGAGGTTGTATACCAAACCTAACATCGTACAGACTGGTAGAAAAATAGTTCTGGCTGGATTTGATCGCCCAAGCGAATTTAGAATCGGTTTAATATATCGCAATAAAGAATTTGAATTTGAATTTAAAAATAGAACGAGTCGATTGTTTGGTGTCACGTAGATTTGTTTTAGTCGAAAGAAAGTAAAAAGTTATGAGGTCCTGGGTTCGAGTCTGGATTTGTGCCTGGTTGGTAGCAATAGGCTCGCCCCTATTACACGGGACTCAAAAATAACTGGTGGCTTACCCTTCGGGAATTACAGGCGTCATTTTATGTGTATGAAAGTAAAAAACTCTGTCTGTATGTCTGTCTGCTTTCACGCTTTGACGACTGAACGAATTTCGATAAAATTTCGCACACAGCATGACCATGGCATATAATGCCCATATTACGTTCCGGTGAAATAATTTGAGTAATCTAAACCACGGGCAAAAGCTAGCAGCCTTTTTATTGGCAGCTTCTACATATTGTCCTGGTATTGTAGTGTCTAGAGCTTTACAGTACCTACAACGTGTTGGTAAGCCAAGATCTTTTAATACTAATCACACGAAATTAAGAGAACACTGAAACTAAGTCGACTCTACGACACTTGAATGAAAAGCCGGTTAACTCTACTTTTGAGAAACTACACGATAGTTCACTTGTAAGGCAAAAAACAATTGACATCCGAAAAAAACGAATATTATTGCGTACGTAATTCCGCTCCATCGCGCCGTGGCAAGTTGTAGTGATGCGAAAATCGCATGACTATGCGAAAAATGCACATCCGTGACGGAAAATACGCGAAATTTTACCACGCTCCACTCAGCACCCCATCTCTAACACAATCAGAAGGATTTGGAGGAAATGCATAATCTATTGCTTCATATTTATGACCAATTCGTCTGATCGACAACGTAAATGACGCAGTGAATTGTCAAAATGAATAATATAACTCACGTGGAGTTACAGAATTACCCTGCTTTTTTTATGGATGGAAAATTATCAAATGATACTTCCCGTTCTGGGTGGAGCGGAAGGGAGTGTCAGACTCTTACTGACTAAAACCCATCCAAGTTCCTTCCTTATGTTCCGGGGTAGCGGTAACCCTATCGGACAATTCCGCTGACCCGGTAGGACATTATCATTATAAAATTACCCCGCTGGGTAATTTTATAATGATAATTGTATGGGGATATACAATTATTGTTACAACAGTGACATTTCTCAATTTCACACGTGTCTCTAAATATGCTAATAACTTTCATAAGTTGAACTTTACAAATCAAATATTGACGGAAAATTTCTGTTTTGCGAACAATAAACAAATTATTCAAATGCAAAACTTTTTGTTCTTTTTTTTAATAGTGTTTACTTTAACTGGTTGAAGCGCGGTTAGTTCAGGAACTGCTCGAAGTTTGAGAGCAGTTAATTTGAATGATTTATGTGAATATTTATCATAATGGTCATACTTTTGTTTTTTTTTAAGTTCGAGTAAAGACCTAAAAAAAAATTGCAAGATTTTGATACAACCACAGATTAGAAAAGCAAGATAGCTGTTTGGATGGCGTGTATACTGTGTGGCGCATGTTGGATTTACGTAAGTAAATATAAAAAATAAATAATTTATTTTTTAGTTAGTTAAGCGGTCCGTGTCCTGTTGTGTCAAAACCTAAAAAAAAACTCAAAAATAGAAGCATTTAAAAAAAAAACTATTACAGGCACTTTTGAATTGCCAAAGGGTCGGTCAGTCGGAAACATGAAGCTAGACGCACAAGCACTTTCGACGCGGTAGAAACTCATAACTTGTACTTTACTAAAAAGATATTCTAACCCAATTAACCCAACCTCGTCCTACCTACCTTAATGACACCTTAATTAGAGGCTAACATTTTTCTCTAAACTAAAAACACGAACGTAAAAAATACTCAACTTCAGCTTTAATTACTCATTTAAGAAATAATCTCCGCAAAATTGCTTAAGCATCTCTAAGACCTACCTCAACGATTGTATCAGCATTTCTAGGGGTAAGTAAAAATGTTAGTTATTAAACCGGTAATTTAGCCGTGGGCTGGGCTCGTAACTCAATTGGCCGGAAGATTGCAGTCAGGGGATATTGCGAAGAAACACCTCGAAATTGAGCCTAAAAAACTGAGCATTTTTTGTTGTTTCTCCTTTGGGCAATTTCTGATTATTAAGACCTGTCTAATTCTATTCCCAGTCCTAAGCAATAAAATGTAAACTAGTAGACTGCTTTAGTCTATTAGTCTAGTGGTCCAGCGCTACTGCTGACCATAATGTCCTGGGTTCGATCGCCAGGTCGGGTGAAGTGCTTTTGGATTTTTTTAATCTGGAATTTCTCAGCCGGCGTCTAGATTTGTGCCCGGTTTATGGCAAAACGCTCGCCCCCTATTACATGGGACTTGTACTTAAATGGCGATATGTGAGTGTTATTATTAGTATAACTCTGCCCATCCCTCCAAGGTATTATATAAAATGTAAGTTACATTTTTGCCAAGCTCTCACATTGATTACGTTTATTTTAGTGTGCAAGAGAGTAAGCTAGTAGTCAGCTTTCATATGTGTAAATCCCTAACATAATGACAGCTCACTTCCATCTACAAGCAAATGTAGCCAAACCATAAACCATAGTTGAACTGAGTCTCGTAAACCTGCAATTACCTACCCTTTTTGAAGTAAATAAAGGTAAATAAAGTAGCTATTTAAAAATTCTTACATTACCGACGCCCAAATCCAGGAGCTTCAATAAAATAAAAATTTAGGTAATAAAATATAAATGGCGACTGTCCATTAGTAGAATTAACACAAAGCGCGGCTATTTATTTAAGTGGGTAGTTGTATATTTTTCATTTTGAAATGGATGCAATTTAATATTGTTGTCAAAGGAGAATGCCAAAAAAAACCATCGTCGATTTAAAAAAACTTCAATGCCCGATAATTGGATAGTTATAAAATGTGAAATTAGGTTCTTCTAAGATATTCCCCAGCACACAGCGTGCACAGCAGTAACATTGTAAGCGTTTCTTGTGTTCAAAACTAGATAGTTAGTGCACTGCGCTCGGTTAACTTATAATACATATTCCACCATTCAAATAACGTAACGAAAGTCAGTTAAGCTCTGACAGTGCTAATAACACGTATATCAATAAAACAGCGAAAGTAATTGCATATTTTTGTTATATACAATTATGAAGCCCCTATTACCCCACACGTTTTTTTTCTATTGGCTCTTGGTTATTTTCCGATACAATTTTGGGCGTTTTCCTTTCAAGAAAAAATTACGTGATTTATAGCAGAGAATTTCTGGTGAAAACATTTTTTTACCTTTTTTATTTAAATTCTTTGTAACTTTTTGGATAATGTAACTGATTGACAACCTCGTTGGCTTATCATTTTAAAAAGCGAGGCTCAGCATGGGAACTTGGGTTCGTTCCCCTGGTGGGACACAGTGTTTTTCTATTTTAGGAAACGCAATGTTAGACCTAAGTGTACTTTAAAAAAGGTTTTTTTCGTATTCGTATGAGAGTAAGTCATGCTCACTTTAATGTCTCACTGATGGTGGCGCGTGTGTTGCATTATTTAGCTGCCTTCGAAATGGTTGAGCTGAATGGTGCTACTCTATGCGTCATTTTTGTGAATGAGCGCGATCAGTAGGGACCTACTGCTTTGGAATGGGCAACTAGTTTCATCTTTCTCACTGACCAACCCTTTGACAATTTAAACGTGCCTATAATTAGTTTATTTGAATTTTATATATATTGGTTAGTTTGAGTTAATAGATTCAATCTGCCTAGGCTTTTCCCAACTATGTGGGGGTCGGCTTCCAGTATAACCGGATGCAGCTAAATATCAGTATTTTACATGGAGCGACTGCCTATCTCACCACAACCCGGTCAGTAAGTAGGTTATACGATACCCCTTGGTAAGACTGGCTGTCAGGCTTTCGGGCTTCTGACTACCCATAAAGACTGACAAAGATCCACGAATGACAGCCGAGACCAAGGGCTTAACTTGCTTTCCGAGGCACGGAGGAGTCTCGATATGTGAAGATGGTCAACCCATCCACAGCCCAACCTCAGCTAGCGTAGCTTAACCTGATAGAACGATTCGTGCGGCTATTATTATTGAGCCACGAGCTCTTAAAATCGTAGATATTTTTTTTTTTTATAAAACAGAGTACAAAAATAAGATTCCAACTCAAACACAAAGCTCAATCAGAACGTCTCCTCCTTATGAGAAAACTTGCAAACGTCTCGAGAGCAGTCTTAAGTAAATGTTTGAAGACACTGACGACAGATGTTATTGTTAGAAGATGTCTTAGAAAGGATTCATCGAAGATGCTACTGACTTTATATTTGGTTTTGTGAGATATAGGTGCAAGGTGTTTTTCGACATTCCATAGCTATAGAGTGTGAATGAGACCATATCAAAGATCAACTAGCACATGATTTTTTTTAAATTATCCTTTTTTGTTTTGTTTTTCTTTTTCATACAAAATAATTCGATAAATTCACGATTAATAATGTAGAAAACCCTTACTTTTAATGTTTAATAAGTATAATTTTTGGCAACATCTCAATTCTCAAGAGTTTTTCAAAATCACCAGTGTATACTTATTTCGTAGCAAATGCGTAGCGCATTGCTACGAGGCGTAGGCGTTGCCTACGACAGTCTATGATGCTTTAAATTGAGCCTCAAAATCTGAATAACTCACTGTAAATTCGATGCTGAGGATTTTTTTCGTTTTTTTTATTTTTGAATAGGTTTTGTTGAGATATTTTCTTTAATGTTTTTTTTTGTTTATTAGTATTTATATTAGTATAAGAAGTTTGTCCATTTATAAACATATAGCTAGCGTATTAATAATCTTTCAAATTCAAAAGCGTATAAAAACTTTTCGGAATAAAGAACATCATCCAAATTGCAGTAATGTATGCAGGCAAGCGTCTGAAAAGTGAAGTGACGTTATAATTGAATATATTTCGCAGAAAATTTAAATAATAAGGTGGACCTATGTCAACGGGAGTGACATGTATCTAAAAGTCTTATTTCGTATATCTAATGATGTGGAATGCTATTGTCCGAGCATTCTACTATATTTTATTCGTGTTGAAATTAAAAAGGAGAATTGTAAACTTGCCCTGGGGTTACATGTCTAAAAATATGCGAACAATGGCCATTCTCTTTTGAAATAAGTATGTAATACGCAGATCTAAATTCAAAAATAATTCTAAAAAGGCAAAATATCTCGCGAAAATTGACGCGAAAGATTTCAATCCGATTTATTTGTGGGTTCAAAATAAACATTTTGTATTGTGTATTGCATTTTTGTATTTGTAGGTCGACAGAATAAGAGTGAGTGTATTTCTCGACGCCATTTTAGTTTCTTAGTAGTAAAATAAGGTTATAATGTCAGGATTTTTTCTAGAGCAGAAAGAAGTCTGGATTTCAATAGGCTTCCCCGTATTACGAACTGGCGAAATGTACGGAAAATGGGAGTACGGTAGGTACCCCTCTGCCTTACCCTTCGGAAAAATCTGGCGTGATGTTATATCTGAACCCTAATAACATGCTAAATAATATATGACTAATGATATACAACGTCACCCATGGGCATGTGACCGCCCGTAATTTTCTGAACATTCATGAAAACTGGTCAATAATTAACCCTGAAAGGGGAGGTGTATCTTTAATAATTTTGATGTTATTATTTTTTTTTATTTTTGAATCGCGATTGAGAACTTGCTTTACAATTTTTGGCATATTTCCGATGTTATTGACTCAATTTGGGTTCTGTTTATTATTTCTAAAAGTTTGAGTTATTATATCGGATTAAATAACATTTTTCATTCATATTGGTCGATTGAGAAAAAAAAAACGTAAGTGAAGACATTTTTTTCTAAATAAAAACAGTGTTTATTTATAAAACACACGTGTAAGTCCAGAAAATCTCATTGGAAGATTTTTTTAGAAAAAAAAGGCTTATTAACCATTTTTCATGAATATTCAGAAAATTATGGGGGTCACATGCCCATGGGTGACATTGTATTATTATATTAATTTTTTAACTCGGTTTTGAATAGATATTAAGATAATTGATATGGGACTTAAACATGACTAGCGAAGTGTGGGTGTACCATTGGTCCACCCACACTAAAGCCAGAGGTCATTGGACAGCATAAAACTCTGACACCAGGTTAGTCACACAACCACACAAAAATAAGAAGGCCGTAGATCTACCTCCAGCTAACCTGGAATGACAAGCGTGACGTTATGATATAATAATTAATTAGTCATAAGTTCCTATCACGTTAATTCGTAAAACCCAAACCAATTCGAAAAGTCATCATAGTTTAGTGAAACTCGTTTCAGGTTGTGTTAAAATAGCAATAGAACCGCGAACGATATAAAACATCGTAACTCTAAACCTGCGCCCTTATGAAATCAAATAAGATGAACCATCGCGGGTTTTGGGCGAGGTTTCAAAGATAGCGGATAGTAGAGAAGCGACTGAAATAAACGCTCATAATTGGTTAATGCGTCTAGGTCGTCTCGCCACCTCTTCCTGGGCTGGCCTCAACGGCGCCGTCCATCCTCAGACACCCAGCCAGTCCGTCTTGTTGCGACTATTGCCCAGCGGTCACTAAGAATGCGGCTAACATGACCCGCAAAGGATGATTCGAGGTGGCTCAAGAGACAGAAGTCTGGATTGATTTGGGGAAGGCCTTTGCTTAGCAGTGGAACAATGTAGGATAAGTAAAAAAAAAACGTTTTATAATATTCAAACCGGTTCATAATGTTCCCACTGCTGGGACACAGGCATCCTCTCCGTAAGAGGGAGTCCACGCGGGCCCAGTGCGGGTAAGTGGATGGCACATGTCTTTGAATTTTTGGTTCTAGGACATTTCAGTTGCCTCAAAATGTTTTACTTCACCATTTTGAGAACAGTGGTGATGAAATTAAATACACAAAGTAAAGTGGCTACCTGGGTTCGAACTGTCGACGCTCTCGTAAGTCGAAGCCGATACATAAATAGATACACTTTTTGGTATGTCTTGCAATCCCAATCTTATATTGCGTATTATTTCAATCATCAGAATGTTTCTTGTTGTTTTTACACTTTTATCAAATTACCTTATTTTACTAGAAAATTAATCATGGAATATTTTAAAGTATATTTTTCTCATATAAAGACGATAATTTGAGACAAAACAAAAGAAAACGTGATATTATTTTTTAATAAAGAAGAATGATAAAAAAAACTACCTAAAAAGAGTTTTTATACTTCTTGTTGGCTCCAAAATTCTTCCCAACCTAAACTTCCGATTCTAAGCCACCTCATCTTTACAGCGATAAAACAAAACACGTGATGTAACGAGACCCGGTTTACAGCGGCTTACAGGAAGTTTACAGGCGGTAGGCAAGTTTATTGCGTTTCACCTCACTCTCACCGCAACTCGACAAAATATTTATTGGTGTTATTAACAGGGCTGATAGGTGTAGGAGTTGTCAGCGTAGTAAACAGGAAGTAAAGTTGTTAAAGGAAAGAAATACAATACGGTTTATTTCATCCAACAGGTTAGTTTCTTGTACTTGCGCTACTGTTAAAAATAGCATTTACATTTTGAACGCCATTGCCACATAAACTTGGCAGGCAAGCGCATGCCCTGTACGCTAAGGATACAAATATGTGACAATGACAACACCACTATAACACGAAATAAGCAATTAAATCATTACGTTTGTGAATATTTATATAGATATTTTAAAAATTAAAGGTCTCGTACGTATTAATTTAATGACATGAAACAAATTAAAAGACACCATGGATATTGGGAAATTCATGAAAAAAAGGAGAAATACATTTGTAGCTTGGCGTGGAGGGCACGCGCGTGCGGGTATGCTCTGGCGTTCAAAGGTTAAGATCATAACTTGTGCAGAAAAACGTTTATATTATTATTAAGTAAAACAAAAACAAAAATGGAAATCTTAGTGTAACTATGGCAAGAATAACACAAAAAAAAAATGTACCCTGACTAACCAAAAAGTATCCGTACAACCCTAAAACTGCGGAGGTCGCGTAAACTGTCTTTCGATGTTACCCTAGCTGCTTCGTTCAATTACCCGAGATATACCGTTAATGTACAGTCAGCCAGCACATCAACTTACTACAAACTGCCAAATTTTCCCAATCGATTTTGAACGTCACCCTCAACGTTTTAAGGTTTAAAATTCATTTGGAGAAATTTGAAGTTTGGTATAACATGCACTGGCCATACCTTGCCAGTTGCTCAATTGCGGGAAATTTATGACGTCATCTCAAAGAGGGAGTCATAGCAGTTACAAGTTGTTAAAAGAGGACAGTTAAAATAGGTAGGCGGTAAATTTTGATTAAGTCTCGTTTGATTTTGTACAATACCTATTACAGTATAGGGTCAACTATTAAATAACCTACAAAAGCCTTCTCTTCGTAACCTAAAAACACAGATCTTCGAAACAACAACTATTTAAAGAACTATCCTAGTTGGTCCTTTGGAAGCTGAGGGCATTCGTGATACAAAGTAATCCTAATGCGAGTGCGAAAGTACTACTTTGACACCTAATACTATACCTAAGACCTGTAAGACTTTGACTTGTAAGAGATTTGGTTTGAGGAGATTAACTGTACTTACCCATTTATTTTTTAGTTTAGTGTTAAATCTATATTGTATACTAGCACTTTGCCCGCGGCTTCGCTCCCGTGGTCTTTCCCGCGGGACCCGTTATTTTTCCCGGGATAAAAAGTAACTTATGTTACTCCCTGAAAACTAAGCTTTCTAATGGTGAAAGAATTTTTGAAGTCGGCGCTTTAGTTTTTGAGTTTAGAGTTTAGTTCATTACAAACATACACACAAAAATACAAATCTTTCCTCTTTATAATATTAGTATAGATAAGAATAATAATTGTGAAATACAAGTAATAATCATTTAAATATTTACGGAATAATATTTATTTGTTTGTTTACGGAAATTTTTAAACGGCTACTTGACACTTCCCGTGACCCAAGGTCTGGCTTTTATCTTGGCCAGAGGCTTAACATTGCCATACAACGTGGCAATGCCGTCAGTTTCTTGGGTAAATTTCTTGTGTGAATATGTGAGCACCATGTAGGTACTTATGACATTCTTAACTTTACCTGCCATTACTATATGTGGGTTTTTTTTCACCTTTTGTGGTGTAGTGTTTTTATTCTGGGTGCATCGTCTTCACATTAAATATAATGTTATAATTCATTGTAAAACATTTTGAAAGAGTAACGGTGGAGTTTCTTACCCAGTCTTCTCCACACGAAACTACCTTTTGGAAGGGCGACTAGAATCAATTCTATTTCTTGTTCATTTTGACGTTCAAAATTGCCTTAATGCCTATTGAAATAAATGATTTCACTTTGACTTTGAAATTACCAGCCTACAGCGATGCACAGGAATTTTTCGACGCCATATTTTAGTTAGTTATTAGTTTTAAATACTTGTACATAATAATATATGCTCCTTAAATATATATATACAATAATAATCCTAAGTATGTAGAGTAAATAAATTGTCATTTTTTTTACTAAACAAACTTAAGTAGGTACTATCAAAGCAGAATAACATTAACTCTCCTGACTTCACCCAAAGACTTTAACTTAACTTCGACCTTACTACAACTCTCTAACTACCTTTATTACCTAATATAAATCTAAAGTTCTTACCCTTTACTCTTAAGGCACATATCAAGAAGAAACCCTTGGAATAAACTTGAGTCTAAACATTTAATAGTTAATGAGTAGATCTTCCAAGTTTGTGAAATGTGATACATGTTAGTTTGTGGAGTTACCGGTCAGCTTGGAGTTGGGCAAGTTTTTGTTTGGGAAGCAACAAGTGAGAACTGAGTTTGTGAGATTTACTTGCGAACAGATTTCCAGGGATTGTGACATTTCAGGATAAAACCGGTCCTTTTTAAACCCGGGCGCGAAAAGGTCGGTGTTATAAGTTTGACCGTCTGTGTGTGTGTTTATTTGTCTACGGTACCGTAGCTCTTAAACGGGTGAACAGATTAGGATGCGTTTTTTTATAAAATGAAATTAGGTTTTCTGGTTGTTGTTCTACGTAATGTTTTATCAGAATCGGTTCAGCCATTTAGACTGACGAGTTTTTTTTTTATTTGTGAATTTATACCTGTTCAAATGAAGAAACTAACTACATGTTTTGTGTTTTAAGACAAATTTTATGCTAGTCAATCTATCTTGGTATCAACCACAAATAGTTAACGTATGTTAAACTTCATAATATATTGGATTTTAATTTGTACCTTTACGGTTAACATCAAAATTAACTCATGTACTTATCTCAATTTCATTTATTTTGGAAAAAGTGGATTGTATAATTTGCTTAACGTTGTCTAAGCCTCAACGAATCTACATAGATATTATGCAGTTGTTCTCAAAATGATTAAGTTTTAGACTTTTGTGCGTCTCATAACCGAATGAGTCACATAATATAAGGTACAGACGCAAGCATATCAAGCTACCCCAAACTGTCAAATTTTCCCAATTGAATATGAACCTTATGCTTTTTGCAATAAAGTAGAAAAAAATATCAAAGAAATTTGACAGATTGGGGCAACTTGCTGTGCTGGCCTCTAAACATAACTTACTGTAGGCATTAACCCTCTATCCAACGTGAATAATTTATCATCTGCATACTAACCAAGGCTTTAGTCAAATGCACTAGTGTTTCCAAGAACACCGAGATCGCGTTGAGCTAAATATTTCCTCGAACGAATATAGCCTAAATGTATAAACGACCTGCGCGTACAATACAACACTTGAGAGGTGTCAAGGGACACCCGGATGTAACGAAGTTCCTTTCGATTAATTAGTGAAGGAATTGTAATGAGTGTATTTTGTTATTATTTTTTCAACAAGAATAATCGTCGCGACGCCACACTGTTCAATGCGAAATAGAACGACGAAACGAAAATAACTGGCTTGCTTTCTATGAGAGAGAGAGAGAGAGACAGACAGAGAAACACGCGCACGCCGCACGGCCTACAACTATAGCAAAAAGAGTCGTTACAACTTTTGGTCTTAATTTTTTTCCGTCTAGCCCCATTTCGCAACACGCGATAAGGAACTTCGTTCCAACAACGCTTTCAAGATGCTGTTGCCGCGACGTTGCAGTGCATCGGGAATGTTTGCTGCAGCTCATACGGATGGCTTTCACGCCATCGAAACATTGTAAAACATTTTAAAAGAGTAACGGTGTTTCTTACCCATTCTCCTACACACGAAACTACCTTTTGGAAGGGGCGATAGAATCAATTATATTTCTTGCTCATTTGGCGTTCAAAAGTGCCTTATTTGTGCCTATTTGAAATAAATGATTTGACTTTGACTTTGACATGCGTAAGAAAGCGGCTTCCTTACTGCAACGGTTGCGTAGCACTCGGAACAACATTCTGAAAATGATTGTTGGCAGAGTAAGCAAAATAAGTATAGGTTTATGTTAAATTAAATTGAATTAAATAATACTATTAACACTAACATAACATATATAAGCGCAATCTGTTACTAACCACTAACAACGTATGGACCGTTAAAGATCTGAATTATAGATGTTTTATTTATAAAACAGGTTTTTCATTCATATTGCTTCAAGTAGGTATCGTAGTAAAAGTTACTCTCATTCATAAGTATTTTCACTCCTGTAGTAACGTTAATGAGTTCAAAAACATTCCATAGATGTACCTATATTCATTCATCATTTATATCGTATATTTATTCAAATGCTGAGTCCCAACGACCTTGATTCGCACCAATTAGCAATACCACCCACATATTGCCATTAATTTCTATCACCTTTATAAAAAAAAATATCAGAAACCTCCACGGTATTCACTTCCTACACATTTGTGTATAAATCCTGGATGATTGATATTGTGAAAATGATTAAAAACACAACTGATTGACAGTTGAATCGTGACGAACCTCTGTTAATACTGATTTATGTGTTTGCATCGAAATATTATCGAGAACGACTCGATTGAAATTAGTTATTCAATGTAGGGGTTTATTCTGTACTTTCTCTATCTATAAAAAAAATACTTTAAATTGTGTGTTTGTCACATTATTTCATATACGGAAACATTTACGATTGGGCATAAGTATCTTATGGTTCTTTATACTTGCAAGCATATATCTATGCATACTCAGCTTTAAATATTCCCTCTGCTGGGAAAAAGGCCTCCACTCCGTGAGAGGGAGAGGGCTATATTCCAGACTTACAAGTTCTACATAACATTGCAAATATAACGGACATAACGTGGTGTCTACTTGAAGCTTTCCACAAATACAAAGTAATAAAAGTCAGCTAAAGAAAGTGTAGTTTTAATACAACATCATTTTTATGTCTCTATAAAGGGGGATTTCTTGATAATTTTTACATTACGGTTTAGTCTTCCCCCCTGAGGGGGATTCTCTCAGTGGAATTTGTCTAATTTCTATAATTTTAACCCGAATTTTTCATCTAACCAATCGACTCGTAGCGTAGTAACTGCACAGGCCAATCGATCAGATTGAGGTCCGTAGATGGGTGGCCATGTTTACCTACTGAGACCCCTAAGGAGGGTCGTCAGAAGCCTGAAGGTCTGACAACCAGTCTCATCAAGGGATATCCCATTTCCCAGGATTGTGGAAGTGAGATAGGCAGTCGCCCTATGTAAAATACTGGTGTTCTGCTGCATCTGGTTACACTGGAAGCAGACGACTATAGAAGGATAAACAGTAGATGATTATTTCATCCAATCAAATCCCAAAAACTCCTTTAAAAAAGGACAAAATGGTCTCCTCTTGTTTTGATCACAAAACAAAAGGACAACGAACTCTAGATCGTTATTATGTACTTATCTCTTTAAACCCGACCTTGATTCTTCAATGAGCAAACACAATCAGTGCTATCCTTAGGTTCTGCATTGCTATCTGACAGAGTAATGGAGAATTAGTGATTCTGGTATCTACCGAACGCTCACGAATTCAACGAACCGTAACGTTAGACGTAGGAGTCGTAATTAGGACTGTCGGATTAGCGTTAGGTTTTGTACTGAAGGTGTCTGGCTTAACTTAACTCTGAGGACTTGGGACAACCGGGTATTTATTTTATGTAAAATTGTTAATATAACTGCAATTTACAGTTGTTTTTTTAAGTAAATGGTAAATAGATTAAATTCCTTCGTATGTAACGTAAAATAACGGAGTTTAAAATACGTCTATATAGAAATAACGAGAGGTGATGATAACCGTTATTTGATATGATTAATTTGAATTGAATTGTGCATGTTAATTACTTCACAGCAAATCGCCACCAAATTTTTAAATTTTTAATTCCTAATTTAAAGAATTGCAGAGTTTTAATAAACTTTGTCCTAACCGGTGTTGTTGACACCTCTCGACATTGATAAATCGCGTCTGTCTTCATCAAGTCAAATGACGATTCCACAAAAGTGCAGGCACTAGTTAATAAGCCAAGTTTCAATTACGTAAAACAAAGAAAGCCTTAACTTTCAGATAAATTAAGAACTTCCCTTCCTATTTCATTAGGAGCGCATCCCTATTAGTATTTACCTACTTAAAACGTGAGCTAATTACATTACTATATGGTACGATAAGCCCAAGTAAGTAACACTAACTTCTTGTGGAGCTGAAAGTTTCGGAACAGATTATGCTTAGCGAACAAACGCAAAATGTAATCGCACGCTGCGCTTGCGCTTTGTAATTCAATATGGAATCTAAAATGAGATATTATTTGAAATTAAACTAATTTAATTTTGAATATGGAGTATTTTATTTAAAAACAAATCTTAAATACACTATTCAACCTAAAACTAAAAAAAATATAATTTGTACAGAGGCCAGCACATCAAGCTACCGCAATCTGTCAAATTTCTTTGATAGATTTTCAACTTTTTTTCATCAACATAAAGTTTATATTCAATTGGGAATATTTGACAGTTTGGAATAGCTTGATGTGCTGGCGTCTGTACAAGTAGTTAAAAAAGGGAAGAGTCGATACGGTAAGGTACGATAGTGGGCGATATCCTGAAATTCTCGATAAGCAATCGGACCCGACGGCCTAAGTGTTTCAACCCCAAACGGCTCAAACATATAACTGGCACACAAGGTTTAAATTTCATTTTCAGGCACCCATTCGCCTCTGTTCCAAAAGAAAAATTAAATTGGCATGAATTTATCTGTCAGATAAATAAAGCAATAGTTGAACGGACGCCATAATGTCAAAAACAAGAAGTTCTGACGCTTGAATTTTCATGAACAAAACTTAAAACAATATTACAAATAATGAAATAATGGTAAACTTTGTCTAAATGGCAGAGGTAACAAACCTTTTAAGCTGCAATGTAAATTATGTTTAATGTGAGTTAGGGACAAAATACTAATGTTGAGTTATGTCTTTGTATTGTGCTCGAAAATGTCATCATTAATTATTGCGATGCTTAATTAATTAGTTATTTATCATAACATTATCTTCTGCCCGCGACTTCGTCCGCGGAAAATTGCGATATACTGTAACTGTTTAGGCAGCGCATGCAAATAATTCTGTTTTCGGAGGTATTTCTTTCCGACTTGCTAGACGAAAATTGCGATAGCTCGGCTAATATGTATGATATAAATATAATTTATAGCCTATAGCACTCAGGAATAATGTAGCTTTCTATCAGGGAATTTTTTTTTGAAATTCGATCGGTATTTCCGGAGATTACCCCCTACATACAAACTTACAAACTTACAAATTTTACCTCTTTATAATATTAGTATAGATAATCAGCCTTTAACGTTGACTTGTGACACAGGCAGGAGTGGGCCGTAATCCATCCCAGTGCGTGCTGGTAGATGCCACATGTCTTTGAATTTTTGGTTCAAGGACATGCCCTTTTCCTCACGTGTTTTATATTTTTGTTGTTTGTTTGATATATTTTTTAAATCAAATCAATTTGCTTTATATTTACTTTATTATGTTTCAATGTTTTGTTGTTATGGAACTGGATATTTTATAGTTTTTACTTTACCACAGTTCAGAATTTTGATTGCTGTTGTATTAATTTCTTTTTAAATTTCAATGTACTTAATTTATTTTATTTTATTTTTGTCTAATTATTAATCTAATTTTTACATCAATTATTATTTAACTTTTATTTTGTTTACTCTTTTATAATCTAACTTATTAATTTAATTTTCACATTTTGTTCATTTTAATTAAATAATTAATGTTTCTACCACTATTATTTGTGCTAGCGGTGTTAACCTTTAATTAATTGTTGCACCCGCAATTGTATCATAATTTAAATAATAATCTGCTAATGTACTGGTGTAAACAGTTGTTGGTTAGCCTAAATAAATAAATAAATGAACATCAACCGAATGGCGAAGTCTATAATTGATTTACTTTTATCAACGGTTCATTGTAAAATAACAAACGAATGAATAAAAAGTAAATGAATTTGATTTAATATAGATACAATAATTTTACTATTTACTAATTTGAAACGTAGCTGTTTACTTTTGGTTTTCTACTTAAGACAATTTGTTTTCTTAATACAAAGAAGATTTAACATAAAAACTTATTTACGGCGCTGAAATAAATCAATTAAAATTCCTATACAGGGTGTAATTTTAAGGCAATATTTTAAGGAGTCATTGTCAAATTTGTCCCCATAGTAAAAGTTGTTCATAATGATGAGAACAAACCCTTAAAATATTGACCATGAATTCAAACTCATCCTGAATATCCAAGTCAATGGTTAAAAATGGGGTGTAGAATTGTGTAGTTCGAAGTTTATTAAATTACAGAATATACAAGCCAAGTCAAGAGACTAAATCGTATTCACTGAGATAATAAATTCAAAAGTTTCTACAACGAAGTACTTAGCTTTATTCATTAATTAATCAGTTCTGATCATTAATTCCTGTTAGACTTACTTTCGTAGTTACGGCTTTGAATTTATTGATAGGAACTGTACAATGCTTGAACTTAGCATCGTTTAAGATACTTAAAAAAGTATAATATTAAATGTAAAAAAAACCGGCCACGTGCGAGTCGGACTCGCGCACGAAGGATTCCGTACCATCATCTATAAATCGGCAAAAAACCACGTTTGTTAAATGGGCTCTCATTCAACAAACGTTATTTTTCCTTTAAATATTTATTTTATTATATTTTTTAGTATTTTTTGTTATAGTGGCAACAGAAACACATCATCTGTGAAAATTTCAACTGTCTAACTATAAAGGTTCATGAGATACAGCCTAGTGACAGATAGGTAGATGGACCGACAGCAGAGTAATAGGGTCCCGTTTTATCCTTTAGGTACACAACCCTAAAAACAAATAAGTTAAACGTACTGAGTGTTTTCCTTATATAAGCCGTTACCATAAGCTGCTCGGGATTTTATAGATCCTACTGAGATCTATACCTACCTACACTTATACCCATATTATTTTAATATTACTTGAGTGTAAGAATGGGATGGAGCTATACAGTACGTACAGCTCCATCTCTTTCTCACTGTTTTCGTTTCCAACTGATATTAAATAAATACGGTAAGAGGTGGTGATTGGCCTGACGGTTTCGAATCCCACACCGTATATAGCACCTACTAACACCAAATTTCTACACTTAGATCGCAATACGCGTTATTGACTTTGACTTTTGACTTTGATCGTAAATAGTTTTTTCAAACAACAAGGCTATTTGTGAAAAATCCTTACTAAATTACCTAACTACATATGTACCCCATATGTAACCCGTCAAATGACGAATGAACCCCATGGGTTCATAAGAAAAATTCTCTCGAAACGACAATTAATATAACGGTATAAATCGTTTAGCTGTTATACGCAAACGGCTTTTAATAGGCGAACATCAAATGGGATAAGGTAAAATACTTCCTACGTACAATTTTACAAGAAAAACAGTAATTATGGAAAGGTCATATGTCTTAATACAAATAGGTTTTGTTATTGTGCTCACCGTTTTAATGCCCAAGTAAAGATCAGTAACAAGTTTTATAGATCCATTATTATTTCAATTAAACCAGATCACCAATCAACACTCATAATCACTGGATTCACTACATCAAACAATGAATAAGTGTAGCTCAGAAAATCAGTTTCCACTGACCTTATTTAATTAAAATAGTTTCAGCCACGAGCATAAAAACAAATCAATTTCGTCACCGAAAATTTCTCAATTAAACCGAATAAAGAACCGAATTCTTAGATAATAATATTGATATAGGACCACGGTTTAAATTAGCGTCCTAAATAAAGATTTAGATTGTTGAGAAAATGTTGAGCTCCCCTGATTTGGTGGAACATTACAATGGGACAATCTGAGGCGCAAACATTGAGACGTCGAGTGTTGGTTGAGCTCTAAAAGGCAAAATGTTTTGTGCCCCTGGAACCATTTTACCTGAGCCAATATACGAAGTCGTGAGTCGTGCGTTACCCCTGAATGACGTTACCATACATTTTCTACTATTACGCATTGCTTATTCATAGTCACGTAACATCTGATAAAAAATAACCGATAATTATCCACGCATTATTATTGGGTATTAATTTGTTGATATACAGGGTGTCCAAGAACCTGGCGTCCAACTGGATTCCCACGATGCCCCAAGTTCTAACAGTACTCAGAAAAATATTTTAAAAAATCCACCCCATGTACTTACAGAATTATACTGATTTCAAAAAAAAAGGGGGAAATGAGCACCCTGTGACATACTTTTGAATGCTGTGACTGCTAATGCTGATAATTTCGATATTTCTTGGAGGTTTTGTAATCTAGGGTATTGCTGTGTCTAAATAGAATGTAAAAATAAAGTACTTATTGTACCATTTTAAAATAAAATATTATTTTAACTAAAGGTGATATGGAAAACTATTGAATTTCGCAACTTTGACCGACTGTAGTGTAAAAAAAATGTACCAAAATAGTATGGCAAGTGACGTCAAATTTTGACGCGTTTATTCCTCTTTTTAAAAAGGTATAATACTTACACATTAATTTGAAAAAAAAAATTTTGATAATATTTTTACTCAACAACCCAATTTTTACGAAGTGCCTACCTACTAACGGTAACTGTCGGACCCTTTCTTATCTTAGAAACTGTTATGTTACTACTATTATTTACTTCGGTTCCAAGAGTGAGCAAGAAGGAAATACACACAGGTAGATGGGTTCCCAGTAGAATAAAAGCAAAGAATGTTAGTTTAAAGATATTTTATTACAATAAATGTTCAAAATGTTGACCACCCGCGGCAATACAAGCTCTCACTCTCCTTAAAAAGGACCGCTTTATGTTTCGCGAGTAACTTTTTTGACGTATCACCTGCACTGCTTGTGTTATCTTCTCACGAAGGTCAGCGATGTCATTAATGGGCTTCGCATAAACGAGCTCCTTCATAGTTCCCCAGAAAAAAAAATCCAGCGGATTTAAGTCAGGTGAGCGGGCTGGCCACGGGATTGTTCCTGATCGCCCAATCCACCTGTTCGGGTATTGCTCGTCCAAAAACTCTCTAACGGATACGCGAAAATGTGCTGGACAGCCGTCGTGTTGGAACCACATATCTGGTGGGGTCTCTTCTAGTAAGTTTGGCAAATCATTTTGAAGAAAATTTAAATATGATTCGCCAGTCAAATTCTCGGGCATCTCAAATGGACCAATAATATTCGCACAGAGAATACCGGTCCACATGTTCACTTTGAACCGGTACTGGGATCTATCTTCTCGCATCAAGTGCGGATTTTCCACATGCCACTCGTGCAAGTTGTGTAGGTTCATGTAGCCATCCTTCTTAAATGTTGATTCATCTGACCACAAAATTTTGTCGATAAAGTTTTCGTCTTCTCGATGTTTTTGCAGGATTGTTTCACAAAACGCGACTCGGCTCGGATAGTCTCGAGGTAAAAGACTTTGCACTCGCTGTACGTGGTACGGATGATATTCTTCTTTTTGGAGTATACTGTGTGCTGTGCTCTTCGGTATCCCCGTATCAGCTTCTATTCCTCGCACAGAGATGCTTGGATTTGCCGACACCGCCTCTAAAACTTCATCGCGTATGAAGTCATTTACGGGTCGTCCTTCACCAGCTACTTGATTGGGGAACCGCCCGTCACATAGTGATCTGTGCACATTAATGAAAACTCGATGGTCGGGATATCGCGTAGCCCTCGGATACCTTTCTCTGTAAAGTCTCGCTGCAGCTCGTCCATTACCTCTACATTCTCCATAAATGTAGTGCATATTTGCGTATTCTTGCGGAGTGTAGGTCGCCATGGTAGCACACACAAAACACAAACTGTCCAAACACAGGCAAAGGTCGTCGTAAAGAGTTCGTTTCAAAGTCCAGAGCACAAAGAGTAATCGAGTCCAATAAACAAAGCTTTAAATCGTAGTACGTGATCAATGGTAACAATAAGAGAGAGGTGCGTAGTAACGGCAGGAGGCAGTGACGCGTACTGACCGTACTGTTATCCTAAATAGCACGATCCCAGATAGCGTCACTATCTATCCCACTCGCACCTCTAACCTTTTTCTCCCTCACTCTTACCTGAATAATGGGGTACCATAAAGAAGAACCAGCAAATCGCAAAGATAGTTTCTGTCTTGCTCCCTCCTGTTGTAATAACGAATCACTATGGTGAGATGCATGCACATACCGTCCCTTACGGTCTAACCTGTTTTTTGAGAGGCCTGTTGTTATTTTTATGAGCATACAATAGTAATTCTTTAGAGGTTAGATTCAATTCGTCGTAAATTTTTCTTTCTAAGAATTCTGTAAGACATCGTAAAAATTGGGTTGTTGAGTAAAAATATTATCAAATTTTTTTTTTTCAAATTAATGTGTAAGTATTATACCTTTTTAAAAAGAGGAATAAACGCGTCAAAATTTGACGTCACTTGCCATACTATTTTGGTACATTTTTTTTACACTACAGTCGGTCAAAGTTGCGAAATTCAATAGTTTTCCATATCACCTTTAGTTAAAATAATATTTTATTTTAAAATGGTACAATAAGTACTTTATTTTTACATTCTATTTAGACACAGCAATACCCTAGATTACAAAACCTCCAAGAAATATCGAAATTATCAGCATTAGCAGTCACAGCATTCAAAAGTATGTCACAGGGTGCTCATTTCCCCCTTTTTTTTTGAAATCAGTATAATTCTGTAAGTACATGGGGTGGATTTTTTAAAATATTTTTCTGAGTACTGTTAGAACTTGGGGCATCGTGGGAATCCAGTTGGACGCCAGGTTCTTGGACACCCTGTATAATTTAATCTTTTGTTGGTATTATTATAATATTATTAGAGATGTACTAGCTTCTGCCAGCAGGTTCGACAGCGTGAATGTCAGAAATTATCCCAAGGGAATGTGCTACCGGGATTTCGTAGGATAACTTTCGTTTCTACGATAATCATACTTACGTACTTAATATATCTAGCCACTACTATATTATGTAATTGTACTTAGTTCATAAGATAATAATTATGATCCAACAGACAAACTCTGTGTATAGTTTTGTTGGACATTATGTATGTTATAAAACTTAAAATGTACCTTTTTTGATAAAATAAATAAATTAAAAAAAAAGTATATTATGTGAAAAAATATTTAAAACTGCAAAATATGCATTTAAATGAAAAAAATAATACCTCCTAAATATGAGTGATTAGTTTCTAGAAAATCATGTTAACAAAAAACAAATTTAAGTACTTCTAACTTTTTAAATTACTCTGAACACAAAACAGAGGTGAAATGCAACAATTTTCATTACACGGGGTACTTTCGTACCCCGCTGTGGCGCAATTATTCTGTTAACAACACTGTTGTTGGCGGTGTTAAGTTGAGCATTTAATTGCGTGATTATTAACCCTGTAATGAAGCTTAACATTTTAGTAAAGAGGCTGAATGATTAATAAATTATGTAATTTGGATTGTTTCGCAAACGGGCGATGTTAGCGTTATGTATATTCGAACGATTTTTAAATAATTAAAAAACCGACTTATCCCACATTTAGTATCACCTATAGGTTTATATATACAGGGTGCAACCGAAAGGGTATACAAAAGCATATGATACAGACCACCAAACTGAACAACTTTTACTATCGGACCAACTCCGAAATCGCAAAATAAATCTACTGTTCTATACATTTTTGGTCACGTGACTTATGGAAACGTTGGGAACAAGTTATTATACTAAGGGATTCGCGCCGCTTTGAGAGAAAGTATTGTTAATACTTATCATCCCCAACTACAAAAATTGACAAAGTTTCATAGTGCAGCTCAAGAGGTTGATATTATTTCGAGAAGTTTTAGTTCATGGGGCGGTGATGTACCACCGGTGGCTATATGAAGATTTGCGCCGTAGAATACCAAGTACCTACTCTTGAGATGCCGGTCTGAACCCTTTCGGTTACACCCAGTATATTTCTAAAACAGTTAAAAAAAAGCACGGTACTACATTTAGAATGAATCTTTGACCGCGTTTACACCAAGGTTTATCAAGCTACTAACGTGAATTAATCGTATTTATCGATATAATTAAAACTTAATATTTACATACCAAAAAAAATATGAATAACTATGTACAAGTATGGAACAGGAGGGAAAAATAAATAAAAGGGCATCAAAAATATTCGTCCACATCGCTGTCAACAGGAAAAGTTCCCAAAAGGCTGGCAGCATTGCCACGTTGTATGGCAATGCTGATTCTTAACCGAAAAATAGGCCAGCCCTCTGGTCACGTGAAGAGTCGACCAATCGCTTGGCGATGGCTCGATAAACATAGAGCTACTAACGTACGATGGCTTAACTTGGACTTCAAATTGACTATGTACGACTACTTCAGTTCATAAGACGCTGGTCATGCGTTTGTATAAACCGTAATGGGCTGTCAATAAAATGTCTGAGATCAAAAGAAAGGAAAATTACTGATTGGGACACGGGGAAAAGATCATTAACTTAACTGAATAAAAAGATAACAAGAAGAAGAAAGGAAATACGTTTATTTTCGGCAAACATGACGCAGTAAATTAAAACAAGTTGTGGGGAAATATGCGTCACATCCACGCAAAACAGCCATCGCTCAGCATTATGCAACTCAATAAAGGAATTCAACACGTTCAGACCGGCATCTCAAGAGTAGGTACTTGGTATTCTACGGCGCAAATCTTCATATAGCCACCGGTGGTACATCACCGCCCCATGAACTAAAACTTCTCGAAATAATATCAACCTCTTGAGCTGCACTATGAAACTTTGTCAATTTTTGTAGTTGGGGATGATAAGTATTAACAATACTTTCTCTCAAAGCGGCGCGAATTCCTTAGTATATTGAAAGTAAAGTGTGACGTCGCCACCGGTGGTACCCGCCGGTCTGAATGCGTTAAAAAAAATACCGAGCGAGGCTAAGAGGCTTCTATCTCAGCATGTAATAAAAGCTATCCCGTTAAACCTCAGCCAAACGACGTAAATCTGATGGATATGTTACAACTTAATAGACGTGAAATGCGTGATTTACATACAAGCGTCATTTTGGACTAAAATTCTGTGATAGCTTTTACCCGCAGCTTCGCCCTCGTTGAGGTAATTATCCCATGGGAACGTACTACGGGGATAAAAAGTATTCTATGTGTTAATCCAGGTTATAAACTATCTGTGTGCCCAATTTCATCCAAATCTGTTCAGCCGTTTTTACGTGATGGTGTAATAAACATCTACCCAAACAAACCTTCATAATCCACACTAATATTATAAATGCGAAAGTAACTCTGTCTGTCTGTCTGTTACCTTTTCACGCCTAAACCACCCAACCGATTTTGCTGAAATTTGGTATGTAGATAGTTTGCATTCATGAGAAGGACATAGCCATATTATTTTGTGGAAATTCAACCCCTTAAAGGGTTACAAGGGGTGGCAAAGTTTGTATGAGAAAAATATTTTTATTGCACATTTTTGCATAGGTAGGGTAGGTAGGGTAGGTAGGGTAGGTAGGGTAGGTAGGGTAGGTAGGGTAGGTAGGGTAGGTAGGGTAGGTAGGGTAAGTAGGGTAGGTAGGGTAGGTAGGGTAAGTAGGGTAGGTGGGGTCGGTAGGGTAGGTAGGGTAGGTAGGGTAGGTAGGGTAGGTAGGGTAGGTAAGGTAGGTAGGGTAGGTAGGGTAGGTAAGGTAGGTATCATAGTTAAGACAGGACAACGTCTGTCGGGTCAGCTAGTTGTAATATAAATTCGTAGGATAACTTTAGTTTTTAAGCGTGTAAGGGTGATAAATACAGTGTGTTAAGTTAAACGAAGGATATACTTTCAGGGGTTACCATATAAGGTGTTAAAAAATTAACTCTAAGAATTTCGTGGGAGCATTGTACTCATCGTTACGAACAACTTTTACTATGGGATGAACCCTGAAATCACGAAAAAAATTTGAGCTGTTCCATACATTTATGCACAGGTAACTCAATAAAATGTATGGAACAGCTCAAATTTTTTTCGCGATTTCAGGGTTCATCCCATAGTAAAAGTTGTTCGTAACGATGAGTACAATGCTCCAACGAAATTCTTAGAGTTAATTTTTTAACACCTTATATACTCATGAAAATGAACAACTATATAAATCAGCTGTTCAGTACATTTATGTTCGCATAATTCGTCAAAATGATATGAACAGCTGATTTTTTTTTCATATTTCACAGTTGGTCCCATGGACAAAGTTGTTGATTTCCATGAGTAGTATACAACCTGAAAGTATGTCCCAGGTTTAACCTAACACACTGTATAATAATTCTAGCAATAGCAGCCTATAATCGTTTCATAATAGCTTGCACGAACATAGATTTATTTAAACCCACACATCTGTCATTATTATTATTAGCAATGACAATTGCCGAATCTTTGTAAACATCTAGGCTTGTTTTTCCTCCAAAAATACCTATTTATACTGTCACTTGTGGGTTGCTTTGTCACTTATAAAGCACGTATTAATAAATATTTTTTCTATAGGCCACAATCAGCATACAAAAATATGTTTATCTGTAATATGTCAAAAGAAACCCGTGACTCATTTATAAATACAGCTCAAACCACTGAACGAAATGGGCTGAAATTTTGTATACCTACAGATAGCGCCACCACCAGATGCCTATACAGGGTGCAACCGAAAGGGTATATACATACAAAAGGATATGCTACAGACCACCAAACTGAACAAATTTTACTATGGAACCAACTCGTCGTGAAAAAAAATCAGATGTTCCTTAAATTTCGATGAGTCACGTGACCAAAAATGTATAGAACAGCTGATTTTTTTTGCTATTTCGGAGTTGGTCCGCTTGTAAATATCCACCGATTTTTCCGTCAATTGTAAACCGATTATGAAAATTCTTTTTTTTTGTTTGGGGGATACTTTCGAGGTGGTCCCATATAAACTATTAACTTCGCTTTAATTAATAATCCACTCTTTTTATCTTGACGATGTTTTAGTAGTTCAGGTTTTCATAGTAAGTTGATGGCAAAAAAGAAAACAGAAAACTAAAGACGAAAGAATTTTTTTTATGCGCAATGTTACTACCCAGGAATGAAACTACAATTCCATTTATAACCAACGTTCATTCCATTCATAACCTAACCTTATTCCCCCGCGGGGGCCTGAGGGACCGAATAAAAAAAATCAACAGAATTTTATCACACTTAAGTAAAAAACTGCCAGCACACACTTTTAATCCTAAAAGCTTACCAACTAT
This sequence comes from Hyppa rectilinea, assembly GCA_951799385.1. Classification (NCBI taxonomy): domain Eukaryota; kingdom Metazoa; phylum Arthropoda; class Insecta; order Lepidoptera; family Noctuidae; genus Hyppa; species Hyppa rectilinea. Next base: position 15,046,362 of record OX637323.1, read on the forward strand.
ACACTGACCAATGGTCCATTTTGTGCACAAATCGGTTTATATCGCAGAGGTTGGAGGCTAGGTATCTATTAGTCCGCAGTCCCCCGGGACATGGCGGCTTCCATGTTACCTGTCGGATGTTATTATTTTTTTACTTACTTTTCATCGGCATTTTAGGGTTGTGTGCGAAAATGCTGGCTTCGAGGACTTTATAGTGTATTAAAACTGTTAATCTGTTTTGAGTAAGAGAAGTTTGTGTTCGACATTTTAGTAATGCAATAAAAAATATGTTTTCAAAATTTGTGCAAAGGTAACAATCTGATAAACAAATATTGCCGATAAACAATAAATTATTGTCAAAGTCAAAGTCAAACCTATTTTAAATTCAATAGGCACAAGAAAGGCACTTTTTGAACGTCAAAATGAACAAGAAATAGAATTGATTTTAGTCGCCCCTTCCAAAACATAGTTTCGTATGGAGAAGAATGGGCAAGAAACTCTACCGTTACTCTTTTACAATGTTTTTTATACATGAATTATAAAATACTTTACTTGCAGTCCTATTTAAAGAACACTAAAAATATAACTAATTGATATAATAGAGTCTTATGTGTAAAATTGTAGTGAGTGCAATAAAAACACTTAATGTAAAGTAGGTCATAAAAAAATATTCTAGCCATAACTCCAAGTACGGCAAAACAATTAAAAAACCAAAAAATATGTCCTGTCACCCACATCCAAGACAGCGGGTGTCCAATCCTCTCCCTCACCGCGATAATTACGTAATACCTATTGTCTCTTAAGGCTCGAGCAATTGACTATTTGACACGGAAGAAAATAAAATATGAAATCACATAGATAAAAGACCGCTCGTCTTAAAAACTTCCATCAGCGCACAGAAATGAAAGCGAAGATATAATTATTAAAATCTGTGACGTCACATTGCTATATTTCATACAAATCACGCGTTTTGACAATTCATTAAAAGCAACGTTATTGACTCATCATCTGCCTAGCCTTTTCCCAACTATGTTGCGGTTGGCTTCCAGTCTAACCGGATGCAGCTGAATACCAGTATTTTACATGGAGCGATTGCCTATCTGACCTCCAAAACCCAGTCACTGGGCAATACGATACCCCTTGGTAAGACTGGCTGTCAGATTTTCGGGCTTCTGACGTAACGACTGACAAAGATGCACAAATGACAGCCAGGACCAACGGCTTATCGTGCTTTCCGAGGCACGGAGGAGTCTCGGTATGTAAAAATGGTCACCCATCCACGGCCAACCACGGCAAGCGTAGCTTAACCTGGTGGATCGACCTGTGGGGCTGTTAGTACTTAGCCATGAGCTCCACGTTATTGAATACCCTCTCAAATACCCATTTGGGCGGGCGGCATCGCAATGCACTGGAGAAGATCGGTTGCACGCGTATTTTTGCAGATAAGTATTCTTTTGCTTTGCGAATTTTGCGATACCATCCGCCTGTAGTTTGCAATAGCTCATACAAAATCAACAGAGGCCAGCACATCAAGCTTCCCCAATCTGTCAATTTTTTTGTTAATTTTTCAACTTTATCACAAAAGAATAAGGTTCATGTTTAATTGGAAATATTTGACAGTTTGGGATAGTTTGCTATGCTGGCGAATGTACAAAACTATTCTAGGAAGATTTTTGCAACACTGTGAATTCGAAATTTAAACATATAACCGTTACAATTTGCGTTGCGATGCGCTCCATCACCGTTACAAAGTGCGCTTGGCTATGCATACTCTTACAGCTGATATCCCATATTTAGCGAGAGATATTTTTTACTTCAGGAGGACAAAATTAGAAGTATACGTCAAACCTGACCAATCGAGCGTTTATTTTTAAAATGGAGGTATTTAGGTAATACGATAATCCTGTTTCTGAACGTCATAGGGTTTGTTTTAAAACCCTTTATTGCTGTGATAAATCGTCTTGGGTGCAGCCCTGTTTAAAAAGAACGACGTTATTTTATGTTGGACTCTTACCTCTTATCTAACTATGCACTGACTGTAGAGGTATCTACTACCCGATATTTTTTTGAGGGTGGGAAGTCATCTAATCATCCCTCCCGCTCTGGGTGGAGCGGAAGGGAGTGTCAGACTCTTACTGACTAAAACCGGTCCAACATATTTTTATTTATTTTTAAAATAGTTGGTCAAACGTCATCTAAAACTACTGATTCCAAATTTCAAATGAATAGCATTAGTAGTTCTTGAGATATCCAGCTGTGACAGACGGACAGACCGACATGCAGACTGAGTCGCACCATAAGGGTTCCTTTTTGCCATTTTGCTACGGAACCCTAATAAAGGGAAAAGGGCGCCTTTCCTTTTTCCACTCAACTCAATTCTGTCGTGGTAAGAAGTGAGTATTTTGTTTTTCTCCATACAAAAAAGTTGTTAGTAAACCAAATAAACATATCAAAGTAAACGTCGAAACGGTCTTTTACATTTAAAACTGCCCGACCATCAAAACACTCAAACTATTAATTGGCAATCGGCACTAAGCTGTACGACTGCGCGTTACACAGGCGCGAACAATTTCCTTGGCAATACCATCTCATAACGACGCTTCATCTATGTCTTAGTTATCAATCAGTAATCTTTGACACGTAGGTGGGAATTCCACTCGATAGAGTAGATGAAAAATGATGAGGAGCTCGTGGCTAAGTACTAACAGCCGCACAGGTCGATCCATCAGGTTAAGCTACGCTTGCCGGGGTTGGCCGTGGATGAGTGACCATCTTTACGTAACGAGACTCCTCTGTGCCTCGAAAAAGCACGTTAAGCCGTTAGTCCCGGCTGTCATTTGTGCATCTTTGACAATCGTTAAGGATAGTGAGAAGCCTGAAAGTCTGACAGCTAGTCTTACCAAGGAGGTCTTTATATTACCTAGTTACTGACTGGGTTGTGGAGGTTAGATAGGCAGTCGCTTCATGTAAAATACTAGTATTCAGCTGCATACGTTTAGACTGGAAGCCGACCCCAACATAGTTGGGAAAAGTATAAGCAGATGATGATGAGAGAAGATAAAAAACTGATGTAATGATAAATGGATGGATGACAATGGGAATAACTGCAAAGACACAAACGAAGCAAGCTATTAACAAGTTTGGAACAATAGATCCAGAATTTTTAAGTAAAATGGAACAGGTTTTTAATGTAGGTAAATAAAAACGAGTGTAGTACACACTGGTGCATTTTATATTTTAATGTATAATTACATACATAATCAGCATATAATGTTCCCACGGCTGGGACACATGTGGGCCATAATGCACCACGCGACCACGCGGGCCCATTGCGGGTAGTTACAAGAAAATTTTAAATTACGTAATTACTATGAATTTATTTAAACACCAACCATTTTGTATGATGATTATAATAATCTAAATTTAGAATATCAACGTTCTATAATATCTTAATATTTAATTTTAAAAAAATATATTTTATTATTGACTTAACCGAAACCGAAAGGTTAAGTACCTATAGTGTAACAAACAAACTTTGACGACACGGTTGGCGCAGTGGTTTAGCGATTGACTGCTGCGCACTATGTCGCGGGTTCGATTCCCGCACGGAACAAATATTTGTACGACCTGCAAGTATTTGTTACGAGTCTGGGTATTTTCTATCTATAATATGTATGTATTTACAAAAAAAATGTATATAGTAGTTTATCAGCTATCTCGTTACCATAACACAAGCATTAGGTTGCTTAGCTTGGGACGATATAGCGTTGTGTGAAATGTCCAAGGATATTATAAACTGTTAATATAATGTTGGGGATATTTCCATTATCATTTCGGCGAATATTGTAGAAATTTTACTATTATTTTGAATGAATTGAAGATAACTTTATTTGCTAGAAAATAACATGTACAAACGCCAACACATCAAGCTATCCCAAACTGTCAAATTTTCCCAATTGAAAATTAACTTTATGCTTTTGTAATAAAGTTGAAAAAGTATCAAAGAAAGGAGAAACCCGAACTCCATAGAAACTTGGGCCTGGCGTTACAGAGCTGGAATTTTGCCATAAATTAGAGCACCTAGGAAGATTTCACGAGCCCAATTTTCACGTCTCTCAGCAATGGCCAAATTGGTAAAATCAGAAAATGTTTACATGTTAGGTTATTTTTTAAAACCAAAGCGGTGAATTCAGATTAATATTACTGAAAACCTCAGGTAAAAATTATGTTTGCTATAAGGCCCACTTACATCACTAATGGGTTGCATTTTTAAACATTGTATTTACCACCAGGGGATTTGATGCTATCTCAAATTACAGTAAACTGAGATTGCAACAATAGGTGTATTTAAATAAAATACCGTATTATTGAGATAGGGTTTTATTAATTACCTTCTTCGTTAGGATTATCATAATATAATAATACAGTATCTAGGAATTGTGCAGGAGGTAACTGACTACCCTGGTGCCTAACGAACGAAGAGAACGTCCACAGTGAATAAACACTCGCTGGTGTCATAGGTGTCTGTTCACTCTCTTCTGGTCTATTTCCATCAAGAGATACAGCATTGGCATGATTCCAGCAAACTTGACAGATAAAGTCATTTTCATTTACCTAAAGCAAACATTTATCATTTGACTATTAGTTCTAGCATTTAGCAATAAGCATCTGAGTGGTACATTTAGGTACCTAAACATAAGCCGCTTTTTTTCATTCCCACTGCAAAGACACAGGACTCCTCTCTGAGAGAAGGAATAGGCCGTAATTAACTATGCAGGTTCAGTGCAGATTGGTGATATTACATGCTTACAAAAATGTTACGTTATAGAATCCGCATAATAATCACTTCATATTCCAATCTTCGCCTTCCTATTGTGTATAGTGTGACCGCTGCAGGTCCGTTGCTATTCCACAATTAATGCACAAGCTCATGATACTGTATTAACCAGTCGTCAGAAGAGCAATATCCAGATACGATTTTCCAACAAAGGTCAGCAGGAATGGCAGGCTACGGTGTCCAATATTCAAGCGAGGGTCAGTCAGAAGGCAATCAATTTCAGAGTCCAGTATTCGAGCAGTCAGCAGAGGTTTAATATCGTAATAAATCTCGAGAATTCGAAAAACACATTCACTTGCGCAAAGATACGAAAAGCATATGACACTACTAATCATAACAATGACAATTAACAGACGTTGACATTGACATTGACCGTTTACTAGTGCAATCCATGCGCAATCCGCGTTGCAATCGATTTTTTGATTATTTATTTCCTTTAATGTTTTTTTAATCGTGCTTACGTTTAAAAATAATTATATTCCTGATTTTTTTATTTCACAATGATTTCAATATCTAAAAAGCAATTAATACTAAAATAATGGAGTATTATTCAATTACTTATAATTTGTAATTATCGATATCCGCTAAATCGATTACATTCTTAGGGTACGCTCTATTGTTTAATGCCAGTGTTTGCAAAGTAAGTGACGTATAATGAAATAAGCGCTGTGACGGTTTACAAAGGTTGTTTAAAACAAAAAAATAGAAATGTACTTTTTTTACATTTGGCCATTGTAATTGAGGCTAAGATTTAAATGGGTTAATCAGGCAGAACAGTACATTTTTTTGGTACATATTTGATTCGTGTAACGGCTAGGCCCAGAAATGGGTTTCTCCTTTGTCAGATTGGGGTAGCTGGATGTGCCTCTGTACTCTCGCCACTCATACCGCTATCGAAAATATTTGTAGGGTTTTGTGAGGTCACGTCTATACTTAACTTCAAGAGACACGATCTTATTCTTTTTTTAGTATTTACATAAGTCTGTTCCAACCTGTATTTTGGGAATTTTACAACATAGAGACGGGAACATGCCAGTCAGTCAAAGAGAAGCTAAGTAACGTCAAAGTGTCAGAATAAGCTCAGATTTTATATTGTAATAATTGTTACGTTATTTCAAAATCATGTTTTGTAGTTGGCGTTTGTAAGCCCCTTTTTTTGTAAGCCCCTTGATGTCACCAAAACTTGACGCAAGTTAAAAGATTTTTATGGTAAATATCTTTTGTCAATGACATATAATATAAATCCGCCAATTGTTGGTTTACCACCTACGTATGTATGCATTGATTGAATAAAAATGTCGAAATAACCAACCTACATCTGATTTTTTTTTACTATTTTGTGAGTGGTTATGAAATTATAATAATATGTACTTTCCATCCATTATGTGCTCGATAGACATTAAATTACGCATATTCTTTACGATTTATTGAGGCTCATTTTTTTTTAAATTAATACATTAAAAAAAAGAAATTTTTTGTTATCAAAACTTTTTATAAAATAGACACAATGGTAACGTCTGCTGAATGATATACCTACAATAGGAATCTCTAGTAAATCAACATTTTTAAGAAATCATATAAATGTTAAGCATTCCATAATATAAATAATGAGGCGTACATTATTCTAATTTAAGAATTGCTTTACGAAAATTGCCGTAAAACATACATTACAATAAAGACTGTATGACAATGGGTTATTTATTTGCGGGGAATCTTTTTTTAATGGATCAAGATTACTTCCTTCTTTCTACCTTTATAAAAATATATTTTGAAGTTTTTTTTTATAACATGGAAGATTTTTTGGCGCGAATGACATGGTCGTTGCTAAATGGGGTTGATGCCTGTGTAAAAAAAAGAAATTATATTAAGTCGTCAGTCAGATAATAAAAAAATATTAGACACGTATTTTTTGCTTTATCATATTAACAAAAAATGACTGAGATAAAATGCATTTAAGTTGGGGAGTGGGGGCTCGCTACAAGTAAGTATAAAAACTACATACTCGTAACGTCATGCCACGAGATCTCTCTCTGTCGGCTCGCCATGACCGGTCATCAACCGATCACCATCATCTCTGGCTATTTCCCACCGGCCAACGGTAGCGAGGATCATATATCCATCGCCGCCGACCTCTCACTCCTCTTCGGCTTGAGCGACTCCGTCATCCTGGCGGGCGACCTCAATGCCAAACATCCCGCCAGGAACAGTAACCTCACCTCTACCAGAGGCAGATTACTGTTCAACTTAGGGGCCTCCCTTAACTTTGACGTCATCGCTCCGATGACTCCCACCGACCATCCCGGCGACCCTAACCAAACTCCCGACGTCCTCGACATAGCGCTCCTCAAGAATGTGAACCTCCGTTTGCAATCTTTAGAGGCGCTACAAGAGCTTAACTCTGACCACCGTCCCGTCGTCATGCACCTCACCCCCTACACGGGGGGTCCGCTTGACCCCGACCACCCGCCCCGCACCCAGCTGGTGACCGACTGGAGGAAAGTAAGCGAAAAGCTTAAATCCGACACTCTGTCACCTCAGCTGGAATCCATTCCTGACCTCATTGTCTCTGTCGATGACACTACCGGCGCGATCGCCTCGTTTACAGAACACGTGCAATCCGTTTTGACGGATTGCTCACGGGAAGTCCCGGTGGTGGAAGACCACCGCTGGAAACTACCCGCTGACGTACGTGAGCTGATAACCGAGAAGAACGCAGCCATCCGTGCCTACGACTCCTTCCCCTGCGATGCGAACAAAGCCCACATGCGCAATTTACAGCGTGCTGTAAAGAAACGCATTGCGGAAGCTCGTTCGGACAACTGGGACAAGTTACTCGGTGAACTTGAGCCCAATCACCATGCCTTCTGGAACCTTCAGAGGAAGCTTCGCGCTCCCGAAGAATCTTCCACCCCTCCACTCATCCGTCCCGACAAGAGCATCGCTTTCGATAGCTCTGAAAAAGCCGAGCTCCTAGCCGACAGTCTCGAGTCCCAATGCTCCCCCAGTTCCCTTCCGGTCGACCTAAAGCACCTCGCCAAAGTCGACGCCGAGGTCGAACGTAGAGCCTCTCTCCCGCCCGTCGTAGATCCAGATGATCCTCTGCCCCCCGTCACCCCTGACGAGGTGCAAGACATCATCAAGGGTCTTCAGGCTCGTAAAGCCCCCGGCTCAGATGGAATTACCAATAGGGTATTCAAACTCTTCCCCGCCCAACTGATCATGCTCATGACCGCCATCTTCAATGGCGCCATGAGTAATAACATGTTCCCTCAAGCCTGGAAAGAGGCTTCTGTTATAGGTATCCCCAAACCCGGCAAACCCAAATCCGACCCCACCAGCTATCGCCCCATCAGTCTGCTCAACGTGCTCGGCAAAATCTACGAGAGGCTTATTTATAAGCGTCTCAAGGACTATGCCGAGGCGAAGAGCCTGATTCCGGACGAGCAGTTCGGGTTCCGTACCCAACACTCGTGCGTCCAGCAAGCGCACCGCATAGTCGAGCACATCAGTGCCGGCTTCCAGCGTGGCGCTATAACTGGCGCCCTGTTCTTCGACATAGCGAAGGCTTTCGACAAAGTCTGGCACAATGGCTTAATATATAAGCTATACCAACTCGGCGTGCCCGACCGTCTCGTGCTCATCTTACGGGACTTTTTGTCGAACCGCACCTTCCGCTACCGCATCGAGGGCGCTCTCTCCTCCCCCCACCCGATTCGCGCCGGAGTCCCCCAGGGCTCCGTTCTCTCCCCCCTAATCTTTACCCTGTTCACTAGCGACATCCCTAAGAGTAAAAAGGCCCAATTGGCGTTATTCGCCGATGACACGGCCATTTACTACACGGGGATCAGTCCGCCAGCTATAGCTCAGACTCTCCAGAACTCGGCCAACGTCCTCGGCCCTTGGTTCCGGAAATGGAGAATCGAGGTCAACCCCGGTAAAAGCCAGGCTGTTCTCTTTAGGAGAATTCGTAGGGCCCTCCCCAACCCCCCTAATCCGATCACCATGTACGGCAAGCCGATCCCTTGGGAGAAGCATGCCAAGTACCTGGGTGTCACTCTCGACCAACACCTCAGTTTCGCAGAGCACATAAAGCAGGTCCGTTCGCGGGCCGCTTTCACTCTCGGTAGGCTCTAATTCATGCTTACAGAACGCAGCGAATTGTCACTCCGGTGCAAACTGCGTCTCTATAAGGCTGTAATCCGTCCCATTATGACATACGCTTGCGTTGTCTTCGCGCACGCCAAACCCAAGTATCTGCATCGAATGCAGACACTTCAAAACCGGTTCCTCCGTAGGGTCTCAGGAGCTCCCTTTTACGTCCGTAACATGGACCTTCATGTAGATTTTAAACTGCCCACAGTTCAGCAGTTCATGAAACGCCTCTCGAAGCGTTTCTTTGACACTGCCATAAAGCACCGCAATCCCCTGATAGCGGCCGCCTCCCGATACACCCCGTCCCGCATCAGTAAGGTTCGCCGTCCACGGCATACCCTCGTTGCCCCAGACGATGCCACCACTCTCCTCCAGGAGAGCAGCCCGGCTACTAGCACTGTTAGATTAACACACAGATACAAATTTCCGTCGTTCCGTCCTCGCCGTCGAGGCCCGTCGCGACGACCCTGTCCATTACCATCCCCCCGACCCTTGCTCGAGCCAGCCCGCGTTGCCGCTGAGCCAGTAGCTTTAAAAACCCCCGATCCAGCTGTCCCTTGCTGTCCCCCCCCAGCGACGCCCTAAGCCGAGGTCCGAACCCCGCAGGGGGTGTCCTTAGCGTGTAGTCGCTTAGTTTTGTAAGTTAGGTTTAGTTTTTATTAAGCCCTGGCTGGAGGCTATAATTCTTTTGTGGCAGCCACAGGCAAGCCCGGTTAAGCAGTAGACAACCCATTGGTTGAACTGCGAGATGCCATTTTAAAAAAAAAAAAAAAACGTCATGCCACATTTTAACTCAATGTATCAGCGTAATCTTTGGAATACGTAAAAAGAAAAAATACGTGTCTAATATTTTTTGTAAACCTAGCTTACGGACTAAAAAAAATATAGTCATCATCTTTATTGTTTTTATAATGTATTCAAAAAACAATATGGCGGCGTTAATTCGGAATACCAGCATGACAGGCTACAACTGAAACTCGACGTTCTAAACGCCTGAAGGTGGACATGTACAGTCTCGTAGTTGATATACAACCTTCGGATTGCACGGCTTAAAACGACCAGGTATATTGGTCTATTGAAACCTTTGGGGGCCCATTTTTCAATCGCCAGTTAACTTTTACCTGAAAAATAAATGTGACGGGCGCTGTCGGTAGAGTCAATGAAATAGAGTAGGATCACTATCGAAACTTCGTTTAAATTTCGTTCGTTTGCGAAGTTTCGTTTTGGAGAAAGAGAGTAGACCCCCAGGTCATCTCTTAGCGGCTATGGCTTGTTTTAATTTAATGTAAATTCAACTGTTTTTATACTGTTAAATCGGATGCTTTTAACGTTCTGCGTTGCTCTCACATGTGTAATAATAATATGAATTATGTAACCAATATTTTGTAACCATATTTTGTTTAAAAGAGTGTCCATGGAGTTCCTTGCCCGTCCTTCTCCATAGGTACGTACTGCTTTGGAACGGGCAACTAGCTTCATCTTTCTGACTGACGTCTTGACAATTCAAAAGTGCCTGTAATTGGTTTATTTGAAATACATACTTTGAGTTTGAGTTTGACGTTTTGACAGATAGTCCATAAAAAAACTGTCAAAATGACAACCATATTCCTTGGTTAAAAGTTAACTAGCGATTGAAAATCCAGCCCTAAGATACAAAAAACTATTTGTCGTAACGGTCTACCCGACATAACAGCTGGACTACCGACCGAATGATTTCATCTTACGGACTCTCCCATTCTTCGCCCTAGTCTAGGCCTTACAATTCACACAGAATGTTCTACATTAAAAGATTCAGACTAGCATGCAATTACAAGGGATCAAATTCACAATCAGCGAAATGTGGGTCTGCACCGTTATTTTCTTCCTTGGGAATTAACAGTACGGTGTATTTGTACCTACAAAGTTGGTGTACATGTAGCCCATTGTTAATTGTACTATGGTGGAACTGCCACTAAATGTTGAACAAAGAGCAAGTTGGACAACCAACTAGAATTAGTTTCACACGTCGGTGGTCGTGGCAGAAGTTGAAAAGCGAAAATGAAGTTTTTATTTTTGGAAAAATAATTCCTATGCTGCAGGGAATTAGCTTTACTCACGAGTAAATGGAAATATATTTTCGTCATGGTTTGATTATGGATTCATGTGCGTATTGTATAATTATTACTTGCTTAAAAATCGGTGAAGGAAAACATCGTGAGAAAACCGGCATGCCTTAGAGATATTACTCAACAGTATGTGAAGCTAAGTCAGAGGCCCATGGGCAGCATAAAGACTCTGACACCAGATTAGTCACTAACCCCACTAGAAGAAGAAGATTAGGTATTATGTCGGCCAGTGGTTATTCCGGGCTACCAAGCCCTCGTACCACTGCGACTATGCTGATCTATTGCGATCGCCACCTACTAATTCTTCAAATCCTATTTCAAAGTGTTGCAGGGTTTTGATGAACTTTCTCCTAACCGGTGTTGTTGACACCTCTCGACATTATTAAATCGCGTCTATCTTCATCAAGTCAAATGACGATTCCACAGAAGTGCAGGCACTAGTTAAGAAGCCAAGTTAGTTAAGTGACTAAACTAACCACACGAAAAGAAGAAGACGGTTTGATAAACTAACCGTTTGTTGGTAAACTATGGGTTGAGATGTTCAGGCGTGGAAGATTCACACACGGTCACACTAAACTAGTTCTAGAACCCAAAAATCGAAGACCCACGTCGTGGATTACGGCCAACTCTTCCTCACAAACAGGAGGCCTGGGTCCCAGCAGTTGGAATGTTTTCAGTGATTATGCTTTTGTTTATGAAGGCCAATTTTGTACAGGTCTCCAAAAGTGATAATGCGCATAGAAATCTTCGCCACTGTTTGGCAACGGTCGTATTTCCCGAGCGTCGGAAGACGATATGTATATAGAGTGGTTAAGTGCATTTTCTTCATGCATAATTTAGTAAGATTATGTGTTTTGTCCTAAAAGAGATAAATATTGATTTATCAGTAACGAAATTTGATTCAATAATTCCATGTAAGTAAATAGCGAGCTATAATTCATATAAGCCTAAATCTGATTTTAATATGTTTTTTCTAGTACTTAATATGTATTTTACGTAGGTATTTTTATTTTTTTAATATTGAAAAAACGTGAAAAATGTTAGTATATTTATATATTTTACAAAATTAATTATTTAAATTTGAATAAGATAATTAAAGTTGAAATTAAATTCACCTTTGAAAACAAAACCAAGAAGGGTGTGTAATAGCAGCTCTATATAATTCCAGACAAAGAGAACACGTGCAGTCATATAACAAGACGACTGACGGACCTTTGAATGACCGCCGACCGCCCGAATTGTTTCCGATTGTGTACACATGATATTGACTCCTATTTCTTTCGAACAAGGTGCAAAATGCAAGGGACTCGAACGATTCAATGATTCGGGTGTTTCCGGGAATACGACAATTAGCGAAGATCTGCATGTGCATTATTAATTTGGGAGTACTGTACTACGTAATAGAATATTTCAAAGGGGATCATTCCCAATTGAACCCAGTTTTCAACTGCTTAAAATGAGGACGTACTTTTGGATGCTTATATATTAATTTCAAATATTAATTGGAGATTGAATTCACCATGTTAGAAATTTTTGCTTGTTAGCTTGGCCAAAAAAACGTAAAATAATTACACATGAAAGCCGATACGTTGTTAACCATGTATAGAAATAGGATTTAAATTGATACAAAACACACAAGTAATTAATACCGTGAGTAATTATGAACAAACGTTTAATTTACAGCATTATTTGCACGAAACGAGTGTGGGTATCGTGTTTTATCATAATTTGGTGTAGCGGGATTAAAAGTAACGCGGACGCGGGTATTAGCGGTTTTTATCAGTTCGAAAAATAATAATTATTTAATAATTGTTATTAGTTTTAATTGGATTACTAACATTAGTTTTTCATAAGTGTTTTTGTTAAGTTATCAATTATAAAATTGTTAGCAACACAAACACATATGAATATATATATACGAAACAAATCTGGTAGTATTTCCTTTCAATTAAAAAAGAAATCCAAATCGGTTTATACATAAATGATGAGTTATTATAGACAATATTACATAAAAATAAAAATATAAACATCGTAACATATAAACAACAAAAATACAAACATAAATATAAACACAACAGAATTGAGAACCTCCTACATTTTTGAAGTCGGCTAAAAATATATTTCGCCTCTGAAAACGAACTCTTTTCACTTTTATAGCTCTTTTTAGAAAAACTAAAGTTGTATCAAAGGCTGAATTAAATAAAGCTTGTAAAACGAACTGAACTTAAAAGTTAAAAATTAACTACCACTTTAATACTTTATCTTTTAACTTTCGCCGCTAACTGCTCTATTAATTGGTAAAAAAAACGCTGTTTTAAAGTATTTATTTATGTTTCTTTGGTCTACAAAATAAGCTTTCGATGTACAAACGAAAGCACGTCAAGCTTCTTCAAACTGTAAAATTTTCCCAATTTAATATGAACCTTATGCTTATCTAATAAAGTTGTAGAACTATCAAAGATTGGGGTAGCTTGATTTAATGGCTACTGTAAAGACGCCAGCATATCAAGCTACCCAAAACTGTCATTGAAAATTAACCTTAAGCTTTTGTAATTAAGTTGAAAAACTATCAAATACATTTGACAGATTGGGGCAATTGATGTGCTGACCTCTTTACACTCTGGAAAGGTAATTGTTAATCAGAACGCACTCCTTCAATTTGCCATACTTATTGCAGCCATTACATACACCTGTCAAAGAATGACAGATGTCTGGAATGACTGTCAAATAATGACAGGTGTGATTAGATACGGTCAACTTAAAAGAGCCAATTTGCTTGGCAGTTACTTAAGTGCCCTGTTATTACAATATTCATGATAAATATGAAGACAATTAGAATCAATATCCTTACATTTAAAAATAATCTACTACAAATCATTAAATTAAATCTATTCCGGTATTTAATTGGTGAGTGTCCAAGTGTCACAAAGTACCAATGGCGGTGTCGGTAGGACAGCGTATAAATTATGTACCTATCTGATTGTTACCTAGCAACTTTGACAATGGCTGTGACCCAACCGTTTAGCAAACTTAACTTTGGATGGTTTATTACATTTGATTTTATGAGTTTATGAAAGGTTTATGAAAAAGTGATATTTAAATTTGTGGTGGTCATAAATTAAAATGTTTTTGAAGAAGCATAAAAATCGAGCTTTTATCAGAAATATGTGGTCAAATTCAAGGGTATAGTAGACTATTAAACTGAACAACTTTCCCCACGGGTCCAACATCGAAATCGCGAAAAAATTATTAACTGGCCCATAAAATAAAAAAAATATATATTTATTCTTTTTGTTTTCAGAGGTTTCACTTGGCAAGAATTTACAAAGAGTGCCTGATATCGGCTTAACGCATGGTAAGTAGATAAAAACATACGAGTATTGGTGTTGTGTTGTCTAACATCATCATCTGCCTAGCCTTTTCCCAACTATGTTGGGGTCGGCTTCCAGTCTAACCAGATGCAGCTGAATACCAGTTTTTCCAGTACCTGGGCAATACGATACCCCTTGGTAAGACTGGCTGTCAGATTTTCGGGCGTCTGACGACCCGCAACGGCTGTCAAAGATGTATAAATGACAGCCGGGACCAACGGCTTAACGTGCTTTCCGAAGCACGGAGGAGTCTCGGTATGTAAAGATGGTCACCCATCCACGGACAACCCCGGCAAGCGTGGCTTAACCTGATGGATTGACCCTTGCGGCTGTTAGTACTTAGCCACGAGCTCCTTACGTTGTGTTGTCTAACATCCATATAAATATAATGTCAGAATCACAAGGAGACAACAAAATCGCATATTCAGAACAAAAACAATCTAGAGTTTTGAATTCAAAAAGATAAACTACATCACACTTTAATTCCCAAAACGAGAACTTCAAAAACTTTGAAATGAACAGGAGTTTGATACAATGTAGGTGATCGTGAGCTACTGCTAGTAACAATACCACACTTGTGATAGAGTTGCTTAACTTCATTCTACGTGGACCAACGTGACGTAATCACTGCAAGTTGGGTAGGTGAGTTGGTGTTGCTACCTTAGGAGACATATTAAGAAGGGACTCCAGTCTCGGGGAATTTGAAAAATAGGTATTTGAAGAAACTATTTATCTATTCACCCACTATTATAATAATATGTAAGGATAGTGGATGTAAGTTTAAATAAATAAATAAAAATTGCCGACGCTGTGATAAGGTGCAAAAGGGACAACTGCAGTTCAGGCTGATTTAACGTACAAAAACCTTGACCAAACGACGTTTTGTATTCCGCTGTTTTCTTCTTCAAATCTGGACTGATCGAAAACATTCTTCTTTCAAAATTTTGAGGAAAAGTATATCTATGCTACTGTTATTTTTCTTTTTTGATAAAAACTTATCAAATTTGTCTGATAGTCGTCTGAACATGGCGGTAAAATCGAGCTATTTTGGAATGTCATAATTCTTTTAGAGATTATGTATTGAAAAAAAGGAAAAAATAGGGACACGTAGGTACTAATTAGACTAAGATTTTTTGAAAAAAAAAATGGCTCTCTAGAGGCATTATACGAAAACAGCGGAATACGTTTGTATGGCCAATAAAGAAAGGCCCAATAGAGTTCCCTCTTATTGAACTATCCGCTGAGATAGGGAATATGGGCTTAATATGAGTTATATGGCCGATCGATCTATAACCCCACCGTTTCAGGAGGATGTTCCAGGCTCCAAAAAAAATATTTGAAAATTTGAATTTAACGGGCTAGCCGTTAAATTCAAATTTTCATAGGTGTCTTGCAATTTGCAGGTGTCAGTCAGGTTGTATGTTGATCAAAATATGATTCGCGGACAAAACGCGTGGAATATGACAGTTAAGTTGTACAGATTTCCCTGTTATATCTGCCTGGCTGGGAATTTAATCTTGTACCTAAAGCAAATCTCGTAAACGGTGAGCAATTTCATGAACAAGTGACCGTAAAAGGGATAGGTGTCGGTAAAGTAGCGTCCCATTACAAATTAAATGTCCAACCATGGTAGAAAATCATTTGCTTGAAATGATTTACGTTGTATGACTGGATGAATGAATGCCTCCGTGAAAAAAAAATTGTGATATTTTAACTCGGAATTTGAATATTTTTTTCCAATTTTTATTACTTGGCACCACAAGCCTTCATGGTGGCTAAATTACATATTTTTAGTGGTCGTGTTAGTGCGCTGGGCCCGTTTAAAAAAAAAACACGTTTTATCATAAGGGTGGTCATTCTTGTCCTTGTTGTATGGTCATTCTTAGAACAGCTTTAAATAAAATTGACCTTAGTGTTAGACTAGTGGTTGTGGTTATAAGCGCTGTACATTATTTCAACACCCGTTCATTTGTTTGGCATACTGATACGAATAATTACTGATTGCAGGCGTTCGTATGACATCGTACGATTCTTGTTCTGGATATTCATAATACTACATTTTTTTGACGGTGCGATATCATCAAATGACCCCTCCCGCTCTGGGTGAAGCGGAAGGGAGTGTCAGACTCTTACTGACTAAAACCCATCCATGTTCCTTCCTTAGCCCTTTATGTTCCAGGGTAGCGGTAACCCTTTCGGACAATCCCGCTTACCCGGTGGGGTTCGGCCCAAACGAACGCGTCGTCCGGCACGGACCTGGTCCTGATCGGACAGTGAGCTACCCATTACTCACCGCCCGCAAGCCCTCATAACACTACAGCCTACCATTTCGAGGAAAACAGTCGTGATATTATTCCTGGGAGTCGGTCCAATTGATTATAAACGGTTACCTCTATCTCTTACTTTACCAATTAGCTTGCTAAATTAGCCCGCTTGCCCTCAAAACGTTAGCCTTGATTGAATAGTAAAAGACACTGGCAGCCTAGAAATTAGTTTCTGAAATATGCAAAGTTATCTTTGGTCTGAGAGCATATTAAATAATTTAAAATACATAACATCACGGCTATTTTCTTCAAAGTGTTAGGCAGACGTGACCCACAGTACAACCACATTTCGTTAGTTAAAGTCGCTTGTAAGAACGAGTACTAAGCTGTACTACTGAGCGTTATGTACCAGATCTCAGTAAGGGTAAAAGTGGAAACTAGGATAAACATGTAAGATAGGTACATATACATATCTACTTAAAAAAATCAATCTCCTAGTCTTTTCCCAAATCTATTGGGGTAGGCTTCCAGTCTAACCGGATACAGCTGAATACGAGCTGATAGTAACCTAACCTGATACCATCAGTATCAGCACTGAGCGACTGCCTACATATACATACATACATAAAAAAAAAAAAATACAGGATAAAAATTACTTGTGACAATAAAAAGGAAATAATGCATTTTCAAACCTTTGTTCCTTTTTGAACTTATTCACCATCAAATAATACTGCAATGAGCTCCAAAAATATCCAATATGGTAAATGGGTTGCACCACAAGCTACGTAGGAAGTCGAAGTCAAATCGTGTTTATTTTAAACTCATTTGACGAATAAAGCTAGTTACAGTGACAGTTGGAATAGATAGGACGTAGTACAGTGGCGACACCTACATAGAAGCGAAGTCACTAGAACTATGAAACTAGATTAAAATGTACGAAGAATTGAAATATTACGTTTCTGATTTGAGATTGTATTGCTAAGTTGGTTGTTTCAACGAAGAATTGAATAACCTTTTTCAACCGTGAATGCCTAGTGGTGTGACCGTCGGACTGTCAAGTCATAGCTCTCTAAACGGGATTGTCCGAAAGGGTTACCGCTACCCCGGAACATAAAGGGCTACGGAAAGAACATGGATGGGTTTTAGTCAGTAAGAGTCTGACACTCACTTCCGCTCCACCCAGAGCGGGAGAAGTCATTGGATGATTGCCCAGCCTTAACAAAAAAAAAGTCATAGCTCTCGAGTTCGAACCCAAGGCACGCACCTCTAACTTTTACGGATTCGTGTGCGTATTGTAGAATTATCACTTACATAAAAATCGGTGAAGGAAAACATCGTGAGGAAACCAGCATGTCTGAGAGATATTTCTCAACAGCATGTGAAGCTAAGTCAGAGGCTCATGGGCAGCTTAAAAGCCCTGACACCAGGTTAGTCACTAACCACAAGAATAAGAAGAAGACCGTGAATGTTGTTAAAAGTGCAATGCTTCAAGAGAATGGACGAGCGAAGTAGGTTATCTTGGGGCTGGGGCTATGTCTCGCATAGTGTCGAAGCATTATGCTGGCCGTTTTGCGCGGATGTGTCGTATATTATCCCTCGACTTGTTTTTACTGGTGCTCGTTTTTTTTTCTGCGTCGTGTTTGCTGCAAATAAACGTATTTTCTTTCAATTTTTATTTGTTCTAACTTTGTCTGTTAATAATAAACTCATAATCCGTTTATGGTGCACGGTAACTTCAACAATGAGCACAGGGCTTCCACGAAATCACATTGTATCAGGTATTTACGTTGAATCCATTAACGTTATCGTTAATAGAAAGTGACTATGGAGAAGTCGAAATTGCATTGGATTTATGTCACTCCAAATACATTTTACTTTATAATATTTTCGATACATAAAAATATCAATTTTTTTTTACATACTTTCTTTCCTTCCTGTACAAAAAACCTGAAAGTGTGGATAACGACAACATATTTCAGTTCATTCAGCATATATTTCCATATTTCAATGCAACGACCTAGGTAGATAGCACAAGTGCAAACAAACTGATTTCCATTTTCAGGCGAAAACTGAAACGAAAATTTATTTTTTTATAGATTTTTATTTTGAACTAACTAACACCAAGTTCAATACCAATTAACATACTCTGACACCACTAACTACACGAAGAAGAAGAAGATGTCAATTTTTAATCATTAATAATTTATTTAACCGGTTAAACTTAGAACATACAAAAGTTTATTAACACATCTCTCAAACACTTTTAAAAACTGCAATTAAAAACTGTTGTTAACAAACAATCTGTTGATTAAATGTGTATACGAAAGTTGTCAAAAATTTATGTTCCGGCCGAAAATTGCCAAAAATCGAACGCGGACAAATTCGGTAGGACTCTAACTAAATTAAACTTGATATAAACCTACCCTGAAAAGTCTAACTTAAGCAACACGAAATCCTATAATAAACAAATTACCATAGACTTTAA
Source organism: Hyppa rectilinea (assembly GCA_951799385.1). Lineage (NCBI taxonomy): Eukaryota > Metazoa > Arthropoda > Insecta > Lepidoptera > Noctuidae > Hyppa > Hyppa rectilinea. The sequence goes on from OX637323.1 coordinate 15,065,555, forward strand.
CCCTCTCCTGCGCGTATTTAAACGTAATTAAACATGATCGTGATCACAATATAAATCGTATAATTAGATCTGTTTAAAATGGAACAGTGATTTAGCGTAGTCCATTTTATATTCAGTCAATCTCGTAATCGCTCTATTTAATTTATTAAAACTTTATGCACAATTAGAAAAATACTGTATAAAGGCGGACTTAATTTCTGTAGCATTTTCCACCAATCAACCTTAGCTAGTATCGGGATTGTCCGAAAGGGTTACCGCTACCCCGGTACATACAGGGTTAAGGAAGGAACAGGGATGGGTTTTAGTCAGTAAGTGTCTGACACTCCCTTCCTCTCCACCCAGAGCGGGAGAGGTTATTTGATGATTTCCCACCCTTAAAAAAAAACGCATGTCAGAGCCGCCAAAAATTAGACGTGGACTATACTAAACTAAACTATACTAAACTAAACTAAACTTTCATACGAATATTTTAAATGCGAAAGTTATTGTCTGTATGTTTGTTTCCTTTTACACCTTAACAGCTGAACAGATTTGGATAAAATTTGACACACAGGTTGACCATAATCTGCGTTAGGACAAAGTATACTTTTTGTCCCTGTATACGCTGCCATGGGTAAATTTCTAACGTTACGCCGGGCGGAACCGGCGTTACGCTGTAAATTGCCACTCTAATATAATAATCACACAATATAATAATCACACGAAGCTGACAGGCTAAGTAATAAAAGAAAACCATTGTTTATTATAATTCTTCATTCCACTGGAAAATTATGTTTATGTCCAACGACAAAGCTGTCATTGTTGCTTATTTAACGGAACATTATGCATGCACATACTATTATTTGTAACATTTAATTATCATGTACATTTATTTTAATAAAACCGCCTTTCATTGTAATTACTTATATTTTATGCAAGTCCGCAATCAACACATATATATGAAGTCGTTTCTTTGATTGGATAAACAATATTATAAATATGTATGTGCGCCCGGTTTTCATTTATACAATCACGTTATTGAGTCAGTATGTAAAAGTATATTTTATTATAAAATACTGAGGTTCCACACAAATTGGGAAAATATATTAAAAATACTGGTGAAAAGACTCTGCATAAATGATTAATTCATTAACCCCTCAAATGCCGTATGAAGCCTATAGGTTCATAAGAAAAATTCTCTCGAAACGACAATAAATATAACCGTATAAATCGTTGTACTCTTTCAATAAAGAATTTGAGTTTGAGTTTGAGCAAACGGCTTCGAATAGGCAAACATCTAATGGGTTAAAAAAATGGAAAAATAACGGAATCCAATATTTTCTCGTGCTTCGTTGGTTTAGTGGTCGCAAGCGCTGCTGCTAAGGTGAGGTTTTGGGTTCAGTTCCCACGTTGGGCAAAATGATAATGGACTTTTCTAAAAGGAATTTCTCAGTAGCAGCCCTGAGTCTGGATCTGTACTTGGTTTATAGAAATATATTCGCCCCTTACTACATTACGGGCTTAAACGTATCTGGCGAAATGTAGGTGTACTACAGCTCTATAGCTACCACTCTGCCTTTCCTTTTTTGTAAAACAGGCGAGATGTTATGAGGGTGTGTGATGTTTTCTCCAAAGAAAACTAATGACGTGTTAACTAACAGTACCCAAAACAATGTGTCAATCAGCTTTGAATAGAGATATCTATGAAGCGTGTTAATTGACATAAATTAAATCCTGCCAAACAAATGAATAGACTGACGCGTTGAATATTTTTAGCCCTTTCTTAATAACTATCATAAAGACGAAAATAGACTCTCTTATCACTTTGATAAGCTATAAATTACAAACACAAATACATCACTAATTAATCTGTTATTGGCAGCCCTAATCCACCGCAAGCCAGATCAAACCGGTTCCAACTTGACCGCTGTCACTCAGACCGCTTCAAGAATTTGTGTTCGAACTCCGTATGTGGCATTCGCAGGGTTGAAATCTCATGAATATTTTGAATAACGACAGCAGTTTGGGGTTTTATCGTTTATTCCCTTGTTTATACGAGGTTTTTATTTATTTTTATTGGTGTCTCATTGTGTTTGATTTTCTTAGTATTGTTGAATGTTCTTTTGTCTTGAATGGCACTGGTTTTAGGATTGTCTACGAAAGAATAGTTAAAGTCGTATTGTATTGATGATTTATAGGCCATTGAAACACATTTGACGGTAAACTGTTTGATGAAAAATGAATGGTGCATTTTTGGATGGGTTTTCTTCAATAAGACGAGGACATTCTACAAATTATTCTTTAATAGAATTACTTATCGGGTCAGAAGGCCGTATTTTGAAATAAATTCCTCCTCTGTCAGGAATGGCGGTGTATTTGAAGATAGAGGACAATCTATTTGATTTTTTTTGGAGAGACTTAGTATAGTTAGTTTTTTTTTTTTAAAGATAAAGCCTTGATGTGTACACGTAACTCATTTATATATGGTAGAGAGTCGGCGTAACTTGAACCTACAAATAAGAAAAAAATACTTTTTAGTATCAAACTGAAGACTGTACCTATCAATGTTAAAATGATTTTCAATTATTTTTCACAATAACGTAAGTCGTATTAACGTTAAAAAATATTGATGAAACGCTATTATCTTATTATGTGGACCGTATGTACAGAGGCCAGCACATCAAGTTACCACAATCTGTCAAATTACTTTCATAGTATTTCAACTTTATTGCAAAGACATGAGGTTCATTTTTAATTGAGAAAATTTGACAGTTAGGGATAGCTTGATGTGCTGGCGTCTGTACACGAAAAAGCCCGTTACTGAAAAAAATTTCCCATTTTTATTGTGTTACCTCTTCATCATCAGCCTAGAATGTTCCCAGTGCTGGGACAAAGACATTCTCTCTTCAAGACGGAGCGGGCTGTAATATACCACGCCTGCCCAGTGCGGGTTTCCACACGTTTTTTTCCTTCCCCGTTTTGAGAGCAGTAGTAATTTAATTATTTACACAAAGTAAAGTGTCTGTCCGGGTTCCAACCTACAACAGCAACTGCCTATTTGACCCCCACAACCCAGTTACTGGGTAACATAATACCCCTTCGGGCTTCTGACTACATGTGACAAATGTCAAATACCAACGAATGACAGCCATCACCAACTTCTTAAGGGTCTTTCCGAGGTACGGAGGGATCTTGGTGTGTATGGAATGGTCACCCATCCACAGATCGATCCGTGCAGCTATTATTATCTAGCCTTATCGTAGTAACTGATGAAAAATTAAGTAACCATTTACAAAAATCAAATCAAATCATTAAAAAGAAATCACAATAAATAGTTTGTAGCTCGGAACCCATAGTGCGAAAATTCAACTCGTCCTAATTAGATAATTATGAAAGAGCTAATTAATTAGCGTTCTGAAAAATATTGAAGTCTATCTCCGTCTCTCTCTGTCTTTGAATTTTTTCATCCTTTCTGAATGATTATGAAAGAAACATTAAATCAACAGACACCACTCTGCGGATTAAATATTTTTTTTATTACTCTCTGGAAAGATGTTCTCTTTCCTACTGAAATTCTTTAGTGTTTAAGAAAAATATTAACAGTACAGTACAGTCAGGGATATGCATTGTTCATCAAGTTAACTCACACGACAATATTTCGCGTTGTAAATATTTCATACAACTGTCAATGAACGGTGAATAATTAATAATCGTTGTGAATTGAATTTAAGTTGGTGCGAGTCAATTTGTGTAACAATTAATTTTTCTGTCATTACAAAGTAAATGACCGTTGACAGGCTTATGAAAAGTCATCGGATACATTTTCACTTCTCAGTACGTACAAATGCCAGCACATCAAGCTATCCCTAACTGTCAAATCCCAATTGAACATGAATCTTATGATTTTGTAATAAAGTTGAAAATCTATCAATGAAATTTGACAGATTGGGGTAGCTTGATGTGCTAGCCTTTGTACTGTCGCCAACTCATGCCACTATCGAAAATATTTGCAAGGTTTTGTGAGATCCCGTAAATGCTTAACTTCAGGAGTTACGATCATTTAGTTGATCAATAGATCATTATTCTTTTTTTTTGTATTTACATATTCCAGCCTATTTTGTCCATTTTGCCCGCATATTTTTTGTTTATTTTTTTTTGGTTCTCTTTCATCAGGCATGCATATTGGATTTCTGTTTTTTTTCTCTCCAAATGTTCACTTAATTTTTATTTCATCTAATACTCCTAGTACCACGTTTTACCAAACATTAAGATGTCTTAACAATGACCGAAATTTAAGACATCAGTAGTCATCTATTGTAAATACATATTTACAATAGATGATTACTGATGTCTTAAATTTCGGTCGTTGTTTTCTAAAATTTCTAAAGACTTCGAAATATAAATATCAACAATACATAATACTCTGACATACATAGTGACATCACAGTTGTGCTATAGTACTACTGAGGCTCATTTTTTTTGATTGAGATAAATTCAGGGTTTTAAAATCTGTACAATATACAATAGGATGTTGAAATCTCGTAAACAATTGCAAATACTTACACACACTTCGCAAGTGTATCAATAAAATCAGTGTTAATTAATAGTAACTAGTTCCGAGTGCCGGGACAGTGAAAGCGAGGCGGTAATCCACCACGCAAGCGCAGTGTGGGTTGGTAAATGACATATCTTGTAAATGTATTTTGGAGTAAATTAATATCCTTGGACATTTCACGCAACGCCATATAGTCCCAAGTTAAGCAACCTAATGCTTTTGTTATGATAACGAGATGGCTGATAAACTACTTATATAATTTTTTTTTTGTAAAAACATACTTATTATAGATAGAAAAACACCCAGACCCAGAACAAATACTTGCAGGTCGTACAAATAATATTTGTTCCGTGCGGGAATCGAACTCGCGACATGCTGCGCAGCAGTCAATCGTTCAACCGCTGCGCCAACCGTGTCGTCAAATTAACCAAAACAGGACATAAAGCCTGATAGGATAATTGAAATGAATTATAACCAAAAGATGTTACACAAACATATTGGACCAAAACTATCTCAACGATTTCTTATCTCGTCCCGACACTAAGGTAACTATCATGGAGTTATCACTAAATATTTTTACCAACTGCGTCGCTGGTCTAGTGTTTGTAAGCTTAGCATAAAGTCCTGGGGTCGATTCCTTAGTCAGGCATACTGTTATTGGGTTTTTCCATCAGCCCGGAGTTTGGATTTGTGCTCGGTTGATGGTAATAGGCTTTTTTTTTAAAGGCTGGGAAATCATCCAATGACTTCTCCCGCTCAGGGTGGAGCGGAAGAGAGTGTCAGCGGTAACCCTTTCGGACAAGCCCGTTTAATGGTAATAGGCTTGCGTCCTATTTATTTCATTCTTTAAGCACAGAAATATACAGAGGCGGACTTAAACATAGTTGGCAAAATGCCTAATCCTTCGGGGGGGCCTTATGTTATTTTCTATCTTTACAAACTAAGTTTCTTGCCCATTCTTCTCCACACAAAACTACCTTTTGGAAGGGGAGACTAGAGTCAATTCTATTTCTAGTTCTTTTTTGACGTTCAAAAGTGCCTTTCTTGTGCCTATTTGAAATAAATAATTTGAATTTGACTTTGACCAACAAATTCACTGTTTAATAATATCATCATTGATCATCATCATAATTATTATTGACCATAAAGGATAAGAAAAATACTGCCCATAATTTTGAGAACATACATTAGAAGAGAATTGTTGAATGGCCGGTACCTTCGCTAGATTTCACTGAAATGATACCTACAGAATTCAAAGGGTCATGCTATTATTCAAGAACCGCCTAGGCATTCGACTAGGAGCAATATCAACTAAGATTCAAATGACGTAATATTGCTCAAGTAATTAAAACTTTGTAAGTTCTCGGCTATCGTCTATGTAACAAATAATCCTGGGTATTATAACTGCTGTTTAAAGTTGGGGTCGTATAGTAGTGAATGTTTATAATTCTACATATATTATGTTGATTTGACCTTAACTTAGCTTACGGAATCAGCTGGAGCAGTCGTGGTTCAGTGGTATCGGCCCCGACTTAAGAGTTGTAGGTCGTAAGTTCGAACCCGTTTAAATCTTTTATCACGCTTAGCTTCAATTCTATTTCATTCTAATGTCCACCAAAACATACAGTCCACTTGTCATCGTATTCAGTTTAGTCCTTCGAGCCGGATTTTATGATTGATGATTTGCCCCCACAAAAAAAAGGACAGGGGCTTTGTGTATTGTGTATTTCATCACCACTGCTCTCAAAACGGTGAGAAAACCGGCATGTCCTAGAACCAAAAATTCGCCCTGGGCCTAATGGATTACGACCCGATCCCTCTCATAGAGAGGTAACCTGTGCCCCACAGTGGAAACATTATAGGCTGGTTATGCTACATAATCTGATAATGCCCACTGCTGGGGCTCTGGCATCCTCTCTTTGCTTTCCATCCAGGACTGGGTTAGTTGATGTCGCTCATCCTCGAATTTTTGGTCCTAGAACATGCCAGTTTACTCACGTGATGGGTCGTTCACCGTTGTAGTTGACAGTGAGTGCACTGTAAGTTATTAATTCTATGGTTGACTTAATTTTATCATCTTATACAAAGCTGACATCTTTGTACAACGAGTCCCAAAATTCAACAATAACTCGAGAAAAAAAAACATCTCAATTTTAGTTGAAAATGTGGCTAGCAGAAATTAGTACGCCACCTGCACCTTCATACATCTGGTAATAAAGATCATACAATAACAATATACCCTAAATACAGACACTATCTACAACAAATCACTAGAAATGCTTCCCTGACATGTCGGTCAGCCTGGTTCTCAGTAATCTTGCCCCATCTAGATGGACCGTCAAACGCACGTCGATGCGACCAGCCAGTTAATCCGACAGCTGGATTGTGGCTAGTACGTACTAGTTCACAGAATTATAAGAAAAGTTTGCAGTGGGAACTGTCTGTGGGTTCAACGTTGGTGGATAGACGCCCTGGCTTTTGAGTTTTGAGTTGAAAACAGACCGAATCTGAATCGATCTCTTTTGTTTTTTTAAGCAAAAATTTTTAAACATCGAACATTGTCGTGTAGGAATACTTTGCAATGGAAATTGTCTGTTTATGGGTCGTTCGTTGCATATATTTTTGGGTACTTTGGGATTTATCGTACGAGGTTTTTTGAAATGTAATGTACACCTTGCTATAACTTCGTTGCAATAAATACCAAATGTTTCGACTCTATCTATTTTCGATACCACTTTATGTCAAAAAAAGACTGCAGATTCATCTGCATCCTGTTAAACAGGAAGCTGACCCCAGTGTAGTTGTGAAACGCTTGTCAGATGACGATGCATATCGATGTACGAGAGGACCTTTTTTTAATTACCAGTTAATGTTAATTTAGATTTTGGCATAAAGTCATTCCAACTAATGAATCATTCTGCGTGGTCCGCACGCACATGACCGGTTTTGTTTGCCCACTTCACAGTTGAGATTATTTTTAAATAGGTAATCAAACCTATGATATCCGCAACCGTTTCCCTCACAACGCGGGGCTAATGTACCTACTTATCCTAACTTAAAGGATAAAAGGGTGCTACGTGCTTTAAAAACACCCATTTTAAGAAGATTTCGCATTAAATGACCTCAAAAGGGAAGTTTGCGGCCATCACATTAAATTATTAAAATTGTTATGATATTCTTTGGGTTTTCTGTTCTTGCTTCGCAGGACTTCTTGGAGGGGGGGACTGCTGGCCCAGTGGTATTGGCGTCAACCTACGAATTGTAGGTAGTGAGTTTGAACTCAGGCAGGCGATATCAGCAAGAGATGTCAACATGTGAAGGGGCCCGTTAGGCCCGAAGCCTGCCGGGTAAGCGGAGTGTCCGAAAGGGTTACCGTTGCCCCGGAACATAAAAGGCTAAGGAAGGAACACGGATGGGTTTTAGTCAATAAGAGTCTGCCACTTCCTTCCGCTCCACCCAGAGTGGACGGAGTCATTTGATGATTTCCCACCCTCAAAAAAAAAAAAAAGGCGGGCACTTTATTTTGTGTATTTAATTTCATCACCACTGCTTTCAAAACGGTGAAGGAAAACATCGTGAGGAAACCGGCATATTCTAGAACCCAAAATTTGAAGTCGTGATATCCACCAACCCGCAGTGGGCTCGCGTGTTACGACCCACTCCTTCTCGAAGAGAGGATGCCTGTGTCCCAGCAATGGGCATATTATCGTTTGAATAGCTATCGTTTTATGCAACTGTGTTGACGACACGGTTGGCGCAGTCGTTGAGCGATTGACTGCTGCGTAACATGTCGCGGGTTCGATTCCCGCACGGAACAAATATTTGTACGACCTACAAGTATTTGTTACGGGTCTGGGTGTATTTCTATCTATAATATGTATGTATATTTACAAAAAAAAAACGGATATAATTAGTTTATCAGCCATCTAGTTACCATAACACAAGCATTCAGTTGCTTAGCTTGAGACTATATGGCGTTGTGTGTCCATAAAAAAAAAAAGGGTAGCTCCAATTTCAATTCATAAGTTAGGTACTGAAGTAGATCTAAACGCTGCTTACACTGCATGCAAAATAGATTAATACAATTACTCCCATATTGGTCGATAGTCGGAACCTTTTAGTGGAGTTGAAATCTTCCAGGACACCTCCACTGCACTTCTTAAAGAAAAGCCCATTTTCCTGCGCGAAAATATTACGAAAAATAACATTCATATTTCCATACAACCTGTACAAGCTATTGGCAAAAGAAAACATTTTTCTTAAGTAAATACATTATTTGATAAAACGAGTTTATTTACCACTAAAAGGTTTTTTAAAGGTGTTTTTATTCGTTTTATTATATCTGATAGAGAGCGGCGTGACCGCCATCTTGTTTATTGTTATAAAGGATAAGGATGCTTGGAAACATGCTGGTCCTGCTCCACAGGACAATCTAGTGCCTAGACAAAGTCAAACTGGTTGCTAAATAAATTAGGTAATAATTTATAATTTCTAACATACTATTTTAACATATTGAAATAACTTCTCACACATGGATTGATTTATTTTTATTATTAACTTTTGGAATGTTTGTAAATATGTGAGCACCATGTACTTATGTCAAAATTAAAACGTGCCATGTGTTCTTCTTTTCACCTTTTGTGGTGTAGTTTTTTTATTCTGGGTGCATCGTCTTCACATATAATGTTATAATTCATGTATACAAAACATTGTAAAACATTTTAAAAGAGTAACGGTGGAGTTTCTTGCCCATTTTTCCCCACACGAAACTACCTTTTGGAAGGGGCAACTAGAATCAACTCTATTTCTTGTTTATTTTGACGTTCAAAAGTGCCTTACATGTGCCTATTTGAAATAAATGATTTGACTTTGACTTTGTATTTGAGCTAAAGTGCCCTGAATGTTCGTTCATTTGCACCCTTACGACACCTTAGATTACAACTTTATGCAATGCCAATTTTTTTTTATACTTTTGATGGCAGTTCATCTAAGACACGAGTAGATATCCCGAGAGTCTTAACACAAACATACAATGGTAAGTGCTCGAACACAAAACTTAGACAGACTAACACACAACTTTGCTACTTTGCGTTACACTATTGCGTGCTAGCAGTGATATCCTAGTAGTGTGACCGTTGGACTGCCAAGTTATAGGTCTCAAGTTCGAGCCCAAGGCAGGAACCTTTGATTTTACGGATTCATGTGCCCATGTCAGTCAGTCAGAGGCCCATGGGCAGACTAAAAACTCTGACACCAGGTTAGTCACTAACCACACGAAATGAAAAAGACTGTTGCGTAAAATGCCTAAAGTAGGTTTGAGCTACACCATGGCTGACGCATGTATGCTCTCTCTTGGGACAGGTCTACACGAAATTGTAAAATCATTTTCTTTAACAGGCCCTTTCAGACATGGCTCTGCATTGTTACTCACATAAAATCTTTATTATATAATGTCAGTACTTTAAAAGAGACCATGAATAAGTGACAAATATCACTACATAGTATAAAGCAAAGTCGCTTCCCGCGTTTGTCCTAATGTCCGTATGTATGCTTAGATCTAAAACTACACAACGGATTTTGATGCAGTTTTTTTTAATAGATAGAGTGATTCAAGAGGAAGGTTTATATGTATAATAACGAATTGTTTTACTACGAATTTATCGCGTGCGAAGCCGCGGGCAAAAGCTAGTCGTTAATAAACTAGTTACAGTTTAAAAAAAATACTATTTTGTAAGAGTTGAGCTGAGTGTAAATTTTAGTCTGACAACACTGTTATAATTAATGCTACTTAATTATTTAGGTGGTTTTCTTTGAAGTATTTGTATGCCAGTCACTGGCGAGACATGTAGAACATAGGCCTAGTATTAACACCATTATTGTACCATGTTTCCACGCAAATAAAAATATTCTATTCTATTCTACATATTTTATTCATGACCTCTGAGTATGTTTCGGCATTTCTTCTCAGGGAAGAGTCAGACAGGAAATGCTGGCGCCATCTAGCTTTAAAATATTGACGTGTAACAGAGTCTTAAAAGATCTACTTGCAGAAATAAACATTTCATTTCATGTCATTTGTGCTAAGGCGGAAGTATGAATATTACCAAAGCTCATAACTTTTTGTTGTTTACTACTTCTTTCTTCTTTTTCGTGTGGTTAGTGACTAACCTGGTGTCCGAGTTTTTATGCTGCCCATATGCCATGTGACTTAGTTTCACATGCCATTGATAATATATTTCAGGCCGGTTTTCTCACGATGTATTCCTACACCGATTTTTAAGCAAGTGATAATTATACAATACGCACATGAATCCGTAAAATCAAAGGTGCGCCTTGGGATCGAACTCGAGACTTATGACTTGGCAGTCCGACGGTCACGCCACTAAGCTATCACTGCGTAGGTCCTATACTCAAAACTTCAAAATGATTTTAGTTAAATCAACAATTTGATAATCAATGATAGTGACAGCGCCGTTTCGCCCTGTCCCTAATTGCATGCTATACATTTATGTCAATAAGCTCCAATAATGCTATCATCGTCTTAGGTATCCTCAAGTGCATTGTGTTTAGCTCGCACACAAGATGTAACGTTAGGTTCGGCCAAGCGTTACTATCTCTAATAGAGCGAGGAAACTCGGAGGTAACCTTGTTAGCGCACAATAATGTACGTAATAGGAATAGACAAGCTACGATAACATTCGAGCCGCCCCTCCAAAATTCAAAACGTTCGAAAGTATTTTTGAAAGTAATTACAAAGCGCCACAGCGCATGTTGCTGCCGGCCTGCTACTGAAGACGAATACTTACAACTACATACAAACTCTTTCGTAAGGATGTGACGACAAACATTGAAATAGTAATTTGGAGAGGCGTGCCATGTTATCGCGGTTTATATATGTATATGACGTAAATCAACAACCCAATAGGGGTGATGACTAAAAATATTTTTTGTTCGTCAGTTAGATATTTAAAAAATATTGGACATGTTTTTTTTTCAATTTTTTTACGTAATCAATAGATTTAGTGGACACAGTTAAGTTAAAATGTGGCAAGAAGTCACGCCTACGTAGATTTTTAACCTACTTGTGACGTAGCGAGCCCCTACTCCAGAATTTTAATGCGTTTATCTGAGTCTTTTTTTATTAATATGATTATAAACAAAAGATACGTGTCTAATTTATTATTTCAGACTGACGGACTAAATATATGTATTTTTTTAACCAGGCATCCTCCCAATTGTGTAACACACTTTCTTTCACAATCCGAAGAGTTTTAAAGGAAACTAATCCATTGCTTCATACGTTTGGAAAATTCACCTATTTTTTCCACCAATGAATGTTATCGAATTGTTAATATAAAAGGCAATGCAATTGTTAGTGTGTTGCGCAATTACCTTTTGTTATAAACAAAACACTACCACCATTTAAATAAAAAGTATCGACTCCAATACAGTATGAACTTTTTTCCAATTTTTAGAGCAAATAATAAACTGTTAATCCATTTGATTGCAATAAAAGACACAATGCATGACTACAATACTAAGTACAATTAATCTGTACGAAAAAAATCTTCCAATAATAATATCAGCATTAAAAAAACTAAATAACAATACAGCCATGGATGGGAACCGCCAACAAAAGTGAAAATTAAGAAATGATTTCATCACGTCATACTCATAGCTACAGATTATACCTACTGCTATTATTAGCATGGCGGTGACGCAACCCCGTAAGATTTTCTCCTACCAAAAATCACACAACGCGCCTAAAGACACTTTTTACCTCTAACAATGTTTCCAATAGATTTTTTAGTATTGTATTATACAATCAAATAACTAGTACCTGTATTTTAACTCTTAAGTACTTAAAACTAAAACAATATTTATATTATGTACAAGTATATTATAGTACCGGTGGATATTATTTTTGAGACGTTTAGACCTGAAAACTCCGGGCCGTAGGGTCCGAGTGCTCATAGTCTGTTCAACGAAATTTCAAAACGGCCGGTTGACACTTCGTGACCCAAGGGCTGGCTTTTATCTTAGCTTCAGGCTTAGCATTAGCAACGTGACAGTCTCTTTTGTACATTTCCAGTTGACAGCGATGTGAAAGATTTTTTTGACAACTAGTTTTAGTTTATTTTATATGCTTTTACATCCTTTCCTTTACATTGTAAAAGTTTGAGCTATGAATGTTCTACACAAAAGCGTTTGGTATGAAGGTTGAAAGCGTTTTCTTTGTGAAAAGATGTGAAAAACAATTCCTTACACGGAGTGTTACATAAGATTGTATATATAAAAGGAAAGACAGAGGTGTCAAATACAAAGGACTGACATTTCGGCAGTAATGTTTAAGACCCATTTAATAGGAGCCCATTGTCTATTACCGCCCCTACTGCTATTGTAAAATACGTAGAAATATTAAACAAAACAAAAAAAAAACAAAACACGTAGGCATATTTAAACAAAAGAAGAAAACCACAGAGGAAAAGAATTGTTTGTTTGTGCAGAATAAAAACTTTTTTTTTCTTTATTCTTTCTTTCTTTAAAATAATAAAATAACTTTGTTCAACTATGGGATTTGTCGAAAATAGCTGCTTTTATTGTCACATAAATGTCACACGCAAAACATTCATCCTGGGGGACAAACATTGAGGGCGAATTTCACCAGTGTAACTAAATGCGATCATCATGTAAATCCCGTTGCCGTGTCGTGTCGTGTCAGTGTCATTAGTTACATATATTGAAACTGACAAGTCTGGAAAGCGGTTTAGATTTGCTTATCACGTTCAGTTTCATTGATGAAATTGGCACTTACTGTTTCACTTTTATGTCATTCAGCCAAATTAGTAAAGTACGTGTAGTTTTCTCACAAAATAATAAAAAAATAAATTTTATTCTCAGATCTGTGGAAAAAATGTTTTTAATTGTGGTATGTGATAGCTAAAAATACGGTGTTTCAATCCCTCAACGTTACACTATTTACAACACATCCTGTATATAGATTTTATTTATTTATCAGTTACTATCAACCAGCATTATACAATTGTGGAAATATATCCCATAATTATTTGACGACATGGTTGGCGCAGTGGTTGAGCACGGAACAAATATTTGTACGACCTGCAAGTATTTGTTACGGGTCTGGGTGTTTTTCTATCTATAATATGTATGTATTTACAAAAAAAAAAATGTAAATAAGTAGTATATCAGCCATCTCGCTACCATAACACAAGCATTAGGTTGCTTAGCTTGGGACGATATGGCGTTGTGGGAAATGTCCAAGGGTATTATTTATATTATTATTAATTTCTAGCGAAATCCTGCCAGGCAGAATAAGATTCATTATTTGTTAGCTTTGTCTACCGCCACATCTTATGGCATAAGCAGCCTATAAAGTTCCCACAACTGGGACACACGCCTCTTCTCTGAGAGAAGGAGTGGGCCATATTCCACCACGTGTGCGCAGTGTGGGTTGGTAGATGTCACATGTCTTGGATTTTTTTGGTTCTAGGACAGGTCGGTTTCATTAAGATGTTTTCCTTTTTCCGTTTCGAGAGCAGGGTGATGAAATTGAATACACAAAGTAAAGTGCCTCCTGAGGTTCTAATTCACGACCTACACTGCTAAACTGTCCATCTATGCGTCATCTGGCATTTAATTACAATTATTTTTTTCCAAGTGACTTTCAACTATGTTAAAAAATAAAATTGTCAGTGGACAAATTTATAAAATGTTTTAACCGCTTAAAAGCAACCGCTGATTTAATTATTATTGAAAGTGACTTGTTCATTAGAAAACAAAAGAAAATAGATTGGCCTTTTTTATTTTAAATAAACGTTCGACGGTTTGGGATGAAGCAAATTATGGAAAGCAACGGTTAAAAAACAGATTTTTCTTATTTGCCCTTTAAATTTTTTTGCCCAGTATTTAAGTAAAAGGGCAATGTTTTTGGCAGCTTTAAACAAGGAGTTTGGTTATGAATACTTCCATCACAATGTATTACTATATCTAGCATGTAAAATATCCATTACGTGCGAATACCTGAGCGACGAACTGTTATAAGTTGCCAAGATAAGAAATAAGTTCAACAAGTATAGCGACAATTATTATTTTGTCGAAATATGAAATTTACTGGTAAATTTGGTGCATATATTACAACTAGTTACACGAAATTTTAAATGATAAAACTTTATCATCCTGATCTTGTAAAATCTTGTTCGTTCAAATTTCGAAACTAGCGTAGTCGCGTAGCCGCGTAGCAGCATAACGTAGCCGCGTAGCAAACTTCGTAGAGGGCTCTACGATTTTCTCGCACAACCAATCAGTGTGTTGTATTAAATTGAATTTTAAATACATAATGTAAATAACTGATGTAAGCAAGTATTCAGTTAAACGAACTTCAGTGAAACTGAGACCAACGCTATGAAGCAAGGAAAACCTATTAAAACATTATTTTATATCATTCCCAACCTATTTACCGTTAAAATATTGAGTTATTTTTATATGGGTACTTCGTTTGGAGATTTCTTGCCGCTTTTTAGGTCCTTTTTTAATTTAAAATGGTACTGCCGTACATTGAAGGAAACATCTTAAAAGAATCTTCATATACTCCTAGATTATTAAGACCTTTTAAATGATACACTGAAAATCGCTCTCATGGTACCTAATTAACGATTTAATATAGTTGAGCGATTACTAATGAGCACTCAAACAGTTATTTTTTTCAAGACGTCTTCCTTGCTCTGTGTATTTTTAGGGTTCCGAATCCAATGGATAAAACGGGACCCTATTACTAAGACCCCGCAGTCCGTCTGTCGCGCGCGTCGGTCCGTCTGTCCATCTGTCTGTCACCAGGCGGTATCTCCTGAACCGTGATAGTTAGTAATTTTTGCTGTTTTTATAGATGATTGTACGGAACCCTTCATGCGCGAGTCCGACTCGCACTTGTCGGTTTTTTTTATAATTAACACCTAGTTACCAATAATTCTGACAACATTTTTCCTGTACATTAGAAAAAAAATCTGGAATTTTACCAAAATCTATAGTTAATTATTTGAACTTGGCTGAGAATTAGCACTTTATGAACGTCAAGATGATATGCGAAAGTCCGCAAAAATTCCCGCTCTTCATCGCTTCCTAGTCCTTTAGCTGGGTAGAAGCTGGTGGAATAAACTCCCCAAAAGAACTTAGTACCCGTCGGTCGACAGCCAAACGACTTACTCTTTGCCATGAAACTCGCCTGAAATCTTCCTGTTACCTCTAAACGGATTATGTAAAACGAAAATTTAACTTTTGGTAGCTTTTAATGAATATTTGAACAGGTCAATTGATCTTGAACACGGAATTGAACTTAACCTACTAATTCTTTATTTTCTCTTTCGTGTGGTTAGTGACTAACCTGGTGTCAGAGTTCTTAATCTATTAATAATATAAGATATATACTAATTCTTACTATAATATTTTAGTCATCTGCCGAGCCTTTTCGCAACTATGCTGGGGTCGGCTTCCAGTCTAACCGGATGCAGCTAAATACCAGTATTTTACATGGAGCGGCTGCCTATCTGACCTCCACAACCCAGTAACTGGACAATACGATACCCCTTGGTAAGACTGGCTGTCAGATTTTCGGGCTTCTGAAGACCCGTAACAACTGTCAAAGATGTACAAATGACCGCCGCGACCAACGGCTAAACGTGCTTTCCGAGGCACGGAGGAGTCTCGGTATGTAAAGATGATCACCCATCCACGCCCAACCCCGGCAAGCGCAGCTTAACCTGATGGATCGACCTGTGCGGCTGTCAGTTCTTAGCCACGAGCTCGTCTTTGCTATAATACTTACTATAATAGTATAGTACCTATCTATACAAATAAATAAAATTGAAGTGTCTGTTAGTGATGACAAAATAACACCTTTTTACTGAATGCATAAGAAAATGTAGACGGTACTTTTAATCACACAATTTTTTTTTTAGTTTTTGCCTGTCTGTTTCACTGATGTTATAAGGAGTATCTTAGGCTACTTTTATTCTAAAAAAGCCGTGGGTAGCAGTTAGTCATATGGTATTTTTTTAAATATGTTCCTTTTGTTTGTGCAGAATCTCACAAATCTTCTTTCAAGCTTATACTAATACAACCTGGATTAACGCATAGGAGTTTTTTTATTTCTCTCTGTTCGCGTCAAAATGTGCGGTTCCCGTGACACGTTTTCCTACTTACACACGAGCAATGTCGTTGACAAAAACTAGTAAAATTATAAATGTGAAAATCACAAACATTTTTTTGGACGTTTGTTACTCAATCACAAAAATAAGGCGGAACGGAGTTGAATGAAATGCGGCAAACGTATGTGACGACCTGGATACACATGGGGTAGTTCTTTTATTTCAGCCTGGATATAATTCAAGTCCACGCAGACAAACTCCCAGGCATAAGCTAGTTAGTAAATATAGTCGTTGTAAATATCCTTTTTGCATGTGCACAACGGTTGAAGCTGGTTGATTTGTTTGTAAACGTTAGTTATGTTATTGCGTTTTTAAAGACTTTATTAGAAAGAAGACCCTTAGAGTAATTCCTAATTTATACAACTTAGGGCTTTTTAACCTAAGCGGGATTGTCCGAAAGGGTTACCGCTACCCCGGAACATAAAGGGCTACGGAAGGAACATGGATGGGTTTTAGTCAGTAAGAGTCTGACACTCCCTTCCGCTCCACCCAGAGCGGGAGCAGTCATTGGATGAATTCCCAGCCTTAAAAAAAAAAGGGCTTTTTAACCGCCTGTTATCTTTTATCTGAAGAATAAGTATGGCGGTTTAATATATATCTGTACAAAAGCTGTCAAATTGTCATATTCTTCTTCTTTTCGTGTGGTTAGTGATTAACCTGGTGTCAGAGTTTTTATGCTGCCCATGGGCCTCTGACTTAGCTTCATTTGCTGTTGAGGAATATCTCTCAGACGTGCTGGTTTCCTCACGATGTTTTCCTTTACCAATTTTTAATCAAGTGATAATTATACAATACGCACATGAATCCCTAAAATCAGAGGTGCGTGCGGTTTGAACTCGAGACCTATGACTTGGCAGTCCGACGGTCACACCACTAATTTATTCCTCCAATAAAACATATAAGACAATTTAAAACTCTGCCTTTAATATGGTGCTCTTAATTTGGGCATAAAATACATTATTTCAATTTACTTCCATACCTATATTAATGAAATAGATCTTCCGATGCCAGTAGATTTTTAGGAAGCTATTTAAAAATAAATTCGTCATTAAAGCGTTCTATTTAACAAGCGGATTTTTTTAAATAGACGAAACGATTTTTAAAACGCAAGTTAATTTTATCGTTGCAAATGTTAAGGAAAATTAATCAAGGGAGTGTCACAGGCGCTTTACAGTCATATAAGTAATAATTAGTAAGACGTAATCCAAGCAATATAATTATTTACAAATAAAAACAGGAAAATGTAGATAGTATTAAAAAAAATTATACTATAACGAATTGGTAAATCATTCGAATGTAAACTATGTACCAATCGGACATTTAAATAATTTTGCTATATTAATAACATATCATATACTTATAAAGATGCCCCGTAGACATTGTCCTGTCCAAATTTCAATGGAAAAGTTTAACAGATTTTTTTCATTTTCCCGGCAACTTGTCAAAATTTTCTTTCCGAACGGACTTAATACGTTCGTGAAATACGGATTGTTACGAACTTTTTAAAACAAAAATGTGTTGCAATTGCAGTTTCATTTCTATTAATAAATAATAAGAAAGAATAAACGTCGGTTTAGTCAATGAGTTATGTAGTATATCTTTATTTAAAACCATATTTTGTTTTTCAAAACCAAGGGTTCTGATAATTTATGCTGAATTATTACGATCCTCCTAAAAATAAATGTGTCGGTCAACGGTGCTCGATCCTAAAATATAGGTAAATAAAACGAAAAGATATCGAATTATTTTTAAAAGATAAAAATAATTGTAATATAATTTGAAGATAAAATGGTACGTGATTTAGCGATTATATTATTAATTTACTGACCTAGATAAGTAAACTAATTATTCTCAAAGGCTGTACAAGTTATTCTGTTAACTTGTTAAGTATTAAATTCGTGTCATTTAATTTCCGATAAAAAAATAACCGCGTAAAAATAATTACGTTGCGACGGAAAAATTAAAAAATAAATCAAAACACATGTCAAAAATACCGTAATCATTTGAAAAAAGAATGAATTCACGTCACCTACCTTGAATCGCAGTAGAAGGAACACGAACAGCAACTGTCGCTAGACACTCATAACTTTAGAACGCAACTTTAGCACGACGCTGTAACGCGCGGGAATACTCCTCAACTGATGGAAAGCGCGCGAAAACTCCGCTATTTACTCACACAACTAACCAATCGCAGCGGCCGTACGCCTCCGCGAACCCACACACGCCAATCACGTTAAAGGGGAAACACTTAAAAACTTTAATAGGTTTTTCATGTTGACACTTTTGAAATGCTTTCAAAATATTGGAAAAATTATCATTATCGTTAGATAATTACATGAATAGCTTTTCGCGTAATGCTTTTACGTTAATTATTGGATTTGGACTATGTAGCGATAACATGATGAAAGCACCGACTATTTATTAGGCTTTTTAGTGGGGAAATCACAAACGCCTACTCACGTTGTATTTCTTGTTATATAACCATGTGTCATCTAATTCAATGTCAATCACTGTGCGTGGGTACAGTCGGCGTCATCAATAAATGAAAATATTCCATTGAGTGTTTTTATCTCAAATAAATCTACTTTCCGTTTCTGTATTTTGCGCACTATCAGAAAGGGATTATTAATTTTAATTAAAGCTTAGCGGAGTGTGTTGACTTAAATTACTGTCTATTTTGTTTTTGTATTTATTTGTATACAGTTAGTTAGATTTTCCTTTAATTAACGTATGTATAAGTTGTT
The DNA here is from genome assembly GCA_951799385.1 of Hyppa rectilinea. Lineage (NCBI taxonomy): Eukaryota > Metazoa > Arthropoda > Insecta > Lepidoptera > Noctuidae > Hyppa > Hyppa rectilinea. The sequence continues at coordinate 15,085,054 of OX637323.1, forward strand.
ATTATATTCGACTAATGTTTGCAGTTGTTTCATCCTTCTTCTTTTCGTGTGGTTAGTAACTAACCTGGTGTCAGAGTTTTTTTTTATGCTGCCCATGGGCCTCTGACTTAGCTTCACATGCTGTTGACAAATATCTCTCAGACATGCTGGTTTCCTCACGATGTTTCCCTTCACCGATTTGTAGAAGCAAGTGATAATTATACAATACGCACATGAATCCGTAAATTCAGAGGTGTGTGCCTTGGGTTCGAACTCGAGACCTGTGACTTGGCAGTCTGACGGTCACACCACTAGGCTAATACGAGTAGTAGAATTACTTATTCGTTTTAGTTTCATTAATCCGTGACCCCTATTACTGTGTTGTGTTTGGAAAATTGCATTTTAATCAAGCATATTTTATTTATTAAACCGTGTTTATAATGTGTCGGATAATCTGAAACTGTGTCAGCCTACCGGTCTACGTCTTCTAAAAATAAATGTCCCTACTACGAATTACCTGAAGCTACTGCGGGCTTTAAATATGACGTAGTGAAATTGGGTGCTTGCAAAAAGTACGTCACCATGATGACGTTCTTGAAAATTGTTCGCCAGTTTCTACGTCATCTATAGAAAACTAGAGTATACTTTAATTTTTTTTTTACTTAATCTAGTGTATTTAGGAAGAAGTATTTGAAAATTACTAGGATGAAGATTAAACCCAAATTCAACGCATAAATAGATTATCTTTATTTTGCATAAAATTAAGAGGTCTTTAATATAAAATAATTCGTAGTTAGTAACATAACATAGTTTGATTACTTAAGCAGCATGCAAATAACACCGTAAAATATAATTACTAACAAAAACACTTTTTCCGTTATCACATGTGTTAACAAGTATTTAAAAATTAAAATATATAAGGTATTGAAAAAAATATGAGCTGTCCCATACAATTTATTGAGTTACGTATGCATAAATGTATGGAGCAGCTCTTATTTTTCTTGCGATTCAGGGTTCATCCCGTAGTTAAAGTTGTTCGTAACGATGAGAACAATGCTCCCACGAAATTCTTAGACTAAAATTTTCAGCACATAAGGTGTTGAAAAATTAACTCTAAGAATAATTTTACTAGTGAAATAATATTTGGAATTTCACAGACAATTTCAAATTGCCTGTTTTGAAACATGAAATGAATAGTATTTTTTGACACAACTGTACTTTGCTTTTTACACCCCACCTACGTAACTCAGGAACTTATGTTTTAATCTCTTCGTTTTCAGAGGTTCGCGTTTTATTTTCATCCTGAAAGAAAAACAGGAGTGTTCTTTGTTTCTCATCTCGCAGTTGCAAAGTCAACTCAGAAAAAGTTAAATATATCCTCATGAAATGCTTTAATAATATGAGGTTATTATGAACGGTTGACATCGTAACAGTCTCAGGCTTTCATTGGTTTTTAAAATAAATGCAATTATTTTAAGGACACGTGTGCAAGTGGAAGCCTGAAAGTGACACCGGTGACTAAATAGTTGTTTGGAAAACAGTTGTCATGGTATGGGCATGTTGTGCCGAGGAATGAGGAAAATGTTGTCACGAAACTTGTGAGTATAAATGTGGATGGCTATACAAGTCTGAGGAAGACCAAAGAAACGATGGATGCATTGTGGAAAGATTATATGGATAGAAAGGAAGTGACTACCGAAATGACGACTAATAAATTGGTGTAAGGGCATGAGAATGATGATGTCGGACGAATCTATGTTGCATACGTGTGCAAGATAGTCCCGTCCTAACATTACGTGAGCACTATTAAAGTTCTTCATTGTTTTTTTTTCTTTTACTTCATATGGTCAAGTGATTTTTAGTTAGTAAAAACTTTGAGTAGTATATTTTATTATTTAACAACGCTTTGTTACTTACCGTTTAATTAATTTAACATGACAAACGATGTATTTCATCATAATAACAGCCGCATGGGTCGATAGAGGTTAAGTTCCTGGATGGGTGACCATTCCTTGCTTACCGAGACCCTTTCGTGCTTCAGAAAGGAAGTTGGTTCCGACCGTAAATCTGTGATAGTCGTTACGAGTAGTATGAAGCCCGAAAGTATGATCCCACTTATCAGACTAACTTAGGATTTTCGTCTTACCCAGTGATTGAGTTGTGGAAGTCAGATTGGAAGTTGCTTGATGTTAAATACTGTTATTCAGTTGCATTCGGTAAAGCTGGAAACCGACATAGTTTCTCAGCGGTTCTGTCCGAAAGTCTAAGGAAGGGAAGGAAGAAACATGGATGGATGGACCATACGATGATTTCACATCCTTAAAAAAACTGTAGTAATTGTGTGTCAGGCAGTTTGATGACTATTTTATCGTGTGTAGGCGTTCTATAATTTGTTCGGATGGTGCAATAATTACATAACGAAGACGCAATATATTCCATTGTGTTCAACAGTAGCGGGCTATGCTCACAGTTTCTTTAAAGAATATAATCAGAAATAAAATTATTAAGCAAAAGAACTAGAGTTACCAACATACCTTACAGAGTAAGTAAGCTATCGTGTCACAGTTGGCTGACTATGTTTGTTGCAGGTCCGACGGCCAGTGGAGAAGAGGAGTCCTGGAGTGGGGACCGCGTATCGACAAACACGGTGTGGGTTACCCCCCAAGCTTGGTGGACCGACGACCTTACAAAGGTGGTTGGGGCAGACTGGATGCGGAAGGCAAAGGCCAGGGTTGCCACTACCCTGGAACATAAAGGGCTAAGGAAGGAACAGGGATGGGTTTTAGTCAGTAAGAGTCTGATACTCCCTTCCGCCCCAACCAGAGCGGGAGGGGTCATTTGATGATTTACCAACCTAAAAAAAAAAAGGATCATGTGGCGCAGTCTGGGAGAGGCCTTTGTCCAACTTTGGATAGCCATACATAAGTTGAGTTGAATAAACACTCTTTAATTCTTTTGTTTTTTTTTTTTAATAAATGATCATTCAGGTGATAGATGAACAAAAACGAAACACTGAACAAATGAACGATGGCAAAATTTTGCTCGGTAGCGACCATAAATATTAAAGTTTATGAGAGCATAGTTTGTTCATGTTAGTGTCCATTTTGCCACAAACTATTCATCAGTCGCATAGCGGTGCGTTGTTGTTGTTGTCAAAACTTTTAGATAAAAATGTTCCGCTTGACAACATGCAACTAACTTTATGCAGATTTTTATTTTACCTGTTTGGGACATGTGATTTTGTAAGCGCGACCTTCAATGTGTTCTCTTTTGTGCAGATTGCATTGGTAGAAGCTTGTGCGCAGTCTATTTTATTTTCTTTGACATTTTGTTTTCGGCCAGTATCATTAGTGCATTTGGCAGCGTGGTCAATTTCTTTGCTTGAGCAGTTATTATTCTTTATTTGGGATTTTCAAATGACAGCCGCTTAGATTCTTGTTTCTGAAAATTATTTAATTTTAAAATTCATGTATTTAAAATATTGTAGAATATTTTAAGAGAGTGCCGGTGGAGTTTCATTCTTCTCTCACGTATTCTTCTCCGTACGAAACTACCTTTTAGAAGAGGTAAACATATTCTTTTTTTTTCTAATTTCAACGTTCAAAAGAGAGTACAAAATAAAATTAACATTGTAAATAAATTAAGATGACTAACTATATTAATATTATTTTAACGAATTTAATATGAATTAATCTAAACTACTTTATTGAATTGTACTAAACACGTACTTAAATATTCTGAATTGAATTTTAATAATATATTATAATATTAATATTTTACAAATTAGTTGACTCTCTATGTTTTTCCAGCGTACAAATTTTATTTTAAGTGTAATTTGTTACTGAAAACCGACTGTATGTATGCGTTTACAAATAAATACAAAAACAATAGGAATTGAGCATGTCATCCGGCAACGTGTCCAGAAACTGGCAGCATTGCGTCAACCAGTCAGCCAGAAATAGTATTAAAAGGAGTGTCATTATAATTAACAAAACAATAGTAAATTCGTTTGTCGTTCGCTGATCCGAAATCATAACAATCAGCGAAGCGTTCTATCGTGTATCGGTAACCGCAGCTAATGAGTGATGACCCATAGCTTGACGGTAACCGACAACTGAATCACAATTATTTGACATGCATTTTGTGAAGGTGAGAATGCCAATAGACTTATTGTTCGATTCGCACAAATTTACTGGCCCAAAACGGGTGAATTGACGTTTATAAGTTATACAGTGTGTTAGATTAAACAGGGACATACTTTTATGTTGTTTAGTAGTGAAATCAACAACTTTGTCCATGGGGCCAACTCTGAAATATAAAAAAAAAATGTCTGCTGTTCCATACATTTTGATGAATTATGCGAACTTAACTGTACTGAACAACTGATTTCTTTTTCATGATTTCAGTTATAGTCGAAGTAGTAATATGGTACTACTCATGGTCAAAGTTGTCCATTTTCATGAGTATAGTACCCTCTGAAAGTATGTCCCTCGTTTAACCTAACACACTGTATTATGTTTTCTGTAAGCGATTCGCACAAAGTTACCATACTTTGACAGACAGACGACACGGTTGGTGCAGTTGTTAAGCGATTGACTGCTGCGCAGCATGTCGCGGGTTCGATTCCCGCACAGAACAAATATTTGTACGACCTGCAAGTATTTGTTCCGGGTCTGGGTGTTTTTCTATCTATAATATGTATGTATTTCCAAAAAAATAATATATATATGTAAGTAGTTTTAAATCAGCCATCTTGTTACCATAACACAAGTATTATGTTACTTAGCTTGGGACTATATGGCGGTGTGTGAAATGTCCAAGTATATTATATTATATATATTATTACTTACCTATTAACTACTTGTATTATTTCATTAATTGTAATGCGTTTTCTATTTAAAGTGTAAGAAGAATAGAGCCAGAAGTAAATAAAACCATAGAGATTCGGGAACAAAAAACAGTGGTGTTTACCTCAGTCGAGGAGCCAGTATGTTGCAATCTCAGGCGAGTTCAAACAGACTCCCGGACTATTTGCTGAACCAAGTCGAGTATTAATTCGGCTAAGTAAACGGTCAGTGTAATTACTGGGGTATAGGACTTTACTTGTTAACTGAACAATGGACAATGCAAGACCTGAATTCCATAGATACGTGCCTAGAGACTAAAGGTGGGTGGAGATGAGGAGCTCGTGGCTAAAGTAATAACAGCCGCACGGATCCATCAGGTTAAGATACGCTTGCCGAGGTTGGTCCGTGGATGGGTGACCATCTTTACATATCGAGACTCCTCCGTACCTCGACAAGCACTTTAAGCCGTTTGGTCCCGGCTGTCGTTCGCGGATCTTGACAGTCGTAACGGGTTAGTCAGATGCACGAAAGTCTGACAGCCAGCCTTTCCAAGGGTTATCGTATGACCCAGTAACTCCTGGGTTGTGGAGGTCAGATAGGCAGTCGCTCCATGTAAAATACTGGTATTCAGCTATATCCGGTAAGACTGGAAGCCGACCCCAACATAGTTGGGAAAAGGCTAGGCAGAATGAAATGCTGCAATATTTAAGAATAAATAAATACCGCAGCGTATTAAAGCAGTATTATTTCAATATAACTTCAGTGTGAAAATGAGATGGAGCTTTATAGGACATATAGCTCCATCTCTTTCCCATTGTGAAGTAATATTAGAATAATGCTACTTTAATAAGTAATGGTAGGCTGATGCGGATGTTGCTGAATTTCATAATGACAAATAAATATTTATTGATTATGTAATGAATGTGTAAGAAATTGAATATGAATTAATCTAAACTACTTTATATTGAACTAGCTTCCGCCCGCGGCTTCGCCCGCAAAATATGTCGACAAATTATACACATAAACCTTCCTCTTGAATCACTCTACCTATTACAAAAAACCGCATCAATATCCGTTGCGTAATTTTAAAGATTTAAGCATACAGACAAACAAACAGACAAAAATTGCGACTTTGTTTTATACTATGTAGTGATTTGTAACTAAATACCCACTTTCTTTTCGTGTGGTTAGTGACTAACCTGGTGTCAGAGTTTTAATGCTGCCCACGGGCCTCTGACTTAGATTCACATGCTGTTGAGAAATGTCCCTCAGGCATGCTGGTTTCCTCACAAATTTTAATATTATTGTACAGAGGCCAGCACATCAAGTTACCACAATCTGACAAATTTCTTTGATAGTATTTCAACTTTATTGCAAAGGCATTGGGTTCATTTTTAATTGAGAAAATTTGACAGTTAGGAATAGCTTGATGTGCTGGCGTCTGTACCTTAAAATTAAATTTGCACGTCGCTGGCAAAACACAGTAATCAACTGAGTTATTACTGAAGACCAAATGTACCTGTGTTTAACTATTAAATACTTATTCATTAATTAATTCAATGGCTCATGCAGAAAGTTGTTAAAACCGCTCTGAGTTACTACGATGTACCACTATTCAATTACCTAGCGTAAGATGCTGATTTAAAAAGTGATTTTTGCCTTTTAATAATGTTGAGAAAAAAAGCTAATATTCCAAACTTCCAAAATAGAAACACTCCCTTTTTTTGAGAGTGGGAAATCATCAAACTTTTCCCGCTCTGGGTGGATCGGAAGGGAGTGTCAGACTCTTACTGACTAAAACCCATCCATGTTCCTTCCTTAGCCCTTTATGTTCCGGGGTAGCTGTAACCTTTTTGGACAATCCCGCTTAAATAGAACACTCTCTAACGGCACCCAACAGAAACTCAATCGTGGATGCAAAGGCTATCCCACATGGTCCAATATAATCGTGTTCTCTGGCATACCTTGAGGTTTCGCTACAACAAAGACACATGCACTATATTCTACAGGTAATATAGTGTGTTGTAGAATTACTAACAGGAATGACCTACAAATAACTGGGGACACAAAGTGTTATAGACTATAAGCTGCAATATCCAGGCAACCTCTTTAAATACGAATTGACTGCTACATAACATCACGCCAGTAATACCCGAAAGGTTAGGCAGTGGTGTTGTATATGTAGTACACCAACATTTCGCCAAATATGTTTGTGTCCCATGTGTCCCAAAATGGCCCTACTTTTTATTGCATTGACTTGAAGCTTGATTTTTTAGACCTTTAAATATCAACTTGATACCTCTATGCGTTCCTGAGAAAAAGGGTTTGGACAGACTGACAGACACGGACGGACAACGAAATGGTCGTATAAGGATACGGTTTTTTACATTTTTAACCGACTTCAAAAAAGGAGGAGGTTATCAATTCAACGGTATGTTTTTTTTTTTTTTTGTTTGTTTGTTACGCGATTACTCCGCCAATTGTGGACCGATTTTCAAAATTCTTTTTTTGTTCGAAAGGAGATACTTCTGAAGTGGTCCCATAGTCACCAAGTTAAGATCTGATGATTGGATCTTGGAGAAATCGAGGGCAACCCTCAAATTTTATGGGCTTACACACCGTTTTTCGCCAATTTTATGAAGTAATTTAAGTACTTGCGTATGTTAATTATCACCTCATGTAGCTGAGCTGATTATGGAAGGTACAACTCCTTAACAGTAAGGAGAAGGCATCGACTGATTTAGTAACTTATTATTATGATGTTTGAAAGGGCGTTTGTCATTTTGATCTCGTGATCATCAGGTCAGGAGGTGATGGACTAACCATAGACGATAGAAATCTTCAAAAAACGACAGCACATGCCTCGCGATTGCTGCGATTGCTTGTGTATGCATAGTTTACGACATACCATAACATAATATTACGCCAGTTCACTTTTAAGGGCGCTTTAAAATTGTAACAATAATACAGTAAAGGTGTAATTTATCATTGTTACATCTTATTTTTTTTACAGTTGTAGATATGTTGTGTATGTGTAACTTGTCCCTTGAACCAATCTTGAGAGAAACGGTTTTGTAGCTTCATTATTTTAAGAAACGGCACAACACGGCAACAAAATTGTTCTTCCAATTTTGGAAAATTAGTTAGCTCCTGAGGTACAGTCGCGACTGTCATTTTATTCCAGAAAGCTGCTGGTGAAATTTTTCGTTTCCTTATATTGTTTTGACAGCGAGAGCATGTTACGATTTTACCCAGACGCACCAATTTTTCGGGTATTAACGTACTGTAAGCTTTATAACAAATAGCATGGCATGTCAGCGAAAATGTTAATAGCCTGTTCAAAATAATTTACTGATGATACCTCCCTACGATTACGACTAGCTTGTCGCATAATATCTAATCGAGTCGCTCTGGATTCGGCAGATTCATTGGATAGACGCTCGTATTGCACGTGTAGACGACGGTAACTTTACTCCTCGGTTTCGTGTGATAAGCGCTCCTGAATCAAACCGAGACGATAAGAACGTTGCTCCTCGGTCTCGTGAGACAAGCGTTCATGAATTAAACCGACACGATGAGCACGTTGCTCCTCCCTCGGTCTCATCAGACAAACGTTCATGAATTAAACCGACACGATGAGCACGTTGCTCCTCCCTCGGTCTCGTGAGACAAACGTTCATGAATTAAATCAAGACGATGAGAATGTTGCTCTTGAGTCTCGTTTGATAATCTTTCACGAATCAAACTGAGCCGCTGAGCACGACTTTCTGGACTTTCATTAAAACTTGATAATTTCGTGTTTGCTCTCTTCTGAGAAAGTCTATACGCTCGCTGCTCATCACTTTCATTTGAAATGTTTCTAGTATTTCTTTCCCTTCTTTTCTTTAAACGTTCTTTCCTTTCGTCGTTACTTTCTTCCAAACGGCGTTGTCTCATTTGAGCAGCGCGTTTAGTAGGCCTACCCATATTAAACAAAATGAATTTTCTTTCTAGTTTAAAAAATTGAAAAGGAAACTCCAAAAGTATGAACTATGTACAAACTTAAACTAAAAACTAGAAAATAAAATTATTTTTAAATAAAAAACAAAAACCGACTTCAAAACCTTAATAAACACTAAAAACTTAAAAATAATATTAAATTGAATAAGTACAATCAAGAATTATTAACCTAAATAACCTTGCCTAAATTTTATCTACACTATATTTTACAATTTAAAAATTTTTGGAGTCGATGCAAAGCCTGCACTCACAAAATATTAACCTAAACAAAAGGAAAGAAGAATAGCAGCAAAAAAACAAAACAAACTGAAAAAAAAAATTACAACACAAAACAGAATATCAACTGAAGAAGACAGAGTTGTTTTGAAAACGGTACAATGCCATCTATCGAGCACTGACTAAAATTTTTAACAGCTTTGTAAAAAAATCTGTACCTAATCATATGAAATTAATTTACTCTCGTAAGCTATTGTAATAAAAATTAAGGGAAAATATTTTATGGTCATATTAGATGCACTTGGCTTGGCACCGACTCCAAAAATTTTTAAATTGTAAAATATAGTGTAGATAAAATTTAGGTAAGGTTATTTAGGTTAATAATTCTTGATTGTACTTATTCAATTTAATATTATTTTTAAGTTTTTAGTGTTTATTAAGGTTTTGAAGTCGGTTTTTGTTTTTTATTTAAAAATAATTTTATTGGGTACAAACTTTGAAAAAAGAAAGATTTGAAATCATTATTGTGGTAAAAATATTATTCTAAAGACTTCTGACTAAGCAAACCAAAAGCGAAATGCGACCGCTGGAAATAAACTGTGAGAATGAACGTAAAGAAGCGATCGTACGAGGAATGGCTACTTATAGAAATTAAATCGAATGAATTTAAGATTAAGTCCTAAATATGGAGTAGTGATAGAAAATATTTTTAACTTTTATTCGTTGGTTTAAGCTAGACTTTTTACCTGATGACTTTAACTCTCAGTGTCTATTGTATTCAATATATTTAGTTATGTAGGTTATATATGTTTGAGAATGTCGTATATAAATGAGTTTTAAAATGAATAATTAAAAACTGTCTTATTCCCAAAGAAATAGATAGGTCACACTCCGCACGGTCTTTTTTACAATATTGTACCATGTTTCAGCGCAAATTATTATTTTCTATTCTTTATTACGAAATGCCGTCCTACTTTTACGTGTCATCTATTACCTATACATAGTATGATATAGAGTCGTTTTTTTAAGATCGACCCACATTTATTTTCAACAGTCACATTTAAGTCCAATGTAAAAGGCGGCCAGTCTGTTGCCACTAACCGAGCACTAATCCGGGCTCCGGGCTGTTATTGATATATTTCATATATAAAAACCCAATAACACTTTGTCCGAGCTATTCCCAATCGAACCCAGGCCCGCATCCTCAGCATTTAGTACCGCAAACGGCCACTAGATCTACGAGGCAGTCGAGTGGGGAGTTTAATTTTACCATTTTAAAAAATATATTATGCAACATATATTTTATAAAATGGTAAAATTAACGCATTTTTTAAATTAATTTGTAAAGCACCATTAATTTGTGGTTAGGTATACAATATAAGTCGTAAGAGTAGTTAAAATGTAATTTTTATACTTGCTCAACCTTTACTTGCAATTTTGTTAACGTTGTTTTAGCATACAATTTTTGTTATCGTAAATTCTATTTGATATTTTGTACGCCGTTAACGGTAAAACATCCGTTAACGATCTCTGTATCTATTTTATAACACCCATTTTTATATCTATGTTTTACAAATAAATCTTTGACTTTGAATACAAATCAAAATATCATACACATAAAATATAAATACATAAAATATAATACCTACAAATAAAATCTCTAAATACAAATTGAAATGTAAACTTCCAGTAAAAAAAATGCATAAATGGCACAGGTAATGTAGCATTCAGACTACCTGACCAGACACCGATGAATGAAATGAAACAACCAATGAATTCTGCTAATGAATGTCCAATTAACGCTGCCAGCTAGCCTGATTGACCGGCGAACCGTCATTGTATGCAACATTTCATACAAAACGCGGTGATGCCTCACTGGATATTTATATTACGCCTACTGTAGACTGTTTTATGAATCATAAAAATAATGGCTTTGTAAATTGAATTCGGCGAAATTATTGCGGATATTTTTAACTTGTGAAGGTTTCGTGGCAATATAAATGACTGTTCAACATACCTGACTTTCTACTTAATAATAAACAATCAGATAAAAGATGATCATCACCCCAGGCCCCAGGCCGTCCGATTTGTTGTTAGTTTTTTGTGTTTTTTGTTCTCAGTAAAATCGAAAAGTTAATTGTTAAGCAAATTTACTACAGAGGTACCTAATTTTCTGTTTATTCTAATTAAAATTGTCATTCTTTGAGAGTTGTTTGAAATAGCTATAACACGACAATTATATGTTAGACAATGTTTAACAATGTATGTCTTGGCTACTTAGTGCCTTGCCCATCCTCTTGACATACTCCTTTTCATATATGATTGTCGTCCCTCGAATCACTACATAGCACCTATAAAGCAAAGTCGCTTCCCGCGTCTGTCCTAATGTCTGTATGTATGTATGCTTAGATCTTTAAAACTACACAACGGATTTTGATGCGAGTTTTTTTTAATAGATAGAGTGATTCAAGAGGAAGGTTTATATGTATAATAACGAATGGCTTTACTACGAATTTAACGCGTGCGAAGCTGCGGAAGCTAGTAGATTATAAAATGGCTTAGAAGGGTAAGCAGGGGAATGGCGTTCAATTAAGGAAAATACCAAAGATTGATGGAGAGGGAGACTACTCTATCCATCATCATTTATATTCATCACGTCTCTTTTAGTCACACACCATGCCACCTCATCGCATGCTAAACGATTGAAAAATGATGCCGGTTGCAGACCAAGAGCTAAGCTAAGTTAGTTTAGCTTAGCTAGCGTGGCTGACTCGGTTTGTCATACTTGTTTACATAGTTTGCACACAAGTAGGTATGAAAAACAGTGACAGCTTTGCGAGCTTAGCTTAACTGACTTAGCTTAGCTGTGCTATGCTGCGAGGATGTGATAGCTAAGCTACGAAACTATGTGACAGTTTCCACTGATGCTAAGGTATGTAGCGGGCAAGTAAGATTAGCGTGACGTAGCTGTGCGAGGGAGATGCGCTGCTCGAACTATGCGATGTATGATGTAGTGTGACAGCAGGAAAGGCACGGGGTGCGGCGCTCTGCACATAGCTACACCACGCTCGTCTATCCATAGCACGCATCCAGATCATGCATCCATCCATATAAAAACATAGCTTAGCAGAACCCGATTCCACCAGTGCTATGCTATATGGACCAATGAATATGACAGATGGATATCAAACGCATCCATTGCAACGTAGCATGGCATATCTCTGGTAGAAAGGCACCCTAATACGTAGTTAAGACGTAGTTAAAAAATACTGGAATAACGAAAGTGGTCTACTATTTCAAGTGAATTTATGCAGACGTATAGTGGCTTCCATCCTAGTGAAACCTAAAATCGCGAAAAAAAAATCAGCTGTTCCTCACATTTTGACGAGTTATACGAACATAAATGTAGGGAACAGCTGAATTTTTTTTCGCGATTTCAGGTTTGGCTAATAAGCTGCTCTAATATTAATAATACTTTACTTAGAGCCCAACGAGCCTCTGAAACTCGGCCTCTGCGAGTTGGCTTCGACCCTTCGCATGTCTACCAAAGATCTAGTGCCATGACCCCATGGCCCATAAATAAAAAAATAAACATTCACATTGTCTTTCTCAAGGGGTGAACGAGAAAGGTAAATTAAGTTGTAAATCAAAATCTCTATACTGATGTCCGCTAGACCTGCTGGTCACGCTAAGATCACCAGTCAGTCGTTATATCTAACCATTACTCCATGCCACTCCGCCTAGTCAACCATTCACAACGCGCAACGGTTAGACCAACCACGCCTGCAAAAACATATTACTTCTCCAGAAGCGGCAGAAAGGAAAAAAAAACTGTTCTTCATTTATTTAGCACACAATATTATTCAGCAAATAAAATTTTAAAAAAGTGCTACCGATTATCAAATAGCTCAAGAGGTACAATATTTAAATTCAATACCTTCGTTAAGTATCTAACTCGAATTCAAAACTTTGAATTTCCGATTGAATTTTCTATTTGCCATAGCATTGTGCCTTACCTTTGTCTATGCATACAAAGGACGCCACCTGTAATTATTAATGGTGTAACAATGTAGGGCAAACGGATCGATGTGTTTGCTTTTTACTTTTCTTTCATTCGAGTACAATGGAAAACTTTCACGAGACATTGCTACTATTTGGTTTATTACTCTGGCAATAGATGTCGCTAGCAGTCGTACACTAGTTTTATACGGGTTTCGTATATAATAATGTCGGTCTTTATAAAGTTACAAAACCTCTTATTATTTTATTCGACTGGTCTATATAATTAAAAGCTGTTGCTATTTATATGGTTTTCCGCGCCATCTATTGATCTTTTAAGATATTGTTAAGCTCAAAAGGTTTGGTATCAAGTCAGAGAAAAGTTGCCACAGAAAAACATGCACTATAGCTGCGACGGAAGTCCAGACGGAACCCGTTCCGCCGTAACTGTAATAACGGTTTTACAGTTACGGAACCGTGTTGATACAATATTTGTTTAAAAAAACGGAAAATAACAAATTTTATTTCATCACAAAAACGGAAACATTAAAATAATCTGATTAATATTTTAAACTAGCATGGAATAGAAAGGTGCAAAACAGTTAAATATCAAATCCCAGTATGTGCGGATGTCATGGGAAATGAAAGAAATATGTTTTTGGCTATAAATTGTTGAAGACTGTTTAATTATATTTTTTTAAGAGAAACACATCCATTTATTAACACCACGCCTGTAATCTTCGAGAGGTTCTGCAGAGGGGTACGGGTACCTATCTGAGTCCTGTGTAATAGGGGGCGAGGCAATTGCCATAAATCGGCACAAATCCAGACTCCAGGCTGCTACTGAGAAATTCCACGTGGAAAAACCCAGGGCCTCATGCTCAGCAGTAGCGTTTGGGACCACTAGACCAACAAGGCAGCCGAATAGAAATACATGATAATTGAATAATTTGTTATATCATTTCGAGTAGGGATATGACTTACATACAATATTATACTCTGTTCGTTATAACATTAGACAAATAACGGTTATCACTCTTTCGTTATTTCTATATAGACGTATATGAAACTCCGTTATTTCACGTTACATACGAAGCAATGTTATATATTAATAATAATATAGACAAAATTTACATTAAAAAAACAACTGTAAAGTGCAGTTATGTCAACAATATTACACAATAACTGTCGTTATTTTCCTAATGTTATAATAAACGGAGTATAGTTCTCTCAGCTCCCAGTACACAAGCGGGATTGTCAGAAAGGGTTACCGCTACCCCGGAACATAAAGGGCTACGGAAGGAACATGGATGGGTTTTAGTTAGTAAAAGTCTGACACTCCCTTCCGCTCCACCCGGAGCGGGAGAAGTCATTGGATGATTTCCCAGCCTTAAAAAAAAAAAAAGCTCCCAGTACACAGCAGCTTTATCTGTTATTTTATAATACTTAGAACATATTTTATAGTTTTATAGTAACTACCTACCTGGTATTAATGTACTACAAACTAATTTGCATGCCCTAAACAGGCAAAATATGGATTGTGCATAAACCACCAATTTTTACAACTGGTAAAACCTGTATTTTCTGCAAATAAATAATTCTTATTCTTATTCTTATCGTAGGTACACTGCTTATGCAGTTGTAAATGGAAGGTTTTTTTTTTTGACAATTGCTTTATTTTTAACCACCACAACAACTAAGCAATCGTGGTTTTGATAAACAAAAACATGCAAAAATAAACGATTGTGATTTTATTTGATTTGATACGTATATACGTCTCAGCCAGCGGACTGTCCCAGCTCTACCTACTACAGTCTAATTGCTGTCAAGATCGGCGTCCTGTCATAGTGTCAAAAGAAAGAGCGCTTTCGGAAACTGTTAGTTGTTATTGTTATAGTAATATTTCGTTAATAAATCCAAGGTTTAGCTCTTTCAATATCTAACATATATCAGTGGCAGATATTCCAGGTGAGTTTAATACAATTTCAATGTTTCATTTAACCATCATCTGAGATTAAATTTCATAGGTTATGTGGCAAGAATTTTATATGAAGTTGACATAATTTATACATATTTTCCTAACTTTATGGTGAACACTAGGTGTATACCTTATTTTGATGAAATAAATTTAATTTATTCACGGTTAAATGCAGTTACATCGCCTCATTTTGTTTATTTCGATCATGATATTTTATATGTTCCTTTGAAGCTGCATTTTTACAATAAACATTGTCTTAAGTTTACTCTGTAAACCGACCAAAAACCTTGCGAACATTATTCCAGAATGTCAAGTCAGGAGAATGAAGCCCCGTTGCCTGAAGGATGGGAGATGAGAACCAGCCGTTCTACCGGTATGACATACTTCCTCAATATGTACACTAAGAAGTCTCAGTGGGAGAGGCCGGAGGCGCCTGCTGATCCTGGTGAGATCCGCTGCAGCCATCTTCTTGTCAAACACGCTGAGAGTAGGCGTCCGTCATCTTGGAGAGAAGAAAACATCACTCGTAGTAAGGATGAAGCTATGGAGCTTCTCAAAGGATACCGTAAGCAGATCGTAGCGAATGATGCAACATTCGCTGATTTAGCGTCGAAGTACTCGGACTGCTCATCAGCTAAGCGTGGCGGAGACTTGGGTATGTTTGGACGTGGACAGATGCAGGCACCGTTTGAAGAGGAGGCTTTCAAACTGAAGGTGGGACAGCTCAGTCGGCCGGTAGAGACGGACTCTGGAGTCCACATCATCTTGAGGACTGCTTAGATTTTAAGTGTTATTCTGTTCTTTATTATTATACTGCCATAGACTGTTCACAGTTTGCAAAAATGTTTACCGCAATATTTAATGGATACTGAATTAGGATGCTAGTTGATTCATTAGATGTTTTTTCTGAATTACTGAGGATAAAGAGATTTTTATAACTCCCCAAAGTACCAAGTATCTAGTTCCTCAAATTAAAAAATACATGTTAGCTAAAATTGTTCATGATTATACTGCTCAAATTCATGTAAGTATTATTGTATTCTGCTGTTGTTTATATACCTACTTGCAAACAGCATCATCTGTTATCACTATAGATTAACAATAATTGTATGAATTGAATCAAAGTATTTAAGCCGGATAGTTTGTTTTTAATAAAGATCGGAAGGGATTTTATGACTGAATTTGAATTTAACAAATATTGTTGAGTTTATAGTACTTATGTCTCATTATGCATTTAACTCAGTAATAAACCAATAGAATTTTGTAAAAGACAATGTTTATTGAAATGTATAAAAGGTTCCATTTTCTCTACTGTATATTTGTGCCTATAACTAAAAGGACAAAAATAAATATGTTTTCTGATTCACTTAATATTTTATTATTTGTTCACCATAGAGTTAGGGAGAAATGAGTTCAAGCATGTAACTTAATATTTTATGTATTCACTAACAAGATGCACAGTAAATATGAATAACTAAGTCTTAATATTAATGACATCAGTACTGCGCCGCTGACGATCCCAGCCAATCGTCAGGGACGCGGGACCCCCCGAACTTAAAAGATTTTTTTTCATTTTTCTTATATCAGTTACAAATATGGCACTAACATAACTATCAACTTATTTTATATTAGACCGTAACAAATACTAAGTTCGGGAGTCAGATCATATCCAGATTACAAAGCTTTCGACGTCGGTTCATCTTTATTTTGACTGTTTCTTATTAGGAGTATTGTGTCTAATGTTGATTCTTTGAGGTTCTGGGGCGCGGGTGTCCAAATCGGCCCGATGATAGGTGGCGACCGCTTTCCCCCCCACGCGCTGAACTTCACCTTCCTTTTTCCATCCTTCTTCAAGTTGACATCTAAGTACGGATGCCCAGGCTTGAAGATTTTTGGCAAAGATTCTAGAAAGCTCTTGAATGGTAACGCCTCCCTCAACGTTCTCTCGTTGGTGTTTGTACTCAAAGCCAAGATCTTGATGGGGTGCCGCTTGTCCAATGTTGGGATAAACTGAAAGCCTGCAAAGTTAAATCGTTCATTGCCAGTTCCCGGTGAGTAATTCGAGACGATTCTGGTCAGTTCAGGCATCGTTGTGGAAAAAATGATTTTGGAGTTTTTCGTGCCTGGCTTGTAGATCATCTGGCCGCTACGTTTGCCGCCCCAGGGACTGAAGCGCACTCGTTTCGGCATGCTCGGCTCTCGGATGTTGCTGGCTCGTTTCCATGTCCACATGTTTTCGATACTGTTTTTGTCCCTTTTTCCGCCCCATGGGCTGAAATATTTCTTCTCTTTGGGGTCTAGAAAATTTGTAGCGTTTTCATCAACTGTTCCTTCGAAGTTGTTTCCGAAAGGACTTCCAACTTGTTCGCCGTTTTGTAAGTACATGCTCTGGTCTATATCCAGCTGGTTGGGGAGCCAGCGCTTCTCGCGGGGTTCTTGCTCTTCGGTTGTCCGCCGTCTTCTTTGGAGATCAGCTTGAACGTTTTCAAAGGAATTCTGGGGGTTGTTTTGTGTGGTTTCATAGTCGTTCCTTGTGGAGGGTACATTGAAGTAGTAGGGTAGAGGGAACTGTAGGTTGGTGTCGAGTGTGTCGAGGACATATTCGCTGCCGGGACCCCCGCTATTGATGTACTGAGGGCGGACGCTGCCGAGCCAGGAGAAAGTGATGAGTAGCCAGTGGTGCAACATGATTCTGGAAAGGAGAAAGTTGTCTGTTAGTTTTGAAATAGCGTAACTAACACACACAGAGTTAAGTTGCTTATCAATACATATACAATTTTTTAACAATATTTTGGATGGGTGACCTTCATAGGTTAAGAGATAACACATAAACCGTTCGCCCTGAAACTTAACAACTAAAAGTTCATTCTAAAGTAAAGTGGTCTTCGAATAAAGTTGGAACAACGAATATGCAGGTGAAATTGTGTGCATAGCTTTTACTCGTACAAACAGGACCAGTGCAAACATCTACCTGTGCAGATAGTAATAATAATAATAATAATATCCTTGGACATTTCACACAGCGCCGTTTCGTCCCAAGCTAAGCAACCTAATGCTTGTGTTATGGTAACGAGATGGCTGATATACTACTTATATACATTTTTTTTTGTAAATACATACATATTATAGATAGAAAAACACCCAGACTCGTAACAAATACTTGCAGGTCGTACAAATATTTGTTCCGTGCGGGAATCGAACCCGCGACATAGTGCGCAGCAGTCAATCGCTCAACCACTGCGCCAACCGTGTCGTCAGTGGATACTTATCCTCAAAAGCTATATTTTATCTACTACTAGTGTTCTTCTTCGTGTGGTTAGTGACTAACCTGGTGTCAGAGTTTTAATGCTGCCCATGGGCCTCTGACTTAGCATCACATGCTGTTGAGAAATATCTCTCGGGCATGCCGGTTACCTCACGATGTTTTCCTTCACCGATTTTAAGCAAGTGATAATCATACAATCCGCACATGAATCCGAAAAATCAGAGGCGTACCTTGGGTTCGAACTCGAGACCTATGACTTGGCAGTCCGGCGGTCACACCATTAGGCTATCACTGCTATTACTACTACTAGTAAAGCTAATTTTGAAAGAAAATCAGTATAAACGATGAGTGGAACGGTCGGGTAGATCGGTCGGCCATGTGATTACGTCCCCTTCTTTATTTTTTTTGAGGATGCGCAATCATCAAATGTCCCCGTATTTTTTTTTATTTTTACTATTTGGTCATCTATACATCTATACATATATATAAAAGAAAGTCGGGTTTGTTCCCTCCATTATAACTCGAGATCTGCTGGACCAATTTTCATAGTTTTTGTTTCGTTGGATTTGTCTCCGCCCTGAATAGCAGAATACATTTTTTTTTTTTACGATCAGCTGCTGATTTTCCTCCTATGGAGTAGGTAGGTAGGGTAGGGTAGGTAGGTAGGTAGGTAGGGTAGGTAGGGTGGGTAGGAAGGTAGGGTAGGTAGGTAGGTAGGGTGGGTAGGTAGGGTAGGTAGTTAGGGTAGGTAGGTAGGGTAGGTAGCTAGGTAGGTAGGGTAGGTAGGCAGGTAGGTAGGTAGGGTAAGTATCACAGTTAAGACAGGACAACGTCTGTCGGGTCAGCTAGTCTATAATAAAAGAAAGTCGTGTTAGTTACACTGTTTATAACTCAAGAACGGCTTTACCGATATGGCTGAAAATTGGTGAGGAGGTAGCTTAGAGCCAGGAAAAGGACATAGGGTAGGTAGCGTAGGTAGGGTAGGTATCATAGTTAAGACAGGACAACGTTTGTCGGGTCAGCTAGTTTACCTTAAAACGATAAATCTTAGTATTACCTACGATGCGTTGTTACAAAGTCAGTTTTCAATTACCATTTGTAAAATGAAAACGTTGGTTGGTTGGTGGTTGCATTATACTCTGATTCGTAAGCTATTTAGTTTTTGTGAAACAAATAACTCATTTTTGGTGCTTTTTATTTGTATACCGTATCGAATTAATACTAAACACGTATAGTATCCTTACGTAGTGTAATTTAATGCCCCTCTGTCATATCAACTCTGTATAATCTCCCACCTATTTGTTTTAATTTCATATTTCTCACAAGAATACTGTAGTTCAGGTAGGTGCTTGTTTATCAATACCTTTAAGATTCTGTGTAAACCGTTGATATAAATTAGAACATTATTTTACATTATTTCTCTACAGCATGTGAAGCTAAGTCAGAGACCCATGGGCAGCATAAAAACTCTGACACCAGGTTAGTCACTAACCACACGAAAAGAAGAAGAAGAATTAGAACATTCCTCCTAATAGGTGTGGGTATTATAAATGCGAAAGTAAGCCAGTCTTCTGACCTTCGCGCGCAGCCGCGAATAAAAGCTAGTGTTTTGTACGTTAGCTAGGTAATTAAAGGTAAGACTGCCTCGTTGGTTTAGTGGTCACAAACACCACTGCTGAGCTTGCGGTCCTGGGTTCGATTTCCGGGCCGGGCAAAGTATTATTGGGTCTGTACATCAGGAATTTCTCAGAAGCAGCCCGGAGTCTGTGTTTGTGCCAGGATCATGGCAATAGGCTCCCTCCTTATTACATGGGATCTCAACATAACTGGCGTAATGTGGATGTACCTACTAAGGGGACATCTCTGCCGAACCCTTCTGGTAAACAAGGCGTGATGTGATGTTATGATTAAAGGGAATTTAAAGTGAAAATATAAAGGGCGGTCAATTTACTGACCAGTGCCACATTTACTTAGGCACCAGAGGAGCTCGGGGCTAAGTAATAACAGTCGCACGGGTTGATTTATCAGGTTAAGGCTGCGGTTGCCGGGGTTGGTCCGTGGATCCAACTATGTTGGGGTCTAAACGAATGCAGCTGAATACCAGGAGCGACTGCCTATCAGACCTACACAACCCAGTAACTGGGCAATACGATACTCCTTAAGACTGGCTGTCAGATTTTCGGGCTTCTCTTCTTCTTTTCGTGTGGTTAGTGACTAACCTGGTGTCAGAGTTTTAATGCTGCCCATGGGCCTCTGACTTAGCATCACATGCTGTTGAGAAATATCTCTCAGGCATGCCGGTTTCCTCACGATGTTTTCCTTCACCGATTTTTAAGCAAGTGATAATCATACAATACGCACATGAATCTGGAAACTCAGAGGTGCGTGCCTTGGGTTCGAACTCGAGACCTAAGACTTGGCAGTCCGACGGTCATACCACTAGGCTATCACTGCTTGGGCTTCGGGACGACTGTCAAAGATGCACAAATGACAGCGGGACCAACGGCTTAACGTGCTTTCCGAGGCACGGAAGAGTCTCGGTATGTAAAGATGGTCACCCATCCACGGCCAACCCCGGCAAGCGTAGCTTAACCTGATGGATCGACCTGTGCGGCTGTTAGTATTTAGCCACGAGCTCCTGCTCCTGCCAAGAAGCACTACTATAGCAATTTCAGGATTAAACCAACACTCCGAGGTAGTCACTAGCGGATTAAAACCTTAACGCGTTCATTGAAATAAATCTGAAATGGAATTAATTATGATGTTATTCCATTATTTATTTAATTATTCAAAGCCTTCGTCTCTCCGGAAGTAGCGTAATCTCTCTGTAGACTTGCTCCCCAATTTTTCGAAACTTATTTTTGTAAGGGCACTTTATAAAATATCTCACAGTAGGGATGGACATTGTGAGACAGTCCATATTTTTATTTTTTGGTATTGGTCATTTAATATGCTGGCTTACGACTCTGACTGATTAGGAAAGCGGCATTTTCTAGAACCAAAAATTCGAAGACATGTGACATCCACCAACCAGCAGTAGGCCCGCGTGGTGGATTATGGCCCACTCCCTCTCTTAGAGAGGAGGCCTGTGTCCCAACATTGGAAACATTATAGGCTCATTATGTTATGTACAGACGCCAGCACATCAAGCTATGCCTAACTGTCAAATTTTCTCAATTAAAAATGAACCTTATGTCTTTGCAATAAAGTTGAAATACTATCAAAGAAATTTGACAGATTGTGGTAACTGACACTTTGACAGATGTGCTGGCCTCTGTACATTTGACTTAGCAGACTGTGGCAAACATTGCAATATCCCAAGGATTTCCTGACATAAAATCATGCCTATTTCTCTGAAAACTCAGTCAGTCTTACCAGGGGTATCGTATTACCGATTCGAGGTACTGGCTGGGTAGTGGAGGTCAGATAAAATACTGGTATTCAGCTTCATCCGGTTAGACTGGAAACCGACCCGAACATAGTTGAGAAAAGGCTCGGCAGATTTGATTGATTTGTCTACAAAAAAAACTTAGGCAGAGCTGAACACACACATTCACATTTCGCCTGTTTAAATTCCATGTTATAGGGAACGAGCCTATTGCCATCAACCGACCACATATTCAGACCCCGGACTGCGATTGAGGCATTCCTAATGTAAAACCAATAACACTTTTCCTGACCTGGGTATCGATCCCAGAACCTCACGGTTATTTACAACCGATATTCGCAAGAATTAGCTTTGATACCAATCTATCTATCTATGTAAATGAAATTCAATTGCTGTTCGTTAGTCTCACTAAAACTCGAGAACGGCTGAGCCGATTTAGCTGATTTAGTTGTTGAAATGTTTGTCGTAGTCCAGGGAAGGTTTAAAAGGTGAGAAAAGTTAGGGTAGGTAGGGTAGGTAAGTTGAGCAGGTAGGGTAGGTATCATAGTTAAGACAAGACAACGTCTGTCGGGTCAGCTTGTATTGAAAACAATAGTACTAGAGTATAATAATTATAAAGAGCTGGACAAAAAAAAACCGAAATATCCGTTGATAAAATACTTAACTACTTACACAAGATAGTTAAGCTTCTCTACGTTTAGTTTGAACACAGTCGAACGGTCAGTGCTGACTTTAAGAATTAAAGAAAAATATTCTCAAGACCTGCTCTCACCACTTTCGATGGAACGGGTTGGACAAGAAAGTCCCAGGTTAATCATTTACTTTGTCAAACCATGAAGTACTTAATTATATATTTGCCAAGTGCGAAGTGCGAAGTTGCGCGCACGAAGGGTCGAAAGGTAGGGAAGGGAAAAGGAAAAAATCACGTTTGCTGTATTGTTGGTCCCTTAAAAAAATATTTTATTCTGTTTTTTTAGGATTTTCTGTTATAGTGGCAACAGAAATAGATCAATAAATTTCAAAATAGAAAATTTCAACTGTCTAACTATCACGCTTCGTGAGATACAGCCTGGTGACAGACGGACGAATTGACGGACAGCGAAGGTTTAGTAATAAGGTCCCGTTTTACCATTTAGGTAGTAGTAGTAATAGTAGTAGACAGAAATCAAATAGATCAACATTATAATCACGAGCACAAAACAGATGTAGTCTGCAGCTGCACGTCATGACTGTGACAAGAAAGCTTCCACACAGCATGATGCTGTGCTGTGGAGGACCCACGGCATAGCGCTAAAAGTGGTATAGTTAGTTACAGAGGCCAGCACATCAAGCTACCCCAATCTGTCAAATTTCTATGATAGTTTTTAAGCTTTATTACCAAACAATAAGGTTCGTGTTCAATTGGGAAAATTGTAAAGGATAACTTGAGGTAACTGGCATCAGAACATCTTTACTATGGGTTAAGTTTTCATTTGCATCAGTAAAAGTATACGTATCGTACGACAGCCTATCCGACCTCCACAATCCGGCCAGTAACTTGGTAATACGATACCCCTTAGGCTGTCAGACTTTCGGGCTTCAGTCTACCCGTAACGACTGTCAAAGATCAACGAATGGCAGCCGGGTCCAACATAAAACGTGCTTTCTGAGGCACGCCCCAGTCTCAATATGTAAAGATCGTCACCCATCCACGGACCAGCCTTGGCTAGCGTGGCTTAACCTGATGGATCGATCCGTTCGGCTGTTATTACTTAGCCACGAACTCCTCAGGCACAAGTTTGATGACTAGCAAAAATATATGAACAACCGGGCCCTAAATCCATTGATAATCAAAATATCAATGTAACCACAGAAACTTAATACTTCATACTTAGATTACAGTTAGTAATAAATTTTTTGTCAGTCGTGGAGTTTGTAAATGCCAATCCTAAACAAAAAATATTTTTCCTTTCGAATTATCCTGCTTTGTCATAAAAGAAAGCTGTGAGGTACATAATTATTTTATTTGTCACATTGATCTACCCACTGATTGTCTATCAATACTTAATAAACAAGTCTCACAAAATAATATTATTTATTTCGGTATTCATTTGTCGTAACGATTATCATAGCGTAAAGTATTGACAAGGTCCAATAGACAATAATGAATGATTGTAGAAAAAAATATTATTTACGGAAAAATTTACGAAAAAAATATTTTGTAGTCTCTTCCATGTGCTTTGTTTTGGTTTTGTTCTAAGCTCGAGTAAATTATCATTTCAGGTACATTTTCAATTAAATATCTTAGCAAAATGTTGTGTCTTTTTAGTATAATTAATACTAATTGGTTCTCATCTGCACAACATACAAAAACAACATATTTCGTAGAATCTAAATGTAATCTACCTACGGCGTAGCTCGTAGCACTCAGCTACGCGCATGAGCTACGATTTCGCCTACGTAGCGTGACGACTGTTATTGTTACTCGGCAAATCTTTTTCGTCATTCATTGACTTATTTCTATCTTCAGTAAACATTGTGTGACGTATTTTTTGTAGCACGTGCTAGGCGATACAAGGTTTTTTTGGCGCGTGGTCAAAATTAGAACTAACGCTGCCATCTTATTTTTTCAATACATTTCACGAAACAATTGTATACTATGTTAACGTCATTCGAACGCCTAAGAGCCGGTTCACATCTGGCAAAACGCAGCGTCGTTTTTACTGCCAAACAAATATCGCCTGTACGTCCGTTTTATTAAAGTTGAAATTAAATGAACTTCGAGTAGCTCAAGAGCCCGTTTATGCGAAAAGAGGCGCGCGACCCACGTAATTTATTTTCAACTTTATTTTTAGGTATGCAACGTTGAAGTTTGTTTGGCAGTGACAGTGACCGCGCCACGCTGCGCTTTGCCAGGTGTACGCCGGCTCTAAAAATTGTTTTAGCAATGTAGATAATTTCTAAGTCCTACGTATTTCGCTAAAGTTATAACATTATGATGTGTGTTTTATTACTCAATAAAACTCGCTCCGTGACCGCTGAATTGATTTGAATGTTTCAAAATGATGTTACCAAGTGAATGTGTTTGTTTTACTTCCCATAACAAGTAAATTTCTCACTGAAAATGCTTTTAAAATCGGCAAAAGTAATACAGTTAATTTGCGCCGAAAGTCTATCCGTAATACCGAATCATTGGAAATACGAATGCGAGACTACCTACTCAATACAACAAAATACTGGTTATAATTTCTCATGACATTTCTTCCTATTTATGTAATTAGATCAGAATAAATTTTCTTGCATCTTTGATATTTTTGGGTGAAATATTTTTTATATGTAGGTCAGGGATTTTTTCGTATCGGTTTATTTATTTTATAACATAATTGACTGGCATGGCAGAAGATAAGTTTAACAAGATGTCGTGCTAAGCAAACTCCTTTAATAAAATCGCAACTGATTTTTTTCTTAAAACTGTGTAAATTTTTTAAGTTCAACAATTTTAAAAGCGGGAATAAAATGTTTAGTATCTGACGATTTTCCCGTTACTCCCTGTTTTCTAAGGCCTCATATATATTAGTTTCAAAGCTATTAAGCCGACAAACAGAAGTTTTGCTCACACAGTTATCAAAAATGTATAAACTAAGTAACATGTGCCAACACAAGCGTAGATGTTAAAAGACGTAGAAAATGCTACGTCACGCGAATTTAGGGGTGGGGGGGTTTTAAAAGGAATTTGTGTCTTAAATATGCTTTGGGGTCCGGAGACCTCAACGAAGACACGTATTTTAAACAAAATTCAATAAATCTACCCAATCCTAGTCTATTTTCCCACTATTAGACTAAGAAATTAACTTAAGAATTAGATTATTGACCACCGTTTAGTTTGTGAAGGCCCTAAGTCAATAGTAGGCGCCATATTTCTAAGGTTTTATGAAAAGATTTGTCGCTCGGGTTCCGTGTTAATTAGATGAAGAAATTATATTATGCGACTGATTATATGGCCGACCTACGATAAGTTTCTGGTTTGAATATGATTTTGCTTTTCGTGAGTGTGTGTGTGTGTGTGTACCGCTGAGTTATGTTTTTGTTGGGATCCTGGTGATTCTTCTTAGGTACCAATATCGTTTACAGGGTTTTTTTTTAAGTATTGGTACCTACTAGTATTCCTGGTTACCTTATTTATCTTTTTAA
Organism: Hyppa rectilinea; assembly: GCA_951799385.1. Taxonomy (NCBI): domain Eukaryota; kingdom Metazoa; phylum Arthropoda; class Insecta; order Lepidoptera; family Noctuidae; genus Hyppa; species Hyppa rectilinea. The sequence continues at coordinate 15,110,895 of OX637323.1, forward strand.
AACTCGCTCTGCCTAAAACTATGCACTCGCAATGTTGATAAATGTTTAGTGATAAGTTTTTTACAGGCGCGGTTGATCTAGGTTTTCGCTCAACACGGGCAAATGTCTCTTTCTGGAGGAGAATGGAGGTGGAGTTATCAAGCCATTAACACCCTGTTTGAATAATATAATTCCGCGCCAGGTTTTTTATAGTTTTCTCATATGTAAATTAATTTACTGTCTCAATACAATGCGAAACTACGGTATATTTGGTACAGTTTTATATTAAATCAATAGATTATTAATTCATCTCTTGGATTTAATTTTTGTAACAATTCCGGAAGACAACCTCAATATAATAGGATTACATTTTCAAACTAAGACGTTAACTCGCTCACCGCAAAGGAATAATTAAATTAACTTCAAAACAGATTTCAAATGAATCTGATAATTTCATTTCTAAATACGTGTTCCGGTTCAAGGTATAAAAGTTTATAGATAGCAATTTCCATATTTACTGCGACCATAAAGGACGGCATGAAAGATATAAAAATAATGAGAATTGTAAATAAAAACTTATTTGAAACTATATATTAAACTATCTGGTTGCAAAGGTATTATCATAACATAAATCAAATTGATATACGATATTTTTTCGATAATTCAAGACAAAATGAAATTAGGATTCCAATTTATATCCCGATTGGTCAAAGGTCATAGACTATATTTAAAAGTATAGTATTAAAAAAAAGTTGCGCGTGGGTTTTATTACAAGCTTAAGTGAAAAAAACTTTTTCTCTATGACTTTTCCTTTATGAATGACATTTAAAAGGCGCGGTTTCAAAAGTATGTGATAAATTAGAATATACAGAGTTGATATCACAGAGGGGCATTATATTACACTACGTATACTATACGTGTTTAGTATTAACTCGGTAAGGTATAAAAATAAAAAGCACCAAAAATGAGGTTTTTATTTTTTCAAACAAACTAAATAGCTTACAAATCAGAGTGAAACGCAACGACCCTTTGTAAATAAAAACTAACCTTGTAACGCAGCGGCACCGACGTGTGCACGCCGGAGCGCTGTTAGGAAAGATACATCGTGTTCAAACGGGGCAAAAACTTAAAAAAACATTTGCGACTAAACTACTGCTCCTATTTAATTTATTTATGGTACAGAGCTTGAAAATGTTCCCTAGAATAAGCTGTTTAAAGGAAAGCCCCTCTGTCGTATCAACTCTGTATACAAATATATTTACAATATTATTTTTTTTAAAGGCTGGGAAATCATCCAATGACTGCTCCCGCTCTGGGTGGAACGGAAGGGAGTGTCAGACTCTTACTGACTAAAACCCATCCTTGTTCCTTCCGTAGCCCTTTATGTTCCGGGGTAGCGGTAACCCTTTCGGACAATCCCGCTTACCCGGCAGGCTTGGCCCTGAGGGGCCCCTTCATATATGCTGACATTTCTTTGAGGCGCGTGTGGAACATATACGCGCCGTCCGGCACAGGCCTGGTGCGGTGAGTCACCCATTACTCACCGTCCGCAGGCCCGCGCATGATGATTAAATTGTAATTGAACAATCATCGACGAAAATTTAGGTTATTTCTTGTGAATTTAAAAACATTATGAAAGTGACTTACTTACAACTAGAATTTCTGGTTTAACACTTCGAGGGACACTAAACACTCATAGGCGTTATATTAATTAAACTTTAATTGCGTCTCGTCCAGAGTCGTTGAATGAGTTAAGCATTCGATTTATCAAATCAAAACACTGAATATGTAAGTGACACTCTAGTTTTATTTGTAGACGAGCGAACCTCTGATTTTACGGATTCATGTGCGTATTGTATAATTATCACTTGCTTAAAAATCGGTGAAGGAAAACATCATGAGGAAACCAGCATGTCTGAGAGATATTTCTCAACAGCATGTGAAGCTAAGTCAGAGACCTATGGGCAGCTTAAAAACTCTGACACCAGGATAGTCACTAACCACACGAAAAGTAAAAAAAGTGACACTACTAGTTTATATCCATGAGTACGTTTTCTGATCCATATGTTTACATTTTCGTCAGATACTGTGGGAAGAGATCATACCTACGTTGTATCAAACCATACCGTTTTTTTTATCTCGTCAGAAGATTGTCTAGCCTAGGTACCTATTACATTTACTTATTTAAACTTTTCGCACACAACAAAGGTACAAAGGCGGACTTTATGCCTTCGGCATTCTCTACCAGTCAACCATGGGTGGTGAAGAGATTAGATGGTAGGTGCTTTAAAGAGCAGGAAAATACAAAACATTGATAATTTAATCTATACTTAATATTATAAAGAGGAAAGATTTGTATGTATGTTTGTAACGAATAAACTCAAAAACTATTTAATGAATCTGGATGAAACTTGGCACAAAGATAGATTATAGTCTAGAATAGCACATAAGCTACTCTTTATTCCGGAAAAATGTACGGTTCCCGTGGGATAATTTCCTACATACACGCGGGTGAAGTTGCTGGCAAATGCTAGTTATGAATGAAATAGGTACGGGTATGGGTATAGGCACATTATCTGTGGTCTAGCTTAAGCGTTCGTGAGACGTTTATGAAGCGTAGACGCTGCGTAACTGCGAACGAGACGTAGTTCCATCTACTCAACGATAGCGTATTAAATACGACTACGCGATGTCTACGCCTACGCTGGGCGTAAGTGTAAATAGTTTAGTATCGATAACTATGGTCTATGGTATCCAACTCACGACCCAGCGTAAAAGCCAGATGTGCCAAACGCCATCTACTTTGTGAGAAAATTTTCTACGAAATTATTTTCCTTTCTAACTACACGTACAGTGCCTGTTACCTAAGTAATTGGAGAGTATAACAAACTACATGCTACCACTCCGCGAGTTTGGCGTAAAAGGAAATTAGGTACATCAACGTTGTTAGTGTACAAACAAGAATTATTAGTTAGTGACTTACAGACTTTCAATTTCAGTTGTGTCATGTCATGGTATGGTCATGTTATGCAGAGGAATGAGGAAAGTGTTGTCAGGAAAGTTTTAAGTATAAATGTGGATGGCTATACAAGTCGAGGAAGACCAAAGAAACGATGGATGGATTGTGTGAAAGATGATATGGCTAGAAAGGGAGTGACTACCGAGATGACGACTAACAGAGGAGTATGGAAGAAAAAGACATCTTGCGCTGACAACAAATAAATTGGGACAAGGGCAGAAGATGATGAATGATGAAAGCCGACCCGAAGCAATTAAGTACTGCATATTTCATTCGGCTCGCGCCGATTGGGGGACTTCATTTAGTATCTACCCCTCTCGCTTAATCGCGTTCAGGTCGACTGGGCACAATGCGAGCGGCTGTGCCGAATCATGACGAGCCGAACACATGTGTGTTAGCATTCTTCAGACACAAATAAAACCTTAAAAACCATATATGGTTAGAGCCATAAGAGAAGCGTAGTAACAATATATTGTTACTACTCTTCTCTTATGGCTCTGTAAAGAAATGAATCCCAGGAAACTGAGTGCTGTACTTATGTTTTCTTTTTAATTTGCTTTAAACTGGGATGTTATAAGCAACAGTAAAAAGCCTTTGCGTCTTAATATTAAACCAAGAATCTTTTTTAGACAGTCTTTTTCGTGAAGTTTTTTTACCGTAGTTTTTTTGTGTAATACGATACCCCTTAGTAAGACTCTGGCTGTCAGACTTTCGGGCTTCTGACTACCCATAACGACTGTCGAAGATCCACGAACGACAGCCGAGACCAACGGCTTAACGTGCTTTCCGAGGCACGGAGGAGTCTCGATATGTAAAGATGATCACGGACCAACCCCGACAAGCGTAGCTTAACCTGATGATCGATCCGTGCTACTGTTATTACTTAGCCACGAGCTCCACAAGCTTTCATACTGATCCATACAAAACTGACGACCGTGCCTACACGTGGAATAAACCGTAGTTTTTCACGGCAAGAAAAACATCTATGTGCGAAGGGCCTTATAATTACTTACAATACCTCTAGTAAAGAGAAGATATTATTGAACCATCGGTTGCCTGTTGTCAGAATCAACAGTATGACCACTAAGCAAGCACTAGACGGTAGACTGGTCGAAGTGGATAAGATGTCTTTAGAATTATTCTAGTAAAAAGCTGGGGTGACTTTCGGTCGTAGGTAATTAGAATTAACGAATTATTTGCCATTTGTTTGTACTAACTGTGTTTTTAACTGAAAAAGAAAAAAAAACATTTCCAACTTTTAAAGTAAATTGAGTGGGTATTTTTATAACTTTTTGTTATTTTTTTATGGCCTTATAACTTTTACATAATTATATCTTAGTGATTTAAATAACCAGACCAGAAAACTAATCATAGTAATACTCTGCCGTGGTTAAATGGACGGATGGATTGTATGGAAGGCCTCTTCTCAAATAGAGAAGGCATTGTTCAAGACAGTTGAGGATAGTTAAGGTTAAATTTCAGACTTACTTAGATTAACTATAAGTTTAGCACCTAGACTGTCACCTTTTAAAATAGTGTATTTCAATATTACTTCAATGTAAAAATGAAACGGAGCTATTCAGGACGTACAGCTCTATCTCTTTTCCGCTGTGAAATCATATTAAAATAAACAGCTATAAGAGGTAGTCGGCCCCCTGGTGACCTCACGTTTTCCTTCACCGATGCCAGTGATGTTCAAAAAAAATTCAGTAATTGAAATGTTTTATTAAGTTAGAGAAACTAAAACATAATCAAAGCCAAAAGTGCATTTATTTCAAATAGGCACAAGAAAGGCACTTTTGAACGTCAAAATGAACAAAGAATGAAATGGATTTAAATTGCCCCTTCCAAAAGGTAGTTTCGTATGGAGATAAATGGGCAAGAAACTGCACCGTTACTCTTTAAAATGTTGTACAATGTTTTGTATACCTGAATCATATGACTATATGTGAAGACCATGCACCCAGAATAAAAATACTAAACCATAAAAGGGGAAAAACAAATATAACAATGGCAGGTAAAATTAATGATATCATAAATACACGGTCCTCACATATTTTAAACATTCTTATAATATTGATCTACTCTTCAGTAATTTGCTCACTGCTAAGCTTCGTGACACTTCCTGTAGGGCACATAACCAACTTTTTTACAATATTGCTTCAATTGCTGATAATCTTGGATAATCCTGTTGCTGACGATTTTGTACAGGTTACTGTTTCCAAACATAAACAGAATTGATCTGATAATCTAGTCAGCGGAATTGTCCGAAAGGGTTACCGCTGCCCCGGCAACTAAAGGGCTAAGAAAAGAACATGGATGGGTTTTAGTCAGTAAGAGTCTGACATCATCATTGGATGATTTCCCACCCTCAAACAAAAAAAGACTGACAATCTTTTATTCACATAATACTCGTGGGACTGTAGAAATGTGTTTGTATGAATGCTTTGACTCATATTTACAGATGCTAAGATTGTAGGTATTTCTTAGCCGAGTTTTGTGGACAATAAACCGTGCATTCAACGTTTGCATCATAACATTTATTCATAACACTTCATTACAAAGACCATTATGATTTCATTAAGATCCCTCATTATTAACTCCCTAGACTAGGCAGCATAACACATAACACCGCGCCACTATTACTCATAATTGGTATAGGTAAAGACTTTAGAACATCAATATTTTGCCGGGGGCGAGTCTATTGCCTCGTCGTTATCATCTGCCTAACTTTTTCCCAACTATGTTGGAGTCGGCATCCAGTCTAACCGAATGCAGCTGAATACCTGTTTTTTGCATAGAGTGACTGCCTATCTGACTTCCACAACCCAGTTACTTGGTAGCACGAGACCCTCTAGAAAGCCTGGTGGTCAGACTTTCGGGCTTCTGATGACCCGTAAAAACTGTCGTAAGATCTACAAATGATAGCAGGGACGTGCTTAACGTGCTTTCCGAGGCACGAACGGGTCTGGATTAGTAATGATGGAAGACCGGTGACCGAAGTCACCTATCCAAGGACCAACCTCCAAACTTAACTCACCTGATAATTTACTTAGCCACAGCGAGCTAGCCTATGAAAAAGTTATTCAGGTTAGAGTCAGAGTCAAATTGTATTAGTAAAACGTAGGTGTAAAAGGTTTTTGTGTGGTGTTGGTATATATGTCGTAGGATAATTTGATACTTCGAATCTTCGCGGAAATCCTAGGGGTTTAGCGAAAACGCGGATAATTAGACATAGGCGAACAATTATCAAATCTTACTGGACAAAGTCAGGATTTTTGCGAAAATACTCGTTATTATAGCAATATTGCGAAACGAAACGCTGGCTGTTATGAAATAAGAACGCTGATTGGTCGGTCAGCGCGTTCAATAAGAGATCGTCTCTGATTGGTTGACGTCTTAATCATCGGCAAACTAGGAACCAATTAGAAGTCAGCCAGCAAAATTGTAGCCAATCAGTGTTGAGCACATCAAATCTTACTATAGTAACGAGTATTTTCGCAAAAATCCTGACTTTGTCCAGTAAGATTTGATAATTGTTCGCCTATGTCTAATTATCCGCGTTTTCGCAAAACCCCTAGGATTTCCGCGAAGATTCGAAGTATCAAATTATCCTACGACATATAGATCACTATGCGCTGCTGTTTATGGCGTATGAATATTAATTTAGAACACTTTAGTAAGTGTTAAAGATGTTTTACGTCGAGACCGTTTGCTCGAGCTGTTTAGTGTCTATTCTATTAAAAATATAGTTGTGTGTCGGAACGCTACTTATTACTTCTACTACATATCAATAATTATTAATTTTAGTTTTAGGAGTAAATGGCGCCCAAATGGGACTCATCACTGAAAAAGCTGATGCCGCGGTTTTGAAGTGTTAACATATTTTTGTCTCATTCCGAAAATAGGAAAATAAAAATGTTTTTACTCTGTTCAAATTTTTAATATTTAGCTCACATTAGAGCTATGATTTAAATACTAGACTAAAGAATAATATATAAAAAAGTGGGATTTACATGATTACAGAGTGGAACACACAAAATTGCTAACTAAACTGATATTCAAATTCAATATTGTTCTTTTAAAAGTCGGGGGCAATTGGAATAAAAAAAGTTATGCTCTCTAAACACAAAACGTGTTTTATGAATTTTAAATTAAAAAAAAAAGGTTTTCTGGGTCTCTTTGACATAGTTCGATGCTTTGACGTTTTTATGATCCTATTGTTTAAAGTTTTCAGTGAAATCATTCATATACGCGTTTCCTTTATCCCCAAAATAATGCTTTGGATAACGCCAAAGCATTGTTCTGAATCAAAAGAATACCAAACTTTGGTGGTGTGTTGTATTGTGCATTCGAAAATCCTCTGTGCTCTGTCCTGTGACCTAAAAATTGCCGAATACAGCTTGAAAGTTCGGCGAAAATTCAGTTTTTTGTGACGAAAATATCATCAGCAGAACTGTCTTCAAACTCTATCTTGCGATTGTTCTGAGGCAGTTAATAGGATTCTCTCTAAATACTTAGTTCCCAGTGACGTCACTATAGTCGCTGTCAAAATGTATTACTTAAACTTGCTTGAATTAAGTAGTTTATTAATAATATTACCTACTCGTCAGATGCCTTATCAAGTAAGGTCGATTTACTTAGTTAATTTTAATAAAATCTATGACACCTACGTACTAGAGGTAGTTGATATTAATTTCAACTTGATACCTTCACGCGTGCCTGAGAAAAAGGGTCTTGGCAGACTAACAAAAATACAACGAAGTGATCATATTAGGGCCCCGTCCTTTTGAGGTAATGGAACCCTTAAATAGTTCTAAATAACAAGGTACTTAGGTAAAACATCAACCACTTGGTTATATCTCGAAATACTTAAAAATACTCTTCTAAATTATTAAGAAATGAGACATCTTTTCTTTGCCGAGTCAGTTTTCTATAAAAGAAAATGTATTTTCTTTAATTTTAATTTGCTGTTGCGTCCTCCCACAGGAAGTTATCTTAGTTTTCCGGGATGAATAACACAGTGTTCCACTTCACAAATGATCAGACTATAAACGTTCTACTGCAAAGCTATGTCTTTTCTTCATACAGAGAAAGAACAATCAAAGTTAATCACGTTTGCTTACAGCTTGTTACTAATTTTAGGCCATTATGGTCCGTATCACAAGCGAAACGAACGAAATTTGATATTTGACAGGGTAGTCAATAACGTTACTTTTTATGAATTGTCAATACCCGGAATTTGTACGTGATTTATATGAGATATTAAAATGCGACGTCACAAATTTTTGGAATCAAATGGAATACTTATTAACATTACATCCAATTTAACAATTATATCCTCGCATAATATTTAGTTGCTGTACGGTGATGGAAGTTTTTAAGACGAGCGGTGTTTTTTCTATGTAATTTCATATTTTATTTTTGACTGTGCCAAATAGCCAATTCAAGGCCTTAAAAAAAAGCATTGTTCTCTGTTTAAAACTAATTTTGATTCAAAATTGATTTTAGAACGTTTGAAAGGCCTGTTAGCAGTTGCTCATAGTTCAGCTCAGTTTGGGCTGTATTCTAGATGGTTACTTCATTTGTATATCGAATCCAAGTAGTGATTGGATAAGTTGAGTCGTAATTATGGATGCTCTCTTTCGTTCACGGAGTTTAAAAGTTTGGTAAAATTTTACCTACCTCTAGGTAAAATTTAACCAAACTGGTAATTAGCTTCCACGATGTGGTGACGGAAATACGACCATAACTGTAAATACTGACAATACTAATGACAGAAGTATAGAATAGAATATTCTAAAAAAAAAACTAGATATAACGAGATATTTTCAACCAAACTAAATAGTATCTAGTGATGGGCTGATAATGGGTTTTGCCGATCTTTGACTAGCTATAGTGAATAACCTATTGGATATTGATTGAATTTTTGTATGCAAACTGGGTTACATACGAAGTTATAGTCATGTTTACCATGTATATACCATCATGCCTTTATTTTAAAGGGCTAGGCAGGGGTGCATCAATAGTCATCCACATTTCGCCAGTCGTGTTTAACTCCCATGTAATAGAAGGAGAGCCTTTAGCAAATAGTTTTTAATTTGATGATCTTCATTTCGTTTTGTTTTAAAAAACGGTTAGAATACTCTATCTTACACTAAAAAGTTTTTAAGTACGGATAAATCAAAGAGCCTCGTTTAAGCCTCATAGGAATAGATATAATTGACAAAGATTTTTTATTCCAAATTAATGATATTCGAGAACTATTTGAAACAAATTGATTTCAGTTTTATTTCGCAACAGTGATCGAGGTGTTACATTTAAGCGTTAATATAAAGTTCTTATAAATGTAAGGGTGTTTAACTTTAAAAATTATGAATTTGTCGAATTATTTTGTATCTTCTTCTTCTTCGTGTGGTTAGTGACTAACCTGGTGTCAGAATTTTAATACTGCCCATAGGCCTCTGACATAGCTTCACATACTGTTAAGAAATATCTCTCATACTTGCCGGTTTCCTCAAGATATTTTCCTTCACCGATTTTTAAGCAAGTGTTAATTTATACTATACGCGCATGAATCCGATATTCAGAGGTGCGTGCCGTGGGTTCAAACTCGAGACCTATGACTTGGCAGTCCGACGGTCACAACACTAGGCTATGAATACTTGCTATGAAAAAAAAAACAAAAAAAATTATGAGCCAGTTGATTTTTTGAAATGGTCTCATTTATACCCTAGAGTTAGGGGATATAAAAAAAACACATCGTATAACTAAGTACACATATTTACAGACTATCAATACCAAAGTGTGGGTGGAATGGAGGAAGCCACCACAGACAAGCCATCAATACGAAACCTGTATCGAAACGAATTATATTATCTTCTCATAATCGAGTATGTGTATGGGAAATATATTTTTTCGGATTCCCATTTCTCAGTTACTGATGAAACATTGAAAGTAACTTCCGTGCTTTCTTGTGAAAAGGTCAGAGTTTAAAAGTAATATGAACGCTAAGGGTTTCTTATATTATTCTCATAGTTATTCGTTTTTTCGTGTGGCTAGAGACAGAACTCGTGTCAGAGTTACATGTACCTAAGTAGTCAATGTTGTATAATTATCACTTGCTTAAAAATCGGTGATAGAATCGTGATGCAACCAGCATGACTGAGAGATATTTCTCAACAGCATGTGAAGCTAAGTCAGAGGCACATGGGCAGCATAAACACTGACACCAGGTAAGTCACTAACCATACGAAAAAAAAAATATAAGTAAGTAAAATAATTTCAAAATATTTGACAGCATCTGGTTATTCTAGATTAAAGTTTTCGTATTCGTATTATTTTCAGGATAAAACATGTCTCTAGGACCAGCGGTTTTGGCTGTGCGTTGATATATCAGTCAGTTAGGTTTTAAAGTTATAGATTTGGTCCTGAAAAATAACCTGTATCATGGGTTATTTATTGTTCACACATTCATATTTGTATAGATATCAGCATAAATCTATACTAATATTATAAAGCTGAAGAGTTTGTTTGTTTGAACGCGCTAATCTCTGGAAATACTGGTCCGAACGAATTGAAAAAATATTTTTGTGTTGTATAGTCCATTTAACGAGGAAGGCTATTGGCTATGTAACATCACGCTACGACCAATAGGAGCCTAGCAGCGGGTGACACCGCGTGGGAGTAGCTAGTATTAGTATAAGCCACAGAACAGTTACTCTTTATCTGTTCTGTGGTATAAGCAGACCTATTCGCATTCAGCGGGATTGTCCGAAAGGTTACCGCTACCCCTGAACATAAAGGGCTAGCTAAGGAACATGGATGGGTTTTAGTCAGTTAGAGTCTGACACTCCCTTCGACTCCACCCAGAGGTCCCTCTGGGTGGAGTCGAAGGGAGTGTCATTTGATGACTTCCCACCCTCAAAAGTAAAAGACCTATTTGCACTAGTGGAACATCAGCACATCATCTACACGAAAATGTTTTGCAAATAATTATATCGTACAACATAGACTATAGCGCAGAATTTCAGAAAGAACATAACAAATCTTCACGCCTGTTTACCTCGAAGGGCCAGGCAGAGGTGTAGGTGTGTATTTTAAAAAGAACTGCCAAAATTATAAGCCTTTCGTCATGTTATTTTTTTTCCTTTTGCACGACATACGTTTTTTGTGGGTTATATAGATACCCTGTAAGTACTTCTTAGGAGATATCTTATAATGACCATTATTATTTTGGTATTAGTTTAAAGTTAATTTACTATAGGTTGCATTAGAAAAATACTGGCTAAGTTGTTGTGTAATATTATTCGAATTCCTGTAGTTTAGAGTTATATTTTCAATAAGTGGTGAAAAGATTACATTGCTTGGTACAAACGCCAGCACACCAATCCTTATACTTTTATAATAAAGTTGAAAGTCTATCAAAGAAATTAGACAGATTGGGGTAGCTTAATGTACAGGCGTCTGCGCTTATCTTGAAATAACGGAGTTTATTATACGTTTTATCGAAATCACGATGGGGTGAAAACCGACGTTTGTATAATGTTATAATATATGGTGTATAGGTATTACTGCAACTATGAAAATGTAGTTTATCCTGCGTGAAAATTCAAAGCTATCGCTATTCTTCTGTGGAGCTGCTGACAGACTAAGGTGCGCCGGCTCCTATTTTTAATACATATTTTAGAGCTATTGGGACTACGCATCACCCTCAGGGTTTCACAGCGTTTTAGACTCTCCTTACACGTATCATAATGCAGATTAGCTAGCTATCGAGCTAAGTATCGACTAGTACCTACGCATGTTTAAAAAAGGGATGAATCTGAGTTTGTGAATAGAATTAAGTATCATGACGTGAAATGTTGTTCGTTGGTAAGCATATGACTTGAGAACTATTTGACTATTTTATATTTTAAAATGTTCGTAATAGTCCGAATTAGATTTTACGGAAAGGAAAATTGAAAAAGTTACCTTGAAAATTGGTGCTTTTTTATGGGATTTTCGTGTGAATTATAATAGGACAACGTCAGTTTTAAATAAATGCAAGTACTTATATTTAAACTAGTGTATTAATGGTAAAGATATAATTATTATTTACCTTTGCGATAAAAATATGATCTTTAAGATTTTACCACGTTACATTAATGTCAGTTCGGTTCTCAGAATTAAATTATATACTTGCCAAATTTAATTTATTCAATAAAATTTTGATGCAGTACCTATTATAAATCTTTTTAATAAAGTTTCAGATCATCTTTTTGCATTATTTTACTTCAAAACGCACACGATTGGCAATAAAAAAAAATAGAGACACCTTAACCATAGATATAAATTACGAAAACTAAAAATTACACTGTCACTTTTTAAAGTTATAAACTCTATTTAAATCTACTAATATCAACTTAAAACGTATCCTGAATAATAAAAAAAAAACACAAAATGGTCACCCATCCAATTTCACCCCTAACTCAAACGTATTAGGTAATTTCTTAAACTCACCTTATGAAATCGATCACAGCATAACAAAATTGTAAAATAAAAGGGAAAACTAACACTGTAACAATCACTGATACATGAATGGCATACAAAGTTGTTTAGCCGATGACACTTGGAGCCGTTGTGATGGACCGAACTCTATGTGCCTGGCTTTTATACGCTGTGGCAGTTGACGCGCTCACTGTAGCGTTAGCAAAAGAAGTCGCTAAGAGATTTTCTTTTCGTAAAAATGTTTCATGACAAATTAGCCGGAAAAAACAAAAATTATACCTAGACAATGCTATTTTTGCAAGGAATTCTATCAAAATTAAAAAAATATATTAAAAACAGATCCGAAGTACAAGAAACAGTATGTTAAGAAAATAAATTGTTTAAAGTCTTTTCTCCGGAGCCAATTAAACTAAAAGTTTTTGCTTCTTTATGTTCTTGTAATAAAGAAAGGTATCTTTACGCTACGTGAAGCTAAAAATTTTTAAGAAAAAGATATCTCATTTATTGTGAAATACGTTAGAAATATTTGTCTCAAGCAAGGTAAGAGGACTGCCACCAAAAAACTCGAATTAAAGAAGAAATATCTTACATATTCGAGAAAAGGAAAATGTGTAACCGCGGGTATTAATACTAATTTAAACTTCCAACTCTTTGTTGTAATACTGAATTTGCTGAAGCATTATTTTCTCGACATTTCCCTAGAGCCTACAAAATAAACTTGGTTTCCGTTTTTTGGCTGGGTCACCTTAACACTTAATACTAGTTTTTTGTACTACGTCCTTATCCAAAGTTTATATTTAGATACTACCAGGATTTACGCAATAGTAATAAATATGATAACACTTGTTCTATTTCTGGTTACTAGTCCACAGTTGACCAAGTTACTAAAATAAACGTCAATGTTATGCACTTTATGCTCATAATTATCGATCTCTAACCTTAATTAAGATTGACTTCTTAGGCCGCGTCCTAACCAAAAGGGTTCGTCGCACTGTTTTATATAAATATGAAATAGTCGCGCGATCAATCAAGTTGCGTTTATACGTCATAATCCATACAAATGATCGCGGACCGTCGCGTACTCGCGTGGCGTTTGCTTTTAGTTAGGCTTAGGACGCGGCGTTACGGTGCCTACAGCTTTACTTGATATTTGGTGTTTTTTGTTAATCAGAAATCATTTATTTTGCAATGAATGTGGGTACAAATAAAATGTAAACATTGTAAAAGCAGTTGCAACACCTTACGGCATGCAAAAGTAAAAAATATTTATAACTACTCAATTACACAAACAAATAAACAAAAAAGAAAAAGAAGACAGTTATTGTTGTCACTCAATATTATATAGTTTAACGAACAACGATATGTCAGCGTCTTAACGATTTGGTCGATGTTATCAATCTTTACTGTCACAATGATCGATAATTATCTAGGTTGAAATCGAGACATCAATTGATCAACGAAGACGATCCACGTTAGAACGGCAAAAAACACGATGTCGATCGTCTTTTGTTAATACATTTCCTCGACTTTATTCGGTAGCACGTGTCGATCGTCAGTAATCGAGCAAATCTGTAGACACCTTTACTCAATATTTACGTTTATGACTGTTATCCTTATTTTTGTGTTATTGAGCGATTCTTATAATGAGTTTGGAAGGACCTTACCCTAATATCACATTTCAAAGCATAGTTGCTAACAAGGGCTGACATCTTTAGCGTGCAGGTATCTGATACGTAAATAGAATACATTAAAAAAAACCGACAGGTAAGTAAAAAAAAATATTCATAGTTTTAATTTTTTTTTACTTAGCCAACACTGTTTCACTGCTAAGTAAAGGCCTCCCCCAAATCGTTCCAGACATCTTTCTCTAGATTCACCTCGATCCATTCCTAACGATATGCGACTACGTCATCTCGCCACTTCTTCCTCGTCCAATCTCATGCACCCACCTTGTTAATTAAGACTATTGCCCAGCAGTCACTCTGCATGCGGCTAACATGACACGCCCAATTCCATTTCTACTTGGCAGCCTTTGCCTACGTCTAAGATCTTCGCTCTGGACCGCAGCGTGGCGTTTTGTATTCTCTCAGTTCGTTTAAGGCGCAAAATGCTGCACTTTATAGCTCCTTAAAAAACCATGAAGAAAAACCGTGGTTTTTCCTACTTTTTCATACTCATAAATACAATATGCATTATGCGAACCCATAAAATTTCCTCAACCAAAACTCGCTTAACGCGCCTAAAGAAGTCTGCACTTAAAACATAAGATACAAACAGACAAATTAAATTCGTTCTCCTTTTTTGAGCTTAACACGTTGAGCGCCAACGCGGTCACCGGTGAGCCGCGAACAATAGTTTTTCTATTGTGTCTGCTGCGTGGCAGTCAACGACTTAATTAACTAAATACACACTATTAGATTGTTGGTGATACCAGACATAGTTACATAGGCCACAGCTGAAAGCTGTCGTATTGAATCAAACGGGTAGCTTAATCATGATTACAGCATTTGAAGTATACCGCTACTGCTATTATTAAAATATATATATATATATATAATATATATATATATAAGCCACGGACCCAAGTTCCCGGTCAGGTCTCCTTAGAGACAAAACTCCTAACAACGCGGGCCCTGTCCAGAAGTATTGCATTCTGGATTCAGCCTTTTATCAAGCTGCATACGAGGGCCTCCTGAGGTTTTGGTCGAGGATCTTTGCATTTATGCCAGCAAAATAACAGCTGTCCACATTTCACATATCGATAACCTCGCGAGTTAAGCCATATATTTATTTATTAATACTTAATGCAGAAGTAAAAAAAAACACCATACAAAAGCGAACTTATTGCCTGAGGCATTTCTACATTTTCTTGTAGCAGACAGAAAATACTGCAGGTGCAATTAAGGGATAAATAACACGAACATAACTATAAAATACAAGAACAAATATATAGATATATACAAACATACATAAAAACAGAATAAGCTTTGTCAGGAGAAATAAGGATCGGTAGAGGAGAAAACGAATTCAACAAAGCAGTGCTGGGATATTTCTACCTACTCCCGTTTATACTCGCATGTCTTCACTTTAACACAGTAGCAGTGATAGCCTAGTGGCGTGACCTTCGAACTGCCTAGTCATAGGTCTCGAGTTCGAACCCAAGACACGCACCTCTGACTTTACAGATTCATGTGCGTATTGCATAATTATCACTTGCTTAAAATTTGTTGAAGGAACAACATCATGAGGAAATCAGCATGTCTAAGAGATATTTATCAACAGAATGTGAAGCTAAGTCAGAGGCCCATGGGCAGCATAAAAACTCTGACACCAGGTTGGTTACTATCCATACGAAAAGAAGAAGAAGACTTTAACGGACAACCGATTGCTGTTGAGTGGCATTTAGTTTATTATCACATCAGTCCTACATTTATTTATATGTACTTGAGAGTTATTTTAAGTACTCCAGTCTTACATACGATCAAAATATGAATCACTTAACATAATTATATCACTGTTTACTATGCTAGCAGTAGGTACCTACATACTGAACAATAATACTCCGAATATTTGAATATTCACCAACGATTTTAGTTTTGGTAATGCAAGCTAGCTGGGTTTCTTCCTAATTTGGATTGCATTTAACAATGTTAGACAAACACAGAACACACATTGGTTTAATATTTCTTCTATGTTTTCAGGAAGTAAAAATTTAAAATTGCTTTTTATGCGGACGCTACCTGACCAGCGCGACCAACTGTTGAATTGCATTAGGACATTCCCTGCTCTATCGTAGGACGAAACGTCTTTGTTTTCTCTGGTATTTCATATTCATTGGTTTGTTTCACAAAATTATGGGCAGTTATACCCCCTCTGGTATCGGAAACCTTTATTTTTAACAAGTTTAAACCTTTGCACTGTGACATTTGCCGCCATTTTGGATTGTAACAAACATACATACATAAATGCATAAAGTCACGCTTTCTCCACATGTGGGTAGGCAGAGAGAACTAACTTACCACGATCATTTCATACTCCTTTTTTTCCTTTAAAAACAATTCAAAATGTAGGAACGTAAACAAGGCGTTTACGTTCCTACATTTTGAATTGTTTTTTTGTACTTAAAGATGTTTTTCTGAGCTGATTATTGGAACGAAGTTCCTTATCGTGCGTTGCCAAAGGGGGCTAGACGGAAATCAAGACCAAAAGTTGTAACGACAACGTTTTTTGGAGTAAAATATGATGTCTTTTTAATAAATATTTTTTGATTGGTTAATTTTAGTTTTTTTTTTTGATTATTATAACTTAAAAGAAATAAAATTTTATTACAATTCCTTCACTAATTAATCAAAAGGAACTTCGTTCCGTCCGGGTGTCCCTTGACACCTCTCAAGTTCTTTATTTTCGTTTCTAGCTTTTAAAGCGCAATAGTTTTGTTATTTAAAGGATTCGCTTTCCGTAATTAGATGCTGTTGTTGGTATCGGAAAACTTTATTTGCAACAAATTGAAAGCTCTCTGCGACGACTTTTCCCGCGAATTTGTTGTTCTCAATGGACGATGTTATTTTCATACTGCAATAGCTTTTAGGTTGAAATCTTTTCTTGAATGTTTTGTTGTTCATTTACATTCATTTCATTTGCCATTGCCACGTTGAATGGCAATGCTTACAACTTTTTTTTTAAATTGGGTTGCATCTGGAAGATATGTCTTATTACGTGGTACTTTAACATAACACATATTTTTAATTTAATACATATACATCGGATTCCTACAGTAACCTATGTTTAAGCGATTTTTTTCATTTTCATTTCATATTAGGGGAAGTCTGAAAGTGACGGCGGTGACTGAAAAGTTGTGTTGAAATCGGTTGTCACGGTATGGGCATGTTATGCGGAGGAATGAGAAAAATGTTGTCAGGTAAGTTGTGAGTATGAATGTGGATGACTACACAAGTAGAGGGAGACCAAAAAAACGATGGATGGATTGTGTGAAAGATGACGTAGCTTGAAAGGCTAAAACTACCGAGATGACGACCGAGAATCTAGTAAAGTATGGAAGAAAAAGACATGTTGCGCCGACCCCA
Organism: Hyppa rectilinea; assembly: GCA_951799385.1. NCBI lineage: Eukaryota > Metazoa > Arthropoda > Insecta > Lepidoptera > Noctuidae > Hyppa > Hyppa rectilinea. The sequence continues at coordinate 15,128,466 of OX637323.1, forward strand.
AATAAATTGGGAAAAGGGCAGGAGAATGATGATTTCATAAATGCTTCCGGAAGTGATAGGCAGTCGGAAAAATATTGCAACATTATTGATTCCGACATAACAATGTAGTGAAACAAACGGGTTCCTTCAGAAGACCAAATGAATTATATTAATTCCCAGCATTTATTGACCCTAGATTTGTGCCTGGATGATGGCAATAGGCTCGCCCCCTATTACAAGGGATGTACCTTAACATAACAGGTGAAAGGTGTGCATAAAGTCAGGGAAATAAATTGTTAAGTTCTTCTTCTTAGCGTGTCGATGGCAATCTATATGTACTCGGTCCAGGATTCGGCTACGTGTTTGGCGCCATCACTAGCGTCCATCAGTTCCTGTAACATGCATACGGCAGGACACACAGGACACGAGATTACGTGTGCCATCGTTTGTGGAACAGCACCACATTTACACTCCAAGGCGGAGATGTCTATGAATCCTCATCTGAGCAGGTTTTCCTTGCTTCGGCCAACCTGGGTCCGGAGTCTGTTTAAAGCCTTCCAAGTTGACCAAGGCAAGTCGCACCCAGGATGGAGACGAAGTTAATTGATTACCAATTTAAATTGTTCGTATATTCAAATCATATCTAAGTTTTTGTTGTTACATAAGTCGTTGTTGTTAGTTGATGCAGTGACAATTTGCTTAAAAATTAATGTTTTTGGCTGTACTATTCTTCAAAGACTGCTCCGTTGGTCTCGTGGTCGCAAGCGCTGCTGCTTAGCATGAAATCCTGGGTTCGATTCCCGGGTTGGACAAAGTGTTGTTGGGTTTTTCCATCTGGAATTTCTCCGTAGCAATCTGGAGTCTGAAGTCGTACCCGGGTTGATGGCAATAGGCTTGCCCCCTATTACATGGGACTTAATGTGGGTGATACCTACTATGGGTACATGTCTGCCTAACCATTCAGGGAAACAAGGTGTGATGTTGTTACGTAAATATTGTTTTTGGATAGGTATTCGTATTTTCCTGAAGTAAATATGTTCCTAATTTTGAATTTTATTTCGGTTAAAATGAAATGTACCTACTCATCGTTACAATAAAATGAGCTGGTCCATACACTTTATTGAGTTACGTGTGCATGTATGTAACAGCTTTTTTTTTTCGCGGTTTCAGGGTTCTTCCCATAGTAAAAGAAGTTCGTAACGACGAGTGCAATGCTCTCACGAAATTCTTAGAGTTAATTTTTTAACACCTTACTTATAATAAGTACTTTTTTACTTTGATCTTTTCATCGGGTAGATTTGTGCCGGTTGATGACAATAGGCTCACCCCCTATTACATGGGATTTAAACATAACTGTTGAAATATGGATGATCCATAGGTTCTGCCTAAAAATTCAGGGAATTCAACCGTTATATTATAATTTATAACATCACGCCTATATACCTCTAAAGGTTAGGCAGAGGTGGACCTATTGTAGACCCACCTTTACTTCTAGTAACTAAAGCCTAAAATAGAACATCACTATTCTTGGCCGAATTGTTGTGCGAACTGTAATAGGCATCTGTCTCACCGCCGGCGAAGTGAAAAGCTCTAGACTATTGTCACGCTCAAGAAAGGTACAAAAGTTCCGTGTCAGTAAAATGAAAGAAAAATAGGTTTATTGCCACAAAAGCACGTGCATACAAAAAACTAAAGTAGGTAAAAAAAAAAAAAAATAGATTAGCATTTATCATAAGCACCAGACAGGAATAGTCTGCAGCTGCACGTCCTGACTGTGACAAGAAAGCTTCCACTCAGCATGATGCTGTGGGGGATAATTGCCCACAGCACAGCGCTGCTTTTCAGTGGTCACTCGAAAAAAGACGTTCGGAAGCCAAGTCATGATTCAAACTCAAACTGAAAGCATTTATTTCAAATAAACCAATTACAGACACCTTTGAATTGTCAAAGGGTCGGTCAGTCCGAAAAATTAAGCTTGTTGCCCATTCCAAAGCAGTAGGGTAGGTACATATGGAGAAGAACGGGCAAGAAACTCCACGACCACTCTTTTAAACAAAATATTGGTTACATCACTTATATTATTATTATAACTATACATGTGATAACGATGCAGAACGTTAAAAGCATCCGTCATAAATAATATATGTACAAACGATTCAAAAAATAAATTAAATTAATTCATCAAACTAATTCCATCTATGAGAAAAGAGATACTTATATTCATAGTTTATCACTGGCTGTTCACCCTGCGGGCGAAAACTCTCTCTTCACTAGTTTGTCGCAGCGATAAGAGCTACTAAAGAAAATCGCCTAGATACGCTCGCCTGGCAGGGCAGAACACTCGTTGATCGACTCTCTCTAGCGATATTAGCAAGTGAATGGGCAATGATTCGACTCGTCGCGCTCGCGCTCTCACTCATAGCCGGGCGACAAAAATCCAAACGAAAAAATATTATTTACAAACACTTATTTAAATTTTATTATTGACAAATCTAATCAATAAATTGATGAACTGTGAGATATAATCTAATAAACTAATTTAATATATTTTATAATGTGCCTAAGTAATATTAACGAAGGAAGACAGTACATTTTTGATTATGATTATGATGTGTATGACTAATGAATGACATTGGTGTAATTTAATGATATTATTTCGCTATTATTAGAAATATTTGTACGATTGATAAATCCAATATAGCTAGACTAAGATAATTTTACCATGTTCTGATGTATGTAAGTGCCTATATTCTTTTCTTTTTTTGATGGTGCGAAATCATCAGATAACCCCTCCCGTTCAGGGTGGAGAGGAGAGTGTCAGACTTACTGACTTAAACCCATCCATGTTCCTTCCTTAGCCTTTTGTGTTCCGGGGCAGCGATAACCTGCTTAAAGTACCGATATTCCGGCAAATAAATAAATTTCATTTCTCCGAACTACAAACTTTCTTCTCGTTGCTCGCCAACGTGGTTCTAGTTACTAGCTCGCTAATCGCCTGTTCTAGGACAGGTGCGTATGGCACAGTTCGCAGTTTGTTTATTGTTATCGTATTCATAGAGAACTACAAACAAAAAACGTGCCGGAAAACAATTGAACTGTTATTCCAAACACTAAAAACTCAAGCCCTGAGGGTTCCGCGTCGAGACTGCGTCCGGCTTCTAATTTCAGAAGGGCAAACTTTGGCAGTTGAAAGGAAAAATTCTCCTAAACCATCGTTCTATTAATTCAGCTTGATACCTCAACTTATGCCTGAAAAACGGGTTCTTACAAACAGACGGCCAACATAGTGATTCTATAAAGGTTCCGTTTTTTTCTTTCGAGTTACGGAACCTTAAAAATGGAACTATCATTTCAAATATCATCCGTAAAATGCAAATATGAATACAATTCGTGTATACCTATTGAATTTATTTTCAATTCAAAGCGTTCTTTTTCTTGGGTGTTCCGTTGGTCTGGTGGTCGCCAGTGTGACTGCTGAAACTGACGTATTGGTTTGTCTCTCCGGATTAGGAAAAATGTTATGTACCTTTTTATTGTGAATAGGATCTCGCAGTTCAACGTAGGAGGTTGTCTACGTCTTAACCGGGGTTGCCTGTGGATGCCTCAATAAAATTAAGACCTCTAGTCAGGGAATTACTCAGTTCATTAGCAGCCCGGAGTGCTTATACACGGTTAAATTTTAGTCGTTTAGGACCGAACCTGAAATCGCGAAAAAAAAATCAGCTGTTCAGTACATTTATGTTCGCCGTCAAAATGTACTGCACAGTTGATTTTTTTATTCGCGATTTAAGGGTCGGTCCTACAGTAAAAGTGGCTCGTTATGAGTACAATGACCCCTTAAGGGGATTCAAACGACTAAAATGTAACCGTGTATATGTCTAGTTACTAGCCCATGTGGACTACGTCGCTTGCTAGTAGTCGCAATCGCTACTGCTTAGCATGAGGCCCTTTTTTTTGAGGGTGGTAAATCATCAAATGAACCCTCCCGCTCTGGGTTGAGCGGAAGGGAGTGTCAGACTCTTACTGACTAAAACACGTCCATGTTCCTCCCTTAGCCCTTTATGTTCCGGGGTAGCGGCAACCCTTTCGGACAATCCCGCTTAGGGTTCGATTCCCAGGTCGTGCAACGTATTATTGGGTTTTTTCATCAGGAATTCCTCAGTAGCAACCTTATGTATATCCTTACAAGCTTTTACCCGCAGTTTCACTTGCGTTTATTTAGAATTTGACAATCAATTTGAGTTGTATGTTACTCACTGCTTACTCTGCTTCTTGTTTGGCCGTTGCAAACATGGAATTAATATAATTCAATCATGATTCGCAAGGCACGTGGTGTCATCTATTATCATAAGAACGTTATTATTGTTTTCCTCGGGAACAGTGCTTTTTTTCGGGGTACCCTATGTTTGTTTCTATAACCGTGACAGCAGCTATTATGTTACAGCCAAAATAATATTTAATTTTAACTTTATTTTTTATTTTTTATACTATGTTTTTGTTAGTAATTATGTAATATGTTTTTGTGATTTTTAATTTTAATAATGTTGTTTTAAATTTTCCTTAGCTATCGCATTAGGGTAAACCCTGTAATGATAGTTTAAGCTGTTTAAATAAATAAATAAATAGCATAATATGCATAATTTCAGAATGATCGGTTCAGTGATTTAGGCGTGAAAAGGTAACAAACAAACTTACGTTCGCATTAATAATATTACTTAGGATTTACATATGTTTACATGAGACTAAAATAACACACAATATAAATGGTATATATATATAGTGTGTGTTTATATATAGTATACATGTATTAGGTATATTCAGTCAGTAGCCCGAAAGTCTGACAGCCAATCTTACCAAGGTACTGGGTTCTGGAGGTTAGATAGGCAGTCGCTCCGTTTAAAATACTGATATTCTGATGCATCCGGTTAGACTGGAAGCCGACCCCAACATAATTGAGGAAAAGGCTAGGCAGATTGAGACTGAATTTCTCCACCGCCGTATTTCTAAGTTGACGTCGTGGTGGGGCTTGCGCACTCCTGATGTCTGGGTCTGAGACGGTAGAGTTTACTTTGCCGAAGCAGGTCTAGATTTAGGTGCCAGGCCAAGTGAGATACAAGAACCCGCAGGGCAGCATGTGGCGAGCTGTTGGGCAGTAGCGACCCCACGGACCCTATCTCCCGGGAGAAGTATTGTTCCTCAACTCTGGATTGCCTTTATTAGCTGACTGGAGTGAACACTGACGAGGAACAGAGCTCCCACCTCATTCTCGCCTTTATTGGTCGGCTTGAGTGGAGATTCGCAAGAGCAAACGTGCTCGGAGAAAGTATTTCAGTAAGTGCTTGTAAGGATATGACCATCTTCCGGGCTCTGGGATTGTTTTGTAAGTCTTGGAATAACTCTCCACTCCTCATAAGCACCTCAGGACATGTTGCCCCTTGGCCGCTACGACAGTTTTTTTTTTGTTTTTTTTTCAGTTTGTTTGCAAGTGACCTTTTCCGGGGGACCATTATGGAGTGTGCAAGTCACCCCCTGCCATTTTAACTGTGTATATTATTTAACACAAGCTATTGCCAGCAGCTACGACCGCATGGATGTCGAAAATCATCCCAAGGGAATGTACTACCGGGATAAAAAGTATCCTATGTGTTAATCCAGGTCATAAACTACTTCTCGGCCAAGTTTCATCCAGTTCCGTCCAGTCGTTTGAGCGTGAAGGTCGGACAAACATACAAACTCACACACACACACTCAATCACAAACTTTCGCCTTTATAATATTAGTGTGATTAGTCAGGCAGGGGACATAGTTTTTTCCATAGTTTTAGGTACCTATTCCACTATAGTCACCCAAACCTATAGCCCAAAATGTTTTTTTTCCATGTTCTGCAGTTGTCCTGCACCAACTAGGGGTTGTCCTTGGGTGCACTTCCATAGTGCATACAGGGATAATCGTCGTTTGGTACCTCAACATTTAAAATGGTCTAAGAAGCCTCTGCGAGTTGGCTTCAGCCTCTCGTACGCCTTTCCAAAGGTCCGGGACCCGAGTCCCTCCCAATATTATGTCAAAGACACTTAAAAATGTTTTAAGAGATCCGCGGACTGATTTGATATAATTACTCAAACTCTCATCTTCGTTTACAAATCACTACATAGTATAAAACAAAGTCGCTTTCTCTGTCCCCATATCCCTAAGTATGCTTAAATCTTTAAAACTACGCAACGGATTTTGATGCGGTTTTTTGTAATAGATAGAGTGATTGAAGAGGAAGGTTTATGTGTATAATTTGTCGGCATTATTATGCGGGCGAAGCCGCCGGCGGGAGCTAGTCTTTTAATATAGAATTGATTCATTCAAGGGGGGTGCGTTGAGGGAGTGAAATTTTATTACGTTTTTTTTCAAATTGCAGGTCAGTGCATGTTGCATATTGATCACATTACGATTCGTGACAGCTTGTACCTTAAGGGGCAACATACGGTCTGCTCGTGGCCATTTTATATTACGTGTAATTGGAACATTAGTAAACCGTAGCAATAGTTCACACGATAATCAGACAATGCACTTAATATACAATTACATACATTACGTTTTTATTCTATTCATTGATGTAACACGACATCTCAGCTGAATGCTATTGCCTTTCGTTCATTCCATCCATACAAGAAAGCAGGTTTAACCATTGTTTTATAAATTATTCTAACTAATGTATGGACGAACTATCAGAGCATCCTCCTTAAACAAAAATGATTAAAATAGAATATAACATTGTTTACTGAAGTTCAGTTAAACTCCCTACCGGCGGTTGAATTTCCTAATTATGTTGTTCTTTACCTAATAATCTTCCGTGTTTACAGCAAAATGTTTAAAATTCGTGGTTTACTTACATATTAACTTCTTATTTTGTGTTGACACAAGCATCAATAATTAATAAATTAATTAGTTAGGTGCTCGTAGTTAATAATATTTTGCGAAGTCGTGGGTGGCAGAACTCATCTATACATATCTATTAAAATGAATAAAATTGAACTATGTTTGTAATGACAAAATAACCGGTTTTTATTAAATGCATATGAAAGTATAATACAGTAGTACTGTTATCATTTTTTTTTTAATTTTGGCAGTTTGTTCCGGCTCATCTCCGAAACGGCTGGACCGATTTTGACGGGACTTTCACTGGCAGATAGCTGATGTTATAAAGAGTGAAATAGAGGGCTAGTATATTACATGTAGTAAAACTAGATTCTGTCAACGACGCCCAGTGAACAAGCCATTTCGACGGGAACATTATCAGGATCCTAACAGTGTATACAAACACATCATGTTTACCTTACTTGTAGTGGACAGCCGACATTACTCGCATAGTACCCACATCCGATGGCTTTGTTTGACAGATCATTTTACGGCAACTCAATTCTAGATTTTTAGATTTATACAAGGTGTTTTTTTCTGATATTCATAACTACGAGTATAAGGTCATGAATGAGGCCATATAATTATTATTTTTTTTGTGTTCATTTTTGACACATGGGTTTATGTATGGCACATGGCATTTAAGTAGCTTTAAATTTGAAGGATTGGTTTAAATGAAAATTAATTACTTGGTATTTGGCACAGAAATTTAGATACCTATATAAATCGAGGTAAATTGATTATGATTGATGATATCTTCGAAACAATGCATTATTGGATCACATATTCTAGGTTTTTTTTTGTTATTTTTTACATAGAGAATATAACTCTAGAGCAATGGGATATAAAAAATAACAGTAGTAGATATAGCATTGATGCGATTTTAGAATCTGCGAAGGCCTAGAAAGTCTCTCTGTATTTTGGGTCCAAATAAACAATATTCTATCATGGAGGCTCAGAGTAAAATCGTTAAAGGCAGTCTGAACCACATTTTTATTTTTAATCTACTTTATCTTCTTTTTAAGCAACGCGCAGTGACTAGAGAATTAAACCTATAAGTATTACCTTCTTAGGATCAAATCGATCATTTGATTTACAATCCGTGTTCCAAGTAAATCCTATAAGGCAATATCCTACTAATAATTAGTACCTAAGTATACGTAAAATTCTCCTTTATGGATAAGCTCTGGCTGAAGGCCTTAATTTATTGAGGCATCCACAGGCAAGTCCGGTTAAGCAGTAGACAACCTGCTTGGTTGAAATGCGATCCACTCAAAAAAAAAAATATGGCCAGCGCACATCGGCGTACGGCAGGTCAGGGTAATATAATTTACCATTAGAGAAGGAATTTTCGAAATCAATTCAGTAGTTCCGAAGATAACCTCCTACATAAAAACTGACATACTTATTATATTAGTATAGTATATAACAAACTTACCACTAAGTCACAAGAAAGTATACAATAACATTTATTTCAGAAAAAATAAAAAACGTAGGTGCCTCGCGCGTCAAGTTTCATATTTTACGATATCTTTATGAACGGTGAACATGTTTTACGAGATGTCAAATTATTGACGGAGGCTTTGGATTTCAACTTTCGTGAATATATAAATTTATCGATTGTATAATAAGTCTTGTGAACTTCCTTCGCTTAGATTATTTTATAAAGATAGGTTTTTGTCAGGGTCTTTTTAACAAAAATGTTGTTTCTGTCTATAAGCGATGACAATTGACTATTTGACATGGTCAAATATAAAATAATATGAGATCACTAAGAAAAAAGACCACTCGTCTTAAAGACTTCCATCACCGTACAGAAATTAAATATTATGCGAAGATATAATTGTAAAATTGTATTCAATGCTAATAAGTATTCCATTTGATTCTAAAAATCTGTGACATTGTGTCACATTGTTATACTCGTATTTCATACTAATCACGTACAAATCCTGCGCTTTAACAATTCATAAATAATAACTTTATTGAGTACCCTTTCAAATACCGTATTATTTAATAGAAAAGCTGTTCTTTAAATGACCTCCACACAGACTACCTGGTGATGGTTGAAAAACATCAATGTCTTAGCGGATGCAGCTAAATACCAGTATTTTACACGGAGCGACTGCATATCTGACCTCCACAACCCGGTTCTTCTTCTTCTTCTTCGTGTGGTTAGTGACTAACCTGGTGTCAGAGTTTTAATGCTGCCCATGGGCCTCTGACTTAGCATCACATGCTGTTGAGAAATATCTCTCGGGCATGCCGGTTTCGTCACGATGTTTTCCTTCACCGATTTTAAGCAAGTGATAATTATACAATACGCACATGAATCTGAAAAATCAGAGGTGCGTGCCTTGGGTTCGAACTCGAGACCTATGACTTGGCAATCCGGCCGGTCACACCAATAGGCTATCACGGCTGGGTTTTTTTTTTTAAGGCTGAGAAATCATCCAATGACTGCTCCCGCTCTGGGTGGAGCGGAAGGGAGTGTCAGACTCTTACTGACTAAAACCCATCCATGTTCCTTCCGTAGCCCTTTATGTTCCGGGGTAGCGGTAACCCTTTCGGACAATCCCACTTACCCGGCAGGCTTGGCCCTGAGTGGCCCCTTCATATGCTGACATCTCTTTGAGGCGCGCGTGGAACATACATTCAGTCAAAAAAGTATCGGGAATGGATGATTTGTTTATGGTTCCAAATTCAAATTTTTGTTTTTTTGTAGTTGTTAGATTGGCACAACTGTTTTCCATTTTGGCGCGGAGTTTGAGTTGCATCTGTTATTTATATTAAATACAGTGCTGGTTTTAGTAATATCATATATAGTGTGTATTGCGAATTTCATAATGGATAAAAATATCGAACAAAGAGTTTGTCTTAAATTTTGCATCGCCAATGGAATTTCGTGTTCGGAGTCACTGAAAATGTTACAGAAGGCTTACGGTGAATCGACTTTATCAAAAACTCGTGCTTATGAGTGGTTCAAAGCGTTCAAAAGCGGTCGAGATGTGATGGAAGATTTGCCTCGCTCTGGTAGGCCGTCAACGTCTGCAACTGAAGTTAACATCGCAAAAGTGAAGAAAATAGTGACTGAAAATCCTCATTCAACTCTGAGAGAGTCGCCGAACTTTCTGTATCTCACGAGTCGATCCGTACCATTTTAACTAATCATTTGGGTATGAAACATGTTGCTGCTCGGCTAGTCCCAAAAGATCTGAATTTTCTCCAAAAACTCAATCGCATGAAAGTCGCTGAGGACATGCTAGAACGAGTCAGTTCGGACCCAACATTCATGAAACGCATTGTTACTGGTGACGAGACGTGGGTTTACGAGTTTGACATGCAAACTAGTCAACAAGCTTCGGAGTGGCGCCTTCCAACTGAACCGAAACCGAAAAAACCACGCCAAAGTCGATCAAAAGTCAAAGTCATGTTGACTGTTTTCTTTGACTATCGCGGTGTTGTGCAGTCTGAATTCTTACCGGAAGGTCTAACGGTAAATAAAGAATATTATTTGAGCGTTATGCGGCGTTTAAGAGAGCAAATTCGACGAAAAAGGCCAGATTTGTGGAAAGATAATTCTTGGATTTTGCACCACGACAATGCGCCTTCGCACAAGGCTATCATTGTGAACGAATTTTTGACCAAACACTCAACAAATACCATCCAGCAATCCAATTCAATCCATATTCACCAGATATGGCTCCTGCTGACTTTTTTCTTTTTCCTAAACTCAAATTACCACTTCGTGGCACCCGTTTTCAATCGATAGAAGACATAAAGGAGAATTCGCGGCGAGAACTGAACTCAATTCCGGAAGCAGCGTTTAAAAAATGTTTTGATGAATGGATTATTCATTGGCGCAAGTGTATCGTTTCTAAAGGAGCATACTTTGAAGATGATAAAATAAATTTGGATGAATAACAGACATTTTGTGTATTATTGATCTTTTCCCGGTACTTTCTTGACAGAGTAGTATACGCGCCGTCCGGCACGGGCCTGGTGCTGATCGGACGTTGAGTCACCCATTACTCACCGTCCGCAGGCCCGCGCCTACGGTGGCCGGGAGTCGTCACGTGACGGCTGGGTAACTGGGTAATACGGTAAGACTGAATGTCAGACATTCGGGCTTCTGACAACCCGTAATGATTGTAAAATATTCATCAATGGCATGCGAGTCCAACGACTTAACATGCTTCAAGAACGGAGGACTCTCGGTAAGTTAAGATGGTCATGTGACTGTTCCTAAATTACCCCAGGCTGATAAAATTTTCGTTTTCCTAAATTAAGCTACCATAAGTGTTTGGGTCGGTTCCCCCTAAGGGGGAAGAGCCGCGCCCCGCCTTCCGCGCGACTCTGTAGGGCTCGTCCCGGACTGGTCACCCTCCCACCGACATAGATTAAATGAATTCCAAAAGTGAAGAAGTCCAATACCTTGTCTCAATAATAGAGCAAGGAAAGGATTGAAAGGAATGGTATATGAGGCTTAGGAATTCATAGTAATGAAATTGGAAGTGGTTTTAGAAAGTTAACAAGATAATAGGGGAATGCAAAGTATAATATTATAATATTATTATAGAAACTTGTGAGTAGCCCTTACACTAGTGTAACGGGTATTTAGACAGACATTACTCACACGATACCTCGCATCTGCAAGGCGCGTGCTCGTACAATTTTGACTCAATTATTGGCTTGGTATTAAAGATACAATATTCAAGAATTACTGGATAAAAGAGTTGAGATTCTAGGCTCAAGAGTCATTATAATTATAATAGAGTTTTAGATAAAACTCTCCTAAAGGTCTAATATTATTGATCTGAGGCGAAGGTGAAGTTAATAGAGTAGATAATTGAAACTCAGTAATAATTGTTATAGTAGAGTCTTGGGATAAAAGATCTAGTAATATTCAAGAATTACTAGTTATTATAGTAGAGAATCAAGTCTCGAGAATAATCATTATTAATGAAATGAGCTGTGGGTCAACACACAGTCTCGTCGGTGAAGAAGGTAAAGGGATCGTTACGCTTGCGCTTTAATTCATTATTTATAGTTACGTTAATTTATTTAATTACAATGTACCCACTTCAGTGAGATCGGGAACCGTTTTACAACGTTTGTCTCATTCTACGTGTTCTGCTAGACCTGACGCATAGAGCCTCTAACGACCCTAATACGATTCTAAAAGAACACGTTCCCTAGGCATAAATTAAATGTCTTACTCAATCCTAAGGCAGAGTGCTGCGAAGTCCAACTGCATTGAGGAAGACAAGTATTGAGTAGTTCTAAATACAGACTACTGTGAATCTACCCTGTGAAATTACCCTTACGGCGGTCTAGCCGCCTTCTTTACTATTATAGCACAAATCTAGCACAAGCGCACCGTAAACTCAGTCTCTAGCAAAATGCATTACGATCGTACTTTTTTTTTTTTTTTTTTAATCTTTATTTTATTAAAAGGGGTTTTTGTCCAGTAAGGATATGTCAACCCCATCATACCTTATTACAATATAACTACACTTAAACATGTATAATATACATTGAGAAACTAATTAAAAATAACTTATAGTAATACTAAAAGGCTGCTGCTCAGTGCTGAACGACTAATAACAACTTACATATTTTTTTGGCTGCTACCGATCTAGGGTTTGCCAAAATACCTTGAATCAGACCTACATCCAGCCTATTTAACTTCAATTCGTTCAGCATCAAGTCGCGTTCATCTTTGTTCCGGACACATTCCATCAGCAAATGTTGAACATCTTCAATTTGATTGCAGGTTAAACAATTGGGCGAAACAGATTTTTTCATTAAGAAAGCAAACTTTGCTGATGGATAATGTCCGGATCTAAGTCTTAAGGCTAGTTTAATATAATTTCTACTCAAATTAATTCCATCAAACCAAGGGACACGAGGAAGCGCACCCTGTATGGTTTTATACCATATTCCTCTCTCTGTAGATTTACTATCAAATAGTTGCTTCCAATCCTCAAAACAAATCGATTTAAATCTAGGTACTAACTCCCAATGATCCGGTAAGTACTCAATTACCCTGCCGTCTACTGCTGCCAATTTAGCTATACGGTCAGCTTCCTCATTCCCTTTCAGACCAATATGTGCTGGAACCCATTGCAATTTTAAGTCTATACCCCTTTCATTAACCATAATAATAGCTTTCAGGATATCATAGGCTATCGTTGCACCTCTGCGACCAGAGGCGCATCGAGCCACATGTTGCAAGGCACTCTTACTATCTGAAAAAATAACAATTTTCTTCAAGTTATGATCCATTCCGTAAGATAAAGCCTGATATATTGCAATAAGTTCCAGCGTCATTATTGATACTTCACAATCGATTTTACATCCTACTTCATGTTTTAAGGTTTGGTCATAGAATCCAGCTCCTAGACCCGAATTACTTTTAGACCCATCGGTAAATATTTTATGGCAGCCATTATATCTCTCGTTTAATTCGACGATGACATCGTTCACTACTATATTAGGGTCATAACAAATTTTAGAACATTTAATACTTTCAAGATTTACACTAATAATTTTTCTAACATCAATTGCTGAAACCCAAACGTCCAAATCAAACATACTAAGAATACGCACAGAATTAACATGAAATTCACTAACATCCCTGTAAGTTTTTACAAGCAAAGGTTTCTTCTTGTTTTCCCAATACTTTACATTACAAAGAGCACTTAGGTCCAAAATATTATTAGCAGTTACATTATTGGCCCACGAAATTAATTTCAAACTATATTTATATGCCAAGTATTGCCTTCTCAGGCATAACGGTATTATATTTAATTCGCTCTCCATTACGTGGATCGGAGTACTCTTAATAAAACCTCCTATTACCCTCAAGGCCTGATTTTGCACTTTATCTAACTTCAGAGTATGTGTTTTCGCACTGCAATCATAGATAAAACTACCATAATCCATTCGGCTTCTAATTAACGCGATATACAGTCTACGCATGTGGATGGTATGTATTCCGAACGAGCTACCTGCAAGCACTTTTAATATATTTAAAAGTTTTAAGCATTTATCAATTACTTCATTTATGTGCTTGCCCCAACGTAAACTTCTATCTAACCACATACCCAGGTATTTGATGCATTCAGAGAACCCCAAATTACATCCATATATCTTTAAAGAGGGTAATATTCTTCTGCGCCCCCTACTAAAAACACAGTATTTTGACTTACCCGGAGATAATACTAAACCCAGTTCACCTAACAACGTAACTATGGAATCGAGAGCACTTTGCATATATCTTTCACATTTATAGATATCTTTGTCTCTAATATACAGTACATAATCATCTGCATATTGCGACAATACTACACTTAGTGGCAATTTATTGGCCTATTCGATGTGTTATTAAATTAAAAATTAACGGGGATAGAGGATCTCCCTGGGCTAAACCTCTATTGGTCCATCTGGTAAGAATTAAGTCACTATTATCGTTCAACTTAATTTTTAACCGTCTTTCACTTAAAAATGACCATAAGTACTTACAAAACTTTGATCCTACATTTAGTTGGTCCAACATGTTCATGGCTACATCAACAGACACATTATTGTATGCATTTTCAATGTCCAGGAAACACGCTAGAGTTGGAAGGTTGTTAGAGAATCCTATTTGTACATATGTAACTAAACGGGTAATAGCGTCCAAACAGGAATGAGATTTCCTGAAACCAACAGTATGAGATGCAAGAATACTTTTCTTTTCAATGTACTACTCTAAACGTTTAAACAACATTAAATGAAACACCTTACACAGACATGAGATTAAAGAAATAGGTCGAAGCTTCATATCAGAACTACTATTATTGGGTTTAGGTATAGGAATTACTTGGACATTTCGCCATTGATGGGGTACAATACCAGAGCTGAAAATTTTATTATATATATTAAGTAAGAATAATTTGGCTACATCAGGTAAATGATAAAGCATGGAATGTGAAATCGCGTCCTCGCCCGGAGCTGAATCTTTTTTTTTAAGACAGCATTCTAGCTCCTGAATACTAAAATTACACTCTAAAGTTTCATTAACTGAAGCAAAGTTGGGCATAGAATTTAAAACATAATCGGGAGTAAGTGAATACAACAACTTCTTCTGTTTATCAGGAGGGGGATAACTCTTTGTTTGTCTGTAACCTTTCATCCATCTCATGCGGCGCCACATTTCCGGAGCAGAAACTACTTGATCAATGGAGTCGCACATTTTTTGCCAACCTCCTGACCTAGCTTTGCTTATTAATTTTTGTGCTTCTAATGTTTTAACTTCTAGCTTATCTAAATTATCTGGAGTAGGGTTACGACGAAACTGAGACAGCGCCAATCTCCTCTGTGCAACTATTCCAGACAATTCCGTGTTCCAGTAGTCTTTTGGTTTAAATTTATTTGTGGGATTAAAACAACATTTAATATATGGAATATGTTTATCTCCCGCATAATTAATAAGTTTTACAAAAAAGTTATACATCTCCTGCAGATCATTATTATTGTTATAAGAATGAAAATTGTTTGTCAATGTTTTACGATACTCTACCCAATAAGACTTTTTATAATTTCTTTTTTTAGTAGGACTGAAACTATTGGCAATATTAATTGACATTTTAATAATTAAGTGATCACTACCGATATTTTCGTTGAGCACTTGCCAATCGAATTTTATCGCGATATCAGACGATACAAATGTAACATCTGGCGAAGTTTGTTGCAGATTCCCGCTTACTAATTTCACCCGCGTAGCCATTCCATTATTAAGATAAACGAATGAATTGTCTAGGGCTGAATCCATAATTTGTACACCTCTTGTATCGGTTTTTACCGACCAGTTGGAGTGATGTCCGTTAAAATCTCCCGCTATTATAGTTGCTTTGGTGAACGATGAAAAAATTTCATCCCAATGGGATTGTTGGGTGTGCACAGAGGAAGGACAATAAACACTTACAACATATTCCACGTCTTTACAGTTCATTAATTTTACACAGACAATTTCTATTCCCGAATTAGAAACATAAATTGGATTCAAACAAGATTGAATGGACTTATGTACCAATATTGAAACGCCCCCATATGAATCTACTCTATCTGATCTATAAACATTGTAGCCATTAATACTAAGGTGAAATTCATTATCCAGCCATGTTTCACTTAAAATAGCAATATGTATTCTTTCTTGATTTAAAAGCTCCCTAAATGATATTAATTTGGGACGTAAACTTTGTGCGTTCCATTGAAATATGTTTATATGAATATTATCTTGAGCATTATTACCCATTTATAAAACTAAAAAACTTTTCAATAAGCTCACCCTTAGAAATCACTAATATCTTCAAAAATTCCTCCCAAATCATTTTTAAAACCGAGACAACTTTAACTTCTAATTTATCTTCCGACATAACAATACACTTAATTTTTAAAATTAGTTTAGTAAATTCAAATCTATACCGTAAATGTTCATTTTGTTGGGTACCCTTTTCTCCCTCTTCTTTCCGCGTTATTTCAACTTCTTCTTCCACTATATGTTCCGACTCCGATTGAACTACTTCTGTTCTCTGCTTCGCCTTTCGGGTTTTAGGTTTAGACTGTGATGATACGGCCTTACTAAAATTTAGTTCTACAGGCGCCTTGTCAGTGCATTCCATGGAATATACGCTCAATGGCGTTGGTTCTCTATGCACTGTTGCCTTAGCTACTTTGTCACTATCCGTTTCCCCACTACTTGCTGTACGTGTAGTAACAGCATTTAGAGATAAACTCAACGATTTTTCACGATTCTCCATAAACGATTGAAGAGCTCTTCGGTAAGGCACTTGTTCCTTACTCATAATTAATCTTATTTGCTTTTCTTTAAAATATAAAGGGCATGTTTTATCTAAAACAAAATGTGGACCTTTGCAATTTAGATACTTAAATTCTTTTATGTCGCAGTTTTCATGATTACCTCCACATTTTGGACATACCTTCTTTTTTGTTGGGCAAAACTTAAGAACATGTCCGAACTGCCAACACCCTGAACATTGAGTCACAGGGAACACGTACGCCTCAACTTTAAAGCGACAGTCGTATGCATATATGTGTGGTGGTAAGACGTTTCCCTTAAAACAAACCCTTACGGTCTCACTGTCGGTCCATTTACTCTCTGCGTCCAATCTTTTGAGTCGGTTCACAGAGATAATTTCGGACTCACTTTCTAATACATTTTGTAGCTCTTTTTCACTTAATTCTATGTCTACGCCCTTAACAATTCCATAGGATAAAGACAGTTCATTCACCTTCTGACATCTGAAACCCATCTCTTTAAATTTTTGACAATTCAGTAATTTATTGGCCTCCTCCTCTTCATTAAACTGAAGTAGTACTTTGTTGATACTTTTATATTTAATTCTGATGATCCCTTTGATGTTCTCAGCTCTAAGAAGTTTAGCCAAAGCCATTTGTTTAGGCAAACTTTCCATTGTCGTAATACAAACTATATAATATATTATATATTAATATCTTCCAACTGGTCATTTTGATTTTTATTTCGATCTACCCTCTTGCTACCTTGTATTTCTAAAGAATCACTTCGAATAAATCTCTTAGGCTTCCTTCTTACAACAGTAATAAAATCATCTTCTGCACTATTATCATCTTCTCTCCCTTTCCTCTTAATCGCATTACTTCTCCCGTCTTCACAAGTATTTTCATCATCCACATTATCCATTTGTGTTTCTTCACTTTCTCGCTGATAACTAACTAAAACCTCTGAATCATTGATATCTTCATCATCGATAATTTCCTCCATTAAAAACGAATAACGTAGGTATACGCAAAATATTTAATCACTCGGCAGAAACAATAACACGCGTGCGCTTTGCGCGCGATTCACCGGGCGAGTGACGATCGTACTTGGTGAGCGCCGAAGTGGTAATACGTCACCTCACATTTCCTTAGTCTTCCCCATTTAGAGGACGCGGTGCGGCTATTAGCGGCTTTGCATCCAAGTAGCGTGTCTCGCTAAACAGTGACGATTTAGTAATAGTCCTACAAAACGGACGGGGTTATTTTTAACGAGACACGATCTCTAGTGTTTTCACAGCGTCTACCAATTCAGTTTAGGGTACTTGGTGAAGCCTACCCCTACTCCCTGGAAATGTGCGTCAACAAGCCTCACGCAAAGCATTCTGTGGCAAGACCTTTTTGGAAGCAGACACCATCAGTAACGTTTGATTGGCTTATATAATTATAGATTGGCCTGATGGCCTAATAACTATGATATATACGGTTCTGCCTTCCAGGTCTGGAGGGTTAGTTAAAGTCATGGTTGTCAATAGTCAGGAGCAGTAGTGCTCAGTGTCAGGGAAAGGCCTTCCCCGTTTCCCTATAACCAAACGTAACTGACAATTATCTGTCAAGGTACGGATTAGGAGATGGGCAGGTAATATAAACCTATCCTATCAGCCTAGGATAATTATTGTAGTAAAAGACTCACCCAGTCGCACCAACACACACACACGCACACACGTATACAACGTTAAGTACTTGCTTAGTCTAATCTGGCCTTTACTTGACTTAAATCTTAATACTCGCTGTCTTGCAACAGCCTACTCGGACATAACCCATGGCGTACACCAAGCTGCCTATCCTTCCTACTCTGTACCAGGACGTCCGTTTCGTATAGCGGTTTAAAACCAACTGCCTTGACTGATTGCATCAGTCTCCTAAATTCCTCCAAAACACCACGCTTAACCCATGTTCCCACACTTTCTCAGGACAGATTTATGACCGTTTTTGTGCAATTGTTTCAAGGGTCCATTTAGGTACCGATGGGCCCGACTTATGATAATAATAATAATAATAATAATAATAATCTTTATTATCAAAAGCCAAAATACAATTCGTCCATCTCAATCAAACATAAAAAAATAAAAACAATGAAGTACACGCTATGCATTATTTGAGACAGAGTGAACGTCTGTGTCCGTGCTAGTATAAACTGTGTTACAGACACAGGCGCCTTCCTCTTACAGTTAATTAAATTTGCTGCACTTGGTAGGAGTTTTGGTAGGCATAAAAACTTAGTTTGACACAAGTATTTAACACTTATTAAAATGTATGTAAGCAAGAAATGGGTGTGTGTGGTGTGGGTGTATGTGTAGGTGTAAGTGTGGGTGTGGGTGTATGTGTGTGTTTTAGTCGTGTTTTGTTTATGTCACAATATAAAATAAATAATAAAAGAGCAATTTAAATCTGTTTATAAATGCGTTAGTAGGATTTTCTTGCAAAGAATTGTTCAGTTTCATCGTACGTCAACTTTTGGAGAAAACCACCAACTACAGTTTTACATTTAAATTTTGGTAAAGAATATACGTTGCAGGTTTTATTTATAGTGTTATAAAGGTGGCTGCTAAGACAGGGGTAGCTACGCCTCGCCAGAGCAGTTTTGGTGGTGACAGGTGATACAAGTATTGTAAGTGGCGCTTAGAAATCAGATATTTTACTCGTTTCTTTAGAATTTGCTGAATTATTGCTTTCGACCCGTGTCGGCTGTCATTATCCCTAGTTTGCCTGTCATTAAATAGAGAATTTATGCGTTTATAAGTGTCCCGAACCAAGTGTTGGTTTTAAAATAAGTATAATATTTTGTTATTAAATAGGAGTACGTGACAAACAGTCACAGTCACCCATCCACGGACCAACCCCGGCAAGTGTAGCTTACCCTGATGGATCGATCGGTGTGGTTGGTATTAGTTTGCCACGAGCTCCTTACAAATCTCTTCTATTCTATGAAAATACATAGCAATACGTGTCTATAACTCATAATGCCCACCTCTGAAATAATTCACAATTCCACAAACACTTACAAAGAAAGAGTCGTAGAACAACATTGATTAGTATCTATCTCCGTAACGTTTATAAGAAAGTAAAACGTATAACACCTGAGATAGTAGTTGATTGAATGAAAACAAACGAAATGTATTAACTGGGAACGTGGGACATCAAATTCGACCCTTGTAAGGGACTGACTACAGTTTTACGTGGAGAAACGTTGTTGTTTTTCTTTGTACAATGCTACGGTCTCCTCGAAGAGTGGCTGCCGCTATATAACGGCCGTCATGAAAGTCATGCGGGGTTTTACTTTACGGCGTCAAAAAACGTTGGCCTACTGACTTCTACTTTCTTAAATAATGTTTCAATGACGTCATTCGCCGGTAAAGATAAACCACCATAACATGGCGCGCCCCTCCAAATTACTGGCTCAATGTTTGTAGTCACATCCTTACAAAAGAGTTTGTATGTAGTTGTAAGTATTCGTCTTCAGTAGCAGGCCGGCAGCAACATGCGTTGTGAGTCTTGGTGGTGCTTTGTAATTACTTTCACAAATACTTTCAAACGTTTTGAATTTTGGAGGGGTGGGCCATGTTATCGTAGTTTATTTCTAAATTGCAGACGGTATGTGGCAGATCTTCTGGGACATCATTGCTTTAGCACTATTTCCCGACTACTTTAATTTTCGCACGTATTACCTATTCGTTTCTAAATAACTGTGGTATTTTACGGTAACTTTCAACAAGCCCGAAGTAAAAAGAAAAACAAATTTTATTTAGGACACGCACACGAAATACAAACAACAAAAATTAAAAGAGTCATTATAAGCTAACAAAATTAGCACTAAAACCAAAATTTTACTAATAAAATTGCTATGACAGACAGAGACACGAGTGACCCTGAACGTACGACTAACGTTTCGGCCGTACTAAACCCTAAAATCAGAGAAATGGACACAAATTCGAAAAACTATATTTTTGGCGTTAGACTCGTTCTGCGCCGCGTAGCAATTACTTTTTTAAAATATTAAATGTAGGTATTGTGAAGGCCAGAGGGACCTTAACTTGAGCATTTTAAAAGAGTAACGGTGGAGTTTCTTGCCCATTCTTCTCCACACGAAACTACCTTTTTTGAAGGGGCGACTAGATTCAATTCTATTTCTTGTTCATTTTGACGTTCAAAAGTGCCATTCTTGTGCCTATTTGGAATAAATGTTTTGACTTTGACATTGAGCCCAAAGGTATATCTCGTGTAGTGTGTTGTAGGGATTTCCATCCTACAAAATACAAACACACGGGGCAGCTATTGAATTATATTGCTTTTAAAGAATATCTGCATCAAACACAGCTACGGCCAAACTATAATTCATTTCTTTTATAAAAACCTATCAAACTATTCTATCATTTTGAAAGGTCGAATGCTGTCAGTTATATTCTAACCGACCAGGCTCTAAGTTCCACAAGGTTTCAATTAAGCTCTACAGTAGTTTTGTCTTCTTTCTCTCTTTTTTGTAAGAGCTCGTGGGCTAAATAAAGCCTCACGGGTCAATCCATCAGGCTAAGCTATGCTTGCCAGTGTTGGTCCGTAGATGGGCGACCATCTTTACGTACCGAGACTCCTCCATGCCTCAAAAAGCGCGTGGCTCTTCGACAGTCGTTACGGGTCGTCAGAAGCCCGAAAATCTAACAACCAGTCTTACCAAAGGGTGTCGTATTTCTCAGTTATTTGGTTGTGGAGGTTAGATAGGCAGACGCTCCATGTAAAATACTGGTATTCAGCTGCATCCTGTTAGACTGGAAACTGACCCCAACAAAGTTCGATAAAGGCTGGGCAGATTGATTTCCACTTCTTTACTATTCTATTATGTGTTTAGATTTGTAATCACTACGTAGTATAAAACAAAGTCGCTTTCTCTGTCCCTATATCCCTATGTATGCTTAAATCTTTAAAACTACGCAACGGATTTTGATGCGGTTTTTTTAAATGGATAGAGTGATTCAAGAGGAAGGTTTATGTGTATTATTTGTCGACATATTTTGCGCGCGAAGCCGTGGGCGGAAGCTTACGAAATAAAAAGTTGGCTCATAATGTTATAACTCATATCTGTATGATTTTTATTGTGAAAAATAATAAAACGTTTCCGTATAATATTTAGAATACATGTTATTGGAGGTTTTTGCTTAAATAGCCCGCTGGTTGTATCTTGTTATTTTTATGATGGAAGTGTATTTTTACCGTTTCTCTGAATTTTTATATGGCCGATTTATGCGAATATGTTAATACGCCAAAATACTTTTTTTTACCAAAATAAACAATCCAGAAGACATTTGTTTGTGGCCCTAACTAATCAGAAGAATTCTCAATAAAAAAACATTAGTTTATTATCACTACATAGTATAAAGCAAAGTCGCTTCCCGCGTCCTAATGTCTGTATGTATGCTTAGATCTTTAAAACTACTCAACAGATTTTAATGCAGTTTTTTTTAATAGATAGAGTGATTCAAGAGGAAGGTCTATATTAATAACTAGCACTTTGCCCGCGGCTTCGCTCCCGTGGTCTTTCTCGTGGGACCCGTTATTTTTCCCGGGATAAAAAGTAGCCTATGTTACTCCTAGAAAACTAAGCTTTCCAACGGTGAAAGAATTTTTAAAATCGGTCCAGTAGTTTTTGAGCCTATTCATTACAACCAAACAAACAAACAAAGTTTTCCTCTTTATAATATTAATAATATAATAAGTATAGATAACATGCAATTTCCGTCATCCACGCAGGTGAAGCCGCGGGCAGAAGCTACTTGTTAAATAATCAGAACGTGTGATCCGTCCCTAACACTAGTTTCTTTCTTTTGAATTCATTCCCTTCGACAAGCAACCCACATATGTTTCAAGTTCTACGTCTTCGTCCTTCACGCTATCTGTTTATCGGGGTAAACAGGGTTTAAGGTCATGTAAGACTTATAATAATTCTTCTTCTTCTTCGTGTGGTTAGTGACTAACCTGGTGCCAGAGTTTTAATGCTGCCCATGGGCCTCTGACTTAGCATCACATGCTGTTGAGAAATATCTCTCAGGCATGCCGGTTTCCTCACGATGTTTTCCTTCAACGATTTTAAGCAAGTGATAATTATACAATACGCACATGAATCCGAAAAATCAGAGGTGCGTGCCTTGGGTTCGAACTCGAGACCTATGACCCACTAGGCTATCACTGCTTTAATAATAATAATAATAATTTAAGCCATTCGAATAGTTTCTGATAATACAAAGTAGAGCCGACAATACGATCATAAACTGCGTAAATCTAATGCCCTCCCCTGCCTGCTTACGAAAATTCAGTCAAATATATCCAATAGTTTAGTCACTACAGCTAGTCAAAGATTGGCAAAACCCATAGTCGGCCCGTCATTATTATTTAGTTTGTTTGAATAAAAGCGTGTTAAAAATAAGGATAATGGGAAACTATTATCAAATTTGATGAAATTGACGTTCAAAAGTGCCTTTCTTGCGCCTATTTGAAATAAATGTTTTGACTTTGACTTTGACTTCAAATTATTGCATTGTCATCGGTCCTTGAGACGTGTGCAAAGTTTCAAGTTGATCAGACTTTTAGAAACCGGTGAAAATTAAGCTCAAAGATTCCGTTACATACATACATACATAGATACAACCCGAGCTAATAAAAGCGTGTTAAAAAAACACCTTGTAAATGTTTTTTTTTTCGGTGTTACGATTTATTTGATAGTTCCAAAATAGTTCTATTCATTAGTATTGTCAGTGTTTTCATTTATGGTTGTATTGTTTTCTCCACTTGGTATACCTAAATCAATGTAGAACGATACGCAAGAAAGATTTTCCTCAACACCATACTGCTCACGGCAGCCGAGCTGTTCGAGCTACGCCTGCAGCTGCGGAACTTCCTCGACCCTGTCCGTGCGGTTTAATTATGGGTAGATGTATAATCGTTCCTCAATCTTAAAATACGTTTAATACGTTAGATGCCACGCCGGTCATCGGTGATCGCAATACATTTTCTATTAGTATACAAAATGGCTGCTCACCTTGTGAATACATAAAATATAGTTATTTGTTATGCAAGGCTGGAAAGTTGATTTTTGGCGCGAGTACTTCTATTGAAACCTGAGTAAGCGAAGGATTCTAGGGTTGAACCATGAGCGAAGCGAGTGGTTCAAATATAGAATCCTGAGCGTAATGAAGGTTTCAAAGGTACGAGACGCAGAAAAGCTTTGCTGCCGAGCGCAACACACAATTTTTCACCTCACTACAGCGAGGAAACTGCTAGGTGCAAGAAAACAGGTGTTGTTGAGTTTTATTATGTTCGAGCGTCTCAGATACATTGACTCATGTGAAGAAAATAACAGATACTTGGCAATGTATCTTATGAGTTACATAGAATATCTCCAAAATTAAATACCCTGTATTTTGTTCTATATCCTACTTGTCCTCTAAGGAGAATGAAAGAAAAAAACTAATTTAATACAAATAACTAACTAATTTAATTTAATACATATTTATTTTTGCCAAGCAAAGGATATATATAGCCGATAAATAACATTATATTAGTATTTATTTTATTTAAAAAATTAAACTTAAATTACTACTCAATTGGGTATTTGACAGGGTAGTATTTTAATGGCATATTCAAATGTGACGTCACAGATTTTTTTAATCAAATGGAATTTAACATTAATTCCAATTTTACAATTATATCCTCGCAAAATATTTAATATCTGTACTGTGATGGAAGTTTTTACGGTGAGCGGTATTATTTAATATTTTATTTTAGATCGTGTCATGCATTTTCAGTGGACTGGCAGTATAGAAAATTATTAAATAGAAAGGTTCGAATTTTAAAAACTCTTTCCACGCTAGAGAGCAAAAATCGATTTTCGGCTCAGATTTCGAATGACAAACAGACCCTTTCCGAGCCTATGAGGTGAAAAAAATATTTCATATATATTTTTTGGAACGAACGCCACCTACTACGATCCTCATATAAATATAAGTTTCTTAAATTAATTTAATTAGTTTCTTAAGTTAGTTTAATAAGTTTCTTTTTTAGATTAATAATCTCCGATTTGGATCCATATTGGGAGGATCCCAAAGGGTTGGGCAGTGGTGTACCAACAGTACACGCACATTTTGCCAGTTTATTGCATGTTTAAGTCTCATGTAAAAGGAGCGAGCCTTTTGCCATCAACCGGGCAGACTTTGCTTGGCCTGAGAATCAGTTCATTCTCAGTTGCGCTTGCGATCACTAAACCAGTGACGTAGTAGTATTGCCAGCAATAGACCAGGGAATCATGGGCAGCAAAGGGGGAGGGCTGCACTCAGCAGTGCGTGGAACAATGCTGCTGATGAAGACGAGACATATTTCATATGCAATGCGCCATCATAAGGTTGATCATATAGACTTTGTTGATAAAAGGCTAATCTGAAATTAAATAAGTCTGGTGGTCCATCTCTTAAGCTCCAACATCAAAGTTTGAATAGTCTCCGTGGCGGTAAATATTCTTCCAGCAATTTCTTCAGTTTCTGAAACAATTGCTTTAACATTATATTGTCACTTATCATTTTCGTATTATAATCTGTAATGGGTGACAAGGGCTCTACAAACATATAATTAGTACTAAGTAAGTAATGTATAAGGTGTTGTATGTATTCTGCGAGAATGAGATCTCAATAACTTCGTAAATGTAAACCTATACCTAATATATCGGTTTTCATTTTAGTGACTTTTCAGTATAGTATAGGTATACTTAGACCTGTCCCCTCCCCTTGCCCCCTTTTTCTTTTTGAAAATCTTCTGGTTGAGGGGTTTAGGCCAACAAAAAGTTACTTTTGAGTTCTGGTGCAGCCGGTCCATTCTGTAAAAATCTTACGGTGATAACTTAGGTGAAGTGAACTGGTCCCTAGACCCTAAAAATGTTATTTTTACAGAATACCACTGCTGTAGCGAGAGATATCATATCATGCCCATTGCACAACGGAATGGACGTGAAACCAATGCATTCACATTAAAAGCGACAGGAATGATGAAGGACTTTGACTATGAAGACTACCTCTTTTTTTTAAGGCTGGGAAATCATCCAATGACTTCACCCGCTCTGGGTGGAGCGGAAGGGAGTGTCAGACTCTTACTGACTAAAACCCATCCATGTTCCTTCCTTAGCTCTTTATGTTCAGGGGTAGCGGTAACCCTTTCGGACAATCCCGCTTACAACTAACTTTTCTTAATAATAACTCATCATCATCATCATCACCTGTCTAGCCTCTACTAAACTAATTTGGAGTCGTCTTCCAGTCTAAACGGCTGTCTACCCACAACCCTATTACTGGGTAACACGATACGCATTGATAAGACTGGTTGTGAAATTCCAGGATTCTGATTTGACTTTATATAATAACTAGCTGACCCGACAGACGTTGTCCTGTCTTAACTATGATACCTACCTTACCTACCCTACCTACCAACTTACCTACCCTACCTACCCTACCTACCAACTTACCTACCCTACCTACCCTACCTACCCTACCTACCCTACCTACCCTACCTACCCTACCTACCCTACCTACCCTACCTACCCTACCTACCCTACCTACCCTACCTACCCTACCTACCCTACCTACCCTACCTACCCTACCTACCCTACCTACCCTACCTACCCTACCTACCCTACCTACCCTACCTACCCTACCTACCCTACCTACCCTACCTACCCTACCTACCCTACCTACCCTACCTATGCAAAAATGTGCAATAAAAATATTTTTCTCATACAAACTTTGCCACCCCTTGTAACCCTTTTAGGGGTTGAATTTCCAAAAAATAATATGCCTATGTCCTTCTCATGAATGCAAACTATCTACATACCAAATTTCAGCAAAATCGGTTGGGTGGTTTAGGCGTGAAAAGGTAACAGACAGACAGACAGACAGAGTTACTTTCGCATTTATAATATTAGTGTGGATTACGTATTTAGTATAACAACTATAGCGAAACACATTTATTAAACTGAGTGTACAATTTATCACTTTTCTATCATCACCATAAAGATAGAAGACAGGCCGATTTCTTCTATAGGACAGCACACAATAAATCTGGTTTCAGTGCCGAATATTTGAAGCCTTATATTCCAATCTCATAGATAACTAGTTGGTTCTATAGAGCTCTATGGAAATATGGATTTAGAATAAAACCTTCGCGTCTTTATTATTTACTAGCTTCTGCCCGCGACTTCGTCCGCGGAAAATTTCTTGTTTTAACATTAGAAGTAAGTCGAAAAAATACTTTATTAAAACATAAAACGAAATATAAAAGTTAAAATACAAAAGATAGGAATATGGTGTCGCGGACTTTTTTGTAGAAATAATTAAGGCGAACCGGGTTGCCATACATTGCTCTCAATTTTAAACAACTGTTTAGGCAGCGCATGCAAATAATTCTGTTTTCGGAGGTATTTCTTTCTGACTTGCCAGACGAAAATTGCGATAGCTCGGCTAATATGTATGATATAAATATAATTATTAAATAATAGCCTATAGCACTCAGGAATAATGTAGCTTTCAATCAGTGAAAAAATTTTTGAAATTGGATTATTGGTTCCGGAAATTACCCCCTAGATACAAACTTACAAATTTTACCTCTTTATAATATTAGTATAGAAGTATAGATATAGATGTAAATGGCAGTTTTGAAACGAAGATTTAATTAAATTTAAAAAATAAAATAAGAGGCAGCTGACAAGCGATAGCTTAAAATGATTATTAAATGATTGATATTTAAAAAAAATTGAACCAAGTAAATCAAACATAATTGGGTATTTAATTAAGGGAAAGGGTAGTCAATCAACAATGTAACGTCACAGATGTTTAGAATCAAATGGAATACTTATTAGCATAAATGCAATTTTACAATTACATCTTCGCATTATATTTAATTTCAGTACGGTGATGGAAGTTTTTAAGACAAAGGGTCTTTTACGGGTGTGATTTCATATTTTATTTTTGACCGTTTAAATATAGTTTAATTTACGTCCCGATATCGTAAGCTACGTAAAGTCTTCAGTACCCTGTACCTATACCCACTCATCGCATAGGTCGAGACAGCAAGTTTAATATAAACGTAGCGTGTTCAGCCTGTCAATATGCCCTCATTGTCCGCCATTGAAATGAAGGCTTAATGCCAATGTTAAAGCTGGAAACTTTCTAATAAACTGTTCTGCCGCGCTTCCGAGTTGTCTATAGTTTCCCTCGTTGTTTTTTCTATGTACCTATTTCCTAATGTCTGTTTTGTGTGGGAAGAATCAAGGTGGGGTATTGTTACGAGATATTGACGGTTTTTATACACCATGCAATTTTAGTCGTCTAACAACGTCAGCCCAATTCATGTACTTACCTGTCCATTGACTACTTATCATTCATTAAAAAAACATATATATGAATGAACAAGAAAAGAGCATCTCATTGGATGACAGTCCACGTGGACTGTTTTAGATTGGCTTAAGAAATTTTGTCTCATAGAAAAAGGGGATGGAATGATATACTCGATTCGTGCGCCGCGCCGCGCCGTTGTTTCTTATTGTAATGCATTATTTATTTTTTTGTAGTACAGAGGCCAGCACATCAAGTTACCACAATCTGTCAAATTTCTTTAATAGTATTTCAACTTTATTGCAAAGACATAAGGTTCATCTTTAATTGAGGAAATTTGACAGTTAGGGATAGCTTGATGTGCTGGCGTCTGTACCTATTATATTAATTAATGGTATTAACTTTTTAATCACGCCTATAGGTAATTTATTTCGGATACATTAAGTGGACCACCTTTTAAAGACGACTAAAATTGCACAGTCTCTTTTAGGTATTGGGGTAGGTTTGTAGTAAACATAATCACTATGACTTTGTGCCTAAAATTAAAGCATCCATTATTATTATTTAGGGAGAAAATGTGTGAAAAAGTGCCTTTTTTTTGCGACTTGGAATTTTTATAACCGAAGCATTTTAACATTTGTTGAAATTAAATACTTTGAGATGATATTGAAGCTACAAGATGGCGACAAACATATTCTCTACTAAATATCTTTATTGTTACACGAGACACAAATAATTATAACATCAATTCAGTCCCACACGAAATCAACTCATTCTAACGTGTCTAAATTACGTCTAAAACATAACAACACAGTAAAACTAATATCAAATGCTCTCCATACATTTGCCACCCCATTCGAAGCATCTTAAACCAAATTGTCCGTACTAACGCCCCATATAGTCCCATATATAGTGTACCGTATGATGTAGAATGTCATAGGGCTGTAATTCCTATGTTAATGTTATAACTGAATTGTTTGTTACAGGGACGCGCTATTAGAAGGCATGGTGAGTGATTTTGATTTGAGTTTTCAATGTCAATAGCATGATGTCTAAAACTTTTTTTAGTCCGTAAATTAGATTACAAAAAAAAATATTGGACACGAATTTTTCCTTTTTTTTACGTAATCCAAAGATTACGCTGATATATTGAGTTGAAATGTGGCATGACGTTTTTTGTTTGATACTGGCATCTCGCAGTTCAACCATAGGGTTGTCTACTGCTTAACCGGACTTGCCTGTGGCTGCCACAGGCATCCACAAAAGAATTTTAGCCTCCAGCCAGGGTTTAGTAAACCTTACAAACTAAGCGTCTACATGCTAAGGGCATCCCCTATGGGGTACGGACCTCGGCTTAGGGCGTCGCTGGGAGAGGACAGCAAGAGGCAAGCTGGATCGGGGGTATTTAAAACTACTGGCTCAGCGGCAACGCGGGCTAGCTCGAGCAGGGGTCGGGGGTACGGTGGTGGACAGGGTCGTCGCGACGTGTCTCGACGGCGAGGACGGAACGACGGGAATCGGTGCCTGTAGGGCTTCCTGATAGTGCTGGTGGCCCGGTTACTCTCTTGGAGGAGAGTAGTGGCATCGTCGGTGGTGGCATGACGTCACATGTGTGTAGTTTTTATACTTACTTGTGACGTAGCGAGCCCCCACTCTCCAACTTTAATGCGTTTTATCTCAGTAATTTTTTGTTAATATGATAAAGAAAAATATGTGTCTAATATTTTTTTGTTATAAGATTGACGGACTAAATATAATTTCTTTTTTTTTATCCAGGCATCATCCCTATTTAAGAAGCTGTACGGAACTAAGGACCCTATTGGGTTCTCGACTGTAAAATGCTTGTCTATTAATTGGTAATGTTTATGGCAGAAATTCAAGTTCTGCTCTGATGGGGACTGCCCACTGTGGGCGTTGGCAGCACTGCATGCGTTGTCCAGTCTACCAGCCACGCTGTTCAGGACCTTACTGCAGCATGTTATGGAGGAGCAACCTGTAAGTGATCCCATCCAAAACCCAGGCGTGCAGGAACATCGATGCTAATCTGTTACCATGGGTTCAGTACTAAATCATCACATGACTCCACCTGCTCTGGGTGGAGCGGACGGGAGTGTCAGACTCTTACTGACTAAAACCCATCCATGTTCCTTCCATAGCCCTATGTGTTCTGGGGTAGCGGTAACCCTTTCGGACAATCCCGCTGATTATAAGCGAGCTTGGGATGGCCCTAAATCCAGAATTGGATTGCAATAACTAGCTTGGTTGATGGATTGAGAGCAGGCTCTGGTCTGGACACCCCTACGTTGATTTTTTTCTTTGATTATTAAATCGGCTGTTTCATACAAAAGCGGAATAACTACACGGTCAAAATGTATGTAACAGATATTTTTTATTAATAGCCGATGAATAATTTTAATGTCGGTCCAGTATCATTTACTGAATCTATGGTAAAGGGTTGCTTGTCCGTCGATGTTCCTTCCCCTCTGAGTAATTAAAAATTGCTAACTGTGTACAGTAAATCTCGTACCTAATTGCTTGAATGTCACTTGCACGGTTTAACACGACCTTCTAATGACGGCCGTTTTTTTAACCGACTTCTAAAAAAGGAGGAGGTTCTCAATTCGACTGTATATATATATGGGGGGGTTGTGTAGGTACCACAACTAAAAAGTGAAAAATAAAAACTTTTTTACAAAAAATAAAACCGACTTCTAAAATAACACTACAAAGTGAAAAATAATTTTGATTTCGGAAGTCGGTGTCTTCGGTTTTGTATTTTCATTTTTTCAAACCGAAGACACCGACTTCCGAAATCAAAATTATTTTTCACTTTGTAAAAAAGTTTTTATTTTTCACCTTTTAATTTTCTAACCATTTCTCATAGTTAGTCGCAGTCAGCCAATCTAAGGTAACTCAACCAAATGGATTAGGAAGACCCCAAAATAGGAATTATTTAACGTTCACAAAAAGACGCGCAATCATTACATTAGCGTGTTCAATAATAAGCGGGATTGTCCGAAAGGATTACCGCTACCCCGGAACATAAAGGGCTAAGGAAGGAACATGGATGGGAAAAAAAGCGTGTTCAATAAGTATATATTTTTAGGAGAGATACGGGAAATATTAAATAACTGTATATAAATATTTACTTAATCCTTAAAAATAAACTCCTTCACCAGATTGTAACAAAATACATTAATCCAACATCGTGTAGCTGTAAGCAGACCGAGTCAGATGTATACGTACTTATACATCTGCGCACGTGACACGTCTTTCCACCCCTTCAACACGTCTTGTAAACTCAATTCTATCATTTTATCATAA
The DNA here is from genome assembly GCA_951799385.1 of Hyppa rectilinea. Lineage (NCBI taxonomy): Eukaryota > Metazoa > Arthropoda > Insecta > Lepidoptera > Noctuidae > Hyppa > Hyppa rectilinea. The sequence goes on from OX637323.1 coordinate 15,159,896, forward strand.
CGTTTCACTTTATTATATTTTATTATAGGTATCTAGGGGTATACATATTTGAATTTCGAACATTAAACTACCTAGGGGCTAAAAGTCAACGTTAATATTTTTAAAAAAATAATTTTTTATTATTATTTAATGGCCATATTTCTAGGTGACCTACCTGATCAGGCAGTCAGTTTTCTAGTCTAACTTTCAAGACAGTTTAGAGTACTTACATTTCCTAATGGGTGCATCGGGTGCAAGGTATGGTTGAAAACATAAGTATTTAGGGAACTCTCAGAGAAATAACTTAGACATTGATTTACGAGTTTGAAAACTTGGTTAGAGAGTGTGTAGTCTAGGTAAGTTTCCGCAAGTTAAAACATGCAATGATGGCTATTAGCTATAGTGGGGTGGAGGCTAAACATGCGGCTGCTTCGATTCCCAGTCGGGCAACCTAGCCTGTAACTATTTATTTGGTATTACATCATGCTTTTTTTTTAAGGGTGAGAAACCATCAGATGACACCTCCCGCTGAAAAGCAGTGTTAGCCTAGTTGTGTGGCCATCGAACTGACAGATCATAGGTCTCTAGCTCGAACCCAAAGTTTAAGATGCATGTGCGTATTGTATAAATGTCACTTGCTTAAAAAAACCGGTGAAGGAAAACATCGTGAGGAAACCGGTATGCTTGAGAGATATATTATCTCAACAGTATGTGAAGCTAAGTCAGAGGCCCATGGGCAGCATAAAAACTGTGACCGGTACCTGTTGTTCGTGGAACACCCTCATTACGAGTTCCTTTCTTATTCCTGTCTATTGCTCGTTGTACACCCTGATTGTATTTGCTTGTATTGTTTGTATCGGTAAAATTTTAAGGTCGGGGTAAAATCGGTTTTCCAAATAGGTCATAGGGGTAACAATATTGAAAAGGTTAGGAACCACTAGGCTAGATCCACACCCTCTAACAAAACCATCCTGTGTATGTTTCCTTAAAAAAATAACATTAGCCACTAGTTCCTTTGTCAATTTTGTTGTATTATACCACACGTTATACCGACTGATGGTCTCGCCCACAGCGCCTTTGACGCCGAGTCGGATAATTGAGTAGGCTTGTGTAGCACTTAATGTGTTATTTGACCTTTTCAGCGGTAATATGTGTTATTTGCATTATTTAAGAAACATTTTGTACACAAACGAAAAATACAATACCACCCTGTATTGTCTGTGTCGTTTATGATCCACGTAACACACTATCAATCTGAAAGTTGAAGGTTCCTTCAAAATCATGCGAATTGTGACTGTGACTCATACATTTTCTTTTGAGGGTGGGAAATCATCAAATGACTTCTCCAGTTCTGGGTGGAGCGGAAGGGAGTGTCAGACTCTTACTGACGGGCTAAGGAAGGAACATGGATGGGTTTTACCAATCCATGTTCCTTCCTTAGCCCTTTATGTTCCGGGTAGCGGTAATCCTTTTGGATACCGCTTATGTGCCTCATACTATGTTCGAGAAATTTGTCTGCGCAACTACGTTAATAACGTAATGAATGTTGTTGAACTGTCAACTTGAAACCCATTGTAAGGGCTTGCACACCAAACTGTGACGTCACATCACAAAAATCTACGAGCTCGACGCTTGATATTATAGGTAGACTTTGGAGTTGCCAGTTCAAATCGCGTCGCATTGCAGTTTTGTGTACAAGCCCTTATTGTGTTACGCTATAACTCCGCTGATGCTACGGCTACATTGTTGCGAACTACACTTCGCGCGCTCTCTCTCGCACACCGCTCAACGTCTCCCCGTACCAGAAAAACCACGAACTATCGCGACAATGTAGCCATTTGAAGTGTAGGTAGACCTTCTATTATAATTGGGCCCGGAGGATCTTAATCTACGAAATAAGGCCTATTTAGTTACATAAGGATCTTATTATCTCCAAAATGAAATAAACACATCTAAAGGGCGAGACAAGTATCCCATCGACCATTTTTATTATGTTTTTTTTCTAATATGTGCAGACGCCAGCCAAAGCCATCAAGTTACCCCAATCTGTCAAAATTCTTTGATAGTCTTTCAACTTTATCACAAAAGCATTAGGTTCATTTTCAATTGGGAAAATTTGACATAGTTAGTTAGTTGGGATAACTTGACGAGCTGGCATCTGTACAATGGAACAACTTATAATGTAGTCCCATCCCAAACTCTCTCTCAAATGCATAATTATTATACTTAATTATTTTTTAATATTTTCCTTAGGATGACGGCATCATGGAAATCCTGAAAGACACAAGCTTATGTAAGTGATCCGCTCAAACCATCTTAAGACAGGGTGTAACCGAAAGGGCAAAAAAAATCAGCTGCTGTCATATCGTAGAAGTTGTTCAGTTTGGTGGTCTGCAGAATATGCTTTTGTATGTAGGTATATGTCACCGTTAGATTGTAAAGATCGTTAGATTACAATCTATCTAGCGAGATTGTAGTAAGATTGTAAACTATCGATAGATTGTGAACCGTATCATTATGATTGCAATTTAAGGCGCTGTCCAAAGCGTACACTGCGTAAAACGTCTAGATTTTCGTCGCAAAGTTAGCTGTATCTGTACATACTACAGGCCAAAAAAAAATACAGTATATAGTCAAATGTATAAAGAAAAGACTTAAACAAAAACAATTCACAGAAGTAGTCTAGTACTACAGAAAAAAAAAATTCAATATGACCACGAAAAAAACTTTTTCGTCTCGAAATTCTCAATTATTTCAGCGACAACCATCATATTTTTTATAACTATAACAAAGGTAATTTCATAGACTAAAGACATATCTAAAAACTTTGAAACCCAGAACTGTATTTTTTTAAATATTAAATAAAAACTGCAAAATGACTAACATTTTGGCAGACATGATATTCAAATAAAATCAAACGCCAAAATATTTTCAACCTTATTTCTATTACTACGATGCACTACGGTCGTATGCTTGTGTTAGGCCGCGCCCAGTCTGCAGCTAGCCGTTGCTAAGAGAGGTCACGTTCTGTTTATTACGCATTCGCTCCTTTATTTCGTTTTTATTTTGTTGATACTTTGTTTAGATATTAGTACCGTAATTTTGAGTGGTCCAAGTCGGCTGGGCCACCTGAGTTGCCTGACGTACAACGCTATAAAATTACGGGCAACCAGAGAGGCCCGAAACGTTTGACCGGTGTTTCTGAACAATGGGAAATAAAAGAAATAAAGTGTTGCGACGGATTTGTACAAGAAAACGACGTAATAAAAGTAAAAAATCTATAGTTTCCGAGTAAGTATTCATTTTTTTTTAACTAATGTAAGTAGGCACAGATGCTAGCACATCAAGCTATCCCTAACTGTCAAATTTTCTCAATTAAAAATGAACCTTATGTCTTTGCAATAAAGTTGAAATACTATCAAAGAAATTTGACAGATTGTGGTAACTTGATGTGCTGGCCTCTGTACCTATTGTATTACCGATCAAATTTTCTCAATTAAAAATGAACCTTATGTCTTTGCAATAAAGTTGAAATACTATCAAAGAAATTTGACAGATTGTGGTAACTTGATGTGCTGGCCTCTGTACCTATTGTATCACCGATCAAATTTTCTCAATTAAAAATGAACCTTATGTCTTTGCAATAAAGTTGAAATACTATCAAAGAAATTTGACAGATTGTGGTAACTTGATGTGCTGGCCTCTGTACCTATTGTATTACCGGTCAAATTTTCTCAATTAAAAATGAACCTTATGTCTTTGCAATAAAGTTGAAATACTATCAAAGAAATTTGACAGATTGTGGTAGCTTGGCGTCTGTACCTATTGTATTACCGACTAATATTACTATCAATCTTCCCGTCGAGGCCAGCCCAGGAAGAGGTGGCGAGACAACCTAGACGCATACCACAAGGGATGGATCGAGGTGGCTCAAGAGAAAGATGTCTGGAAGGATTTGGGGGAGGCCTTTGCTCAGCAGTGGGACAGTGTAGGCTTTTAAAAAAAATGTTATGAAGTGACAGTTTCTTAGTAACCGGAATTCGTAAAAAATAGGCAAATAAAATAAAAACCTATGTTTACGTCTCGCTGCGGCCTTGGCTAACGGGCGCTAATATAAATTATGATTAGCTGTATTATTTTAACGGAGCCCGATCTTTTTTTACCATTCTATATTGTTGCACTAAGCGGTACCTACTGTTAACTTTTAAAGTTTCATTAGATTCGGCAACTAGAATACAGACGTCGTCAGAATACGGCCGCGCGCTGCGACATACGCGAGCGCGGCCATGTGGGCGGAGCTCCGCGCTAGATTTCCCCGCCGCTGCTTCACCTCCTCTAAAACCTAAAGATTAGCTTCTTACCGCGCCTTAACGCATCATTTTTCGCTTGATTGTAATCTATCGATGGGAAGCGGTCAAATTGTGAACCGGCGTAGGACGTTTAAAAAAATGGTTAGGTTAGGTTAAAACTGTGACCACCTACGCACGAGCCGAGCGAGCGAAGCGAGCGGTGCCGCGGCAGCGGCCGGCGAGTGCCAGAAACGACTAGATTATATAGAAAAAAATATGGAAAAAAGAGATTATTTTTATTCAGATTGTAATTTAACGGTTTCACTTCGGTAGATTACAATATAGCGAAGAATAATGAGTCAAATTGCAATCATAATGATACGGTTCACAATCTATCGATAGTTTACAATCTTACTAGATAGATTGTAATATAACGATGTGTACAATCTTACGGTGACATATATACCCTTTCGGTTACACGGGTTACACCCTGCATTTATAATCTTCTATACTTATTTCGCTTACCACCCAGGTTCTTACTAAATAAAAAATACTAGACTGAAATAGAAACCGAAGCCAACATAGTTGGCATAAGGCTACTAAACCTAGGCTCATGATATTCTTGATTTTTATCAAGTAAAAAGTTCTCAGAATTTTGGCTAATGGCATCATACTCTCGTTTGCAGTACTTATAAAATATTTAACGAGTATCTCTAAATATTTATGACTTGCTGGATTATACAAAGTGGAGACTACAATACGACAATAAATTAAACTTCGTATATCTAATGCTATCCCCAGCCTGCATACGAAAATTCAATCAAATATATCCAATAGTTTAGTCACTATAGCTAGTCAAAGATTGACTAAACTCATAGTCGGCCCGTCACTATTTAGTTTGTTTGAAAAAATCACTTTTTAAATTTCGGCGTTAGAATTTATTTGATAAGTCATAAGTAATTTATTTCTTAACAATATTCATTAATTGTGTTGAAAAATATACATTGGAATTAAATTAAATTAAAATTCATTCATTCATTTTCATCATTCAGCAAGTCACCATAAAAAAACAACAATCAATTATGAATTTCAGGTACAATATAAAATAGTAACAAATGTCAAGTACCATTGATAGTACCAAGTGATAGTTCCAAAATACTCCTATTCATCAGCATTGTCAGTGTTTTCATTTATGGTCGTATTGTTTTTTCTTTTTGAATGATATTTATGTACTTGTTCTACTAGCATCCCGCGACGAATGCGCAAGAGCAGCCGCAGTAATCCGCTGGGTAGTTCAGCAATCTTGTGCGTGCGCGTGCACGGGCGCACAACTGATGCGTGACCTTCTCGTGCTGGGTGTACCTCGGACTCACGCCAACGCGCTGGCTGATGCCGTGGACAACTATAAGCCAGAGCACGTGGCAAATGTTCATGCTAATGGATTTATGAGTAAGTTGTGCTGTAATACACAGATCTTTAATCTGTGTATTACATATCTGTCACTTGTGTGTCAAATGATTACTGGGGTGGTTATAGTGGGGTAAAATGCCCACACTAACAAACTAACTAACACTAGTAAAGGTTTTCCCCGCAAACAAAATAAAAGGTACCTACTGCTGCCTTCAAGATGATGCCATGAGGGGCTGACTGGAAAGAGAGGCTTGTTAACTCTGATTTTGGTCACGCGCCAAAAGATTTGTACAGTTATTTGTAGATAAGTGAAAAGAGACCCCTGGTAAAAGATAGGGTTAGCTGAAAAAAAAATGCATTAACCTCTCAAATGTCGTATGAACCCCATAGATTCATAAGAAAAATTTTCTCGAAAGGATAATAAATATAACCGTAAAAACCGTTGAGCTCTTATAAAGAAACGGCTTCTAATTTGCGAAGATCTAACGCAGACCTATCACATGGATTAAAGGATTTTTTGGTTCCGGGGTAGCAGATGTCTGCTAATCGAAGAGTTATGTCGGACTCGTAATCTCTTCAAACCACCAAGATGTTGTACATGTTCTCAACACATTACTTGTGGTGTCTTCATACCTATAGATACATACCGGAATATGTTTTGACTTTGTTACCAACTTCTTCTCTTCCAGTACACAAGCTGACAGACGTATCAGTAACTCCAGGACCTGAAGGAACTGTTGACATGTACACCCTAACCATGCACAGTGACGATGTATTCACGGGAGAACAGAAGAAGAAGGAATTGCTCATAGAGAAGAGCCAGGCCATGACTCTTCTGGAAGAGCTCAAGAAGGCGTATAAGAAGATGGAAGAAATTGATCAGTAGGAGCTTGGAAGAATGGGTTTTATTTTATTTGTTTTCTAGAAAAATACTCGTAAAAAAACATGTTTTTCTAAGCAAAGTTAAGCTGATTTACTGGCAATACCAAATAAATGAGTAGGTAGGTTTGATGGCCATCGGTACATGTTATGTAATTCCTTTATTACAAAAAAAATTTTCACATTGGATAAATTTGATGATAAATGAACTCACAAACTACTAAAATAAAAATTAGAAACCAAAACTACAAACTAAAATATGGCGAAGTATTATTCCTCCGCATAGCTGTCGACTGGAAATGTACCCAAGAGGCAGGCGGCATTGCCACGTTGTAATGTAATGCGTAGCATCTGGACACAGGATGTGTCAACTAGCCGATTAGAGATTTCATTGGGCCGAGGGTTTTAAACTGAAACGGCTCGTAAATTTAATTACCCATAAGGTAAATACCTTCGCCGCTTGATGTTTTCTACAGCTGTAAGAGCAGCGCTAGCATAGCACGCCAAGCCAGGAAGATGGGATAACGCAAGAGTGCAACGCAACGATTACACGATGCGTCCCACATTAAAGGCCTAACCACCTTTAGCGGAAAAAATACATGCCATCGTCGTATGCCAAGCCATTGGTTTTTAAAACAGCTGGAACGCCGATGCTTACAAAAGTTCGTCGGATGATGTCTTTAATGTTCGAGTGCCGCGCTAAGCGCCCCGCAATTCGGCTGCAAGTCAAGCGGCTCATCCCAACGCTTCTGGGAAGATGAACTGTCGGGTGGATTCGGGCAAGTGAGTGTCCAAGCATCCATAGCTGAAATCTCTAAAGATTTTCTAACATTCCGAGTTTATGAGACTTTGTGAAACCCATAGTTTCATCATTTATGTAATTACTCAATGGCCAATATGGCCTTTATGTATTAAATTATAAAACGTAATTAAACTTATGTCTTTATCTTTATTCTGCATTATTTTTTTAATCCTAACCATCTTCAAAACCATATCTTGTAGTCTTAGAGCATTTAACCTAAATGCTCTAAGCTTGTAGTGGCACGTTAGTCTTACTAATGGGCCTCAGGTAAGTACATACGGGCTCCAATGCTCCAGACACCGGAAAAGAGCGACATTAATTCCAGCTAATGAAAAAAAAATACAAATGAAAGCCAGTTAAGTCACAATCCGTCAGTATGTTTTTAGCATTTTTAGTTCAGTTCTTATTATCTGCTGGCTCTCTCAATACAACCAATCTTTTTAAGAAACGCGTACTAAACGTTTTTACCCAAGACGGAAATGTTTATTTATCTACTCTCTGCCACTAGACCAAAGACGTAGTAGCGTTATATTACTTTACTCTATGGGTAGTTGGTTAATCGATCGATTTAAGTCTCTAGCAACACTATATAAACATATCTGTGCTATATATCATCTATACCTATAACTATACCACAGATTCTACAGAATTGTCTGACATTTTTTAGGTTTTTCAGATGTATATTGTTTTATAATATTATTGTTATAAACTGAAATCGATGGTTAAATCATCATGGATATAGCTATTTGAATATTTCTATGAGTGATGTGCTTAGAAAGACACAATCGTTCATGTTATGGTATCAATAAAATAAGTGATGTCGTTTTATAATGTAGGTAGAATGAGTCCGACATATTTGTAAGTTATTAATTTACAGAAGAATCGGATTGGTTTATTAAAAGGTAAGGTTATATTTGTTTATATTTATTATCCGAAAGAACATCTAAATTATCTCACTGAATTTAATCGGCTTTGCGCCAAAAATAGTTGAGCCAAAACATAACCTGAAAATAAATTTTAAACAACACAATTTTTTCAGATGAATATTCTGTGTACTATATGCAGTGATCTTGTAAATCAAGCTGAGAACATATATGTGACAAAATGTGGCCACATCTTCCATCACCACTGCCTCGCACAATGGATCGAAAGGTATTCACTGAATTTATTGTTTAGAAAATTATTTGTATCTTTTTTCTTATACCTGTTCGCTGGCGATGGTTATTTTCTATCTGTTTCTATGGAATTCTTCTAGATGTATGTTTGTATGGGACATGCTTAACGTTTTGTCTTTTCATATAATTAGCTTTGTTATTACAAACATTTAAAACCATAGCACTAAGGAATGTCTTATTCAGATTGCAACTTCTTTTAAATTCAATGGATTAAATTCTTTTGTCTGTGGTACATTGAGGTCTTTTGTAAAGAGATGAATGCAATTTGATGTTATGCTGTAAACAACAAGCAATTTTTTTTTTCTAAAGAAAATATATGTTTGAGTTGAAGCATAATCAGCTTGTAATTTTCCCACTGCTTCCCAGCAAGGCTTCCTTTTTCTCGAAGTAGGAGTGAGCCACAATCCACCATGCAGGGCCAGTGCAAAGTTGAAGTGGTTCCCCATATTTTATTCTTTGCATTCTTACATTGACATTAATTAGGACAGTTAAAACATATTTAATTATCTGTTCCTCATTTCTTCCTGTTGTTATGCGAATGTATTGATATTAACATAAAGCTCAGGATTAGGTTTAAGATATGGAGTTTATCATAACCAGCTAAAAATTTGCATTAGCATTCAGAGTAGTGTTTAAAATAGTTTTTCAAAACTTCTTAAGCCGCTAGCGTCTCGAGATATAGGCCTCTCTGAAGGTTGGAGAAAAGTCCAACCATTGACGTGCCTATACATAAATTCTAGGGACAATAAAATATTTTTTTCTATAAAAAAAATTTGTACCTACCTTACTGCCTGGCAAATAGCAAAGCAATTACAACTAAAATACTCTTCCAGATCCAAAACCTGCCCCCAATGCAGGAACAAAGTGACGGACAAGTGCATGTTCCGTCTGTACCCAACGATTTCCAACGAGAACAGCAATGAAGACCCTGCTACATTACAATCCAGGTTGGACGATGCTCAGCTTCAGCTGCTGCAGCAAAGAGTCAAGTATAAGGAGAAGGAGGAGAAACTGGCTCTTGTTACTGCTGATCTAAAGAAGCAAGAGTAAGTTTTCTTATAATTATTATACTGCTCCCGCGCGGTTTCACCCGCTGCTCGGCTCCTTTTGGTCGTAGCGTGATGTTATATAGCCTATAGCCTTCATCCATAAATGGACTATCCATCACAAAAAGAATTTTCCAATACGGACCAGTAGTTCCAGAGATTAGCGCATTCAAACAAACAAACTCTTCAGCTTTATAATATTAGTAAAGATGTTATGTGTTCAGATATTTACTTCTAGCAGCCTATTGTAAATCATCATAATCATATCAAACCAAGAAAAGAACTTTTTGTGTTATTACTATTTCTTTTGTTGGAGATCGCAAATAAATAAAGGAAACACAAGATTTAGTTTACCCGAGTGAGTGACCGAAGCCTTCATGGTAGATTTGGCTCACTCCCTCTCACAGAGGAGGCAGTCTTTGCTGATTTTTAAGGGAAGTTATTGGGAAATTCTTTCCCTTATTGTTTGAGTATGGGAAATCATCAAATGACTCTACCACTCTTGGTGGAGCGGAAGGAAGTGTCAGACTCTTAGTGACAAAAACCCATCTATGTTCCTTCCTTAGCCCTTTGTGTTCCGGGTAGCAGTAACCCATTCGGACAATCCCGCTGACCCGGCAGGAAATTAGGCTTAATGTGAACTGAACTGCACTTCTAATATTTAAATTAGCCTATTTTTGTGACATGAATCCTGAAACATTCCTTAAAGTAGCCCATAAAGAGGTATAACTCAATATTTGTATTAAACTAACCAAATATTTGCAGTGATCTTCTAAAATCATATGAGAAGCGACTGGTCAGTTTTGACTCGAAAGTTTTATCTCTACGAGAACAATTGGAGTTTGTCAACATTCAGAACAGAGAAATGCAGAGAGTTAGCAATGAGAATGAGGCACTGAAGAAGAATTTGCAGACCTTGAATGGGTGAGTAGTTTATTTTGACAGATTTTTGACATGCATTCATTAGCAAGAAGGGGGACATAACTAAAATAAAGCAATTTGGATAATCCAGATGAACGCGGCAAATAGTATTATTTTTGTTACGAACACGACATTACGCTAAGTCTAAACATGTGATAGCTAGAGAGGTTGTGACTGTATGCTCTCCGCACTTTTACCACTTTATTACTTAAGTCAAGCTTCTCGCAAATGAACGACATTTTGTTGGTCCTATGTGTAAGGTCACAGTTCATTAGAGCCACCGGCATCCACTCCGCACCGCCTCGCCTCCTGCGGCTAGTATTCTTTATATAGACTTGTATGGGTATACCGTCATACTTCAACTCCGTGGCGTCACCGGATCGCCTTGGTCGTAAGCCCTCCACGCGCGGACAGCGAGTGGGGACCACTCGGTGACAACTCGCTGCTCGAATGCTTGCCTTGCGTTCACTCCACTGCGAGTTGCGAGGTCCGCTGGTTGACCGCGTGACGTTTATTGGTGATAACACTGCGTCCACCCTGTGTGAGCTGTGACCTTTAACCAACAAAGGATAATTTGTATTTATAGCCAATTCATGAACTTACCTGTAGCCATAACCAATGTCTAATTACCAAGTTTACTAATGAAATTGAACGCGATCAGCACAAGTAAACGGGGTTTGTGTGCTGATCGCATTTAGTTGAATTGGTGAAATTCGTCTTTAATATACTAACAGATTCTTTGTGTTTCAGTCTGCAAAAAGTGCTGAACGCCACAAGTGATGATGTGGAGCAGATGCTTCATAGCTACACTGATGTGCGAACTATTGCTACGTTCGCCACTGCTCTTAAAAGGTAACAATGTCATGTTCATTAAACTGGTTCAAAAATATCTTTTTAACACGCTTTTATTAGCTCGGGTTGTATCTATGTATGTATGTAACGGAATCTTTGAGCTTAATTTTCACCGGTTTCTAAAAGTCTGATCAACTTGAAACTTTGCACACGTCTCAAGGACCGATGACAATGCAATAATTTGATAATAGTTTCCCATTATCCTTATTACACGCTTTATATTAGCTTCACTTGTATGTACGTTTGTAACCGACTCCTTTAGACGCGATTTTCACGCACTTTAAACGGCCAGATTTCATTCAAACTTTGTAGATTTATCGAGGACCGATGACAATACATTAATTTGAACTAAAAAGTAGGAAATAAAAAATTGTTTAAAAAAACTAAAAAACACGCTTTTTATAGTAAAATTTATTTTCTATTTTTTAGGTCAGTTTTGACCTAAAAAATAGAAAATAAATTTTACTTTTTAAAAAGCGTGGAGAGCATGGTGGTGGTGAATATTATCTTAAAAAGTGCATGTGCTTGTGCTTGTACAGAGAAGCCCATTGGGGTAGGCTTAAAAGTCGTAAGAGTTTACGCTCTACGCACGCCATCCAGGACAAAACACCCAACGTCAAAAGGAAATTGAGGGAAGAGAGGCATCCACCACCTCTCGACTTCGTTAAACCCCTGCAACATTTGCTTCCCCGGAATGATCTGCAGTGGCTTATATTTAAAGCTCTCAATCGACTGTGTACCCAAGTAGGCCGCTGCAGGCACGATTTGTCGAAGTGGGGGATTCTATGTACTATGTTACTTGGTTATGGTTTCCGCACTCAGTCCTTCAGGTGGACCGTTGTGCGTGGGCCATGGAGCCTTCGGTGGTTATTCCAACTAGCCCGCTCCCTCCAGAAGTTGATCACGTCTCCTGGCCTGTGTAGTATACAAGTGATCAACTTCTGGAACACCCAGATCTTTCAGCCTCCATGCAGGCACTGCACAGAGGACTGTCCATTATGTCTATTGTGATGTCCATCAGCTCTCCGCTTGTGTGTGGGCGGTTTCTGCAGCGGGGAATTATTTACCCGCCCATCACCCAATGCGAGTGCGGTGCTTGTGATTAGATAATGGCCCCCGTTTGCTGGAGTGTCCTAAGTGCCGGTTCACCTGCACCTCGGATGACCTAAGGAATGCCACTGATGCCGCGATCAATGTGACAACCTCAGTAGGTTGTCACATTGATCGCAAATTATGATATTGATTGAGCCCAGTGGCTCAATCAATATCATAATTTCGAATCAAAAGAAGTTTGTTCAAATTAGGCTGAGAATTACCACTATTGAACGTCAAATTTGCGTAAGCATTATCGTTTGCATTTTCCCATGGAATGGTGCAGCCGCGGTGAAGCGTCGGCCAGTACTGCTCCTGTGTTTTTATTATATTATAATAAAATTAAATTGATTGATTAGACTGTCCCAAGGCCCAAAACACCCGCCTCTCACTTCTAAATAGTTCTTTAACTGAGTCTCAACTGATGTTGCAGAACCTCTCCCTCCATGTAAAATACTGGAATTCAGCTACATCCGGTTAGACTCAAAGCCGACCCCATTATAGTTGTGAACAGACTAGGCAGATTGATTACTTAATCAATGATAAGGTTTATTGTAATTGATGCCAGTCTGTGCTAAACCCGTCTGTGGGATATGCTAAAGCACTAGGAAGTGGTGAAGGGTGGGCGTTTTTGGGGGACTGTCTTATTAGTACGAGATCCGGCTGCAGAATCAGTGCACCCATCGAGTATTTGGTAAAAACCAAAGAACAGTGGCAAACTCCCAAACAAATTTTTGTTGACATTTTTTTTTTGCGTCTGCCTATGAAAAATATATAAAAGTATAGAGTTTGAATTCCTGAACAGTTTTGTCTTCTGTTATACCTACTTTTCTAAGAAGTCAGGAATTAAAGATATTTCAGTTTGAAGTTTTAGAGGTTATGTCTTGTCATCAACAGAAGTTAATCGAACAAGAAATATAAAAATACCTAAACCTACCTTAATATTAAATACAAAATAAACTAGGGGCTGCGTATTCAGAACATTAGGTCTAACAGACGTGCGTAGGTCTGCCAGTCATGGCCTACTTACTTACCTTAGTAGTCTACGTATGTTAGTAGGCAGGTAGTTATCTACTTAAATAAACGTTCAGAAGAATAGGTATTTATTTAATGATCATAATCAACTATCTTGGCAGTTAATTAAAGATTTATTATATGATTCATAACATGGGGAGGTTAGGTCATTGGTCACATTTAGACAAAAAAAAAACTTTTTTGTTTTTAAACATTTATTCCTCATCTTCTCTAACTACAATGTCATCTAGAAAACCTGCAGGTGCCGTGATATTTGGTTGATGTCTGGCCCATCCTAGATACCATACAACAGTCATTGTATGAGCGCAACACCCAACAGTTCGTCTTCCAACTAAACAACTACAACAGTACTCTGCTATTCCTGCTCGACCGGGCACATGATTTTCTATTACTAAATAAACATAATATTGCCTTCTAGAGACATGGCGTGACTTTATTTTACCTCTTATTAAGGTAGTGTCACCACTGCCTCTAAGATTGTATTCACTCAAATTAAGCTGCTCACTACAGACTTCAATCCTGTATCCGCCGTGGAAACGTACATGCTCGCCGTAATACGAACGAGCCTGTCTTATTTGGTACGTTCCCAAGGCGAATAAAATTAAATCCCCATATTCTAAGACAGGAAAGTAAATATTATTTCTGTCCGCAGTAATACTTTGGAAGTTGGATGTTCTCCTATTTAAATTAACAGCTTCAACCATTCTAGCCAAATTGTTTTCTAAATTAATATTTTGTCTAATAATGCTTAATATTTCATTTGCATTTACATTGTCCTGCAGGCGAGCACCAAACTTGTTTATTAAAGCCGCAGCAATTTGAAAGTTTTGCATCATGTGGGGAAGAGATGTATGGAAATATTGTTGCCTAAGTAATTTAAAATCTCTTTTAAAGTAGCCATTGATCACTTCCACCACCCATCTGCAAATGGTAACACAGCGGCTTCTATTTGCTTGAGGTGTAGTTAACTGGTGCTTGCCTTCTAACAATGATTCTGGCATGAATGGTTTGTAGCCACATCCTTCCAATAAAGCAATGCTATCTCTAAAACCTCTATCTAAAATAAAAGCGTCATTATTTCTGAAATACAACCTTAGAGCAGTATTCTCATTACTGAATAAATTATTCATGATTTCAGAGTCTGATGTAGTTGCTTTGTATGGGCCAAAACAATCGACAATGTATCCATCACTGGCAACTATCAAAAATGGTTTGAGGAGATTCCTATATTTGTGTAAAGAATATGTATCTTTTTGGAACATATAATTCGAACTTTTGTTGATATAAATATATGTACCGTCACAAATGACTATGGCGTTATTATCCTGTCCAAACAGCCCATTGGGAATGGTTAAATTATGTGCAATTAATTCATCACGAGTAATATGACTAATGCCAAGATATCTTGATACAATATCTTGGCATAAAATCTCCCGTACTTTGTCCATTAAACCTTCCAATGTTCGACGAGGCACTTGTACAAACCAATGTGTTGCCAATGTGGCAATTCTCTCATCTGAGTCCCCTGTTCTCATCTTCAGCAGAAGTGCTGCCAAACCCAAACTACCTCTATGCAGTTCAGAGATACGAGGTACTTCTCCAATTAATAAATTGAACTTTTCTTTTGAGAATCCTATCCAGTATTCAAATACTCTCTCATCCATATCTTGAATATTCTCAAAGTCAAGCGTGGGACTAAATGCATTAACAAAAGAAAATACATGCTGTATTTGATCTACGTTAAATGTAGATATACTGTTTTCTGAATCATATAATGTATCCCATGAATTATTTGTCAAATGTTGACTGCATACACGAGCTAATTTTGGCAAATAATAATTATGATTATGCAGAACCGTGGCTCGTAACTTGTCAGAGATATTGTGAAATGTTGTGCTGCTGCAATTTGAAAAGACACATGTGTGTGTAGAATTGGCTGCTCGTCTATAATTGGCTAATTCCACTGTTTGTGTTGGCTCAGGTTGGGTTGATGCTGATGGCTGGATCAGATTTTCTTCTGGTTGCAAATTGTCAGTTATGTCCAGTTGAGGTCTGCTTTCATCTTGACGATTCATACGTAGAACCTCTCTTTTTGTGCGTAACCAGCATGCATGGCAAACACGATCTGAAGATGATATCTGAAAATAAAATAGAAAATTAATTGGGACCAAAATTGCTGTCTTATAAAGGGTGAAATGTGAATCAATATTTTACCACTTAAATTGCAAAACTAAACATACCTCTCGGGGTGCCAGTTTGCTCTCTATAATATTCATTATAGATTGCTGCATCTCAGTAGGGTTTTGCCTTAATATGATGTCACTCTGCCTTTGAAGAGTCGAACAGCCACATAAAAGGCACACATTTGTATGCCCCCTCGTACTTGGTCCAGCTTCTTCACTGCCAGAAACTTCTCTTTGCAAGGTATTATTAACTGCAACCATTGCAAGATCTCGGCATGCCTCGCAGACATAGTCATCTTCCAAAATCTAACAACAAATACTACTCTTAATACATTACAATGATTTATTATTTTGTGACCAATGTAATAGATATACTACTTAGTAATTGAAACTTGCCAATTGTAATTCATGATATCTATGGTAGATATGACATGCAATTTGTTCCTCGTTTTTAACTTCTATTTAATATAAAGCTTAAAATGTTGACACAATGTTATTTCATTTCATTTCAAGATTTTAAACAACTTAATAAGCTACAAACAGAAATCAAACACAAATCTTGTACTATACTTGATGTACAGTTTTATGCAATGAAGATAATCAAATACAACGACAAGTTATCAGTGCAGTACATGTCAATAAGCCGGTTGACAATTGAAATGTCATGTTTTTTTCGTTTGGGATGTTGCCATACTCGAATTGCACTACGAAGTCATTAATACGTATTAAAAAAATATGATAGCTATAATCTTAGCACAAGCAATCATTTTTATATTAACATTTGTATTTTGATGCAGAAATGTAGTTCCAAAGTATATTAATGCAATACGTAAAACCAAGCATTTTATGCTATGTGTTAACTTGACTAAGATTTTTATTATACGGCAACATTAAAAGTATAGCTAGCCAAAAGTCATGAAGTTAAGCCAGAAAGAAATAAAAAACAAAGCCATTACCATCAATAACTAGTCAAATAAGCTCTCAATTATGACGATTTTTTTTCCAGACTTGAATAGGCCTTAAGCTTGATTTGATAAAACTTAGAAAATTATTTCGTCGGTATCTATCACGGTGACATACGTAGACGCTTAATAATTTCATCAACAATTATCTCGCCGGTGTTCTTTATACGCATATTTATGATTAGGAGAATATATATCTACCAGGTTGCATTTATCAAACCTGGCTGCTAAGAGGTGCGGCCAAGCGCGCAACGGCAACCGTGATTTTTCAGAGTCTATGTATATTGCCGTGAAGTGGACGTTATTTATTTAAAAAACTAGTTAGTGAAATATATTTAAAAAAATCAATTAGCAATAATTTTATTAAAAATATTAGCGGCCACATTTGGATAGGCAACCTGGTAGATATATATTCTCCTTATATACTATGTAACTTTGACCTTCAAAAAGTGTTGATTTTCAGCCCAATTTGAATAAATGACTTTTGATTTTGTAACATAATTATCATTGAATATCTTGTTTACAGAGCTCTGTGCGACTCAGAGGCTAAGAAGAACGAGTCTCGAGACAGATTGCACGCCGCGAAACAACAGTTCGCGCTCGAGCGGAATAAGGTCGGTGACCTTCAGAACAAAGTAATGTAAGTATTGTATGATGATACCTTACGAAGACTTGGTCAAGGGGCCCGTGACTGAATGATAACAGTCGCCCGGGTCGATCGAAAGTTAAGCTACCCTCGCCGAGGTCGGTCCGTGGATGGGTGACCGTCCATTACATTAAGTCCTTTCCGTGCCAAAAACTATGTCCAACAATTGACCTTGTTCGGTTGAAATTCTGTTGATTTTTATTTAATTCTCTACACTAATATTGTAAAGAGGAGAGACTTGTTTATTTATATGTTTGTAACGATTAAACTCAAAAACTACTGACCGGATCTGGATGTAATTTGGCTCAGAGATAGATAGTAGCCTGGAATAGCACATAGGCTACTTTTTAACCCGACAGGGGCGTTGCTACCGCCGTATCAGCCGTATCAATGATACGGGGCCCCTGGGGTACATAAACCCCTAACGTGTGTAAGCAAAAATTTGTAAAATGTTATCCACAGTGTCACTTAATCTCATGTTTCCCGGGAAAAAAACATATTACAGTACTCCCAAATTAATAATGCACATGCAGATCTCGCTAATTGTCGTATTCCCGGAAACACCCGAATCATTGATTCGTTCGAGTCCTTAACAATGCACTTGCATTTTGCACCTTGTTCGAAAGAAATAGGAGTCAATATCATGTGTACACAATCGAAAACAATTCGGGCGGTCGGCGGCGGTCGGCGGTCAGTCAAAGGTCCGTCAGTCGTCTTGTTATATTGGTGGTGACTGCACGTGTTCTCTTTGTCTGGAATTATATAGAGCTGCTATTACACACCCTTCTTGGTTTTGTTTTCAAAGGTGAATTTAATTTCAACTTTAATTATCTTATTCAAATTTAAATAGGTAATTTTGTAAAATATTTAAATATACTTACTAATATTTTTCACGGTTTTTCAATATTAAAAAATTAAAAATACCTACGTAAAATACATATTAAGTACTAGAAAAAACATATTAAAAATCAGATTTAGGCTTATATGAATAATAGCTCGCTATTTACTTACATGGAATTTATTGAATCAAATTTCGTTACTGATAAATCAATATTTATCTCTTTTAGGACAAAACACATAATCTTACTAAATTATGCATGAAGAAAATGCACTTAACCACTCTATATACATATCGTCTTCTGACGCTCGGGGAATACGACCGTTGCCGAACAGTGGCGAAGATTTCTATGCGCATTATCACTTTTGGAGACCTGTAAGTCGTTGACTGCCACGCAGCAGACACAATAGAAAAACTATTGTTCGCGGCTCAACGGTGACCGCGTTGGCCCTCAACGTATTAAAAAAAAACTGTCATACGTGCCTATAGATTTTTCAATTCAGAAATGAGAAAAGTCTTAAAAAGCATCTCTTTTGCCCCGGGCTAAGCGTGCGTTGGGAACCCCAACTATTTTTACAAGAAATAAAGTATAATGAGGTTTGGGAAAGATAACAAACAATATTTTAGAGAAATTAACAGTATTCTATGTTTTAGAGCTTCTTGCATAACTAATCAATGTACCTACTATTATTTTTGAAGGCTTCATAAGCTTCATTACTATTATTATTATAATTAAAATAAATGAAGAGCTCATTTTTTGTCAAATTTGTGCTGACTCGACTTTTTGAACATAATATTTATGGATATTAATGTATACCTGCCATTGATGCGTTGAAAACAGTATTATGTATAAGTAGTATATTTTTGTTCAACAGTAAAAAGATTAGTGAAAAACATTATAATACTGTTTTTAACAGTATAGTTGGCAACCCTAAGCGTGCGCCCAAAAGTTGGCAATATCCTACATCGTTCATTGCATTGTGCATCGTTTAAGTTCTTAAACGATGCCCCCATTTGAGTACTTAAACGATGCACAATGCAATAACCGATTTAACATTCCACGGAGAGCAATATTTGCGCTTTTAATTTAATTCCGGTTCAACAATAAATATTAATTTTAATTTAATGCAAGCATTTTTTGTTTCTTTTGTGAGATATCTTCTTCATTTGGGCCAGACAAACTAATTTTGATACAGGACCCCTGCAAGATACGCTAAGCCACTGTACTTCGGAAAAATGTACGGTTCCCGTGGGATATTTTCTTACATACACGCGGACGAAGCCGCTGCCAAAAGCTAGTCCTTAAGGCGATTGGTACGGGCTGTTCCCAGCCAATGTCCCGCTAGATGGCGCTGAAGGCTACATTTCTAGTTTATTTGAGTTTTTGCGTAATTGG
This sequence comes from Hyppa rectilinea, assembly GCA_951799385.1. Lineage (NCBI taxonomy): Eukaryota > Metazoa > Arthropoda > Insecta > Lepidoptera > Noctuidae > Hyppa > Hyppa rectilinea. The sequence goes on from OX637323.1 coordinate 15,179,401, forward strand.
AAAACTATTATGTCGTAGGAGTAGTGTTCGCGGTTACTAAATATTATAATTTATTGAAATATGTCATATCATTGCCTTAAAATCCACCCAATTCGGTAAATAGATGTATTTTAACATCTGCCATTGCATACAGGGTCGTTTACACACACAGACGTATACAAAAATGTTTACTAAAATTGAACACTAGATGGCGTGAATGTAAAAAACAAGTTTTCCATTTTTCTGTATGGGTAGACAGAACTTCAGAACACCACCTGCTATGTTTTATATTCTAAAAGATTGTTATAAAAATAAAACTTATATTTGTTGGCGTAAACTATTTTATTGATCAATAATTTTGAGAAATAAATAATGTCAAAATTGATTACAATAAAACGCAGTTTTATTTTATTACATGTTTTTTTATCAAAACATGTATTTGAAGTAGCATAATTATAATATGCTGATCCATGCCTATTCACTCAAAACTAATAACACTAATGATTTGTAACAGTAACAATTATTTCAATATTATTTTAAACATTTCATAACCAACACGTAAGAATAATTCATAAACAAGATACAACAACAAATCTAAAACACTTTATTAGGTGATAATGACCAGGAAGGTGAAAAACATATTTCCGATTTCGACGCACTCAAAAGCTTTTAGTAAAACATAGGTAAGCATGTATGCCTAATGAAGTATTATTTCACCTTCTGATTTTACAGTAAATACAAATAAAAAGAAATATACAGTGGTTATGTAGATTCTAAACAAACTACTACCAAAATACAATTAGAACAAAAATCATTTGACTTGTTGATTTCAGATTCTAAACAAACTACTACCAAAATACAATTAGAACAAAAATCATTTGACTTGTTGATTTCACCCTCTGCCTTGAAACTAGCAGTCAAACGGTCACTCCTATGAGTATTACATATATAAATCATTATCATGCTGTCCTACAGTGGAGATTTCAATCAAAGCAATGTCTTCTGGTGACTTTTGGAATTCTGTTAGCCGTTCTTCACACTGTATTTTCAACTGTGCTTCGTCAATATCAATAGGATCACAAGCTTCGGGTCCATAGTGCTTATCCGGTTGGGATTTCTCTCTTAGAGCAAATAATCGTTTGCGTGTCAAAGATTGCTGTCGTATTCTGCTCTGTTCCTTCCGTTTTATGTACTTTTTAAAATGTGTCCCTGGGCTCTGTGTGGTCTGCTTTTTCCATGCAGTTTCATGCCATTTGTGTCCCTTAGCAAGTGATAGGCCTGAAAACATATTTAAATGTTATATTTAAAAAAAGAAATGTTGCATTATTGCATATAAATTGGAATAAATAAGGGCTGGAGAATGATGATATTCCATCACAATCAAAGAATTTCTTACTGGTTCTAATAATTTCTGACTGTTATTACTGTATATTTACCTGCCACATAAACACGCCGCTGGTAAGAACCCCCTTTTCCTAAACTTATTCGTTTTCCACAGTTGAATTTGTTTATTACGCTCATAAAGTTTTCTGCCACATTTGTTGTCTCATTAGACAAACAACCTGCCTTCAAAGCAATTTTTTCATTGGCTGCATAAATCAGAGCCCACACCTCTGGAGCATTATTTTTCAGACTTTCTACATGATTTTCTTCCTTCTTTTCACTTTCATCTGTTAATGTTTTATTGACATTGCAGTAATAATTCTTGCAGTTTTCATGTACTCCGAATACATGAAGCGGGCCATTTCTCAATTCTGCTGCCATAGCAGTATGCTCACTGCTACACATGATAATTTTCCGTGCTACTAGTGTAAGCTTCATCACCTTCGGCTTCAGAATATTTCGCCCAGAAAGAGGGAGTTTAGTGTTGACCAAGATCTAAAAAGCACAAAATATAAATACAGAATAATATGCTTCACTGATCTTGAATTGACTTTACAAATTTGACTTATTAATTTACCTTGTAGAGTGCACTGGTATAGTTTTTGATAACATGATTCTTGCATTCAATTTTTTTTATTATGTTCCCATATGACACTTTCTCTTTCAATTTTGCATACACAGAGGAGTCTCCGTTACCAATAAAACTCAAATAGCAAAGTTGATGTATTTCTTCACTGTTTTGAAAACCTTCCACAATAATATCTGATTCCATTGCTGTAGATGGTCCAGTAAAATTTTTGCAGCAGTTATGTGCTTTCATATCCAGGTTTCTCCTCTCATAATATTGACATGTATAACAATATTTGTTTCTAACACCAAGAAATTGTCATTTTTAGTTTCTTTACCAATAATGCAGGCCTGGAAATGAAAAGCAACACTTGTAAAAATAATGCACATAGGTAATTAAAATGTCATAAAGAACTAAATTTGTTTTTAGTAAAATATTAACTTACCATACCAGATGATGAATCAAAGTTATGCCCATATGACCTTTTCAACCATCCTCCATCTACATATACAGTAACAAATGGAACACCGTCTGAAGACACATGACCTTTTTGTATTGCAATTGATGTTTCTTGTTGATCAGCTATTTTAATTTCCTCTGTCAAATGTTCAAACCACACACTGCCTAATTTTTTTTCAATACGACAAAATTTGTTAGCTGACATTGTTGGAATATCCATAAGACTTGTTATATGAGCTGCTTGAGTGTAGAAGCTACCAGAAGTGACAGTTGCCCACACAAATGCAGTATTTATTTTATCACTGCTCTCCGTAAAATGCCTCCACGCTTTATCACACATACTGCACTTGAAAATTAATTCACTTCGAAATCCATCAAGTCTTTCACTAACAAATTCAATTTGTGAAGATTCACACATATTTCGATGTCTTTCCATAAGAAATGCCCACTGTATTACATGCTTCAAGTCCACAATGCGATACCCAGATATTCCAGTTAAACATTTATTTGGACCAGGTTCCACAATCATTTGAAATGAATCAATTTCCGGATCAGGTTGCGGCCAATTAATCTCTAAAGGTTCAACCACAGGTTCAGCTGTCACTGTGCTAGTACTACTAGGAGCACTGTAGGTGGCCTCTAAGCGGATTTTCGGTTTTACACGAATATATGTTCTTGGTTGTATATGTTCTGGGTACTGAAAGAAAAAAAAACAAATTGTGATTACCATAATAAAAGTATAATACCTATATCCTAGATCTATTTTCTCCTTTCTCAATATTTCGTAGGTTTTTTTTACGTCATCTTATGGTTTTAGATTATAGCAGCCCACATGACGACCTACTGACCCTACATACACGTAGTGTTCCTTTTACGATCAACAATAAACCATGTTGATACATACATTATAGAGTTATCTAAGACGATTTCTCGTGTTTACGAAGAAGTCGGATACAGAATTAGTTGTATTATGCAGGTTCACTTACCTCCCTTCAGCATAATATCTCCTTCTTCCACTTCGAACTCGTTTCAAAGATTTGCGCGACCCCGAATATTCGTGTTGTCTGTACGACGCCTTGCTTGTTCGAACAGACATTGTAGACGTAATCTAAATCAGAAATATAGAAAAACAAATGAAAAACGAAAGAATAAGTTCCTTTTAGACACTCAGTATTTGAATAAAATAAATATCGTAATTCGTAAGTCACATGCATTGAAAGATCTATCAATCTATTATGATTGAGTTGCGTTCTGAAATAAAATCTAAGAAAATAAAATATAACACTAAAATTTACTTATCTTTATATTTCAATGTTATCTTTATACACCTGGTAGAACTGGCCGACGAATATAGATATATATATTAGATTCAGCGATTTATTTTTAAACAATAAATTACGGAACAAAAAAAAAGGATTGTAAGTAACTGAATTATGTTTGTTTCTGAACGCACCGAGTCGCGCGCCGACATGCACGGAGTACATACCTACTTTGATAAAACAAACTAATAATATTGTGTGTCTGTCTGAAAATTCGGAAAAGCATATTTTGCCAATGTTTGCAAGTTTAATTTTGTGACTACTTTGGTAGTTTACCGATTTATAATAATTGTATATATCGTTGTTTAAAAAATATTCAAACACATTAAAATATGATACACTGATTTATCACTGGTTTCAGTGATGAACTGATGAGTCAATGTTAGCCACAATACTAATCACTTTCGTCATACGTGTGTATGATTGATGTGATTAGCAATGTGGTGATATTTCAGAAAAATCACGGGCCAGTTTGTTGTTTTTAATCCCACCGAAAATATAATTGCGTTATTAGAATAATTAATTACTATACCTACGATAAATTACAATATAGTCTCAAATGCATACTAGAGAAATATTGCAATTTGAATCAATTAAAATGCACAGCATACAAAAATAAATTCTCAACACAAGACATTCCGCGCGCAAATCATAGCGCGTAGCAATGAAAATCAAGAATGTAATTTTATATCGAGTCGACCAAAGTAAAAGTACCTAGACAATACATTGACCTCTAGACTAATAGAGGTCACTGGTCAGGTACCTACATACAAATACAGACAGACCTACGACCACGCTACGAGTTGCCAGTGTTGCTACACAACAATAATGAGTAATAAAATTGTTTACAAAAAAAAGACAAAGATTTCTAAGGTCATTAGTTTTATTTTATTTATTGTAATTTTTTTTTGAACGATTGGAAATGAAATTACTCAATTATTGCAGTTAGAACTTTGATTTATTAGAATTATAAGATAATGAACGCGATCGCGCACGACATCTAGCGCGTCAATGTTTAAACATCGCCTTTCGTTTGCTTGTCAAAAGTCACGCACACTACTGTAGAAGTGTCAAATTTTGCCGGTATTTCACTGTTGTTTTTCTAAGTAAATAATGTAAGTTATTGATTAAAAAGGTCGATCGCGGACACATTTCATTGTAGAGAAGTGATAAAATGATTAGTTTTAATGAAAGAGTGTCTGTGTTTAGTGTATAAATGTATTCAAAAATGTATGGACGGAGGGGCGGTACATCCACCTTAAGATATTTCTATCGCATAAGATGACCATAATTTTGACTGAAATAACAGTCAAAATAACACCCCATTTTCTTCCAGGCATTTAGAAGAGCAACTCCTCGAAGCACAAACCAAATACGATATCCTGAAATCGGATTCAGATCTCGCAGCACTTCAGAGAAAATCGGACCGTTACACTGCTAAACAACGATGCATACTGGATAGCCACCCGACGTCGCCGCCAGAGGATGAAGACCCACATGACTCGGACCACAACTCTAGTATCGTAAGTTTCATTGCTTATCTTATGCAATTATATACACGGAAATAACCAGTCAGGACTTATACCCAAGTTGCCTGTTCTCAATCCATCAACCAAGCTAGTTATTACAATCCAATGCTGGATATAGGTCCATAATCAGCAGGATTGTCCGAAAGGGTTACCGCTGCCCCGAAACACAAAAGGCTAAGGAAGGAACATGGATGGGTTTTGTTCAGTAAGAGTCTGACACTCCCTTCCGCTCCACCCAGAGGGGGCAATGACCCAGTCATTTGATGATTCCTCATCCTCAAAAAAAAAGTTCGCCTATGATACCCGGTTCTTCAGCTTTCACATCAGAAAGTGGAGATATTTAAATGGATATTAGATTGGTAGGCGACGCTTTAAAGAGTTTTGTAACCAATGCAACCTCTTTTGAGTCAAAAGTTGATGTAAACACGCCGAATATATGTAGATAAAAAAAACACTGCTTACCGCTTCGCACCAATTCGCTTCAATTCAAAATAGGAACTGATGCAGTGAACTAAAGCTTCCTAAATGCGCATGTTATCATAAGCAACCATGATATTTTAGATTAATTCATTGTTTAATTATGATAATAAACACATTGTTCATTGGCGCAGACGGAAAATGATAGGGGGACGAATGATTGCGTAGATGATATAAAAAATTTGGAACGAAAGAAAAAAGCGGCCTGGCTGAACGTGTTATGCTCTAAAGCAACGAGGATGAATCAGGCAACTAACGAAAAAGATGATGAGGACAGGAAGCAGAAAAGGTACAACGAAATGAAAAGAAAAATAAACGCTATTAAAAGAATGAGAAGTGTCCAGAAAAAAGAAAGGGAAAATGAAAGGGAGTTCTCTGATAACATCGGGGCCAATGTCAAGTTGTACTGGAAACAGGTAAGGGTGGCTCGCGAGGTGTCAAGAACGTTGAGTGTGAATGTGCAGAGAGCTGGAGATGGAAGCATCGGCATCATACTCTCGCCTTTATCCTTGGTAGTTCGGTGCAACATGTCTTCTCTCCCCTACATCTCTTTCTGTCATCAAATAGAGATGTAACGAGAGAACGAGATGGAAGATGGAAGCTTCCATCATCCATCATCATTCTCTCGCCTTTATCCTTGGTAGTTCGATGCAACATGTCTTCTCTCCCTACATCTCTTTCTGTCATCAAATAGAGATATAACGAGAGAACGAGATGGAAGATGAAAGCTTCCATCATCCATCATCATTCTCTCGCCTTTATCCCTAGTAGTTCGGCGCAATATGTCTTCTTATTCCTGCATCTCTATCGGCCATCAGATGGAGATGTAGAGAGAGAGCGACATGGAAGATGGAAGCTTCATCATCATCCTCTTGCCTTTTTCCCAATTCGTTCGGCACAACATGTCTTCTTTCCCTGCATCTCTATCTGCCATCAGATGGAGATGTAAAAGCAGAACGAGACGGAAGATGGAAGCTTCATCATCATCCTCTCACCTTTATCCCAATTCGTTCGGCGCAACATGTCTTCTCATCTCTGCATGTCTGTCTGCCATCAGATGGAGATGTAGAGAGAGAGCGAGACGGAAGATGGAAGCTTCATCATCATCCTCTCACCTTTATCCCAATTCGTTCGTCGTAACATGTCTTCCCTTCCCTACATCTCTTTCTGCTATGAGATACAGATGTAAAGAGAAAACTAGATGGAAGATGGAAGCTTCATCGTCATCCTCAAGCCTTTATCCCAATTCGTTCGGCGCAACTTGTCTTCTCTTCCTGCATCTCTGTCTGCCATCAGATATAGATGTAAACGCAGAACGAGATGGAAGATGGAAGCTTCATCGTCATCCTCAAGCCTTTATCCCAATTTGTTCGGCGTAACATGTCTTCCCTCCCCTACATCTCTTTCTGCTATGAGATACAGATGTAAAGACAAAACTAGATGGAAGATGGAAGCTTCATCGTCATCCTCAAGCCTTTATCCCAATTCGTTCGGCGCAACTTGTCTTCTCTTCCTGCATCTCTGTCTGCCATCAGATATAGATGTAAACGCAGAACGAGATGGAAGATGGAAGCTTCATCGTCATCCTCAAGCCTTTATCCCAATTCGTTCGGCGTAAGCTATCTCCTCTCCCCTACATCTCTTTCTACCATCAGATAGAGATGTAGGGAAAGAACGAGATAGAAGATGGAAGCTTCATCATAATCCTCTCGCCTTTATCCGAATTCATGCGTCGCATCATTTTTTTTTTAGAACAAGCCTGTTCTTGGCTTCGATCACGCCAGATGGAAAGCGATGGATGAGGTCTATGTCTTCTCTTTCCTTCTCAGTCATCACCCTGTAATGACCCCTTATCTAACTATATCATCTTCCACGCAGTTCATCATACGTTTCTTTGGTCTTCTCCTCCTCTTATAGCCATTCATAATGTGATATAGCTGTGGTATGATAGATTGAGGAATTGAAAGTATGTTTAGTGCTTAGATAGTTTGATTATATAAAAAGGACGACTAAAATGCAAGAAGGGGACGCCCTAGAAGGACATACACTTACTGTATTAGTACCGAGGTTATGCCCGTGACTTCGTCTACGTAGTTTTTTATTGAAGGACTTTTCGGAATTGGATCAGTAGTTTCAAAGATTACTCCCTACATACAAACTTACATACAAATTTTATTAGTATAAATACTCGGAAACAATGTAGCTAGAAAGCTACACTGTTTCCGGGTCTGATCGGATCAGTAAAGGCTTTTTAGAATCGGAGCAATACTTCCAGAGATTACTTTCTTATATAAACAAACATTGAATGTATTGTTCAGTTTCTAGTTTTTATTTTTAATTATTTGATTATATTCTTTTTAGTTTGAGTCTTTTAGTTTTGTTTTTGACTCGACTCTTTGAAGGTAGGCGTTAAAGACTGCGACACAGTATTTTACTAATGCAGTTGTTATCGAACACAGAGTTTCTGTGAACTGAGTTTTTTCGTTTTAATAATTTTAGAAAAATGTTATATTTGCTAAAATATCCTTGATAAGATCAGATGAGCGTTTTAAATAAACTACGTAACGTGTATGAACGTCGATGAAACAAAAGAAGTATAGAAGGCTGTGGTGTTCTGTAGTTTCTGCCTACCCCTTTGGCAAAAAACTTAATGAATGTTTATTAATTTTCAGAATGAGATGGTGAACAACATTGAGAACTCGGACTCCCCTTATTTGAGCTTGAAACAGGGCAACGTGCTATCCCTAGCGGCCTTGCAACGTGCGCCAATGAAATTGCCTGAAAAACCGAAAGTGAGTTTAATATTATTGATTTAAATAAGATTACAAAACACAATTATCGCTTGCTTAAAAATCGGTGAAGGAAAACATCGTGAGGAAACCAGCATGTCTGTGAGAGATACCTCAACAGCATGTGAAGATAAGTCAGAGGCCCATGGGCAGCATACAAACTCTGACACCAGGTTAGTCACTAACCACACGAAAAGAAGAAGACGACAAAACAAACATCATGCATGTATTCCCTAAAGAGTTAGGCAGAGTTGTACAGCCACGACTAATAATATGTATACACCTAGCAATGTTCAGAAGCGATTTTCTCGGCAAAATAACTATTTCAATTTTGAGAAATGTTTGGTAAACCTATGGATGAAGATGCAATGTGTGCATGAACATTTAATTTCATTCAATAATTAAGGAGAAAATTACTTTTGAAATTAGCTAAATGTATACAAATTTTTGCTCGTGATTACAGATGGCTATGAACTTGAACTTCAATGTTATGTATGACATTGAGGTAATCATTCCAAAACTTAACAATCATCTCAGATTCGATAACATGGTTCCGTAAATAAATCAATCATCTACTTTTCCAGACAACAGAGCAACTTTACCTAAACGCAGTCAAGAATGCGACCAAGAAACATATTGGAGAAAAATCAAACTCTAGCAAAAAACACAGCATCTTTCATAAAAAGAGTGGCATGGAGATCTCATCCCTCGATAATGTTCCAACCTACGACGGACTGGGAGGTCACTCGAAGCCAGACGTGTTCCCAGTTCCCAATAGCACTCCAGTCAAAAGTTTCATACCAAAGTTGTCAGCGAAGCATAAACTGAAGCGTCCTAGCCCTGGCAGCCAGGATATCGGAAAAATGCTTAAAAAAGTCAAGGATAAATAAACAGGTGCCCAGGAAGGTCCTGAAGATTGTAAGTACACACCCCTTATTTGTGACAGTTTATATCATGTATCGAATTTTGACTGTCAACAATTTCTTGTGAAGGAATCAGGATGGTAGGCTACAGGTGTGCATAGAGAAAGGTCCATAGAAAGAATAACAGAAAGAAAGAAAAATACATTTTTTGGACAGAGTTGGTGACACAAAAACAAATAACGAAAAAATTATGACATGTTTCTGTGAGTCGTTGAATTTGGGAAAAGAAATCCTGTAGAGATAACCTATGATAACATGGACCGCCAATCCAAAAGTCAAAACGTTTGAAAGTATTTGTGAAAGTAATTACAAAGCGCCACCAAGACTGAACGCATGTTGCTGCCGGCCTCAGTAGCAGGCCGAATACTTTCAACTACATACAAGCTCTTTCCTAAAGATGTGAACCCTGAAATCACGAAAAAAATATGAGCTGTTCCATACATTTTATTGAGTTATGTGCATAAATGTAAGGAACAGCTCATTTTTTTTTTCGCGATTTCAGGCTTCATCCCATAGTAAAAGTTGTTCGCAACGATGAGTACAATGCTCCCACGAAATTCTTAGAGTTAATATTTTAACACCTTTTATAGGTGCGTTCTGGGATTAATGAATTTAAAACTTTGTTCTGTATGTCATGATGATCAGATACTATACCAAGCTTTTCAACATGAACCTTTCTCTATATACATTGTATTATATGGTCATCTATGTATTTAGTGCGTTAGTTACATAACACTAATAGTACGAGTCAACAAATAAAGGGTCACACAACATATATTAATCGTATTTTTGCTTATAAATCCAACATCTAAATGTATTTAAAATCAAACTAAAAAATGTGTAGTAGTATTAAAGCTATAAGCTTATTGGTAATTTTAGTTATGGCCTTATGTATCGTTAAATGTTAGGTATACATCGACTCCGTGTATTGGAACTTAGGCTATAAGAGGGCAAACACCGCTGGAACCGGAATTGCCCAGGCAATCAGCTTGTCCCCTTCCACTAGGCTATGTTTATTATGCATGTATGAATCAAATTACCATTATATTCTAGATACCCACCGATTTTATTAGTATTAGTTTCATAGACTTCGTAATTTGATATAAGCTTTGGTATGAAGTGTGCTACTGACGGTACAGGCATAATACAAGGACTTACCCACAGTGTCATTTAGTGGGATAGTCCGAAAGGGTTACAGCTTTTTTTTTTTTATCCCGGAACATAAAGGGCTAAGGAAGGAACATGGATGGGTTTTAGTTAGTAAGAGTCTGACAATCCCTCCCGCTCTGTGTGGAGCGGAAGGAGTCATTGATTTCCCACCCTCAAAAAAAAATCCTCATGTCATGTGGTCCAAGGCCAGTACCTATAAGGATAAACGCCATTTATTTATTCAACATCACACGGGTGAATAGGTATGCAGGGGTGAATCAGAACGAAACTTATATATGGATTTTAACATTGAAATAATATAGTTTGTTGCCAACCAGAACAATTGATCATTCATTATTATACAGTAAACGCATTACGAGTCCTTTTTAGCCACAAACTATTATTATTCAATGCTTAAATAGCTTTTAAAGTTTCGTCCCATTCACCCCGTTTTACCGTACCCATAGTGCACCCACATTCCGCCAGTTATATTTAAATCTCATGTAATAGGAGGCGAGACTTACCATCAACCGGGCACAAACACACCAAAGCTTATGTTTTTTGCGAAGATATAAAATCACATCATTTTTGTGAGCATGATATTGTTAAATAATAGATGTGCCAACGATATTATAACCATAATAAAGAGTGGATGGGGCATCGACGGAAAGCTGGTTGCCATGGATACAGTTATTCGTTAGTTATTAATCTTTTGAACGCCATTGTAACATACACGTGACAAGCGCATGCCCTGTACGCCAACGACACAAATATGCGACAATGCTTTTGTGTGTGTTTATACAGAGTTGATATGACAGAGGGGCATTAAATTACACTACGTATACTATACGTGTTTAGTATTAACTCGGTACGGTATAAAAATAAAAAGCACCAAAAATGAGGTTTTTATTTTTTAAACAAACTAAATAGCTTACAAATCAGAGTAAAACGCAACCACCCTTTGTAAATAAAACTGACCTTGTAACGCAGCGGCACCGACGCTCGCGCGCCGGAGCGCTGTTAGGAAAGATACATCGTGTTCAAACGAGGCAAAAACTTAAAAAAACATTTGCGACTAACCTACTGCTCCTATTTAATTGATTTTTGGTACAGAGCTTGAAAATGGTCCCTAGTATAAGCTGTTTAAAGGAAAGCCCCTCTGTCGTATCATCTCTGTATAGATATCTTAAAAAATTAAGCTCTCGTACGTATTTCATGACATGAAGCAAATTAAAAGACGCCATGGATATTGGGAAATTCATGATAACAAGAAGAAATAAATTTGTAGCTTGGCGTGGAGGGCACGCGCGTGTGTTTATGCTCTGGCGTACAAAAGGTAAAAAAAATTGCTGTTCCATACATTTTTACTGCTTTTTTTTTAACAGACAAATTTCAACTCATGTAGGTTCTGAATCATGTACGGAATTCATGGCAACCTACTTTGCGACGATGTCCCTTCGACCCTGTATATTTCAGATTATATATATACTATGTTATATAAGTGGCACAATTTTGCATTTATTACTACAACGTTAATAGTATTTCAGTGTCTATTTATTAGATTAGAATCTCAGGGAGGACGACGGTAATATTTTGACTTAACGGGCAACTAAATTGTTTAACTTCCGGCAACAGATTAAAAAATTAAGGTGGTAGACATGCGGGACCTCGTAAAGCTGATATCAGACGATCCTTTGTTAATGTTTGCCTCTCTTCCGTTAATCGTTCCCTTGAAGTGAAACGTGACCAACATGAATCGAAAGTGGAAAATGAGTTCATTTGTTCATTTGTCAATTCAACGACGTTGGATTTCGGCACTCGTCATCTTTGTCTCACTTAGGCGGATCTCATGTCGCATTGGTCTCTAAGAAATCTGTTGATGCCAAACACACGTACACCGCCCGACCGCGCGGTCGAGCGGTGCTCGTTTCTACCGCAAACTGCTCCTACCGCGCGGTCGAGCGGTGTCATGTGTTAATCGCTTCGAAAGCACCCAAAGATCGAAAAAATTATTTAAAGTAGCAAATGAACATTCATTTATATTTATTGTGGAATACTTTGGATTGTGGTACAACGAGTGTGGTACGCCTTTGGGGTGCTGAGATTCAGGCTTTTCGTCTTGGATTAAGTCCCACTCACAGAGTAGAGACCTGAGTCCTGAGTGATTTTATAATAATATTAGATTTGACAGCACACACTTGATCAGTATACCTATTCAAATAGATTCAACAGGCAGCCATGAAAATGACGCTGTTCAGATTATCTGAAGGCCGATTTCTTTATTTGACCTGGTGACCGCTTGATTTTATATTAATTGCCGTGGCCCCAGCGCCCAACTCGTAAAAAAAAAACTTTATTTATGACGAATAGGATCTTCCAATCACATAAAAAACAAAAACCTAAAGAAGATTTTCAGTCGTATTAACACGACTCAGGCGGCACGGGCACGAAAATTTTTTTCGTAATTAATCCGACAGGGGCGGTTAAAAGGTTAAAAACGTTCAAAAAATGTATCTATATTTTTGTACGTTTTTAAATAATAAAATTGCTATTTCCAAATTTCGAAATAATGAATATAAAAACACGCTTAACGAAGTCAAGAGTCACTTAGCCACTCGCGAAGTGGTGTTAACACTTTTAGTTTTTTTACATTGTTCGCATGAAAACAAGTTTCAATGTTGTAACTTTGAATACCTCCCATAATCACAATGTTTTGCGTGCGTTACATTATGCCCTGCCGTCAATTTACACATCAAAAAAATGTAAGTTATATCCCAGCTATAATTTTTGCTCAATGTATATATAGTACGCGTCAAACTTTATGACGGGTCTGAAGTGCGCTACACGCAGTGCAGTACCCCGACCCTCACCCCCGCTGACACGTGAATTAGTTACTGCGCAACGACTCGCCTCTTGTTCAGAGCCGTCATTGAGTTTGAATTGTTCTGTAGGTACTTCGCTTCATATTCAGAATGCGCAGATATGTATTCGTGTTTGATTCGGCACAAAATTTTTAAATTAAATCATTTATTTGCTTGAATATGGGTAGATGATGTGATACGCAACAACAAAAGTATGTTAGTAGATTGTTGAATGATTGTGAATGCAAGGGTGAATCGGAACTAAACTTTAACTAACTAGCTTCATCTCTCTGACTGACCGACACCTTGACAATTCGAAAGTGCCTGTAATTGGTTTATTTGAAATAAATACTTTGAGTTTTGAGTTCTTTATAATCGATTTTAACGTTGAAATTATACAGGGTGTCTGAGAAAGGTGTAGCGAAAATTAAGCGTGTAATACAGACCATCAAACGGAACAAGTTTTTCCTGGGGACCAACATCGTAATTGAAAAAAAAATCTTCCCATACATTTTGTCAAGTAGGTATTGAAGTTTTGTATGAGACATATTTTTTTTACGATGTTGATCCCCGGGAAGAAGTTGTTCCGTTTGATATTCTGTACCACACGCTTACTTTTCGCTAGACCTTTCTCAGACACATTGTATATTTGGACGCCAACAAGGACACTTAATCGTTCAATATAATACAGTAAACATAATTATTAGAACCCTTTTTCACCACAAACTGTATTATTTCACTGTTAAAGTTTCTTTTAAATTTTCGTCTCGTTTTCCCTGTGTCCCTTTTCATCCCATTTTACGGTATGCAAGTATTCAGAAACCGGACTTATAGATAGTGTGTGCGATTAGTTTGATGGCTGAACGATATTTGGTAATATAAAGAGTTCTGTAAGTACACATACTAAGCCTTCTCTAGGGGTGATAGTTATTTTTGATATGGCGATAATGCACTGGATGGAAAGTTGTGGGCAATTCGAGATTTGTTCAGCCATGATAAGAAAGGCGACTAATAAGATAGGCTAGGCTGAAGATTTGAAATGGATTCTGTAATATTTCAGTTGCCATTATTATAAGAAACCGTTGCATTTTAAAATGACGTGGCTTATTTGTATTTGAACTTTATGCGGTTGAGATACAAGTCAAAATGATTAGGTACAGTAAGCCCAATAAATCCTGGTAATTAAAAGCAGATAAACATACCATTATACAATATTTCTTACAAACTGTCATGTAGGTACTTGATACACTTTATACACACTTGTTCGCTAATAAAGAGGTCGGAATTAGGTAGAGTTATTTATGTACTTGCATCGAAATGTTGATATTAATATGGATCTTCCCGGGATTTATAATACAATCAATCCCGTGTGGTAAACAATATTACAAATAAATAATAATAAAAACCTCAGAGATAGATAAGACAAATATAACAAAGATAATTAACATACAATTTTTATTAGTAGGTATTTACATTAATTCACAATACAATTTTTTTTTAGTTACGTTGCCCCGCACTAGGTTTTTTTCCTGTAACGTAGATGCGTTGAAATTGTGTAAAAGTAAATAACTTTTTTATTTAATAAATCACGGGATTCTTCTGGTTTTTATAATTAACTAGCTGACCCGACAGACGTTGTCCTGTCTTAACTATGATACCTACTGCAACGTAATAAAACCACGGTTGGAGTCTAACTGACTTTATTCGGATCAACTGACACTTGACAGTATTATTAATGT
This sequence comes from Hyppa rectilinea, assembly GCA_951799385.1. Classification (NCBI taxonomy): domain Eukaryota; kingdom Metazoa; phylum Arthropoda; class Insecta; order Lepidoptera; family Noctuidae; genus Hyppa; species Hyppa rectilinea. The sequence goes on from OX637323.1 coordinate 15,194,576, forward strand.
ACCAACCTTACACATCCCCCCAACAAACTCAAAGTATTCCGTTAAAATATATACTTAACAATAACTAAATCTAAACTGAATAAAAGAATAAGTATGTATTATAATCACACGTTGACTAAGTTTAATATTTCTTATTAGACCTGTTGTATGCTCTCTTGGCACGGGCGGAGGCGTCTGGCGGCGGCGGTGGAGGAGTTTGAGGTTCCGACTGAACCCGACCGAAATTATCACCATCCAACGCGTCCCTAAACTCCTCTCCTGAATCGACTACTGGCGACACTGCCTGCGCATCACACATACCCGTCGTGCCAGTCGCCTTCGCTTCTGTAGGTGTCTCTTCACCGTCAGACCCCTCGGTTTCCTCCACTATCGGCTGTGTGCTCGTACGCGATAGTGAATATCGACTTGGACCACGAAGCGGGACAAGTTGGTCGTGGTGCCTACGCCATTCCACCCCTTCCCCTATGTTTATTTTACAAGAAACTGGGCCAGTCACCTCTGATACGTAACCCTTCGCCCACTTGTCCCCTCTCTTGGTGTAATCTCTCGCAAGTACATGGTCGCCCACCGCGAGTGGTTTGTGACGACCGCCGGCGGCCGCCACCTGCCTGTCCTGTGCGGCGCGTACTACAGTCGCCCCGTCCGGACGTAGCACATCGAGCCGCCCGCGCAAGCGACGTCCGAACAGTGCGACTGCCGGCGATACCCCTGTGGTGGCGTGCTCACAATTTCTATATTGAAATAAGAAGCGATACAAAGCAGCTAGCATATCCTGTTTTTGAAAAATAGCTCGTTTAATCGCTTTCTTTACTGTTTTTACGGCATTCTCTGCCTCGCCATTACCTTGGGGTCTGTACGGCGCCGATGTCGAATGTCTTATTCTATTTTTTTGACAATATTGCTTGAATTCTTCCGAGAAGAAAGGCGGACCATTATCGGTCACTAGTTGTGATGGAAGACCGAACCGTGCAAAAATAGACCGTAAAGTGGCAATAGTGACACTAGCTGATGTACTTCCCATGACCACTGTCTCTATCCACTTTGAGTGGGCATCTACTATAATCAAAAATCGTTTACCTGCACAATCAAAAAAGTCAGCATGAACGCGCTGCCACGGGTGTAACGGGTACTCCCATGGGTGTAGCGGAGCGCGCGCAGGCGCGTCTCGCACTGCCCTACACGCGTCACAAGCACGACAAGCGTCCTCTATGTCCCTATCAATATTGGGCCAGTAGACATAATTGCGTGCAATGTTTTTCATTTTGTTCATGCCCAAATGGCCACTATGGATCTCTTTTAAAATATCTGGTCGTAACTTTTGTGGAATTACTACTCTATATTGATAAATAATACAACCACGGTCTGTGAATAAACGTTCTTTACGAGCAAAAAAAACCTTTTCTTCATCACAACTAGGCGATGCCGGCCACCCAAACAACAGGTAACCTAACACTTTACAAAGCAGCGGGTCCCGCTGAGTCTCTTTAGCTACATCATTAAAATCTACAGGTAATGATTCTTCGACATAATGTAAATAATCTATGTGAGTAGTGGGTTGCCGCTCGTGTGTCAGGGGCAACCGTGATAAACTGTCAGCCGGACCGTTATCCGCTGACTTCACAAATTCTATACGAAAATCGTAACCCGCCAGTCGTGCGGCCCAGCGCTGCAGGCGACTGGCTGCCGTCTGCGGAATACCCTTCTTTTCATGAAAGATATATGTCAGGGGTTTGTGATCAGAACGCAAAGTGAACCGCCTACCAAAGAGATATTGATGGTGTTTTGTAATGCCGTAATAAATTGCTAATGCCTCTTTGTCTAGTTGGCTGTAGTTTCGCTCCGCACCGTTTAGCGTGCGCGAGGCGCAACTGACTGGCCGCTCGCTACCATCCTCATACCGATGTGCGAGGACCGCCCCCACACCGTACGCGCTGCTGTCCACCGACAACACGAGCGGCCGCCCCTCCTCGTAATGAGCCAACACCTTATCGCTTAACAATATCTTCTTTGCTTTCTCCATTGCTTGTGCACAACACGAATCCCAATTCCACTTAACCCCTTTACCTAACAGATGGTGCAGCGGGTGAAGCAATGAACTTAAGTTAGGGATAAACTTTCCGTAATAATTTAACAAACCGAGAAAGCTTTTTAACTGTGTCACATCAGTAGGTGCGGGTATATTGGCAATCGCGTCGAGCTTAGCGGGGTCGGGATGCAACCCGTTACTATCAATAATAAACCCTAAATATGTTACACTTTTTTGTAAAAAAGTACATTTTTTCAAATTGACAGTGAGGCCCATCTGACGTAATCGTTCGAGGACAGCCCGTAAGCTGCGCATGTGTGAGTGTCTATCTTTGCCCGTTATGCAAATATCGTCGAGAAATACTACCGTGCCCGGAATGCCGCGTAGTGTCTCCTCCATAATTTTCTGAAATTGCTCTGGTACACAAGATAGACCATACGGCGTTCTCCTATAAGCAAACGTCCCTATATGTGTTGTAATCGCCGTAAATTTTTGTGATTCCGGATCTAAAAGTACCTGTTCGTAAGCATGTCGTAAATCAATTTTAGTAAATTCCTTCCCGTTACTTAAGTTCGCAAATAACTCTTCAATCCGGGGAAGTGGATAAAAATCGCGTTTCAACTTGGGATTAATGGTGATTTTATAGTCACCACAAATCCTGAGTTCGCCATTGCTTTTGACTACCGGCACTATAGGGGTCCCAAAATCTGAGTGCTCGACGCGGTATATGGAGCCGTCCAGCTGGAGCCGCTCCAACTCGCGCTCAACCCGCGCCCGCAGCGCCAGCGGCACGGGCCGCGCGCGCACGTACACACCGCCGCTGTCTACGAGCTGTAACCGTAACGATTTCTTACAAGTACCTAGCTGATTTGTAAACACTTCAGGAAATTCCTTAACCAATTGACTGATTAATTTATCCTCTTCAATAAGTTTATTAATGTTTATTTGTGTTACATTCAAAGCAGCGAGCCAGTCTCGACCTAGTAACGGCCTACTGCCGCCTTTGATTACATACAATCGAACATTAGTAGCCATTACATTATTAAATTTGATATTAACTAAAATATATCCGAGTGGTTCGATCTTTGAGCCTGAATAGCTGCGCAAAATCAAATTATCGGTTTGCAAGGATCTGTCACTAAATAACAACTCATAACAACTATCATTGATTGCAGAAATACGGCTACCGGTATCGATCTCGCACTCTAGCATTTCAGCATCGATCTGCACTCTTATAAAATAAGGTTGGTTACCTTGCCCTGAGGATACCACCATGTTGAAAAAGTCATCGTCTTCGGAATCTTCATCAACAAAATTTTGACGTTGTAACTCAACACTTTTACGATTACGCACTTTCTCACACATCACACGTAAATGGCCGCGTTGATTACAATTATCGCAATTGTAATTCGTGTAACGGCACCTGTTAGCCGGATGACCTTTACCGCACCGCCAACATGCCGTGTCTCCGCGGGCTCCGCCACCGCCTGCGCCTGCGGGCGCCGCGGGCCACCCCGCGCGCTGCTGACGCGCGCCGCTCGCGCTCGGCCGCCGGGCGCGCACCGCGTGCAGGCCCTCGCCCGCCTCGCTGCCGCCCGCGCTCGCGCCCGTGCCGCTGCCAGCGCCCGTGCTCCCCGTCGTGGCTGGGCCGCCGCCGCTTATCTCAGCGTGCCGGTCCGCCGCCTCCAGAGCCAGAGCTAGCTCCACCGCTTTCTGGTAGTTGATCGACCTCTCAGCGAAAATCCTAGATCTCATCACTTCACTCGCGAGCCCCGATACAAATTGATCTCTGAGATCCTCCTCTAGTCGGTTGCCAAAATTACAAGTGACCGCCAGATGCTTTAAACTTTGTAGGTATGCGGTCAACGATTCGCCTGGTCGTTGTCTCCTTTGACGAAAAATGTGGCGTTCTGCAATATCCGACCGTTGTGGCTCGAGGTGAGCTCGCACTAATTCAATTAGCTCATCAAAAGTTTTATCTTCCGGATTAGCTGGAGCGCATAAATCACACATCAAACTATAAGTTGCATCGCCGACCACTGTAATTAACATCGACACTTTCAATTCTGGTTTGATCTCGTTTAGTTTTATGTACTGATTGACACGTCGTACGTACGCCGGCCATTGCTTGGAGGTTAAATCAAATGGTTCGATTTTACCGATTGGCATTGCGAATCGAAAATGGTTTATAATCGCTAAACACAACAAAACTATATTTTTGGTGCACCGTACGCGTAGGTTCTACGTAAAAATATATTTTACGCCGGACTCGTCGCCAGTGCAACGTAATAAAACCACGGTTGGAGTCTAACTGACTTTATTCGGATCAACTGACACTTGACAGTATTATTAATGTACCAACCTTACACCTACCTTACCTGTCCTACCTACCTACCCTACCTACCTACCTACCCAACCTACCTACCCTACCTACCCTATCTTACCTACCTACCCTACCTACCTACCCTACCTATCCTACCTACCCTACCTACCTACCCAACCTACCCTACCTACCCTTCCTACCCCACCTACCTACCTACCTTACCTACCTACCCTACCTACCTACTTACCGACCATACCTATCCTACCTACCCTACCTACCTACCCTACCTAACCTACCTACCCTACCTACAAACATTGTTCCAACAGTGACTGCTTGTAATTCAATATGAACTTTATACAATAGCAATAAAGCTCGTTTTAGTTAGAAAACGTTTGTATGGGAAAAAGAAAAGGGCTGTTTTAAGGGTTTTACCGGCAATTATTCGAATTTGTCTCGCCGTACAAACCATCTTTGAACTTCAACGAACATTTAAAAAAAAGAATTAGTGAAATCGGTCCAGCCATTCACGCGTGATGCCGTGACCAAGGAAAACGGGTTTCATTTTTATATAATTATATAGATTCCGGGATTTGAGGCATATCCACTTTATTCTTTCGTTGTATGAAATCAGTGTATGTAAATAAATAACTCTACCTAATTCCGATATCTGCTAATAACTAGTTTATGTTAGCATTTGTATATTTCTGTTTTTGAAACGAAACCATGTTAATTGTATAACTATTATAATGTTTGTTTTTTGTATAGAGCCGTCAGTGACGCTAAAGCTGTAAATCTTGTTACTATATTAATATGTATTTTTGTGTCATGTAATCCATGTCAGCCTATGCAAGGCTCAACTAATAATTAAGCTCATATTTATTATATCACTATATTATAAGTCATATAACTTTACAGTAATATGTGGCTATTAAACACGCAGGGTTAAATTAGATGGGCAACTATGGATTGAATGGCGCAATTCTATTGGCGTGTTTGACATTAATACGAATGCGGAATTAACTGGATGTGTAAGATAAGGTATTGCCATCATCTTTAGTTTAGTGTTGCCTGCTCTAATATAACCAAGCTCTCATCAATATCCTATAAAAATGTCTGTAAAAGCAAAAAAATCTATAGGCTTTATAATGTTTTAAATGGCCCATCTTACTGTATGTATAAAATAATCATTATAGATACCATTTAGTTCTGTGAACATCGGTGTTTAAAAACATAATGCTAAATATTGTGAATGAATGTTAATGAGTTATGTGTATAGTTTATGGAAATAAGACTGCAAATATCGTGAAATAAAATGAATTGATCGATGATTTTTTGTTGTTTTATTATATTAATTGTTCTTGTGCCGTTGCGAACCCATACATTCGATATAATAATAATAAATAGTTTATTGGTATAACAGCTAGAGTATTAACAAATGTGATTGGACCCTCCTTTTAGGCAGATAGTGCCTGTATTAGGAGAGTCCGCTCTTCCAAACAAGTAGTTTTAAATAAAAAGTGCGAGAAAAACGTGTTCTCTTAAAACTAAACTATTTACTATTTGGACTATTTAAATTACATATTAAATTAAAAATTATAAATTAAAACTAAAAACTAAGAAGACTAACTTACATTGACATTGGTTTTTGCATTAAATTAGATGTGTGTATGTGTGGGTGAGAGATAGTGTGAGTGTGTGCATGAGTGAGAGATAGTGTGAGTGTGTGAATGAGTGAAGAAAGTGTGATGTGTATGTGTTAAGGTTTTATAAGTGTTTCCGTATCATCATAAGTAAGGGTTTGTATCCATTCCATTATGTCTTTTTTACTTTCGTAGTCATTTTTGGGATAAATGTAAATATATTTGTTGATTTTATTATAGAGCGCAGCAGATCGTTTGCTAAATTGCATACTGGCAAATAAAGTCCTTGTCTTGGGTACATTTAATATCAAATCTTTCCTTCTTTTTGTCAGTATGTCAGCATCATAAGAAAGTGACTTATGTTTTTTTAATATAATTAAAATGATAGTTTCCTGACTGAGAGCAAGTTACTAAAACGAAATAGGTCTTCAGTAGGATATCTCCTTTTTTTAAAATACATGCACTTAATAAGTGCGCGTTGTGCCCTTTCCAGTGCTAGAAATTTTGTCTTGGCTGCACCACCCCAAACAGGTATGCAATACGCAAGTACTGACTGGACTAGCGCAACATAAATAATTTTAAGGTAATCTTTTTGATGGTCTTCTGAGTGATTACCGACAGTCCTCGGAACGACGTATCTAAGGGTTCTAAACATCCAGCTTAGCTTCCTAATTCTACTTGCAACCTGCTCAATGTGTGGGTACCATGAAAGCCTCTGATCCACAATAACACCTAAGTTTACATATGTGGTACTTAATATGTGGTACTTTGTTGATTATTGAGCAGTCACAGTTACTGTAATTTCCATTATTGCAACTATGGATTCTTACATTAAAATCTTCCCCTGGTTGTGTACGTTGGCAGACACTGAAGCAAATGTAATTTGTTTTTTTAATGTTTAGTGTAAGTAAATTAGATGATAACCACTTGGCGATTTTCTCTAAGCCTGCTTCAGCACTAAGTTTAACATCCTTCCAAGTATCCCCGGTGAAGACAACAGCAGTATCATCCGCATAACAGAAAATTTGCGCGTTTGCAATGCTATGGTTACATAGGTCATTCACGTAGATAAGGAATAATGTTGGTCCCAGTACGCTTCCCTGAGGGACGCCATATGACGTGTCTGCGTCTTCACTTGTGTACTGACCCACTCTAACCCTCTGTTTCCTGTTATTGAGGTAATCCTTGAAGAGGCCAAGAGGCATTCCACGAATTCCGATACTTTCCAGTTTTCTTACAAGGATTGGGACAGAGACGGTCAAAGGCCTTTTTAGATCTAAGAATGCAGTTACACATTTTTTACCTTTATCAAGCTGTTCGGTTATATGATTACTAAGCGCAGTAACTGCATCTCAGTGGAAAGCCCTCGACGAAAGCCAAATTGTGAGTCAGATAGAATGTCGAAATCTTTAAGGTAAGATAAAAGCCTTTTATTTATAAGTTTTTCTAATATTTTTGAAATAGAAGGTAGAACGGATATGGGCCTGAAATTGGAGAAATTGTCGCTGTCCCCCCCCTTGTGAACTGGTGAAATAATCGCTAGCTTCAAGGAAGTCGGGAAGATGCCCTTACCAAAGTAAAGGTTGGCAAGATGTGTAATTATGGGAACAACCTCTCTACTATATGTTTTAGAAATGCAGTAGAAACATTATCCCAACCGGACGCACTCTCAGATTTAAGACTCATTAGGATATGATTCACTTCAGCGTCGTCAGTATCTAACATTACGAAGGAGTGTAGTTGAGTTCGTTGCAAGCAGTGTGGGTCATCTTGAACAGAGTTTAAAGCTGGCCGGATATTTTGAGCAAGGCTCTTGCCAATGTTCGCGAAATATTCATTAATGTAATTAACTGATTCTAGGGGAGTTAATTTAATATTAAGTAAGTCGGAGTTGCAATTGCTAGGTTTACTTGTATAAGTTATAGTTTTGATGTTTTTCCAAAGTACTTTATTATTAGACACTGATTTTGTAATTAATTCTCTTTCATATTTTCTTTTTAATTTTTTGATTAAATTATTACAGTGATTTCTATATCTAATGTACGTTACTTTTAATATGTCATTGAATGGATCTTTTTTATTATCTTTTTGTAGCTTATTACGATTTTTAATACAACGTAAAATTCCTGGAGTTATCCATGGTTTTATAATGCGCTTACTGTTGGGGATTTTAGTAATAATAGTGTATTTATTAATAGAATCAGTTAATTTATATATTAGTAGGTCAGTTAAATGGTCCGGGTCATTACAAAACAGTAGGTCTGCAGTTTTATTTTCTCTAATGTGATTTAAGGTTTGATCAAAGTCAGTAGATATTTTAATTTTACTGGTAACAAGTTTAGTTTTTAGCTTAGATAATGATAGAAAGGTAGTGAAGTGGTCGGTGATGGAAGTGTGTAATATAGCAATGGAAGCAGATACCTTCTTTTTATTTATTTTGATCATAAAATGGTCTTGTAGTGACGCAGTACCTGTCACAACGAAACCACAAACAGTTCAAGAACTAAGAAGATTTTTAGGAATGATAAACTTCTACCGTAGTTGTTTACCTCATCAAGCCGAGTACCAACACGAATTAAATAAATATCTACACAACAGTAAGAAGAAAGACAAAACTCCGATACAATGGTCTCAAGTAGCAGAACAAGCCTTTGAGAAATGCCGACAAAGCATACTCGAGGCAACGACACTGACTCACCCGATACCTAACGCGCCGCTATGTTTATTTACCGACGCATCGAATACTAGCATCGGCGCCGTTCTACAACAAAAAGTGGACAACGTGTGGAGACCACTGGCATTCTACTCGAAAACTATGAGTGAGACGCAGCGACGTTACAGTGTGTACGATCGCGAATTACTAGCTATGTACACCGCAGTGCAACACCTACGACGACTGATAGAGGGCAGTGACCTAACAATATTCACCGATCACAAACCGCTAACTTACGCGCTGACAAGAACCCCGAGTAGTAGTGATACACCACGAAGAGAACGCCAGCTACACTACATCAGTCAGTTCTGTGCAAAGATTCAATACATTCACGGTGATAAGAACGAAGCAGCTGATGCCTTATCACGCATCGAAGAAATCGACTTTTCACACACTACGATCGATTATAACCAACTTGCTCAAGATCAACAAAATGATGAAGAACTGAAGAGCTGCATGTCTAACCCGAATCTTAAGTTCGCACCTATCACCTTGCCCGGAGGTCAACGACCCATCATATGCGAAACATCAACTGGCAACGTTCGTCCATACCTACCAGCGACTTATCGTTTATCAGCATTCAAAGCGCAACACGAACTTAGTCACCCTGGTGTGCGAACAACAAGAAAAATCATGTCAACAAAGTTTTTTTGGCCAAGTATGAACAGAGAACTTGGTTTGTGGGCGAAATCATGCATCGGTTGCCAGCGTGGGAAAGTTCACCGACACGTTATCAGTCCACTTGGGGAATTTCAAAAATCGTCGCGCTTCGAACACGTTCACGTTGACATCGTGGGACCACTGCCACCGTCTAACGACTACAGATACTTAGTAACAATGATCGACCGCTGCACTAAATGGCCGGAGGCAATAGGTACCTATTCGTGACCGTCACCGCCGACACTGTTGCTAAGGCGATTTACGACGGATGGTTATCGCGATTTGGCTGTCCGTTACGAGTAACTACGGATCAAGGAAGACAGTTCGAATCGTCGATATTTAACGCACTGATGAAGAAGTTTGGCGTCACCAGGATTCGAACTACTGCATACCACCCGCAAGCAAATGGTCAAGTAGAACGCTGGCATCGTACGTTGAAGGCCGCGCTCATGGCGAGAGGCGCCGGCGCACACTGGAGCGAGGAATTACCGACCGTGCTGCTTGGGCTACGTACAGCGCTTCGTGAAGACACACAAGTCAGCCCGGCCCTGATGACCTACGGATCGACACTGAGAATACCGTCAGATTTTTTCGCGCCTACACAGCCGAAAACTGAAGACGTAGAATTCGTCCGCCAGCTGACCGAAACAATGGCATCACTCGCGCCAAGCAGCAAGTCACGTGTCAACAACAGGAGCACGTTTATATACAAGGACCTAGCGACATGTACTCATGTTTTTGTGCGCAATGATACCGTGCGAAGTCCATTGACCCCTCCTTACGACGGCCCGTTCAAAGTGATTCAACGTGAAAGCAAACATTTTACCATACAGATGAGTAGGATATTATTGGGCATTCTACCCCACCTGCCGTTCCTACGGCTCACTCCGTTCGCCTTCGTCACTCTCGGTGTGTTAGAATGCCCAATAACATCCTACTATAACTAGCTCTTCATATCAACCACTTACCTCGATTAACAAAAGCAGATCTACGGTTTAAACTTTGTTTCACTACACTACTTTACTGTCATTCTTTCATAGTTTCACTACACATTTCACCACTACTGAATTTATTCCTAATTTTAATCTACATGAAACGTGGTAAGCTAAACTTCAGGACAGATTGTCTCATGCCTCTCCGCAAAGTTAGAGATAGCGCATTACCACAAAGGTTCAACGCACACTCAGTTTATGCGACCAGATTGGTACCGAGGGCATCTGAAATTTAGAATATCGTATATATTAAACTAAAACTTGGGACAGATTGTCACTATGCCTCTACAAAGTTAGAGATAGCGCCTTACCACAAAGGTTCAACGCGCACTCAGATTATGCAACCAGATTGGTACCGAGGACATCCGAAATTTTAATTTAATTTCGTTTCATATAGATGAAAATTTACACGTTTATTAAACAAGTAAATGCGTCGGCTGTCTGAACCGATGACCTAAACTTCAGGACAGATTGTCACTAGTCTCTCCACAAAGTTAGAGATAGCGCCTTACCACAGAGGTTCAACGCGCACTCAGGTTATGCGACCAGATTGGTACCGAGGACATCTGAATTTTAGGCTACCGTATGCATTAAACTAAAATTTGGGACAGATTGTCACTATGCCTCCACAAAGTTAGAGATAGCGCCTTACCACAAAGGTTCAACGCGCACTCAGATTATGCAACCAGATTGGTACCGAGGACATCCGAAATTTTAATTTAATATATTCACCCAGACGACACTACTTACACGTTAATGAACACGTTACGTCTTCTACTGATGTCTGATTGCTAACCAACCGCACGTCGCGCTAATTAAAAGCTAAGGCTAAAAAGTTAAGGCGCATTTACACTAATATTTACCGTCCGGTGTGTGTAAGTCCGGTCAGTTTCGCCACATTGTATTCTTTCATGAAATACCTGACGCCGCGCGCCGGCGTCGGAATCGACCGTATCAGACAACTATTACGAGTGGGTGTAAATGAGCCTTTACAGTCTGTGAAACTGCAAAATTGCAAGTAGCAATAATTTGCTGCGTATATTTTGTTGTATGTAAGGTATGTGTGTGTGTGTAATTTCCATGGGAACCTTTGTATAATATGCAAGATAAGCACTGCGCTTGTTGCAAACATTGTTTAAATTTGTCTTATACAGGACTTTCTATGTTCATATAAAATAGGTACTTACTTCATTTTCGGTACGGCACACTCATCTTGGAAATTACTTTATTGTAATAATTATGACCTTTATGACTTTGTAGTTACAATAAATAAATATAAAAATATTTTTAATGAGTATTTTTATTGTCTAGGGATTGTTTAAAAATACTATTTATATTATCAAAACTGTAAGATTTCAATATAACTTCTACTTTATTAATATACTACTTATACTTATATTTCTATTATAGTTGATGGATTAATATTTGCAGTTTGACTGCAACATACGTAATAAACTAGTTTTCGTACGCGTATCCGTTCAAAACTTTTCTGCACATATAAATTATTTCGAATGCAAGTTATTGATTGATGACGCTGGCGTCATCCCTATATGATCAAAGTACAGGTTAAGTTCGACTCTGCAAATAGGATTGCGATTTGCTACCAGGGCTATTCCTGGTAGCAAATAGGCTTATGTATATTTCTAGGTTTCAGCTTCGAATCCCTATCGCAATCCCTTTTCCTATAAGTTAATAATTAAATTAATAAATTCGTTCAGCATTCGTTATTACCCTAAGTATTTTAATTATATAAATATACCTAATAAAGTAATCACCAAATATTTGCTCCAGATTTTTTTTTTCACATTAGTCTCAAAAATCTATTATTTTACAACTGTGCATACCTAATGATGTTTTGTTATTATTTTTTAAATAAACAAACATACAGAAATTAAATAAATAGTAGTAAATGTAGTAATCCTATACCTAAGCCAGGTAACTAACGGCACCTTTGTCGGTGTCGGACAAATGCTGGCTTTATATTTCATTTCTCACGATAAAATTGCATTTTGACGGAATCAATATTATGATGTAAATGGACGTAACTGACATAAGTTAGCAATACAATTGTAATGCTTTGATTTAAGGTTTAATTTTGTAATGAGGTTAAATTTGCTGAGATTGTATTTTTCTTTACTTAAATTCGATTAATTTATATGAAAATTCACATTCGCTCGAACGTCTTCTAGTGAAAAGCTCCACTTAAGTTTATTGTCAATTACGAATACCGCATACTTCCATAAAATGTACGTAAGTATTTTAAAAAATAATTATGTTATTTCAGTGTCCTTGTGTTTCATAAGTCGAGCGTTCAATTGTTCTAATCTTATTTACAGACTTTTTTCATTTGAAATTAATTGTTGTCTACTCGATTACAGGTCTGACTCCGAATCTGAATATACACGTCGCGCACCTGAGGTTGCAAAGGTGCAGCCAAAAAAGAAATCTCACAAGCGTAAAGCTTCTGAGAGTACCTCCACCTCGCAATCGGAATCTAAATCTAAATCAAGGTAATTTCTATTATTTCTTGTCTTTAGGTATTTGTGTATTTTATTCCAATAAGAGTGTTATACGTTAGTAGTGGATTTATTTCTATACTTAAAACCAGGAACACAATCCAATGATTCATAATCTTATTCCATTGGTTCTTTTTTGATAAGGTACTTTATTATTTTATTTTTTTACAGTAAAAATCAACAACATGATAGCTCGGACCTCTTCGGCCTAGAGGATAGCGAGCATCGCGCACCAGCAACCGGCAGCGAGGACCTCACGTCCTCTCTCGTGAGCCGAGTCGCTAACGGGAAGTTGCGGCGGGCGGTGAACCTACAAGGTGACTTTTACGTGGAGGTAAAAGTTTATAATAAGTCTGATGCAGCGTCCACGACTCCACTTGAACGGTGGAAAAAAGCCTTAGTGGCACTTAAAGTTCAATTAAACCAAGAAACTCCGCAGTGGGACGCGCTGCAGACATTTATGAGACGGGTTCATGTAGTTTTTCAAGACTCGGAGCCCGTGTTCTACAGTGACAACATAAATATAAAATAATATATTAACTATTATTTTTGTTATCCGTTTATTCTAAGGCTAGGATAGGTTTAGGTTAACTGTAAAAAATATTTGGGACTTTGGGATACCATAGCTTTGTTACAATTATAATTTGTGTCTTTTGTTTGTGTTGTTAATCTAAAACTTGCTCTATTTTACGTGGACCTTAGACCTAATAATACACAAAAAATGCCTTTCTGTACTGTTTGCAATACATCCGTTGAGCGCAGTCAGTGGACAGGTCACCTACGCAGTACTAATCATAAAAACAAAAATATTTCGTATTTTTGCGAAGGCGTTGAAATAATACATGCTGCTTTTCGTAATCGTATAGCTTCGTATAGAATTGCCGATCCGTCTAAGAATTACTGTCCAAAATCATTTTTAAATATTGTTGAAGACAAAATTAAAACTTTAATTGATATGTCCCTTAAAGATCACACTAGTATAAAAGTTAATTTGGAATATTTTGCTATGTTTTTGATGGTTAAAAATGATTGTCAAGAGATGAAATCATTTTCCACAAAAAATTTTACATTGCATCAGAATTATGAATTTACACCATTATTGTCTCAAGTTAAAAACACTTTAGCAAAAAAGATAGAAGAATTTCAAGACCGTGATAGTGGATGGACGTTCTTGTACAGTTCTCATTTGGAAGTCAATGTCAACAAATATCAACCTTTGCGCGGTTCAGGCTTTATCGAATTGCCTGCTGCTATAAAATCGAAAAAAGCATGCGTTAATATACGCAATAACGATGAATATTGTTTTTTATGGTCAGTAGTTGCCGCTTTATATCCAGCTAAAAGTCATCCTGAAAGAGTATCATCTTATCCTGATTTTAGAAACGTGTTAAATGTAAAGGACATATCATTTCCATTAAGTTTGTCAGATGTTGCGCGGTTCGAATTAAATAACCCTAATTTTTGTATTTACATCTATGGTTTAAAAAATAATATCGTCACGGGACCGCTGTACAAACCAAAAGCTTTGAAAGGAATGGTAATTCATTTACTCTACTTAGAAAAGGGCGATTTGTCACATTACTGTTTAATTAAGGACTTGCCACGACTTGTTAAGAGTCAAATATCAAAACACCACGGTAAACTTTACTTTTGTGATAATTGTTTAATGTTTTTTAATTCAAATGATGATCTTAGTTCGCATAGTTGTGGGGGTATTGCCACTGAACTACCTCCAAAGGGTTCCTTTATACAGTTTAAAAATTATAATAGAAAGCAAATTGTACCATTTGTTATATACGCGGATTTTGAAACAATGCTTGAACGGTACGAATCTTGTGACCCTGATCCAACTAAAGCGAGCACTGTTACACGTCAGCGACACGTGCCCGTAGCTTACGGTTATCATATTACGTGTGCGATAGATGAACGCTACAATCGTTACGTTTCATATCGCGGTTCGGATTGTGTACCAAATTTTGTAAAGTCTATCTATAAAGATGCGCAAAAAATTCATAATATTTTTAAAAAATATGTTCCTATGATTTACACCTACGATAATGCTCGCGACTTTGAAAACGCGATAACATGTCACATTTGCGAGCACTTCTTATTCGGTGATAGAGTTCGTGATCATTGTCATTTAACAGGTAAATATCGCGGTGCAGCTCACAGCTATTGTAACTTACAATTTAAATTACCTAAATTTTTGCCTGTGTTTTTTCATAATTTATCTGGTTATGATTGTCACCTTTTCATAAAAGAATTAGGTGAAGCTCCTGGATCTATTAAAGTAATACCTAAAACAAAAGAAAACTATATTTCATTTACAAAGTTTATTCCGATTTCCTCCGAGGAAAGCATACAGGTCCGGTTTGTAGATTCTTTTAAGTTTTTAGGAACCAGCTTAGAAAAGTTGGTCAGTACAATGAAAAAACAAGAGTTTCAACAATTAAAATCTTATTTTCCTGACCAAAACGAATTTGACCTACTTACCCGTAAAGGCATATATCCATACGACTATATGTGTCAATGGGAACGTTATGAAGATACGTGTTTGCCTTCTAAAAAATGCTTTTATAACTCTTTGAGTAATAAACCCATTTCCGACGAAGATTATGCACATGCTTGCTCCGTTTGGTCTGTATTTAATATCCAAAATATGGGTATGTATACAGATTTATATCTTAAAACCGACGTTCTTTTGCTAACAGATGTATTTGAAAATTTTCGTAAAACTTGTAAACGACACTATAATCTGGATCCCGCATTTTATCTAACAGCACCAAGTTTATCTTTTGATGCAATGCTTTTAAAAACCGGAGTTCAATTAGAATTGATAAGTGATGTTGAAATTTTTAGAATGATACAAAAAGGTATTCGTGGTGGTGTTTGTATGTGTTCCAAAAGGCACATTAAAGCCAATAATAAATATTTAGACACCTACGATCCATCCCATCCAGATTCGTTTATCATTTATTTAGACTGTAACAATTTATACGGCTATAGTATGTGTCAATCGCTACCCTATTCTGACTTTAGATTAATGAATAAACAAGAAATAGAACTTTTAAAATTAAACTTAACTGACATCAGTGATACTGCGGAAAATGGTTACATTCTTGAAGTAGATCTAATATATCCAAAGAATTTGCACATTGAACACAATGACTTTCCATTTTGTCCAGAAAAATGTTTACCACCGGGTGGTAAGAACAGAAAACTAATACCCAATTTGTATGATAAATATCACTATGTTATTCACTATGTACATTTAAAAAAATGCTTGCAGCATGGTTTAGTATTGAGAAAAATTCACCGTGCTATTACATTTAAGCAAAGTTGTTTTTTAAAGCAATATATTGATATTAATACTCAGTTACGACAAACAGCAAAGTCAACGTTTGAACAAGATTTTTTCAAATTATTAAACAATAGTATTTTTGGAAAGACGTTAGAAAATAATGAAAATCGAATAGATGTGAAGTTAGTAAACAAGTGGTGTGACTTAAGCAATAAAACAAAAAAGACTACTTGTGCTGAAAAATTAATAGCCAGCCCATATTTTCATACCGCCTCTATATTTTCTGATGATCTAGTAGCAATTCAAATGAAACCTTCGCGTATTATTCTTAATAAACCGATATACATAGGGTTTACAGTATTAGAATTATCTAAGACTCACATGTATGATTTCCACTATTCTATTATAAAACCTTTTTATGGTAACCGAATTGAATTGTGCTATACTGACACAGATAGTCTTGTTTATGATGTGCAGAGTAATGACGTGTATAAAGATTTCAAGGTCCGTTTTCTAAAATATTTTGACACAAGCAATTACGATTTAAACAACGAATTTAACCTGCCAATTATTAATAAGAAGATTCCAGGTCTGTTTAAGGATGAAATGGGTGGTAAAATTATCCAAGAGTTCGTAGGACTGCGCTCAAAATTGTATTGTATTAAAACTTTAAATAAAACAATAAAAAAAGCAAAAGGCACAAGAAAAAATGTCACAGCAAATTTAAACATGTTAGATTATAAAAATGTTTTGTACAATTGCGATGTCATTCGCAAAAAAAATGTACTATTTAGGTCTATAAAACATGAAATATTTACCCAGGATGTAAATAAAGTAGCACTTTCAAGTAATGACGATAAACGGTTGCTATGCGCTGATAAGGTCTCTACTTTGGCCTGGGGTAATACAACTATGTTAATGTAATCCACTATTATAATTTAACTAAATCACTTTTACTATATCATGTATTTTATTGATTGTAAAAATGTAACTGTCTAAATATATGTTAAGAAATATTAGATATGTACTACCAATCAAATTATTATTGATCCTTAATTTTAAGATAATTGTATCCATAATTAGGATTAAGTTTTCTTTGTATATACAAATAAAATTTAGGTACTATTCCATTCAAATATGTGTTTAATTTCTATACCCATTGACAACCCGATCAGACATTCTGCTTGCATTCAATGTGCTGTCCAATTACAAGCATGTTTCAACTTGTTGAAACTTGAAATTGGTTAGCAGTAATAAAGCAAGTACTAAGTAAAATAATATACTTATGTATTATTATAAAAATGTATACAATTCCTGATGAATAAGCGTGCGCCCGGCGCCGGCGCGCGGCATTGAGAAATACGACACTTATCAGGTGTTCGCGCTCGTGAGGAGGTAAGCGCTGTCCACAAGGATACAGGTTCAAACTTGTCGAATTCAACATGAAATTGATTCGCAATATATTGTACAGGCTCTGGTTACACTAGAACATTCATCCATCATAAACAATGTCATTACATTACGCAGTCACTTGTTGGAGTGGTCACATCGGTTCAAAGCAAATAACTCGTAAGTATATTCTGTTCTGTGTATCTTTTATTTCCTTTTTTGTTATACAATTAAATAATATTAATGGCTATTTTGTTTGTTTCAGATCTTCAATAATGTCAGATTCGCCTGATATGGTCTTCTCCCAATACGGCCAAGGTTTCCCGACTCCGAGTTTAAGTTGGCATATCCCAGAAGCACACGGGTCTGCCAATAAGAAGCCTAGAGCAAGACGGGAGTGCCAAAAACGAAAATCACCTGAGCAGTCTGCGTGTCAATCGTACGTCGTAAACAATGAAAAGAAAAAAGGTTTACGACTTATACAAGTGAAAGTTTTGGACATCAGTGAAAATCAAGAACCTGCAAGTGACAATGAGGAGGTGATAGTGATAAGTGCGCAGTATGTAGTCAGTGAACCAGTCGACAATGTTATGGACGAGACAATGTCGTTAATTAACAAAATATCCAAGAAACTCTGCGATGACTATTATTAGTGATATTATTAAGTAAGTAATTGGTATTAGTTATGGCAAGTTATTTTTCTTATTTTTCTGTATTTAAAAATAGTTTATAAGTTATTGTGTAGAATAAGTTTTAAATTTTATTGTAAGTAATGTTGAAATAAATAATACATAAAGTATGTTTAGGTTAGAAAGATGAAATAATTAAATATTATAATTTATAATTGGTAAATAAATGATAAATGTATAAATAAAATAATTTTCTTTCTTATTGTAGAATAATAATTATGCATCACAAATTTGTAAATAGATAAATAAATGTTTTACGTATTAATATCAATTTTGTAAATAAGTAGGTAAATAATGAATCTATTAATAAAAGAATTATCAAATAGGTATTATAAGTTTTTGTTGTAATTCATGTAGCAACTAGGTAAATAGAATTAAGAAAATGTATTAAGAAATCATTACATATTTGTAAATAATATAAAGAATAAATAAAAAATATATTTCTAATTTAAATTACGTATGTTTTTTAAGTAAGTAATTGCTATTAGGGCAAGTTATTTTTCTTATTTTTCTGTATTTAAAAATAGTTCATAAGTTATTGTGTAGAATAAGTTTTAAATTTTATTGTAATTAATGTTGAAATAAATAATACATAAATTATGTTTAGGTTAAAAATATGAAATAATTAAATATTATAATTTATAATTGGTAAATAAATGATAAATGTATAAATAAAATAATTATGCATCACAAATTTGTAAATAGATAAATAAATGTTTTACGTATTAATATCAATTTTGTAAATAAGTAGGTAAATGATGAATGTATTAATAAAAGAATTATCAAATAGGTATTATAAGTTTTTGTTGTAATTCATGTAGCAACTAGGTAAATAGAATTAAGAAAATGTATTAAGAAATCATTACATATTTGTAAATAATATAAAGAATAAATAAAAATATATTTCTAATTTAAATTACGTATGTTTTATTATACATTACATTGCTTGAACTTCAAATTAACTGTAGTAAAATAATGTTTAGCTTACTATTCGTTCCCAGTTCTCATTAATTGTTATAAAAATATTGTATTCAATTATTAGGTACTTGAAATTAAATTTATTTACATGACTTATTTTGCTACATCTAATTTAGAGCTTCATATGGGTGAATCATAGTTAGTTATTAGTAGAGTGATGTTTAAATAAAATAAACACAAGTAGGTTAAAATATTTTTTATTACCAAAATAAATTAAATACAGACATGTTATTGTCAAAATACCATTTCTTAATACATATAGCATTATTCAAAGCACAATTCAGTCTATGATTTACACAATTAAATTCATTAATATTTTTACAATATTTCTTTGTCAATCTTGAAAAATTAGGACATCCTTTTTCACCTATATCTATCACTTCACAGTTATCACATAAGTCTTTGATCCACTGAATTTTTTCTAATCCCTTCGTCATAATTTTTTTATTTTCTAAATAGGGTATAATCACGCGACGAAATTCTTTATAGTCTACGTAGCCCTCACTCCAGTAAATTCCTCTATTTCTTTCTAACCACCTCACCTGCTTTTTTTCTTCTTGGGTTAGGTAATGGAATGAATATGGTGGTTTTACCAAGAACGTTTGTGTATGCTCCTGACTTACGATGGCCACTTCTTTCACAATAAAATAATTGGTCGAATCTTTAAATCCTTGGATTTCCACTATGACGGTATCCGGCTTCATGATAGCTTCTTTACAATATTGCTTAATGGTTTGTATTCAACAATGCAATCGTTGAGAATGAGACAATATGCTGATGTTTGATCTGGTATCTCTGTATCACTCTCAATTTCCACTCTCACATCCACAACCGGCCCTGTCTTTAGATTATCCGCTTGTCTAGAGCAATCGACTACAAACAGCGGTGCTAAATCTCTAAATTGTTTCTCACTTAGTATGGGCTCCGAGCGACGTCCGTAATACGACTGTTGAAATCTGGTGTATTGCTCGTATAATAAAGCGATTCTGTTATTAGCAAAACTCACATTTAAGCTTTCGTATGGAAAATACGTTGAATTAAGATACACTCTAACGTCTCGAATATGACAGTGATCGAATTGAGACATGTCGGAACTTGCATTGTTTTTTCTATTTGTCTGTAGCCCAATAATAATGTATCTTGGTTTTTCTATTTGAGATGAAGTTTTGATGGACCAGGTATGTTTTGTAGTTTTAGGCAAAGCTGGATATTCGTACAGATCCCAATTTCTGTATATCATTTGAAGAGGGCGATCTTTTTCTAATACTTTTAACAAACCAATTTTTTCTTTGTCTGATACTTTAACATGCGGTACGCGCCATATGATTTTGTTAATCTGAACATCATCCACAACTTCGCCAGTATTAAGTTTTACAGCGTTCAAATTAGTATTACTACGTAACAAAATCAGTTCATGTCTACTATTTATCACGACTTTTTTAAAATCTTCAGCAAAACCGAGGAGGTTACGAAGTGGTATAGAAGCAGAAAATCTCCCTCCATGTATATTTTTTATGCCATCAATATTCCAGCCCCAGGCATTTGACATTTTTGATTCACTTTCGTTCATTGAAATGAGTGATTTCATGGTTGTTGTTATACCTGCATTTTTTATTTTATCAATCTCCACTCCATTTAGCTCATACCTAATGTCTTGGAACAAGTAGAGTAGAGCATTGTTCGTGAAATTGATACTAGTAGCTTTGTCCTTCGTATCTTTTTTGCTAACGATAACAGTTCCTTCCAAATATAGGGTGCTAGCTGACGGTAATATGTACAAGTCCTGTTGGTTGATAGGTATGCGGATTTCATCGTTCCTGTTGAAACTCGTTACATAGGGCTTGTAGGAATGAAATTCGATTCCTTCTATAGTATTATCGTATGTTGGAGCGGATAAAACATCTAAGATATTCATTTTAATAATCCGATCGCTCTAAGGAATGCTTTATTGTCCTTAGTTAATTTTATTTTCTTCTTAAAGAGAGGTCTTATTTGAGAGCTAGCTCGAGCAGAACTGATATTCTTTACTTGTTGAGACACATTTTTATTGTAGTCAATCATTTTTTTCTTCTAAGATGCAGATATACCTGCACTTCTTCACCACGTAAATTGATTAATCGTTTGTTTATATCTAACAGTCTGATATGTATGCAGCTTATGTTGTTTTGATTGATTGGAAAGTATATTGCGTTTTTCGGGATTTCTATGATCCTGTATCCAGGTGGCACATTAAGTGCAAATTCGTGAATAATATGACTTGGTTCACCGTTTACATATGAACCGCTTACAATATCACATTCAATCCTGACTACGGTCGTAGGTAGAATGTTGACTGGAGACTGTGACACATGCCATTTATTTGCTTTCAAGATTTGTTTGTTAAATCCTAACAGTCTACTAAAAGAGTCTTCATTGATAAAATTAATGTCTTTTGTACAGAATATTGTAGTTTTTAAAGTATTATTATTACACCGTAGTTTGATCGCTGCATGTTTTATTTCGGATTTTAAATAATCGCAGATATCTTGCAATTCATAAGTGCCTTCCGGTATTTCAATAACTTCATTAAAACCATAATAGAACTTATTATTACTTTTATCAATGTTTGGAATAGAATTAAATGTTGAAAAGTGCAATAACGCACACTCATACTCTCCATCTAGTTGCAATGTATTAGGATAGTATGTAGTTAACACTGACGAGTCTCCAGTTATCGACAAAGTGAGTGACATCTTGCAAATGATTGAAATGAAAGAAAAGCATTTATTTTATAATACATTTTTATTCCAAAAAGTCCACAAATAATTTAAACATAAATGACCACAATTGACTGCGTTAAATTTTTGATATCTTGTGTAGTTATAAAACACATTACAATTTTTAAAATATTGCATCAATTCCATTGGAGGTTTTAAATTTCCATAGCTATCAAAGTATTCACAGTAATTGTGTACTTTAGCATAAGCTACCCAATGCGTTCCTTCGTTCTTACAATCGTCTAAGTTAACGATACCACATTCAATACATTTCGACTTCCGAGGAAGTCGATCCTTCATGTAGACCCCACGAAAATATGGGATGTCACTTGAAAACTTTCGGATGTCTACATTTGTTAGAGGACGATTGGGTAGCATATTTTTCAGTTTTTTGAAGATGTTACAAACAATCCTTTACCACTTTTATATGGCTTAATGTATAAACCCTTGCCCAACACTAAAGCCTCCATAGCTTTATTATGTCGTTCTGTTTCTTGCAAATTTTGTTTGCTTGCTTTGTAATCATTAACGGTTTTTGCAATGCCAGCTGCACCACCAGCTAAAGTTCCTAAAGCTGATAACCCAGCGAAAATTGGAATTAAAGGTAAAACTCCTCCAGTCTTTGGTATAGGTATTACTCGGGGTACTCGAATTCGATGATGAATGTTTGGAAATAACTTTTTTGCGGTTAAGTAAGCTGCTTTAATTAAAGTCTTATTATCTTTGTGTTTAAGTTTCTTAATTTTTGATTTGATTTTTGAAACTAAGCTTTTAAATGTTTTAATACCAGATCCAGACTTTAGTTTCGCTTTCATAACTTTGTTCACTATCCAAGAGCTTAGTTTTTCACCTTTCCCTGCATCTTTTGATTTAAGTCTTTGTTTAGCCATGTTAAGTAGTTGTAAATCGGCTTTGTGACGATTTGATAAGTCTGTATAGTTTGTATACGCAATATCGTGTTGCATGCAAGCTTCGTCTAGCTTATTTACACCTCGGTCACCTCGCGCTAAGCGTTTCTGAAGTTTGGTTCCTGGTCCGCAATAATTGTATCCTGGTAAATGAACTTCGAATGGTAGATTATTTATTATGCTGTTAACTAGTCCACCTCCTTGCATTACTCAAATAATAATGATAGGATTTCAGATGAAAAATGGTTATATAATAATATTATTTCATTATTGCAGCTTTTTCAATCCAACTATTTTCTGCGCTGTTTAGACCTAACCATTTAACATACAATTTATTTCCTTTCTTTCTCAAAACCTTTTCTATCAAATAAACATCAGGATAATTCGATTTTTGTAGTTCTTGTTCGTAAAAAGCTCCTAATATGTTTTGCTTCCGTTGATCTTCTATGTGATAAGTAACTGGTAAGGTTTTATTTATATTTTTTATAATAAATAATTCAGTTGACCAATTAGGAGTGTAACCTTTCTCAAAATTATGTTTGTATTTACTTATACGAACACAATCACCAACTTTGAATTTAGGCTTCCACTGAACTAAATCAAGTTTGTTATTTTTTTTAATATTTTCTTTGATTACTTGTTCATTATTTTTATTCACGTCAACCGGTTTAAATTGAATAGTACGATGTTTTGTGTTGTTATATCTCTTCAATGTATCTTCCAATGGCAGACCTAACCACTTATAGTTTCCATTGAGACTAAAATATTTATATAATTTATTTTTTACAGTTCTAATCAGTCTCTCTACAATTGATGCTTTTTTAGTAGAAAACGATGAGTAATGGTTAATGTTGTGCTTTTTCATAAGCGTTTGAAAAGTGATGTTATAAAATTCAGTTCCCATATCAGTTTGTAAGTTCACAGGATTATTACGACTACTAAGCAATATATGTTCGAATGCACGAGTAACATCAAATTTATTTTTTGATTTTAACGGTTCAGCCCAGGCATACTTTGAGAAGCAGTCAATCACCACTAAGATGAAATTGTAACCTTTGTTATACTTTTTCAGGTTTTGCATGTCCATCAAATCTGCTTGCCATAAGTCGTGGATTCCTTTCAGAATAACAGAACGTCGAAGGTAATTTCTTCGTGCCGCTTTGTGTATTTCATTTACAATCTGCTGTTTTACCATTACGGAGTTTTTTGAAGTAATTTATCTACCTCTGCTTTAGTATAAAACTTATCTTGCAAATGAGTTGAAACCTCTGGTAACCTTGCTTTTAAAGTAGCTTGAACTGTACCCTTTGCATCTTTTATGACTTGAGAACGCAAGGTAGCAATCAGATTATTAACTTCTTTAAACATATTAGCATTCAATCCATCTACATAATCCTTGTTCACACCCAGATTCTTTAATTCTTTTATCGTGTTAGCATTCAATTGATCTACGTAATCCTTGTTCACAGCATCATCAGCTTCTACTGGAGATCTAATTCCTCTCAGTCTTGATGTTTTGATATCGTAATCTCCGTTTTCTGATTTTAACAATGCATTCTCATTAAACTCAAATAACTCTGATAAACGCATTCTTTTGTGTATGTAGTGTCCGAATTTGTCTACGTTCATGTTTAAGGTGTATTGTATCGAGAGGCTGATAGTAAAATAAACACATTTTTAAATATTTATTTATTTATAATTTTACTTTCACGCAATTCTTCAATGATAGATATAATTTCATTATCTAATCCAGTGTTGCCAGCATCTCTAGATGCAATTAATAATTTCAATCTTTCTACTAATTCATTAGGATTATCCCAGTACACTAAATCTACGTTTTTTCTCCACTTTTTTATTAATGGTAGACCCTTTCCCTGAACTGTATTCTTCAGTTTAAAAAGAGGTTTAATAATTTGCATATATTTTTGCCCTTTATTACTTTTTATTGGTTTACTTGGATCGTAGTCTCGACGATGTGCATTTGTATCAAGTAACATCGACTTATAATTTTGCATATCATTATCTGTAACCAAGTTTAAGTCTACATCTTTCTTAAGCAACAACTGTTTTAAACCAGGTGTATTTCGATATTTACGTTCAGCCACGGTAATGTATTGATCGTTGATCGTTATGCAAACAGAACCTAACATCAGTTTCCCGCGGTCTGCTCTAACCCCAAATGGAATACTTATCTACCAACGCTTCTGAAGATACTGACCAGGATGATGTATCATAATCTTGATTCCCTTCAACTACTGATCCATAAGAAGAGTCACTGTTGATATCGGATTCATATTTGTCTTTATCGCTATTATTATCATTACTTTTTGCGCTACCAGTTCCTTCTTTCGGCATAGTTTCGTTAGTAAACGGAACATCAACAAAATCATCACTAGCACCCAGGAGAGCAGTTTGTTTACTAGCATTAGCAATTAGGTTGAGAGGATCTGTAACAGGTTTGAAAACAGATTCCAGTGCTTGTTTATTGTTAATCTCAGTATCTCTCATTTTTCGTACTTTTATCTTTACAGCTTCTGCCGCATCAACAATTTGTCGTTTCAATGATTTTTCCATATTGGTAAAATAGGTCGTAATTGATTTAGCGTCGTAAGGTGAATAATAATGTTTGGCAGGTAATAAGCCTTTTATATGCATTCGTGTTCTTAGTCAAAGACTACAAACGTGTCAAATTTATTTCTATAACATCCTTTGTTTTTGGAACAATCTTTATTAATTACAACATAATTGAACGGTACACTCCATATTTTTGAACACATTTCACGAAATTCATTCCATGTCATGTCAGTGTTGACGTGTTCTTCATAAACATGTCTCATATTTCTTTCATCTTGTTTAAAAAGTACGATTAGGTTTGCGTTGTCTCTTACTAACTGCTTAGGGATTTTACTATACGTCTGATTTAGATAAAAACAATCGATGGACTTGTGTCTCCCCATAGCAAAATAATCACGTATACTACTTTGATTTTCACAAGCAACATCATCAAATACAATTACAGAATTCGGTTTTGCAGTTTGAACACTCAGTACTTGCTCATTTTCATGATATTTCTGAAATGAAACGCTTGGTACTCGTTGCAAGACTTTTTCTAAAAAAACGTACTTGGGTTGTTGCAAGGTTTTCGAATAAACATAAACATTTTGAAATCTTAAACCATTCTCGTGTATAAGAAGACCAATTAATAAATTAGTTTTTCCACAATTTGACGGTCCGCAAATAATGCATCGTACCGATTTAGGTAATAATTCTCCATGACGAAAACCAGTCTCCTGAGAATTAACACAAAGTTTGTTTACATGTAACGATTGTGGTTGTTTTACAAATTTCATGACGACTGCTTGAAACGGCTATATTAATAATGAGTCGATTAATGTATTACATTGACATATATAACTAGTTCCATCGGCTGAACTAGTATTTTACTGCACTCCTATGTATCCTACATGGATTTCATTTATATTATTGGGTATAATACCACACCGAGAGAGACGGAGGCGAACGGAGTGAGCCGATGGAACAATCTGGTCGCATAAACTGAGTGTGCGTTGAACCTTTGTGGTAATGCGCTATCTCTAACTAGTAGGATGTTATTGGGCATTCTAACACACCGAGAGTGACGAAGGCGAACGGAGTGAGCCGTAGGAACGGCAGGTGGGGTAGAATGCCCAATAATATCCTACTCAGATGCCACTCCGAACTGCAGTTGTCTCAATAGACAGACTTAAGCCAGCACACCTATTCAACGAAGAAGAGTTTACCACTACAACATGCGCGCAACAACAAGCACCGCGCTCTAAGAGCTCAACCGACTCAACTACGAGTGTTGAGCCGCGGTCATCGACCCCCAGCGCACCGCGCGATACATATGTGACACGATCCGGCCGCGCGGTGAAACACAACGTACGCTTCGCTTAGGGGGGAGTGATGTAGTGACGCAGTACCTGTCACATGATTACCAGTTACCATATATTATTATACCACCATACATACCTCCGAACCAGTTACCTTGAACCACCTTTTACCTCATACCACCGAACCAGTACCTTACCACGTTTTGACAACCCCGCAAGAAACAGTGAGAGTGAAGCAATCATCATGATAAAGAAATATAAATGTAAACACCGATGCGGCACGAGCGTCATCACAACGCCGCGCCGCACACGTTCGCCGGTTTACTTCGGAAGGAGCTGTTTGTAAGCGCAAGCAGAGCAAGCAGAAAGCATCAGCACCCTCCGCGTCTTCACTGCACACGTCGGGACCTCGCAGATGGACACATGACGCTGACGACACACGCGTCCCGCGGATCGGCAGGCAGTCTTCTCTCGACGGCGGCACCTGGGGGAAAAGGACCGCGCTCGACGCGCGACTCCTATTTATGCTTTCGCGGCTTCGCGGCAAAAATAGTGTCGTGTGCAAAACAGCGCCCCGCGCCCCGCGCGCTTGCCGCCCTTCGGCGCGTCGCTATTGGTCAAAAATGATTGGACAGTAAAACTTGTTATTGTATATAAAGTAGTGTATTTTAGAAATTAAATCAGTCTGTAAAAGTCAGTTATTCAATTCTTTGTGACGAGTTATTATTTCCAAGTACCCATCAACCCTGTGCGTGCCCAACCACTAAAGTCTAAACAGTTGGATTCACGTGTAGGTAAAGTATGTCCAGGTAGTATTCCGTGTAGTGATAACATATTTAAATAGTTTACCCTATTTCTGTATTCGTGCGGCGGCTCAGTGTCTTTGGATTTGAGATTTATGTTAATATCCCCCGCTATAATGATACTTTTATGAGAAGTTAAAGTATTGATGTGAGTACCAAGAGAATCTACAAACATATCCGTGTTTGTGTTGGATGGAGATCGGTACACGCCTAGAATAAAATTATTAAGTACTTCCAACTGTAGAGATGAAGCATGAGTCAGGTTTATTTCTGTAACTTTAGGGTTTAAGTTTTTTTTTACGTAAAGTACTACACCGTCATTTTGATTTAATTGACGAGTGGTTGAAAAAGAGAGATCTAAGTTATCAAGTTGAGGTATAGGTTTATTCGTGTGTAGCCTACATTCGGTTAGAATTATGATATCCGTTTCAACTTTTAATGTTGACAGTAAAAGTGTGAAGTCATCAAAGTTGCAAAAAATGCTCCTTATGTTCTGAGAAATAATGGTCAAGTCGTGTTTACCAATTTTAATATGATCGTGCAGCTCCGTGCAGGCACATTGGAATGCGCGGGCAACTTCGATCTGGTCGATCTCATCTAGAGTTGGAAGGGTGTCACCCATTTGTGTGAAATATAAACTGAATAGACGTTGCCACAAAGTAAATTAGAGATATGTAACGTACAAGCTATATTAAGACAGTAACCACGCGTGCTAGGCTGTCTGAAGCTCGGATTAGAGTACTGGGTTATTTTTAAAGACGTATACAGCATGTTTGTGTAAGTGTGAGTATCAATTGTGTGTATGTGCGTGTTAACATGTGTTATGCTAGTTATCTTTATACATGAATGAAGAAAATACAATAAAAAGTGGAACATTGAAAAATTACACAAACCAAAAGGGTCGCATTTTAGGAAAGATACAGTAAAAAAAGACAATGAGACAACCACAGCAGTATTAATTATACCATAGTAGGGTAAAATATGAAAGTAGTGTGGTTGATTATTCGCTGGGAGTCATTTGGCCCCCATGAGCTTATGTATCTGCTCTTCAGTTCTAATTGGAATGGTGGGCGAACCTTCATCCTTCTTTACGTAGACCTTTCCATAAGCTGTCCAACAGAATTTGTAAGCTCCCGATTTCGTTAGGTCCCTGGCCAGGAAGTGAAGGCGAGACCCTTTAGCTGACAGGTGGTCGCTTAGGTATATCGGTGTGTCTTCCTGTGATTTAAATCCTAAGTGCTTACAGCTCAGTCGAGACTTAAACCAATACTTAAACCAACAAATATTAAAAGTACTCTCACGTGTCCTTGAAGGTGGAGCTTGCGCAATACTTAAACCAACAAATATTAAAAGTACTCTCACGTGTCCTTGAAGGTGGAGCTTGCGCTGGTTAGTCCGATTAAGTACCTGGCGTGCAGAGGTATTACACGTTCCGGCGTTTCAAGTGGCTTGTGGACTTGAACTTCCTCTACTGTTATGCACTCCTATTATTTTGAATGATTTAATTTCTGTATTAATTTACTAAATTGTTTTTAAAACAAGTAAGTACAGAACTAGAGACACGTTAGCACCTTACGGCGGTCCGGGGGAAGAGCCAAGATGATATATCTCATAAAGATAACGACCTCCTCCGCAGTCTCCTGCCCTAAATTCTTTGACTTCACAAGAAACAAAGCAATGTATAGCGAAACTGAAGTGGGGGCAATGACTTCCCAGTCACCGCCGGTGGCGACTGGGAATTTTAATTCCCATTTGCCTCCGGTGGCAATCCCCGCGGGGGCGACTGGGAATGAACGCAGCTTCATAATAGGGGTAAAAGTATGTAATTGCCGTTTAATGGTATTAGGTACTTCGAAATGACATAGAACCTTCTTGGTTTGAGATTTTTGAGTGAAACTTTTTTCACATGCTACCTTAGAGCATTTAACCAATGGAGATGGCAAGCGGCGAATCATGGAACAACTTTTTCGGCCACTTTCTGCGGGAGGCGAGGAAAACACATACCTACAGCAAAACAAGCACACACATACCTATATGCTTCCTATTGCTACAAACGCTCACAAAGAAATTATAGACACACAATAAAAAAACACATACACATTGTCAAATTTGTGCGTATCTTTGCAATTGTCGTACGACAACAAACACAAAGTAATAGTGTTGAGGCACAAGCAATGAGTGGTATTTCATTACATGAATGAATGAATTAAAAGTTCAGTTTTCTTCTCTTGAAAAAAATACGCAATATCATTAGTGTCTGCGAAATTATGTAGGTAGCCGCCAGTAGGTAATCACAAAAGAATTTATAGTGCTATAGAAAAAGAACGATTGTGTTTTTGTATAGTCAATATTTTTTTCTTATTACTCACTAAGTAATATTATATTGTTTACCTGTCATTCTGCATTTAGAATCGGCAATTCGGGATTCATACCCCGTTCTTTAAAACGGGCTTTCAATGTAACGTGTCAAAAAGTAAGAAAGGGTACCTACAGAAGCCAGCTCATCAAGCTACCACTATGTGTCAAATTTCTTTGATAGTATTTCAACTTTATTGCAAAGACTTAAGGTTCATTTTTAATTGAGAAAATTTGACTGTTAGGGATAGCTTGATGTGCTGGCGTCTGTATAATATAAATAATAAAATAAGACAGTCAATCAGATAATTTTTATTATTCTCTTATAAATAACAGCTTTACACGTCCGTTTTATTGTTTCGCAGTCCTGTGTTGCAAACTAAATGATGTCAAAGTCAAAGTCAGATCAGTTATTTCAAATAGGCCCAAGTAAGGCACTTTTGAACGTCAAAATGACAAGAAATAGAATTGATTCTAGTCGCGTCTTCCAAAAGGTAGATTCGTATGGAGAAGAATGGGCAAGAAACTCCACCGTTACTCTTTTAAGATATTATGTGAAGACGATGCACCCAGAATAAAAACACTACACCACAAAAAGTGATAAGTACCTACATGGTGTTTACATATTTACAAACTTTCTAAAAGTTAATAATAATAAATCAATCAATGTCTGAGTTAACGTTAGAATAGTATGGTACAAGTTATATAGAGCATAAGAGTACCTATTGGTTTAATTTTTTGCAGGTAGTTTCTTTATGAGATATCCAGGGTACATGCCTATATAAATGTAGTCGAACCTGGCATTATCAGTAGCAGTTATTATAACATTTCTATAGCATACGTTTAATGGGGAGTATGGGGACTGATTTTTCCGTTGATAAAAAGACATTATTTTAGTTTCTTCTAAATTAATTTTTAATTTATTCATTTTTAGCCAGTTAATAATGCTTTGTAGCGAAGAATTTAAATTTATTTTCATATGTGCTTATATTTTTACATGGAACAATTACTGTGCTGTCATCTGCAAAAACAATAGTTTGAATTTCAGTGCAATTTGATAAATCATCATGTAAATTATGAACAGCAAGGTCTCAAGAACACTTCCTTGGGGAACCCCACATATTGTTGTTCTTGTTGATGACTTGTAAGTTATTTCGGCTTACGTCTTTGGACAAATTCTGTTTATGACAGTCACTTGTTTTCAGTCTGCTAAGTAGGTATGCCTTAATCAATTTCAATACGTTGTTGTGGAATTAGGGGGAAATTCCATAGCGGTCTAATTTGTTCAACATTATATTATGGTCTACATGATCAAATGCTTTTGACATATCCATTAGTATCGTTGTAATAGGTATGTTTTTGTTGACATTTAAAACAATTTTGGAAATTAACTCATTTACTGGTTTATTTATAGTTACTTATATTTTTTCTAAATCCGTATTGATCTTCTGCAAGTATATTGTTTGATTCAAGAAAAGAATATAAGGAATTATACATAACTTTTTCAAAGACTTTAGAAAGTATTGGTATTAAGGCAATTGGGCGGTAATTTGATATGGTATTTTTATCGCCTTTCTTGTAAAGTGGTTTAATTAATGACATTTTTAGTCTACTTGGAAAGTGCCCTTTTTCTATACATAAATTGATGACATATATCTTCTGTACGATACCTCTTTGGTAAGACAGGTTGTCAGACTTTAAGGTTCGAATGACAGCCGGAACCAGCGGCTTAACGTGCTTACCTAGGCACGGAGGGTTCTTGATATGAATGGATGGACACCCATCCACGAAGACAAAGCAAAGACACAACCACAAAGACTCAACGCATGTTGCTGCCGGCCTGCTACTGAAGACGAATTCATACAAATACATTTAAACTCTTTCGTTAGGATGTGACTACAATCATTAAAACAGTAATTTGGATCACATGTTAACGTAGTCTACCTCTACCTGTAATTGTCCTTGCCTGATCAGAAGATGTAAAAAAAAGAGAAAAGGTAGAGGTATGTAGACATAAAGATTTAGGCATCATACTAGACTCATCAGTCATCACTTAACTACAGTCTACAAAGCACATACTTTAGGTGTCTATCTACTTCAATCCAGACTTGGAAAGTTGATCCATGTTTTCAAGAACCTACTACATGCAAATTCAAAGTCAAATTATTTATTTTAAATAGGCACAAGAAAGGCATTTTCGAACGTCAAAATGAACAAGAAATAGAATTGATCTAGTCGCCCCTTCCAATAGGTAGCGCGTAGGTATGTGCATATATTCAAATTCTAAAAAAAGTTTACAGGGCATTATTGCCAGGCGCTTATGTCGCATCTCATGTTGAGGTGGAGCTTCACTTACACTAGCAACATAACACTAGATATTATATTATATTATGATTATCCATTGTTGTTACAGTTCAAAATTTTAGGGGCGAGAACTGTATCTTGATACAGGCTCGGCTTAGCTCAGGCCCAGTTGCTCAATTTCTATTTTGTGCATATTATGTTGAACTACCTACATAAAAAAACTATAGTGCTCACTGTTGTTGTATTGTTGTTCTCTTTAGGGTGTAATAAACTACTTATTATTGATAATAATTTGGCAGAAGCAAGGTCTCACAGTACAACCTACACGAACATATCCGAAAATCATTAATAATAGGGGTTAAAGTCTGAAATTGCCGTTTAATTGTATTAGGTACTTCGAATTGACATAGAACCTTCATGGTTTGAGATTTTTGAGTGAAGCTTTTTTCACATGGTACCTATAAAGTTCTTCTTTTAAAAAAGGTGCAACATTCGATTATAGGCGTTCAGTTGTTTTTTTTTAATTCAGCCTAGACAAGAAAGATGGATACTTCGAAATTTCGAGTTAGTTTTGAATACGAGTTCCGACGCGGAACTAACGCGGCAAAACCGCTCGCAATATCAATGTTGCTTTTGTAGAGGGGACTGCTAATGAACGCACCGTGCGGTTTTGGTTTAAACGCTTTCGTGATGGAAACTTTGATTTGAAGAACGAACCACGTGGAAGACCGCCCACACAGGTGAATAACAATGAATTGAAAGAGATGGTGGAAGCCGATCCGAGCCAAACTACCCAGGAATTAGCGGCATGGTTTAACGTTACCTTACCAACAATATTGACTCATTTGCGTCAAATCAATAAAATAAAAAAATATGAGAAATGGGCTCATGATTTGACTGATCTGCAGAAAGAAACGCGTGTTGAAACTTGTATTGCCTTGTTGAATCGATACAGAAGTGAAGCAATATTGGACCGAATTGTGACATGTGATGACAAGTGGATTCTTTACGATAACCGTAAGCGAAAAATGCAATGGCTGAGGTCAAACGCCGCAACAGTATCCTAAAGCAAAGCTTACTAATAAAAAGGTAATGGTAACTGTTTGGTGGTCTCAGCATGGTGTTATTCACAATAGCTTTCTCCGATCTGGTCAAGCAATAACGCCAGATGTCTACTGTGCTGAACTCCGCAAAATGATAGCAAAACTAACAGTGAAATAGCCCCGTCTCATGAATCGATATTCACCATGATAACGCGAGACCTCATACAGCACGAGAAACCGTTTTAACTCTACAGGAACTTCAATTAGAAACAATTCGTCACCCTCCGTATTCGCCAGACTGTGCTCCAACGGACTACCATTTTTTTCGTGATTTGGACAATTTGCTACGTGATAAAAAGTTTTCTTCTCAGGCGGCAGTACAAAATGCTTTCACATAGTTTGTTGAATCTAGATCACGAGAGTTCTATCGCAAAGGCATAAACGACCTGCCTATTAGATGGCAGCAATGTATAGATAATAATGGCAATTATTTTGATTAAGTAAATATTTTAAAATAAAAAAAAAAAAATTCAATTTTTCAGTACAAATCGGCAATTT
The DNA here is from genome assembly GCA_951799385.1 of Hyppa rectilinea. Classification (NCBI taxonomy): domain Eukaryota; kingdom Metazoa; phylum Arthropoda; class Insecta; order Lepidoptera; family Noctuidae; genus Hyppa; species Hyppa rectilinea. The sequence goes on from OX637323.1 coordinate 15,228,402, forward strand.
CACACTTTAACCCCTATTATGTAGTTTTTTAACACGAAAATATTGTTTTTAGAATACAAATTATTTGCAATTGGAGAATTCACTGTGCTGTGACGTGTGTCTTTGAATGAGGAGTATTATTTCAACTACAAAGTTAAGTTTGTTCTTGGGATAATTTTATTTCATCCTAATAACGGAAGTACGGAACGGAACCCTTCAGAGTACGCACTTAGCCGGTTTATATGTAAGCGCTAACCAGTCTTTTTCCCAGTTAGCGCTCGTTCAAGAAAATTTAACAGACCCATTAGAGACCCAAACCTGCTTGCGTCGGCACTTCGGCAGGCAGTTGTCGCATGGGCGGGCAGTTCTCTCGATTTGTATTCCTCGCGGTAACGAAACCATAGCGAGTTTTAATTTTTCCACTAACGCCATCTATCGAGCATGAAGACAACTTTCAGTTTACTGTGATTTTTATATAATCGTGCGAAAGTAATATGTTAATGTTTTTCACATGTATCTTTGCAATTTGGGATTCTCTATACCGTCGAAGCATCCTATACTCTTATTTGAAGTTCTGAACATGAGGAATGCAATGAGTTTTATTTTTATAAAATCGAAATTGCTTCAAGATACGAGATTGAACTGGTAAACTACAATCTCACTTTTCGAAAGATGAGCTTGTTTTGATATTTTTATTTGTAGACGCGATTTTTTTCAATTAAAAATTAATTTCCTTGTTCTGCCAACCAAAGCCAGAAGAAGAACCTCGAGTTAATATAGTGATGCCCAGATATCTGACTGATGAGATGCGTTCGTTCGGGCGGCACGTGCAGTTTATAGGTTGTGGAACTGACAAAGGGGGGCAGGAGTATACTGACAGTTGTATGACTACTGGTTGAGGTTTTCAAGAAGTTGATGTATTCTTTTTAAGGTTCTGTACCTCAAAAGGAAAAAACGGAACCCTTATAGGGTCACTTTGTTGTCTGTCCGTCCGTCCGTCTGTCAATACCCTTTTTCTCAGGATCGCGTGGACGTATCAAACTGAAATCTATATCTAATACTCAGGTCTACTGTCCCTTGGAGCTGTGAAAAAATCAAACTTCTAAGCCAAAGCAATCAAAAGATACAGCCGCTTATGCCGCAAATTTTCTAAACTCGCACGGGAATCAAAACCTACAGGGTACTTCCCGTGAACTTAGAATCTTGAAATTTGGTACGAAGTAACGTGTTATAGTACAGATAAAGGAAAAATTGGTAAAAAATAGTTTTTTAAGAATATAAAAATACCATAACTTTGATTGTCGTGATGGGTAAACTTTTACTTATATACCTACAGGTTTGTACGGAATCCTCTGTGCGCGAGTCCGACTCGCACTCGGCCGGTTTATTTTATTTTTATTCAGCTTAGGCAAGAAAGATGGATACTCGAACGATGGATGGACGCGGCAGAAACAGCTCCCAATATCAATGTTGTGTTTGCAGAAGGGACTGCTAATGAACGCACCGTACGATTTTGATTTACACGCTTTCGTGATGGAAACTTTTTTTTCGTGATGGCCCTGTTTACATGATGCGTATTTAAAATCCGTAATTAGTTGAAATAATTTACTAAGTTTAATAAAAAGTTGAAGATGTGCATGTGTGGACGATAATCACCAAGTAATATTATTTGTGATAGTCAACATTCAGTGACAAAACTAGTACGGCAAAGTTTCCATGCAAACATAATTCAGTGCTAGTTACATGTAAATAAGAACAACCAGTGTTTTCAAAAAATATCGCCACTGATATTGGAAAACAGTGTACCCAGTGAAACAGTGGTTTTTTAATAACATTTAGCTTTTGGAGTAAATTTGATCATTCACTAGAAAAAGTTACCAAAAATATTCAAAAAGTGGACTTTGGACTGTGTACTACAACTAGCGCCACTCACACTTGTTACAAGTGGATGAACTACGTAGTTACTACTAGCGCCATTACTAACTCTAGCGGAGAGCGGACGAAACGATTTTTGTATGACAATTAACGCCACTATCGCCCGTATTGAAGAGTTGCGGAAGCAGTAGTGTTGCCACATAAAATATTTATTTTCCATTTGGTAGAAATCAGTATCCTACCATGGCTGAAGAAAATATCACATTAAGAAAAAAACCTATGTTGTCTACATCCTCTTCAGAATCATCAATGTTCGCTGCTACGACGATGAGCATGCCCGTAATGTCAAAAAACTGAAAGAAGATATAAGCAGCTTAACAAATAATTTACAAAGTACACACCAAGAAATTGAAAATTTAGTATACCTCATTATGCAATTACAATTAGAATTAGACAAATCAAAAAAGTTAATTTAGGAGAAGTAAGCTGTTCTACACCTAATCATATACGGAAGCCAAAAAAGAAACTAAGACTAAGCAGCCTAACGCTCAACTTTTTATATAAAATTATGTCTAACTTGGACAGAGCACTCCCTGCTGTAGCTTTATACATGGATATTTCAAAGGCACTTGACCGTGTTGATCACAACATCCTCATGAGCAAGATGTATGCATATGGAGTAAGAGGTAACCTTGCGTTTCGCTTGGATCGTCTTGCGGGGGCACTACCGTGCCCCCAGATGTTTACGATCTCTTTAAATCCTACCTCACAAACAGGAAACAGTTCACTGAATTAAAAAAACTAAATCCTGCAACAAAAACTGAAGAAGTTTATGCTTCAGAAACAGGAACTGTTCGAATGGGTATTCCACAAGGCACTATTGTTGGCCCGTTATTCTTCCTCGTGTTTATAAACGATATGCCTCCAGTGATAGATTATGTCACCACACTTTTTGCAGATGATAGCACTGTTTTATTCACAAATGATAATTGCAATAATCTGGAAAATGACATTAATCAGTCTTTGACAACCATAATGAATTGGATAAATAAAAATAATCTTAGTTTAAATATTGAGAAGACGACGGTTATGAATTTCCGAATAAGAACCAGCCATACCCTCGCTTCAAATATTAGATATTAGAGAATTACATACCAGAAACTGAAGTGACAAAGTTTCGTTAAATATTGAAATTGCGCTCTATAGGTTAAGAAAAGTGGTTAACAGGTCGGTGTTGTTAACAGCGTACCACGGGTATGTTAGTTCTACTCTCGCGGCTTAATTTTCAGACAAAGAAAAGTTTTTCATAACTTGCAATACTTTCTTTTACCAGACAGGCTATCTTTAGCTTCAGAGCTTAGAGCATTTAACCTATGGAGATGGCAAGCGGCGAATCATCGAACAACTTTTTCTGCCACTTTTTGCGGGGGGCGAGGAAAACACATACAGCACACTTCTTAAATTTGACAACCACACACAGAGACATGCTTCCTATTGCTACAAACGCTCACAAAGAAATTATAGACACACAGTGAAAAAACACATACACATTGACAAATTTGTGCGTATCTATGGAATTGTCCTACGACAACAAACACAAACTACTAGTGTTGAGGCACAGGGAATGAGTGGTATTTCATTTCATGAATGAACGAATAAAAAGTTCTGTTTTCTTTTCTTGGAAAAAATACGTTTAATGATTAGTGCCTGCGAAACTACGTAGGTAGCCGCCAGTAATCACAAAACAATTTATAGTGCTCTAGAAAAAGAACGATTGTATTTATTTTTATAGTCAATTTTTTTTTTCTTATTTCTCAATAATATTATATTGATTGCATATCATTCTGCGTTTAGGGTCGGCAATTCGGAATTCATACCCCATTCTTTAAAACGGGCTTTCATTTATATACACGTGTCAAAAATTTAGAAAGGGGACAATATCAATACATAGTATAAAACAAAGTCGCTTTCTCTGTCCCTATATCCCTATGTATGCTTAAATCTTTAAAACTACGCAACGGATTTTGATGCGGGTTTTTGTAATAGATAGAGTGATTCAAGAGGAAGGTTTATGTGTATAATTTGTCGCCATATTTTGCGGGCGACGCCACGGGCGGAAGCTAGTAAATAATAGAATAAGACAATCAATCAGATGTACTTTAATTATTTTGTTATGAATGACAGTTTTACACGTCGGTTTTATTGTTTTGCAGTCCGGTGTTGCAAAGCTAAATGATGTCAAAGTTAAAGTCACATCATTTATGTCAAATAGGCACAAGAAAGGCACTTTTGAACGTGCTCACATATTTACAAACATTCTAAAAGTTAATAATAATAAATCAATCAATGTGAGAGGTAAAGTTATTCCAAAATGTTAAAATATGTAGTATGGTACAACATTATAAATTATTAATTAACTACCTAATTTACTAAGCAACCAGTTTGATTTTGTCTGGACACTAGATTGTCCTGTGGACCCGGACCAGTATGCTTCCAAGCATCCTTATCCTTTATATAATCCTCTAATTTGTTATAAGCTTGTTTACAAAGTACACTTTTAATATGAGTTTAAAATTTTCTGTCATTTAATTGCAATACAATTCTGTTATTTTGTTTTTCCGTGTGTACTTCACGTAGTAACATTTCTTGATATTTAGTACCATTTTGTTATCGTTACACCATCGACTTAACGCGTCGATATCGCTTTGAAGAAGTTCAGTATCGTCACTAGACTCGAAACTCTAGAGAATTTGAGATCGTCCGCGTATGTACATATTACATTACGAATATTTGAGGCAGTGCTGGCGATTGTACTACGTTTTTTTAACAGCGTACCTACGCGGTCCGCGGTGGATTATTAGATTTCGACGTCATATTTAGCTATCTATTATAATTATTGTTTCTTTTTCAAATTGCATGAGCTACAAAAACTCACTACGAGACGAACAAACTATTATTCTTTTATCATCCTAAACATACAATGAAAATAATTTAAATCGACTTCCAAAGAACTTTTATAGTTATTTTTTTTTATTTCAAGTTGACTTGTCCAGATACATACACAAAAAACTGGTTACTGAACCTATTGACTGAAAAATCATTTAATTGGCAAATCATTCATTCGCGTTGTCCCAGCACTATGCAAATCCTACCCCTGTACTACTTTAGCGCTACCTACGTACCAATGTATTTTTTCTATCGTTATGTCAATAACGATTACTTCGACATTGTACGTAATTAAAAATATTTTAATGTATAATTTATATTTACAAGTGATAGGAAACACCATGGTTTCGAAAATTTGAAGTGGCAGATCGCTTTTTGCGCGAGCATACTGCACAATTAACCATTTCTTAGGAGGACTTCCTTGCGACACAATACGATACATAATGGCGGCGGTTGGCGAATGAACTAGTTTTATAGAACGTGTATGGCCGTATGACCAATCGGTCATGGCAGAGGGGTACGCTTAGCTATGCCATCTCCATAGGTTAAATGCTCTAAGCTTCAGAGGCATGCCCATTGTGTTGTAAGTACTGTCACAGATACGCTACAGTAGTTGTAGTAGTCTCATTCAAAAGAACGCGACCGTTTAAATGTCTTATGATAGAAAGATTTTTACTAACACTTTTTATAGGTTTTGTATCCAGTATTTTTTAACAAATGTTACAGATATAATTATTTCTGAAAGATCTTACACATTATTAATTGCATTTTTCTATTAAATATTACTGAATAATGAAAGTTGACACTATTTGGTCAATATTTCATTTGAACATGAAACTAAACGCGCCCACATTGTTGACATTTCGTTTGACAGATTGTGATAGTGCGTGTCGTTCCGAGTCTCGCCGATTTTATTTATAAAATATCACATTTTGTCTATTAATAAACCAACAGAATACTTTTAGAACAACATTTAGATACAGCAGGGGCGCTCTAAGGTGCAGTGTTTATAACACAAACGCGTAATTAAATGTGATTCGGTGCGGGAAAATTTCGTGTGTTAAATCGTAGCAAAAACGATGTTTTCATTTGTAATAACAATTTTTTCGTATGATAATATGGTCTATACAAAGTTTGGCTAGTGTCTGCAGGCTTGAAATAACCGTATCACATATCAGTGATCTATACAAATCAATGTACTGATAAGATATTTAGTTGTGTTTTCAGACTGATTAGGAAGTTTTGGAAGCGCTAATCTGGTGTGAAAGAGGTGATAATAGACTGTATAATGTTGTCGTAGTAGTTGTATTGGATTATTAAATTGTTGTTTAAGTGTTAAGTGTGGGTGTCAATAAGTGAAAATGCCTGGGAAGATTAAGGTGAAGGTTTTAGCGGGGCGGAACCTCCCGGTAATGGACCGGGCGAGTGATACTACGGACGCGTTCGTGGAGATAAAGTTCGGGAGTATCACGCACAAGACTGATGTCTGTCGCAAGTCGCTGAACCCTCACTGGAACAACACTGAATGGTATAGGTTTGAGGTAAAGTCCTTCTCATATTTAACGTTTTTTTCGCATTATGTGATTACATGGTAGGTGTCTATTTGTTTTTCATCTTTTCCTTTCAATAACAAACATTTCATGGGCAGTGTTTATAATACAATGTTGTACTGACACAAACAGGTGGTTTTTATTCATGATTCTTGAAATTTTTGTGTAAAAATAACAGACTAGCTGCTCTGGCTTCTCAAAAATATTCTTACTTGATTATTATTAGAATACCTAATCAGAACTTAGTATGATTTCGGAAATCTAACTAAGAGAGAACAAACCTAAGATAGAGAGGTGAATTTATGATTCTTATGGTTATAATTATGTACTTAAATACATATTTCTTTGTGAATCATATTTTATTTGAATCAAGATACAACGTGACACCAACAGTAGGTAATTTTTATCAAAAGAAATAAATATTTGATACTTACATAATAGAATTTTATCCAAAAAAGTAACTGCTGTCTTAAATGAATAAATGTTTGTTTACATGGGGATTTTGCAGACTTAATAATCATACAGATAAACATCTGAATAAATAATTTAAATTCAGATAAGTAGATCATTTAGATTGATAGAAAATAGTGAATTATAGGTCTTATTTTAAGGGGCTGTAATAAAGCAATAGATTAACATAACAAGTTAACTTTTATTTAAAGATAGTCTCCACTATAATTTTCACTAGTGACATTCAAAAGTGCCTTACTAGTACCTGTTTGAAATAAATGATTTGGATTTGACTTTGACTAGCAATTCTAGAATTTAGAAAAATGATTTCTTACGTAAGTATAATATATACTTATTTATTACAGTTATGAAAAAGAGGACTTTGGATACTTTTAATGCCCTTCCTTTTCTTGCACACTATTTTCATCTCCAGGTATTAGGTATGTCAATTAACAATCAGTTCAATAATTTAGGTGTGAATAGTTAACCAAACCAAAACCAAAATTAAAGAGACAGATAGATACAACTATTTGACTTTATTGTTTCTTAGGTAGCTAGAACTATAAGATTTTCTGTTATTCTTGTTCCTTTTGAAAGCCCAGAGCATCTTGGAATCCCAACACCAAATGTTACTAAAATACTAAATGATATGAACATCACTAGAGTGCATCATCAACATGCTTTAGCCTACTAGACTGATGGTGATTGGCGACAATATTCCGCCTTTCTTAAGAAGAACTGACTGTTTTCCTTTACTACAAGATCAGTGGATCTCTGTTCCTCTGGACCTCTGTACACATTCACACAGTCAGACAGACTTTCAAATTAAGTAATTAAGGATGTATTGATAAAGTAGCGTAAAAATCAAACAGAAAAAAATCAGTATGACGAAAAATATGTTCTTGTTCAGACTTTTGTAGTACCTATGCGATAAACACCTGTTGAATTATTTGGATTGGATTGCAACAGAACTTACTTTATTAACTATTCCATTTCAACTCAATACCTCTTCACTGAGTGAAGTAAGTAATTAAAAACTACATACAGTCCAAAATAAAAATAAACGTAATTAAAATACAGTCCTACAATAAATTATGTTGTGTAGTGTAGTTTTTTCTATAAAATGGATTCAAGGAAAACATTTACAAAAACAATTTTTCCAGAATGTTTAGTACCTATATTAGTAGATAAGTACCTAAGGTCTATTTATGTATGAATATTTTAGCATTGATTAATTTAAAGTTCTGTTTTTAAAGTTTTTATTTATCTGACAATATTAATGCAGACAATTCAGTGATAAAGAAAGATTGCGTTTGTTTTTACAAGCGGTCAGAAGGTTAAGCTATTCAATGTCTTCTACTTGGAGATAAAACTCTTAATTGATCAATTACTACAAGTGAGCTGGATGTGCTCATGAATAAGATGTTAACTAGGTACTGTTTGACTATTTTTTTCAAATGCTTCGACTTCAGATGCAATTCTTTTTTTCCAAACAAAACTAATCCTACCAACTAATTGTCCTTCCTCTGTTTGCCATTCTAAAGAAACATAACTAATCCTCTTATTAGAATTGCATACCCAAAGAGTAAAACGGGCCACGCACAATGGTCCGCCAAGGACTGAGTGCGGAAACCAAAGCCAAAGAAGAAGAAGAAGAAGAAGAGTATAACGGGACCCTATTACTAAGACTCCGCTGTCCGTCCGTCCGTCTGTCACCAGGCTGTATTTCATGAACAGTAATAGTTAGACAGTTGAAATTTTCACAAATGATGTATTTCTGTTGCCGCCATAACAACAAACACTAACTATACTACTATACTAAAACAAAATAAACCTAATCCGCACTTGGCCGGTTTATTGGGCCTTAGAAATGTGCATGTATACAGGACTCGCAACCAATTATATGGAACTTTCACTTATCTGGCGAATTCTTGGTGTACTATAGGTGCACCTCTGCTTAACCCTTGGGGTTTTACAGGCGGGACGTTATATTAAGTTTATGTTGTAATAATGTGCGTAGCAGTGATAGCCTAGTGGTGTGACCGCCGAACTGCCAAGTCTTAGGTCACGAGTTCAAACCCAAGGCACCACCTCTGACTTTTCAAATCTATGTGTATTGTATATTATCACTTGCTTATAAATCGGTGAAGAAAAACATCGTGAGGAAACCGGCATACCTGAGAGATATTTCTCACAGCATGTGAAGCTAAGTCAGAGGCCCATGGGCAGCATAAAAACTCTGACACCAGGTTGGTCACTAACCACACAAAAGAAGAAGAATAATGTGCGACGTCGCTTCGTAACAATAAACTCGGTAACTCAAGCTTTACCAACTGATTCAGATGTCCAGCCCGTTTATGCGCTTCAAAATCGAACGCGGCAGTAGTAAGCCAACTGAACTGTAAACAATAACATTAGAAAAGCGACAACACAGCTAACGAGCTGGCAAACAATGAAACATTGAGATTAATTGACCAAAGAGGTGTCGGCGGCGGCCTTCGAACGTGTTTTATGACCAGTAACAGTCTATCAACAATGTGAAACATAATGTACAGAGTCTGTACTACAGACACATCAAGCTATCCCAAACTGCCAAATATTCCCAATTGAACATGAACCTTATAGTTTTGTAATAAAGTTGAAAATCGAAGAAATTTAATAAATTGGGATAGCCTACCTACTAAAACAGCTGATATAATAATCCCATGTGAATAATCCCGTTAGCTGAGAAGAAGAGCTAATCTCTTTTTGTGGGCGTTGTTATTTAAGAGATTCCGACAGAATGGTTCTGTGTTCAGAAATAAAGATTGATTGAATGGTTTTATAATCTATCAGTTTGTTGCGTATGAAATTCATCTGCGCAATTATGAAAACATGAAATCATGAATAAAAAGCTCCTATTCCCGTGCATGTCGTGGTCACGCCATCATCATCATCATCATCTTGGCTTGGCACGGCATTCCTTAGCCACCAGACATTGCCACATGGATACAAAACATTGTAAAACATTTTAAAAGAGGAACGGTGGAGTTTCTTTCCCATTCTTCTCCACACAAAACTACCTTTTGGAAGGGGCGTCTAGAATCAATTCTATTTCTTGTTCATTTTGACGTTCAAAAGTGCCTTTCTTGTGCCTATTTGAAATAAATGATTTGACTTTGACCACAGTCTACCCTACTCGTAACTGAAGTTGTCGACATAGCTCACAGAATAAGCCAGCTGAAAAGCTGACTATATTAGCCGTAGAGCCGCTAACCGTTGGGATAGACGTGTTCTTGAGTGATGACTGCGAATTGGCAACCATAAGATAGGACATCTTCAGGCTTGGTGGCGCGACGATCTTCGCAGGGTGGCAGCTGGATGCCGAAAATCAAGCTAAATGGCGTGCAACTGGAGAGGCCTTTGTCCAGCAATAGCCTGCTATAGGCGGATGATGATGATGAATAAACATTATTACGTTGTGCATCGTTCTAACATGTATATTTCAACATGAATGATGTAACCCAGTTTTTGTAAACATATTTTGATTTAAAAGAGTGTCCATGGAGTTTCTTGCCCGTTCTTCTCCTTAGGTACCTACTGCTTTGGAATGGGGAACTAGCTTCATATTTCTGACTGACCGACCCCTTGACAATTCAAAAGTGCCTGTAATTGGTTTATTTGAAATAAATGCCTTGAGTTTGAGTTTATCGCAAAACACTTTATTTTATGTACAGACGCCAGCTCCGCCGCCACATCAAGCTATCCCTAACTGTCAAATTTTCTCAATTAAAAATGTACCTTATGTCTTTGCAATAAAGTTGAAATACTATCAAAGAAATTTGACTGATTGGGGTGACTTGATGTGCTGGCCTCTGTACAGTCGCCAGCGCATCAAGTAACACCAAACTCAAAATTCTTCAAATGATTTAAACCTTAAAACGTTGATTGTTAAGTTCAAAATCAATTGAGTAAATTTGACAGTTTGTAGTAACTTGATGCCCTGGCGACTGTACGTCCGTCCAGCAATCAGCAATGATCCCACGGGAACCGTACATTTTTCCGGGGTTAAAATCTTTTATGCTATTCCAGACTATAATCTATCTTTGAGCCAAGTTTCTTCCAGATCCGTTAAGTAGTTTTTGAGTTTATTCGTTACAAACATAAATACAAATCGTTCCTTTTTATAATATTAGTATAGATTTTGCAAGACAGTGATCTTTATTCTCATTGCTATTTAAATAAGATTGCTGTCAGAGGTGAAAGTAACTGGTAAAGAACAATCTTGACCTCAAATTGATACCACAGAAGAAGAAGACATTAGTCATGGAAATAGCAGACCTTGCGCTCAAAAGTTTGTATAGATGAAGATGAAGACCCAACATATTCCGAATACTCGCTCACAATTTTCATAATCGTCGCAACGTGCCAGAATATTTGGCGTCGTTGACAATGACGTCACATTATCGGTTGCCAGTATTTCGCGTCCACGTCTGGCGCTCGTCTGCGAACTATTTGTTTGTGCATTTCCACAATGTGTGTATCCAATGATTCAATATTGATTTGGATGGACGCCAAATGGGGTTTTATTAGATGTACGGTTTTTTGCGCAGTTTTAGGTTTAGAATATGATTAATTATTATGATGGTTTAATCTTGTTTTATTGCGGTGGAGCCTGCGCGGTTGAGGAAACAATTAACGCTAATTTTTAACATCTGACATCTAAGACCGCAACGAAAGCGACTGTCATCTATCCCTGTCCTCAGTGAGGTGAGTGAAACGAAACCGATTCGACACCCTTACCGCTTGGCCAAACAACGAAATGATAATACATACTATAATTTATTAGAACTCCTTTTGCCAAATCAGATAATCTTGTTATTTTTCCTCGATCCGATGCTTTCCTGTTTTCAGCTGCTCCTTCTACGCCATCTACGCGCTAGTTTCATGTATATTTAGACCATCGTGTATATGTCCTCTATTCTCACTAAACATCGTTTGTTTCTCAACACATCTGTAATTCGCGAGATATTTTCTCATGATACACGTGACTGTCTGATGCGCACTTAATATTTTCCGGAAGCTGCGATCATAAAATGTTTTTGTTCGTGTCGTTTTGTCGGGAAAATGAAAATATTATGTAAGAAATTAAATCATGCCTTGGTGGTCTAGTGGCCGCAAGCGCTACTGCTGAATATAAGTCCTAGATTCCCAGGTTGTGCAAATTGTTCTTGGGTTTTTCCATGTGGAATTTCTCAGTAGCAGACCGAAGTCTGGATTTTTTGGCCGGTCAATAGGGTCGCCTTCATGGGATTTAAATATAATTGGCGAAATATAGTACACTTCTGCCTAACACTTCAGGGGTCACAGACATGATGTTATGTAAATAAAATCATACAAAACAGATTCTAAAGACACAAAACATGTGATGTGTTTGGCAACCCATCAATCTTTATAGTTTACTTTCTGAGTTCACTCATTCCATCGTAGACCTCATCAATCGCATTTCATCAGCGACTGATGTTCAGTGATGATCAGAGTTCTAAAGAAGCGTAATTTTTAGTTTTCCCATTGATCCTTTAGTTGGGTTTCGGTTACTCTGATAGATCATAGTAAATCTGATGGAACATTACGACTTCAGCTGTAGTGTTAAAAAAACTGCATTTGAATACAGACGGCCTATTCAGCAAAATCTCACCGTGAATACTTGGTGAAGTGATCTTGAAGTGAGTTTTCGATAATGTCAAACTCTATTAATCAGCCTATACGGTTCCCACTGCTGGGACACAGGCCTCTTCTCTTCGAGAGGGAGTGGGCCGTAGTCCACCATGCAGACTTAGTGCGGGTTGGTGGACGTCGCATGTCTTCGAATTTTTGGTTCTAGGACCTGCCGGTTTCCTCACGATGTTTTCCTTCACCGTTTTAAGAGCAGTGGTGATGGAATAGTAACACAAAGTAAAGCGCCTGGCTGGGTTCGAACCCACGACATACAACTCGGTAAGTTCCCTCTGCGCCATCACTGCTGCTTTCACTGTCAAACTCTAGCATCGTGAAATGACAGCTCACTTCACCAAAGTCTTCACGGTGAGATTCTTACAGAATATACCGATAGGTAACACGTGACATGATATATTATTTCACTCCATTTCCAACTAAGTGCGCCTTGAGATGCAGGTGGCTCTTTCTCATAGATCGCATTTCACGTCGCCCGTCGTTGTCAACGCAACATTCCGCACAGAATGCAAACAAAACCTAATAATAATAATCATTTATTTCAGGTCCGAGACCCATATAAAATAACGACAGATAAAAATACAAATACAAACACAGAAATTATTGCTAAAACCTAAATGTCTAATAGAATCATAAATATAGAAAGCTCATTAACTTCCAAATGACCTTGGAGATGCTTTAAAACAATATATCCGAAATAATGTCCCATAAATTCGGATCGGTTGCACTCATTAACGACATGTATCTGTTAATGCAATGTCTATTTAACTGTTTAATGATGGTTATGTTTGCCAATAGGAACTCTTATAATGGTTCCCTATAAACAAAGATTGGATTAAAGTTAAACATAGTTAGGAGGTACACGTGGATCATTAGTAGATGATTGAGTCAAGGATTTTCTTGTATCTGCAAAATTGAAGCTATGACGACCAGACTGTCGCAAGTCAAAATCAAATCATTTATTTCAAATTGGCACAAGAAAGGCACTTTTGAACGTCAAAAATAACAAGAAATAGAATTGATTCTAGTCGCCCCTTCCATAAGGTAGTTTCGTGCAACAGGCCACGATAAGGGTAGCAACGTTTTTTTTTTAAGGCTGGGAAATCATCCAATGACTGCTCCCGCTCTGGGTGGAGCGGAAGGGAGTGTCATGACTCTTACTGACTAAAACCCATCCATGTTCCTTCCGTAGCCCTTTATGTACCGGGGTAGCGGTAACCCTTTCGGACAATCCCGCTTAAAGGGTAGTAACGCTTAGAGCGGCCTGTTAGCTAACGGGCTGTGGGACAGCGGCCTTTAGAAGGACAACGCGGTCGCATAAAACCCGAAACGCGATCTTAATCTAAAATTGATTTCACGATAGATATCTAATCCAAGGTTTCTTCCAGGTGGACGAATCAGAGCTTCAAGATGAGCCTCTCCAGCTGCGACTCATGGACCATGACACGTACTCCGCTAACGATGCCATCGGGAAGGTGGTCATCAGCCTGGCACCGCTGTTGGCAAGGGAAGCTAATAATGCCAAGAATACTGCTGCACCACATGGGGGTGCGTAGTAACATTTTATTTTATTACTTTCTTTATCTTTAAGGGGGAACTCCCGCGTGAAATTCTAATTTTCATACTTACGGTTTTTACGATTTGCAGGTCAGTCTCCGGTTGTATGTTGGTCAAAATATTATTCGCGTTTTCCCATAGGGTAATATGAACTTGGGGATGAGGAGCTCGTGGCTAAGTACTAACAGCCGCACAGGTCGATCCATCAGGTTAAGCCACGCCTGCCGGGGTTGGTCATGGATGGGTGATCATCTTTACATACCGAGACTCCTCCGTGCCTCGGAAAGCACGTTAATCCGTTGGTCCCGGCTGTCGTTTGTACATCTTTGATAGTCGTTACGGGTCGTCAGAAGCTCGGAAAGTCTTACCAAGGGGTATCGTATTAACCAGTTACTGACTGGGTGTCAGATAGGCAGTCGCTCCATGTAAAATATTGGTATTCGGTCGCATCCGGTTAGACTGGAAGCCGACCCCAACATCGTTGGGAAAAGGCTAGGCAGATTACTTGATCTTCTCAATTGTATTCCCAGGTGCGGTAATGTCAGGCTGGATCCCTGTGTTCGACACGATGCACGGCATCCGAGGCGAGCTGAACGTCATCGTCAAGGTAGAGCTGTTCTCCGACTTCAACAAGTACAAGACTTCCAGCTGTGGGGTGCAGTTCTTTCACTGTAAGTTTACAGGGTGTTACACGACCCCTCATGTAGGGGTACAAATCATTCAAAATTTGATTTCGTAAAGAAAAATGTTGGAACCTTTACCTTAAATATCTTTGTAACCAGGTATGGTCCAGTACACAAAAACGATCATACATACATACATGATCAGCCTATTGGCTAGTCTATACCCACTAGGCTGATTTATGACATAGGAAAACATAGGAGTTTATTTAATCCACCATGCGCGCCCAGTGCGGGTTGGTAGATATCACATATCTTAGGCACGCACCTCTGATTTTACGGATTCATGTGCGGATTGTATAATTATCACTTGCTTAAAAATCGGTGAAGGAAAACATCGTGAGGAAACCAGCATGTCTGAGAGATATTTCTCAACAGTACCTATGTGAAGCTAAGCCCATGGGCTGCTAAAAACTCTGACACCAGGTTAGTCACTAACCACACGAAAAGAAGAAGACATATCTTTGGTTCTAGGACATGCTGGTTTCCTCAGGCTATTTTCCTTCACCTTCTTTAGAGCAGTGGTCATGTTAATTTTCACAAAATGCAGCGCCTGTCTGGCTTCGAACCTACAACCTACAATTCGTAAGTCGCACCCGTTACCATTGAGTCACCACTGCTCTAGTTGACGCCAATTTGTTTCATTCAACTCCGGTTAATACTGTCCACTGTTTACGTTCTCTTTGCCATTAATATTAAGCTTTTAAGATATTTAACTGACTCTTGGCGCTTGTCCAATTGAATAAGAATACCTTACACCTAAATAATTCGAAAACTCAAAATACAAATTATCGCTTTTCAAATGGCATTATTAAATGTTAATAATAGAGACTCGCAATTACCCGAAACACATAATGCGAGTTCCACAAACAGTAGATCGATGTAGGCGATGCAACAGTGCCTCCGAAACCATTCAACACATCACGGGTGCATGTAAAGCAATAGTCCAGACTGACTACAAACACAGACATGACCAGATAGCAAACATAATCCACCAAAAATTAGCCATAAAATATAAATTAATTCCCACACCACCTGTAGCGTATTATAAATATCAACCTGAGTCTGTTCTCGAAAACTCCACTCACAAGCTGTACTTTGACCGAGCTATCCTCACCGACAAAACAACCCACTACAATAGACCAGACATCACGGTATTAGATAAAATTAACAAAACCGCACAAATCATAGACATAGCCGTTCCGAATACACACAATCTACAGAATACTATAGCAGAAAAACTCTCAAAATATACAGACCTTAAAATAGAAATCAGGCGAATGTGGAGGCTAAGTAATGTAACCATAGTTCCTATAGTATTGTCAACAACAGGCGTAATACCTAAACAACTCCACCAGTCTTTAAAAACACTAGATTTACCACCCTACACCTATCAGACTCTTCAAAAAGCTGCAATATTGAACACCTGCAGGATTGTGAGAAAGTTTCTGCAAAATGACAACGAAACTTCTATGGTCACCGCACATACGTATGCAGCAACCACCACACGAACACAGGCTCATGTACAGACACACTCACTATCACCATCACAAAATCCGACTACACCATCATCACATCATCATATAACCAATTATCAGGGGTAGCACTTGGCTTCGGCCCGTACTACCCCATAAACCCGGTGCAACACCGAGATACATAAATGTATACAAAAGAAATAATAATAATAATAATAATTTATTGACAGACCTTGTAGTCCATAGTGTTAGTAATTACATGGGATGGGGCTTATTTTACTAATATTAGTAACACATACAAAACATAG
The DNA here is from genome assembly GCA_951799385.1 of Hyppa rectilinea. Taxonomy (NCBI): domain Eukaryota; kingdom Metazoa; phylum Arthropoda; class Insecta; order Lepidoptera; family Noctuidae; genus Hyppa; species Hyppa rectilinea. The sequence continues at coordinate 15,244,934 of OX637323.1, forward strand.
AGAGACAATAACAAAGATAATACTATAATATAATAGATACAAACACACACTAACAAAACATCACACGTTAAACATCGTGAGGCAACCGGCAAGCATGAGAGATATTTCTCAACAGCATGTGATGCTAAGTCAGAGGCCCATGGGCAGCATTAAAACTCTGACACTAGGTTAGTCACTAACCACCCGAAGAAGATTAAATGTTGCAGACGTAATCCTCACATGTTAAATACTACTTTGTATTTGCCAGCACAACAAGCTATCCCAAACTGTAAAATTTTCCCAATTGAAAATGAACGTTATGCTTTTGTTATAAAATTAAAAAAGTTGTCAAATTTTTGGCAGATTGGGGAAAGTAATTACAGCCGCACGTATCGATCCATCACGTTAAGCCACGCTTGCCGGGGTTGGCCGTGGATGGGTATCTTTACATACCGAGACTCCACCGTGCCTCGAAAAGCACGTTAAGCTGTTGGTCGCGGCTGTCATTTGTGCATTTTTGTCAGTCGTTACGGGTAGTCAGAAGCCCGAAATTCTGACAGCCAGTCTTACTAAGGGTATTGTATTATCAAGTTACTGACTGGGTTGTGGAGTTCAGATTGGCAGTCGCTCCATGTAAAATATTGGTAATCAGCTGCATCTGGTTAGACTGGAAGCCGACCCCAACATAGTTGGGAACAAAAGCTAATTAGTAGATTGATTGCTTTTGTTAGAAAACATATCAAAGAAATTTTGACAGGTTGGGGTAACTTGATGTGCATCATCTGTACATCATGTATAATCGACTTCATAATTCTTTCTGACTGGTCGACTCCTTGACAATTCAAAAGTGCCTGTATTTGGTTAAATAAAAAAAATGCTTTGTGTTTGATTCGATCCTCGATCGACTCCTCTATCTTCAGGTCCAATGATACCTCCTGGGTACAGAGCGACTTCCATCCACGGTTTTGTTGAAGAACTGGTGGTGAATGATGATCCTGAATATCAGTGGATTGATAAGATCAGGACGCCGCGAGCTTCCAACGAGGCGAGACAAGTGGCGTTTATCAAGCTTAGCAATCAGGTATGATTTTCAATGTTTTCTTGATGTTTAAGCTACTAGGGTCCAGGTAAGCACTATCTACCAGGTAGAGGGAAAAAAATACAGAACCTGTATGAACCGTAACTACCGGAACAGTTGAAGGTAACCAAAATTAATTTAATATTCACTGAAAAGCAAGAAACAAGTTAATATTCGAAAACTGTGTAGCAGGCGGAACCTTAGAGAGCCATAGCCCTATGTTAGGGTCGGCTTCCAGTCTAACCGGATGCAGCTGAGTACCAGTATTTTACATGGAGCGACTGCCTATCTGACCTCCGGAACCCAGTCAGTAACTGGGTAATACGATAACCGTTGGTAAGACTGGCTGTCAGACTTTCAGGCTTTTTTTTTAAATTATACATAAATGTTATAATTTTATGCATAGTGCAATGTAATATGAAGTCATTCATCAGCGTTAGTATTACTGTGAAACGATTTCATTGTACAAATAAGATATGACATTAAGAACATATTAATATCTAGTTGTCCGCCAAAACTTTCTTCATAATAATAGTGCCAAATCCATTAGTATGTCATCGTGAGGTGTCTAATGAACGCGCTCTGTATTCGAAGTGTCTTAATTATTAATACCTATATTTAATTCTGATTGTTACCCGAATTATGATGATGTCGGTGCCGGTGATTATGATAATGACGGTGATGATGATGACGGTGACGGTGGTGATGATGACGATGACAGTTATGATGATGATGACGGTGCCGGTGATTATGATGATGACGGTGACGGTAATGATGATGACGGTGACGTTGATGATGACGGTGACGGTGATGATGGTGGCGATGATGATGATGACGTTGACGGTGACGATGATGATGATGATGTGAATGACGGTGCCGGTGACGATGATGATGACGATGACGGTTATGATGATGATGACGATGACGGTGACAGTGACGATGATGACGGTGAAGGAGGTGACGATAATGACGGTGATGGTGATGATGGCGGTGATGCTGATGATGACGGTGACGGTGATGATGATAATGATGAACATGATAATGATGATGATGATGACTTCTGCTCACAGGTACAACGGCTAGTGGGGCTGAAGGCAGCTGAACTGGGCGCGAACGCTGTGGTTGGGTACCAACAAGACTTCGACTTGGAAGGGGAGGCAGGAGTCGTGGCTAGAGCTATAGGTATGTGTCACGCAACTGCACCTGTAAGTTCTCATGGGTGTTTTTTTTTTATGCGGCGAAAACAGTCTCATTTTTTGACACAAGAACGTACCATTGAGAATCGCTTCTGTATATTGCTACACATATTAGTGTTCGTGACTATACTTACACAGCTTACAATACATTAATCTTGTTTATTAATGGTATGTAGACATCGTCCCTTATGCTTATTAAAAGCGCGAAAGTCTTAGAAATTAAGCTTAGATAAAGCTTGATATGTAGAAAAAAAACTCGCGGTACCAAGCTGTCCCAAAACACCTTCGAAATCTCTGGATTTGTGGTTTTATTTTCGCCTTGGATATTGAACTTTATTCGCATGTTCTTACCTTGTATTCTTGTATCGATTTTAGGCACTGCCGTGAGCATTACTCCTTTACCGATGCCGAGTCAACCTTTAAACATGCCGCCTTGCACGCAACAGTGAGTACAAATTATATTCAACCTTGTTTTTATGCTTTAAAGTACAGAATCTAAAGTAAAGATTACCCCCTTTATTTGCGTAATTAAAGTAACAAGGTCTATTTATATTTTAGCCCCGATTGGTTCTATTTGCTCCTTAAAGAAAACTGTTTAATCAATGAAAATGAATTCAAATCTGTTAAGTTTTTCAAAGTTATAAGAAAATCAAGAAACAGTTAATATTTTTTACTTGCTTTAAATGTTCGTAATAGATGTTGACAAAACAGTAACTTAGTTTAAAGCCGAGTTTTTATAAACAAATTACTTATAGTTATATTTTTGCATGGTTTGTCGTGTCCGCTAACCTAAAACAGACAATTAAAAAAATATTTGGACATTTTGGCGACAGATAACGAAAGTATATCGGAAATGTCGACGTACTACCAATGCCATCAAGAAGAGCTACAAAAGTTACTTCTTATATTAAACCCCAACGCATCATCTTTACTGGATGAGACAGACGCGCTTGAGGAAGATGAAAAAAGTATGGATATGACAAGACAATCCAGTATTACCAGCTATGCTGGAAGTGTTTCCATTTACCAAGATGACTATCCTCACAGGAGAAGTTTGAGACACCTAACTGAAGACCAAACGGACCTCAACAGGCTGCTCAACAAAGAAAGCGATGACTCTGACTCTTCGGGACCTATAGAGAAACTAAAAAAGATCAAAACTAACTTTTTCACTAAAAGATTTACTAGGCGTTCTAGTAGTAAACGCTCATCGATTGATAAGCAAGACGATTCTATATCTCTAAGATCTAACGCTTCCGATACTTCGCGAATCTCTCTAGTCGATATCAAAAACGAGTTAAAGAAATTAAAAGGTTTGAGGAAACCGAAATTCCGTAAGCCATTTGTGAATAAAGAGGAAGAGGGTGAGGGAATGGCTTCGATCCTAGCTAGGTCCATCATACATGTTCAGACAGGCCTGGCTTGCATCGCAGAGACACAAGATTCTGAAGCCTCTCCCGGCTCAACCATGAGACGAACGAGCGAATCCGAACCTAACGTGAATTTGTCTGACGAAGACAAAGCTAAAATTGATAGCGAAGAAGCTAAAAAGATGCCAGAAATTCGTTTCAATTCCTTAAACAATATAAGTACCGAAGAAATACATGTGCCACCAAGAGAAAGGAAGATATCAGAGTCTTGTCCTGCGACGCCAATGCCGGAGAGAAGCGAAAATCTTCTCACATTGCCTGGAGATGTTGGCTATTTTGGTTCAATTTCGTCTGCACTCTCAGCTGACAGTTCTGAGATAGAATCCAGTAGTGAAGAGGAAGATGACGATGAAAGCTCTGATTTGAAAACAGACATTGAAACTACCAGCTCGGTAGTACAATCGGTACTGAGTCACGATCTTAGCCCACAATTCATAGCTAGTATGGACAAGAAGTTAAACAGTCTTGAGAGCGTGATACCGGATCAAAAAGAAATTAAGCCAATAGATATCAAAAAAGAAATTGATAAAAAAGCTGCAGTCGAACAACAAGTATTCGACACTCAAGTACTGATAGATAAATGTAAATCACTAGAATGTGTGCCGCGAGAAATGGAGAGCAAGATTGTAGTGGAGAAGCCAGTGCGATCAAACGAAGCATCAACGTCATCGGTCAAAGACACGTGTGTAACTAAACCCAGTAGCCACCACTTAAAATTCCCCAATCCGTTCTCCCTCAAAAAACCCGCTAAAAGCATTAGTGAGCCTTCTTCACCCGTAGATAAAGGTAGTTTTGTTCATCGCTCGTCTCGACGTATAAGACGTCAACTGTCAAAGTTATCTAAAAGTAATATGATCAAAAGTATCTCGCATTACTCTTTGCATCCGAAAAAGAAGGAAAGTAAGACTCCTTTGAGTCAACCTGGGTCCTCATCCGATGTGCGTTCGAAAGCTCCTAGCGAAACTGTGCTGGGCTCTCCATTTTTGTCATTCAACGATCTGATGAGTTTGGATAAGGAAAGTATTGACACCAACAAATTCTTTCATAAAAGCGATGATTTTGACCACGTGAAAGTCTCCATGTATATCGGATCGGAGCCTGTTTCAAGGTGTTCTCTCAGTGGTATTTCATCTCCGTATCACAGAGAGGAACCTCATCATCATGAGAAGAAACATTCAATCAAGTCTTCTGGATTGGTCCATACAGCTATGGAAACTATTCTTCTAGATAAAGTACAATCTTTACTTCTGCCAGCTTCTCCTGATCCCGACTCTGTTAAAAATAAACAGTTCTTCGATGATGTTAACGAGAAATTGGGTTTAGTTAAGGAATATAGAAACAATAATAATAATGCCTCAGTAGGAAGCAGTATAGATCTTATGCCTTCGCCCAGAACAAAAAGTCAATCTCCACCTGTGAGCAATAAACCAGTTGTTGTTAGTGGTATTAGAAAGGAGAAAATTCACGAGCATAAAAGTAAACCTCCAAGCTTAATGCAGACTGCAATGGAAACCATGCTTATGGATCAGGTCCAATCTGTGCTTATGTCTACAACTCCCGAAACGTCTAAGCCCGAATTTAGATTTGAAGGCAAAGAGCTACCTGAAACTCATGAACAACACAAAAATATGGCTAGGAAGTCTATTTCTTATATTCAGTCTCTGCTTGGCCCAAAGTCTCCAGATCATTCTTCTCCTACAGAAAGATTCTTTGACAGCAAAAAGAAGAAAGAACCAATGTCAACTGGACTTGTTCATACAGCGATGGAAACTATGCTAATGGAAAAGGTTCAATCAGTTCTGGGACCTGAAACACCTGAACCAGTTTCTTCAGTGTTTGACTATCATGATAGACCAGAAGCATATGATCACCATCATAAGAAAGATAATAAACCTCATAGTTTATTCCAAACAGCGGTTGAAACTATGCTTCTGGAGAAAGTACAGGCTTCTGCTCTTGGTGGCATTGTGCCTGATCCTGTAATTTCTCCCGATGAAGAGGGATATCGAGAGTTGCATAAAACTGACAGCTCAACAGGTATGACACAATCAGCAATGGAAACTATGCTTATGGATAGGATCACTTCTCTAGTTGGACAATCAGATGTACCTCACGTAAACCCACATCATTTTAATGATGATGAATCGGAGAAACATGATAAGAAATCCATAAAAGATGATCTTAAACCGACCGGACTAATACATACAGCTTTTGAAACTATGCTTTTGGAGAAAGTCCAAGCTTCGGCTCTAGGCGGCTCTGTACCGAATCCAGTAATTTCTTCTGATGAAGAAATACATCATGAGTTGCATAAAACAGACAGTTCAACCGGTATGACCCATTCAGCTATAGAAACTATGCTAATGGATAAGATCACTTCTTTAGTAGGGGAACCTGATGTGCCTCATTTTACTGAAGAATCATCTGAGAAACATGACAAGAAATCTCTTAAAATCGATCTTGAACCTACTGGTTTAATACATACAGCAGTAGAAACTATTCTTTTGGATAAGGTCCAAGCCTCTGCACTAGGGACGCCAGTTCCTGACCCTGTGGTTCCGTCTGAAGATGATCACAATGTTAAGTCTCATGAGAAAGAAGAAATAGGTGGTCTAACACACACAGCTATGGAAACTATATTGATGGATAAAGTCCAATCTTTAGTTGGCCAACAAGATATCACCTTTGTTGAACCAAAAACCTTCTCTGAAGATGAATTAGAAAAAGCTGAACATCTAAATGACTTAAAATCTCCTGGATTAGTCAAAAGCGCAGTCAAAAACATCTTAATAGACAAAGTCCATACTTTAGCAGAAGAAAAAGAAATGGCCGTTAAAAAGCTCAAAGAAACCTTTGATAAATCTCATTCTAATGAAAATCTGAAATCTTCTGGTTTGATTCATACTGCGTTCGAAACTGTACTCTTAGATAAAGTACAAACTTTGATACCTGCCGATGCTGAAAAGTCTGATAGTAATGACCAAGTTGAAGAAGCTGATGAGCCAGCTGGAATAATCAGCACTGTGATTGACAAAATTCAATCCCTACTACCTACAATAGAGGTAGGAACGACAGAAGAAACAAAAACGATCGATAAAGTCGAAGTAAAGCAAAACAATAAGAAACTAACACGCCAAGATAGCGTCCACTCAATAACAGAGAACGAAACGCCTAAAATGTCCAAAAAATGTAACAAATCATCTAGTGACGTCACTAAGCCCGTATTACTTATACATGGTGCACTAGAGACCATACCTTCGCTGCCCGAGACCCAAGACGACGTAGACGAAACTAACAATAGTGTGTGTGATAACTCGCATGCCGTGTGCGGTGTCAACAGGAGCGAGCGAGAGAGAGATAGGCGGGAAGATAAGTGCGACAAGGACAGGGGATCGCCGAGACACGCGCGCCATGAATCGTACGGGGGAAGGGAGCCGGTACAGACAGCACATGCCCAGAACTCGTCGTTGAATGCGACTTCGGCTCCGCTCGGGATACATCGGAGGTCTTCGGATTCAGATCTTAGTGTGACGCCAAAAGGTCAGTTCTGCTTGTTATTTTTGATATATTTTTATTTTTAAATTGTATTCTAATCTTGCTTCTTTATTTTCTTTTTTCTGCTTTCCTTCTTCCCCCAGTGATGGGTATGGTGTTTTTGTAGAATTTCTGAAAATCAAAGCATCTTTACCCATGCTTTTATCATCTATTTGTTATCATTAAAGGTCATTCTTTAATCACGTGAAGTTTGAACCCAGAGGAGGAGGTTGGAACAGTTACGATCAATGATGGTGGGGGTGTAATAAATTTAATTTAATGTGTGTCGTGTAAATACTTTTTTTTCAATAATAAATTGAATTGTGCAGTAAGTAAACACTAATTAGCGGAACATAAAGGGCTAAGGAAGGAACATGGATGGGTTTTAGTCAGTAGGAGTCTGACACTCAATTCCGTTCCACCTAGAGCGGGCGGAGTCATTTGATGATTCCCACCCTCAAAAAAAAAGTAAACACCTAAACATATTTATTCACAATATAATATAATGGTAATTTTTAATTAAAATAGGTTTTTCATATGGAAACACACGCGATGCTGAGAGGGGAGAGGAGGGGTAGCCTAAAACCTTACAACGTATCACAAAGGGAGGCTTAAAACCTCACGTGTTTAAGGGATGGCCCCTCAACTGTCATTTGCTTACTTCTTTTATAGGAATTCCATTTTTCTTAGACAATCGGCTTATAATGTTCCCACTGCTGAAACACAAGCCTCCTCTCTAAGAGAGGGAGTGAGCCATAATCCACTATGCGGTCCCAGTGCGGGTTGGCGGATGTCACATGCCTTCGAATTGTTGGTTCTAGGACATGCCGGTTCCGTCACGATGTTTTCCTTCACCGTTTTGAGCGCAGTGGTGATGAAATTAAATACACAAAGTAAAGCGCCTGCTTGGATTCGAACTCCTGACTTACAAGTCGTAAGTCGAGGCCGATACCACTTGGCCACCATTGCTCTCGATATTTCTGTGAACTTATGGATATAGCCCGCTTAACTGAGACGTCTCACTGATGGCTATAGACAAAAGTAGTGTAGTTCTTGTTGTTTACCACTTTTACGGCAAGTAGTAAAATAAAGAAGTGTATTGATGTCACAATAAGCTAGTTGACAGTACAAAAAAATGTTTAACCTATTGACCGTTTGGCGTTATATCAATTGCCGTGCCCCAGCGCCCAAATCATAAAAAAACAAAATTTTATTTCAGACGAATATGGTCTTGCAATTACATTAAAAACCAAACATAGATTCTCAGTCGTATATACACAACTCAGGCGGGCACGAAAACATTTGTCGTATTAATACGACTGGGGCGGTCAAAAGGTTAATGATATCATGTCCATATCCCATCACTAGTCCTATTTTTGAAGTAATTTTCATTTCTTGCTTGTTTCATTAACTTCTGCCAAACCAAGGACATCAAACCTTAATCATGTTCAGGTGGATCACTGAACACATCAGCCGGTAACGTAGGTAGCGGCGGTGGCGCCATCTTGCGACCTTCGATGAACAGCAATAACTTGGATATGCTGGAGTATCCCTTCCTCACCATGACGGAGTACGCGCCTGGATTTATTGTTCATATTGGTAAGTGATTTTTTCTTTTGTACATACATCTTTTTACAACAGAAGATTTGCGTTTAAAGCAGTTTTCTTATTTTGAATCTTATTCCGAATACGGTAAGCCTTCTTGCAAAAACTGCCTTTAAATTTGGGTCTAAATTTTTAGTTTTGTTTATAGAACTTTAATCGAAGCTTATAAAATGTTTCGAATTCTTAAATATTCATTAAAGCCTTTTTGTGAAGATTATTTTTTTAATAGGATGTTTATATCGGTAACAGCCTAACATAACATCCGCTTAGCAGATAACGCTCTTATACAATCCCTCAGAATTTTATTCCATGGAAATTAGTACTAAAATTATCAAAATTTCATGCTTATACACTCAGCGATTTAGGCTGTGCGATGTCTTGTGAATGGATGAATAACTTTAAGAATTTTATTAAGTAAGTACATTTTTAATCTTTTTTTTTTTGAGGGTGGGAAATCATCAAATGACTCCTGCCGCTCTGGGTGGAACGAAAGGGAGTGTCAGACTCTCAATGACTAAAACCATCCATGTTGTTGTAATTTTTTTACCTATGGTCATAAATAAACAATCATTTTGATTATTATAAACTAGCACTTTGCCCGCGGCTTCGCGCACGTGGTCTTTCCCGCGGGACCCGTTATTTATCCGGGATAAAAAGTGGTCTCTTTCTAATGGTGAAATCGGCACAATAGTTTTTGAGTTTATTCATTACAAACATACACACAATAATACAAATGTTTCCTCTTTATAATATTAGTATAGATGAGTATGTACAGAAGCCAGCACATCAAGTTACCACAATCTGTCAAACTTTGATGGTATTTCTACTTTATTGCAAAGACATAAGGTTCATTTTTAATTGAGAAAATTTGACAGTTAGGGATAGCTTGATGTGCTGGCGTCTGTACCACTCCCCCTCACCAGCTGCCCTTGCTGTCCCCCCCCCAGCGCCGCCCTAAGCCGAGGTCCGTACCCCGCAGGGGGTGCCCTTAGCGTGTAGTCGCGCTGTTTGTAAGTTAGTTTTAGTTTTATTAAGCCCTGGCTGGAGGCTACAATTCTTTTGTGGCATCCACAGGCAAGCCCGGTTAAGCAGTAGACAACCCTACGGTTGAACTGCGAGATGCCATTTCAAAAAAAAAAAAAAAAAGTATGTACAGAGGCCAGCACATCAAGATACCACAATCTGTCAAATTTCTTTGATAGTATTTCAACTTTATTACAAAGACATAAGGTTCATTTTTAATTGTGAAAAATTGACAGTTAGGGATAGCTTGATGTGCTGGCGTCTGTACCACTGACCCGTCCCGTCGGCAGGCGGCACGGTGTGCGCGCGCTCGGTGAAGCTGGCGGACGGCGGCTCGGGCCCCGCGCGCGCCGCCTGCTGGGCCGAGCTGCGCACCGAGCTGCGCGCGCACGCCAGGGCGCTGCGCTGCAACGCGGTCATCGCCTACACCGAGAACACAGCTATCTGGTGACAACATTTTATTTTATTGACTTTCCTCTCGCTAATAACATTATCCTCCCTCAATGGGGTATTTGAAAGGGTAGTCAATAACGTTACTTTTTATGAACTGTCAAAACGCGGCATTTGTACGTGATTTGTATGAAATATAACATTTTGACGTCACAGATTTTTAGACTCAAATGGAATACTTATTAGCATTAAATGCAATTTAACAATTATATCGTCGCATTATTTTTAATTTCTGCACGGTGATGGAAGTTTTTATGACGAGCGGGCTTTTTTCCATGTGACTTAATATTTTATTTTTAACCGATTCAAATACTCAATTGTTTACTATTCCTTGTGCCAGTCGATATTAAGTTATTGTGTCTGGGGAGCATCAAGCAATACCAAACCGCTTGCATTGGGAATTCGTAAAAAATTATCACCTAAGACGATGACGACGACGACGATGTAACATGTTAATAGTTTTTTATTATTGCACCAGGATTTTTCTGAATTGAATAAAGTTTTTATTTGCTTCATTTACTACCTAAATAATAATAACCTAAGTAATTTTTTTCAATTGAATTTATATCGATTTTTTTTTGTCAATTTGCGATTTATTTTAAGCTATCAACATTTATATGATGGACTAGCTGTGCCTGCGACTTCGTCCGCATGGAATAGTGACTTTTCGGGCAGCATACCTTAACAAATGTTCGCCGTGATTCTTTAAATTGACATAACTTTTTTATTAATGAACCGATTGACATGAAATAAACACTAAATGTTAAGTGAAGCTTACTACAATATATTAGTGAAAACCGCATCTAAATCGAATAAGCCGTTTCTGATATTAGCGTGCACAACCACACAGACAAACAGACAAAAAAAAATTAATTACAATTTCGAGTGCGGCATGGATAAAATAACAACCTCTGCTACTTTTTTTTAATATATTTCCATTGTCCAGACACCACTTTTCTATAATTTTATTATATGTATAGATTCAATGGGCACTAGCTCTACCGGTGTGTTATATTAATGTCACCATTGTAGCGCCACGTTGTATATCGAGATTGCGTTTATTAATACAGATCACATCTTCATTCAATCCTTTTTCGAAATTATATTTTCCAAATCAACCTCAACATATTATTTTTTCATCATAATGTTACAAATATGTTATCGAGCTTCAGAGTCCTTTTTTTTTGAGGGTGAGAAATCATCAATTGACCCCTCCCGCTCTGGGTGGAGCGGAAAGGAGTGTCAGACTCTTACTGACTAAAACCCGTGCATGTGCCTTCCTTAGCCCTTGATGTCTTATGTTGTGTTTAAAAACCAAACCTCCCCAGTTATTGGGTATATTGAATGCAATAGTTATTAATAATAAATTAATTCCATTTTTAGCGAGGACGTGTGTGTTTTATCAGCATCGGGCACGGCCGCTGTCATCAATCTAGATTGTGACTTCAATGCAGAACTGGAACCTAGTACAGGTAAATATTACTTTTGTAGTTTTGTGTTGATGTGCGTCGCGTTGGGAATTCTGATAATTTTATACAATATGGATACCATTTATGATGTATGCAGTAAATTACACCACATGTAATATTTGGCTATAGAAGTATTGCAAAATTAAATTTTAAAAACAAAATAAATCCTCTATTTATTTTGTTTTTAAAATTCTTTCTTTCTTTTCGTGTGGTTAGTGACTAACCTGGTGTCAGAGTTTTTTATGCTGCCCATAGGTCTCTGACTTCACATGCTGTTGAAAAATATCTCTCAGGCATGAGATTCCTCAAGATGTTTTCTTTAATCGATTCAAACTCAAACTCGAAAGTATTTCAAAAACTCAAACTCAATTATTTCAAATAAACCAATTACAGGCACTTTTGAATTGTCAAGGTGTCGGTCAGTCAGAGAGATGAAGCTAGTTGCCCATTCCAAAGCAGTAGGTACCTATGGAGAAGAACGGGCAAGAAACTCCATGGACACTCTTTTAAACAAAATATGGTTACAAAATATTGGTTACATAGTTCATATTAGTATTATACATGTGAGAACGATGTAGAACGTTTAAACAAGTGATAGTTATGCGGTAAATAGGTAAGCTATCAAATAAATTCATTAAACGTAAGCACTGTTTTGACTAGCCTTGACCTTAGAAGAGCAGCAATAATGCACGCAGGAGGCATTTCATTGAATAATTGACCTAGTCCAATTCTACAGGGTTCAATATTGCTGAAATTTAAGCTCTTTTTGACCTAATTACAAGACCGATTCCGTTTTTTTTTTGTTTTTCGTCAGAAAATGTGATAACAAGTATGTGGTTTATTGCATAAAATATTTGCTCTCCATATCGTATGTAGGAAAGCAATTTTTTTTCAAGTCTTTCAATGAAATTGTTACTTTTCCAGTTCATTACGGTTAGTTTACTTTACTGGGTGAATTTGAATTCATAGGCTTTTATGGGAACATTGTATTCATCATTATGAACAACTTTTACTATGGGGACAAATCTGAAACTGCAAAACAAAAACAGCTGTTCCATAAATTTTGACGAGTTAACGGTGACGGTATTGTATGGAACAGCAGATTATTTTTCGCGATTTCAGTTTTGTTCCAATAGTAAAAGTTGTTCATAATGACGAATACAATGACCACTTAAAATATTGCTCATGAATTCAATTGCACCTTCTTCTTCTTCTTCGTGTGGTTAGTGACTAACCTGGTGTCAGAGTTTTAATGCTGCCCATGGGCCTCTGACTTAGCATCACATGCTGTTGAGAAATATCTCTCGGGCATGCCGGTTTCCTCACGATGTTTTCCTTCACCGATTTTTAAGCAAGTGATAATTACACAATACGCACACGAATCCGAAAAATCAGAGGTGTGTGCCTTGGGTTCGAACTCGAGACCTATGACTTGGCAGTCCGGTGGTCACACCGTTAGGCTATCGCTGCTTTTTGCAGGTGAAAAAAGCAGCGATAGCCAGCGATATACTTTTCCAGTTCATTACTTTACAGGTGTAAAGTAATGAACTGGAAAAGTTACAAGTCCATTGAAAGATTAAAAAAAAAAATTACTTTCCAAAATAATATATGGAGTCAGGAGTATCAATTGATTCCTGACAAATATTCAACTGTTAAACCATGTTTACAGCTACCACCGGATCAAAGAACGCTATAGACGATATAGACAGTGAATCGTGTAGCATGGCGCATGTGCCCTATTCACCTGGAGCAGGGCCCTACAGAGCTGAACTGTCCACGTGTGGCGGATGTAGGTAAGTCCTATAATAGATACGGTAAATAATCATACGATAAATGTATAGAAATACATTGAGGAGTTCGTGGCTAAGTACTAACAGCCGCACAGCTCGATCCATCAGGTTAAGCTACGCTTGCCAGGGTTGGCCGTGGATGGGTGACTATCTTTACATACCGAGACTCCTCCGTGCCTCGGAAAGCACGTTAAGCCATTGGTCCCAGCTGTCATTTGTGCATCTTTGATAGTCGATACGGGTCGTCAAAAGAATGAAAATCTGACAGCCAGTCTTACCAAGGGGTATTGTATTGCCCAGTTACTGGGTTGTTGAGGTCAAATAGGCAGTCGCTCCATGTAAAATACTGGTATTCAGCTGCGTCCGGTTAGACTGGAAGCGGACCCCTACATAGTTGGGAAAAGGCTAGGCAGATGATGATGAAATGTATAGAATTAAGTTCTTCCAACTAAACAGACAGCTGTGCTGCTGGGGAGTTTGTTGCGCCACTTCTTCTTCCCAGCTAAAGCACTAGGAATTAGTGAAGGGTGGGCGTTTTTTGAGGACTGTCTTATGTAACTTTGACCTTCAAAAAGTGCTGATTTTCAGCCTAGTTTGAATAAAAAAGGCGATGCTGGGTGTCTTGAATTGATTGGTAAAATTATTAGTCTCTAAAGTCAAAGTCAAATAACTTATTTAAAATTGGCTCATAAGAGGTACTTTTGAAAGTCAAACTTAAAAATACAATGTGTTAGGTTAAACGAGGGACATACTTTCAGGTTGTATATTACTCATGGATATCAACAACATTTGTCCATGGAACCAACTCGGAAAATATGAAAAAAAAATAACAGCATAAATGTACTGAACAGCTGATTTTTTTTCGTGATATCAAGTATAGTTCCATAGTTGTTCATTTTCATGAGTAGAGTAACCTCTGAAAGTATGTCCCTCGATGAACCTAACACACTGTATAATTGAATCGATTCCAGTCGCCCCTTCCAGAAGTTAGTTTTGAAATATTTTATTCACATTAATCGTATATAATTAAAGGTACAAAGAAAAAACAATACAAGTAAAGTAATGGCATTTTCCGCTATAATTGCTTCTATTTTTCAAGCTAGTGTAGTCAATCAAATCTTTACTAAAAACTAGAATGTAATAAGTACAGACGCCAGCACATCAAGCTATCCCTAACTGTCAAATTTTCTCAATTAAATGAACCTTATGTGTTTGCAATAAAGTTGAAATACTATCAAAGAAATTTGACAGATTGTGGTAACTTGATGTGCTGGCCTCTGTACAATTTATTCATGGAATATTGTGCTGTATTCCACAGGAGAGCTCGCGTACCCACAGTATTATTAGCGACATGTTCTAAGCCAAGCAGGTTGACCTCACACGCTAAAGCAATCACGCTTACTGCCGTTGGTGAGTACTTATTACCTGTTGAATCTGGGGTTCCAGATACAAATCGACGCTGGGATGGGATGATGACTAGATTTTTTTTTAGTCCGTAAGTTAGATTTACTAAAAATATTGGACACGTATTTTTTCTTTTTTACGTAATCCAAAGATTAAGCTGATACATTGAGTTCAAATGTAGCATGACGTTTTTTTTTGTCAATGGCATCCATCTCGCAGTTCTACCATAGGGTTGTCTACTGCTTAACCGGGCTTGCCTGTGGATTCCACAAAAGAATTGTAGCCTCCAGCCAGGGCTTAAAATAAACTTACAAACTAAGCGTCTGCACGCTAAGGGCACTCCCTGTGGGTACGGACTTCGGCTTGGAGCGTCGCGGGGGGGGGGAGGCAATAAAGATATTGAGTATTGAGCAGGGGACATTTTTTTTTTTTTTTTGGTAATGGCATCTCGCAGTTCAACCAAAGGGTTGTCTACTGCTTAACCGGGCTTGCCTGTGGCTGCCACAAAAGAATTGTAGCCTCCAGCCAGGGCTTAATAAAAACTAAACCTAACTTACAAAACTAAGCGACTACACGCTAAGGGCACCCCCTGCGGGGTTCGGGCTCGAGCAAGGGGCGGGGGGATGGGGAAGCATGACGTCACGAGTATGCAATTTTTATACTAACTTGTGACGTAGCGAGCCCCACTCCCCAACTTTAATGCGTTTTATCTTAGCAATTTTTTTGTTAATATGATAAAGCAAAAAATACGTGGCTGATATTTTTTTTTATCTGACTGACGGACTTAATATAATTTCTTTTTTTTTACCCAGACATCATTCCCATTACCAAGCGACATGTTGGGCGATACTGAGTCGACACTATTTCATAACATATTGAGAAAGCTCATAATCTTTAAATGCCTGTCTATTAAGCCTTTAAACAGCATTAGAATTCGTTGGAATTAAGTAGTTATGACAAAATAGGTGATTTTTTACGATTTAAAAAAAAATAACTCTTTAAAATGCTCTACTGTAAAATTGGCGATATGTCGTTCAATACTCAATAGGTTTATTGCATTCCACAATTTGAACTTAGGTGGTAGGTACATAAGAATACACATTTCGTTTTAGTGCACTGTAGGCCCTGTCGGGCATAACAAAATAATCGTTTGGTAAATATTGCCATTCAAGCGTCGAAATCTATTTCATCCATTAATTACGTGAGGTGAGTTTGGCGATTTGTCGACCCCCCCGCTCCCCCTGGTGAGATGCCGTGAGATTTTGCTCGACCTCTCCGACCTCCTCTAATCTTACGTGAGATTTTTCTAAATTCTATCAGTGCATACACAATCCCCTCGATTCACCAGTCAAATTCGTTTTAAGAGAGTTTATTTTAGTAGAGAAACATTTCTTTTTTATTTAACCTAGTTTTCTCGCTATTTCACACTGTTTCTTACGTAAAAACTACGTGATATCTACCAAGGGCCCACCTTCCTCCACGTGAGATTGGTTGAGATTCGGATAGACCCCCCCCCCCTCTTAACACCTCACTTAATTAATGGACGCCCCCTTGAGTATACTGTTATTGGGTTTTTGATGGTGCTTTATTTTTATAATCTTCTTCTTAGCGTGTCGCTGGCAAAAATAGTACTTAAATATATATACATTATGATTTAAATTAGTTTGGGCCAACATCAAATTATTAAATTTAGTTATTTTCATAATAACTTGTATTCATTTCTATGATAGCGGCCCGTGTACGAAGAGCCCCGCCCACCTCAGAGCCGGGCGCTCGGGACATATCCGATCAGCTGCCGTTCTTAGAGTACGAGCTTCACAAACTGTTACTGGCTAAGCTTAGGATGCAAGTAAGTCAAATATTCTAAATGTACAAAGTAAAGAAATAAAATTTGAGCTTTATGTCGTGTCACATACGGTGGCATTTCCAAAAAAAAGAGCGACTAACTGGCATTGCGCGTTGACGTGTGTCATCGTACACTTTAAATGTAACCCTACTTGCCACGATATTAAGCTCATATTTCAATGTTACGACTGCGGTACTCCTGAACTTATGGAGTGTCCCAAATACCCGTCCCAAGTACCTCCAACTATGACAATCTGAATGATGCCTCTGACCCAACAATAAATGTGTAATGCACCCAAACATTATAGAAAACATAGTTGGTACTGTAGAGCCTAAGTGAAACCTTATGTTGAACCTGGCTGGTAAATAACTGACAACATTCGACCTTTGAAATATTAATAGATTAGTTTGATAGGTTTTTATATAAGAAAATTGACTCTGTCACTAGCCGTGTGGCTTGACTGATTATTCGTTGTCCGTGTGTTTGTATTTTAAAACATGGGACATCCCTACAACACACACAATACAAGCTCTACCACTGAGCCTCCTAACTGAAGGTCCGCCTGATCTTCACAGTCAAACAAACAAAAAAGAGACTTTAATTTAAATAATTATTAATAAAAAATATATATATATATATATATAATTTCGATGTACTAATATCTAATTTATATATTTATATGTATTTACAAAAAAAAAATGTATATAAGTAGTTTATCAGCCATCTAGTTACCATAACACAGGCATTAGGTTGCTTAGCTTGGGACGATTTGGCGTTGTGTGAAATGTCCAAGGATATTATTATTATTATTATTATTATCTAACCTATAACTTGTATGTTTAGTGCAAACTGTTAATATAAGTTGGTTATTAAATAAATAAATAAAATTTCGTTATTGTTTTTTAGATTATTTTTTAAATTTTAAAATGTTAATGTTTTGATCAAACATTTAAAAGTGAAGCATTAAAGTCTTAATTTATTGTGTAAAAAGATTTATTACCATTCGTTTTTCTTGCCTACATTTCAAACTGTGTCTTTCCGCAGGGCGCGAACGCGTTATTCTCCCTCCAGACACAGATCTCCATCGGAGAGCGCTGCGTGATGGCGCTGGCGAGCGGCACGGCCTGCCGCCTGGCCGCCCTGCCGCCGCCCGCGCCGCCGAGGATTAAGGTATGTGGGCTAATGGTAACTAAGGGTATGGAATTAACTATTTGAAACGGTCAAAGTAAAATATGAAATAACATATGAAATAACGTACAGAAATTAAATATTTTGTGAAGACATAATTGTAAAGTGGATTGAATGCTAATAAGTATTCCTATTGATTCTAAAAATCTGTGACGTCACATTGTTATATTTCATACAAATCACGTCCAAATTCAGCGTTTTGTTAATTCATAAAAAGTAACGTTATTGACTAAACTTTCAAATACCCAATTACTTATTAATAAACATTATTTAAAACCTATTTACAATACAGCCGGACTATTTCCCTCCAACTTGCTTTTTTGTGTTTGTTTTTTTTTGCTGGGTCATTTTTACCTGAAATAAGCGTATTGTCTTTGTTTTCTTTTTCTTGAGAAGAGCCTGAAGTTAGCTGTCAAAAGTATCAATCCCTAACTCCAGGTGGAATGATTGCTCACTTCACCTAAGTTTCACTGTGAGATTTATACCAGCAGTATTGAGCCTGACATAACAAATTGCTTAAAACTTAACGAGGCAGGCTCGACCTACATACATTACACTACTACAAATCAAAATTACGTTTCACTTGTGACAAAATTTTTAGGAGTAAGTATCTAGTTTATTTTTATTCGTTTTAAGGAAATGTGGCAATACTTTATTTGTTTAATAAACGATTTATTATTATAATACAAGTTGGTGAAAACTATTTACATAACTTAAGAATATAAGAAAATATGGCTAAATCAGTAAACTATTGTTGGTGTTATAACAAAATGTATTGTCATGTTTTGAATACTTGATACAATAATTGTTATATCAATGTAACACAATTTGGAATTTGGATGGTTGTGCATTTGGTGCATATTGTGGAAGTATGTTTGCTTATGATATTTTTATTGGAAACTTTTCCTTTAAATTTTCAATAATATTTCCAGGCGTCAGAAAACGACAAAGATGCATTGGATATTCAAAGAGCGCTGTGGGAATCGTTTTCAGCGAACAGAGCGGCGAACGGATTTGATATAGGTGAATACTAACATTTTATTGCAAATTATTTATATGCCAAGGAGCTAAAGGGTACAATGATCATTCATTGTATTTTCGAATTGTTTAATTACTTGATTGAGGTTTTACTAAGCAACATAGGATAATTACATATTTACATTTTAAATCTAAATATTCATAATAATATGTACAGAAATAATATGTATAATAATCAAAGAGCATCAAAAAATTCGTCCACATCGCTTTCGAATTGTCATTTATTTTTAGTCATGTTCACACTTGTCAATAGTAGGTATTCCGAATTAAAAAACAATACAAAGTGACAAAATATTTTTAAAGTTATTTTTCACTTTGTAAACGTCACCGAGATAAAGTTTTGTTTTTTGTAAACAATGTTTTAGTTGTTTTTAATAATACCTTTTTTCAAAAAATAAAACCGATTGATAAGTGTCAAAAACACACATTTTACAAGCTTTTTTTAATATAGCCGAATTGAGGAGCACCTACATTCTTGAAGTCGATAAAAATGGAACTTAAAGTTTTCCAACTGTACGACTGTCATTGACACTTTTTTCTGTAATGCATATACTGGGTGTAACCAAAAGGGTATATATATACAAAAGCATATGCTACAGACCACCAAACTGAACAACTTTTACTATGGGACCAACTCCGAAACCGCAAAAAAAATCAGCTGTTCCCTACAATTCGACGAGTCACGTGACCAAAAATGTATAGAACAGCTGATTTCGGAGCTGGTCCCATAGTAAAAGTTGTTCAGTTTGGTGGTCTGTAGCATATGCTTTTATATTATATACCCTTTCGGTTACACCGTGTATAATGGCGCGTCGAATTTGCATGAATATTTCGTTAAATTATAACCTAATTTAGTTACCGCCTCATGTCATGCAGCTCCTGACCTTTTACCAATTTGTTATGTCACCAGGTGGAATAGAACACGCTACAAACGGGATACTGCCCGAGGTGGACGGCGAGGAGGCGCCCGCGTTAGACTTGTGCGCTGATAAAGACGCGTGTGTCCTCGAACTGGACGAGGCGGAAGATGTAAGTTACGGAGATTGTTACCTAGAGCTTGGTAGTCTTTACCAAAAAATGAAAATGGTCTCTTAAGGGGGATGCAAATCCCTTCCCCGTGCTAGTGCTCGGGGACTTCAACGCCAAAAGTCTGGCCTGGGGTTCCCGCTACACGGATGTGCGGGGTAGGATGGTGGAGGACTGGGCTCTGGAAGCAGGCCTAGCCGTCCTCAATCGGGGTTCTGTTCCCACGTGCGTGCGGATGCGGGGTGAGTCCGTTGTGGACATCTCCTTCGCCAGCCCCGCTCTGTCACAGTACGTCTTTGACTGGCGCGTAGTAGAGGAGGTGGAGACCTACTCCGATCACCGGTATATCCGGTTCGACGTCTCCACCCAGACCTCAAGCGCGCCGGTCCGACAGGCCCCGAGTGGTCCGCGGTGGGCGCTGAAGCAGCTGGACCGGGAGCTCCTCCTGGAAGCCTCGATCGTGCAGGCCTGGGTTTCATCACCGGTCAGGCCTGCCGACATCAACGACGAGGCAGAGTGGTTCCGGGAGGCCATGTCCGAGATTTGCGACGTGGCAATGCCCCGAGTCCGGCCAGGATGCGCCCGACGTCAGGTTTACTGGTGGTCGCAAGAGGTGGAAACACTGCGCAAGGCGTGCGTCGAGGTGCGCCACCTGTACACCAGGCACCGCAGGCTCCGCATCCGCCCTCCGGATGCGGCAGCCACGGAGGCGGAGCTGTACGAGGGGTACAGAGCGGCGAAGACCGCCCTCCAAGAAGCTGTCCAGCGGGCCAAGGACTCGGCCCGCGAGGAGATGGTGGGGACTCTGGATAGAGATCCATGGGGGCGCCCATATAAAATGGTGCGGAACAAGCTCCGCACCTGGGCCCCCCCTCTGACGCAGAGTCTCCGCCCCCAGCTGGTGGAGGAGGTGGTGAGCGCTCTGTTCCCCTCACGGGGGGAGCATACTCCCCCGCCTATGGCTCCGCCCGAAGTGGACCACGAGGACGACGACGACATCCCCGAAGTGACCGAGGTAGATCTGAGAGCGGCGGTGGGAAGGCTCAAGGCCAAGAATACCGCCCCAGGACCCGACGGCTTGCCTGGTAAAGCCTGGGTCCTGGCCTCAGGGGCTCTCGGGCCCCGACTGGAGGCGCTCTTTAGCGCATGCATGGAAAGAGGCCAGTTTCCGCTCCGTTGGAAGACGGGGAAGCTGGTCCTTATACAGAAGCCAGGGCGCCCTGCGGACTCTCCGTCCGCATTCCGGCCCATAGTGCTGCTCGACGAGGTCGGCAAACTCTTCGAGAGAATTATTGCGGGCCGCCTCGTCGGGCACCTTGGAAGGACGGGGCCGGACCTTGCGGACTGCCAGTTTGGCTTCCGCAAGGGGCGCTCGACGGTGGACGCCATCATGCGCGTTAGAGCCCTCACGACGGGGGACGCGGTGTCCCAGGGTAGGGTCGTCGTGGCGGTGTCACTCGACATCGCCAACGCTTTCAACACCCTGCCCTGGAGTTGCATTGGGGAAGCACTCCGGTATCACCGGGTGCCGACCTACCTCCGTCGAATAGTCGGGGCGTACCTGACGGACAGAGCCGTCATCTACCCCGGTCGCGATGGGGAATGGAACCGGCGAGAGATGTCGTGCGGTGTCCCACAGGGATCGGTTCTGGGGCCGCACCTGTGGGACATCGGCTACGACTGGGTGCTGCGGGCCGACCTCCCTGACGGCGTCAGCGTAATTTGTTACGCTGACGACACGCTGGTCTTGGCGCAGGGAAGGTCGCATCAGGCGGCGGCCGACGCGATGACACGCGGGGTTGCGATAGTCGTTGAGAGGATCCGGCAGTTGGGTCTCGAGGTGGCATTGCACAAATCCGAGGCCATGTCCTTTCATGGGCCTCGGAATAGGCCACCATCGGGATCCCAACTTACGGTAGGAGGGGTTCACATCGGCGTCGAGACCACGATGAAATACCTAGGTCTGGTCCTCGACAGCCGATGGAATTTCGTGGAGCATTTCCGACGTTTGGCCCCCAAGCTGGAACGGACTGGGGCCGCCTTCAAGCGGCTCTTGCCCAATTTGAGGGGGCCAAACGCCTCCTGCCGGAGGCTTTACGCGGGAGTCGTGCGGTCCATGGCCCTTTACGGGGCCCCGGTGTGGGCGCGTTCATTGCGGCGGCGAGCCGCCCACTACCTGAACGCGCCCCAAAAGGTGGTAGCCATTCGGCTAATCCGGGGGTACCGCACGATCTCGGGCGAGGCGGCAAGCCTCCTTGCCGGACTGCCGCCGTGGGATCTGGAGGCGATAGTCCTCGCGCGCCTGTACGAGTGGCGCGCGGAGGTACTAAGCCGGGGGGAAACTCCGTTTCCGCAGCAAATTGCGGCGGAGCGGACGGACCTCCGGCGCGATCTCATGGCGGCCTGGAATCAGCGACTGTCGCAACCCAGCGCAGGGCACGCCACGATAGTGGCGGTAAGGCCCCTCTTTGAGGAGTGGCTAGAGAGGCGTCACGGCGCCCTCACCTTCCGCCTGACGCAGGTCCTCACCGGACATGGATGTTTCGGGAGGTTCCTGCACATCATCAGGCGGGAGGAAACGCCCGGGTGTCACCACTGCGAGGATCGCCCAGAGGACACGGTAGAGCACACGGTGCAAACCTGCCCCGCTTGGGCGGAGCACCGCCGTGTCCTCGTAGAGGCGATCGGCGGCGGCGACCTCTCGCGCCCGGCCCTGGTGCAAGCCATGGTCCGGGGCGAGAGGGAGTGGGAGGCAGTCACCTCCTTCTGCGAAAAAGTTATGCTCGCAAAGGAGGTGGCGGGATGGGAGAGAGAAAGGTCCTCCCGTCCCAGCCGCCGCGGGAGACGCTCCGGGCGTTGGGAGCCACGTGACGACTCCCGGCCACCGTAGGCGCGGGCCTGCGGACGGTGAGTAATGGGTGACTCACCGTCCGATCAGCACCAGACCCGTGCCGTACGGCGCGTATATGTTCCACGCGCGCCTCAAAGAGATGTCAGCATATGAAGGGGCCCCTCAGGGCTAAGCCTGCCGGGTAAGCGGGATTGTCCGAAAGGGTTACCGCTACCCCGGTACATAAAGGGCTACGGAAGGAACATGGATGGGTTTTAGTCAGTAAGAGTCTGACACTCCCTTCCGCTCCACCCAGAGCGGGAGCAGTCATTGGATGATTTCCCAGCCTTAAAAAAAAAAAAAAAAAAAAAAAAAAAGGGGATGCAAAAAAATCTGCAGTTCTATACATTTTTGGTCAGGTGACTCAATACTTAATTTATTGCGTTCCAAAATGTACAGACGCCAGCACATCAAGCTATCCCTAACTGTCAAATTTTATCAATTAAAAATGAACCTTAAGTCTTTGCAATAAACTTGAAATACTATCAATGAAATTTGACAGATTGTGGTAACTTGATGTGCTGGCCTCTGTACATAAGTTTTACATTCGTAGGTGGGTTGTAGTAAGTCACAATTTTGGACCCTGTCGGGCACAGCATAGAATGTGGGAGACAGGAGGAAGAGCACTGAGTGTTTAATTCTAATACTAAGTATATAGGAACTAATTTATATATTGCACACTACTTACATTTATTATTAAAATGAACATATATTTACATGACTAGATTATATTGCGTGTGCTGGTTTAAATGGAATTAAATGTTATTAAAGTATTCATATAGGTATTTTTTGGTATAGGTTTACATTATTTTAAATTACTCGTCGAAATGTAGGGAACAGCAGATTTTTTTTTCACGATTTCGGACTTGGTCCCATAGTAAAAGTTGTTCAGTTTTGTGGTCTGTAGCATATCCTTTTGTATGTATATACCCTTTCGGTTACAGCCAGTATCTATATATATAAAAGAAAGACGGGTTTGTTCCCTTCGTTATAACTCGAGATCTGCTGGACCAATTTTCATGGTTTTTGTTTCGTTGGATTTGTCTCCGCCCTGAATAGCAGAATACATTTTTTTTTTTAAATTTTTAGGTAGGGTAGGTAGGTAGGTAGGGTAGGTAGGTAGGTAGGGTAGGTAGGTAGGTAGGTAGGTAGGGTAGGTAGGTAGGTAGGTAGGGTAGGTAGGTAGGGTAGGTAGGTAGGGTAGGTAGGTAGGGTAGGTAGGGTAGGTAGGTAGGGTAGGTAGGTAGGTAGGGTAGGTAGGTAGGTACATAGGTAGGTAGGTAGGTAGGTAGGTAGGTAGGGTAGGTAGGTAGGTAGGTTAGGTAGGGTGGGTAGGTAGGGTAGGTAGGTAGGGTAGGTAGGTAGGGTACGTAGGTAGGTAGGTAGGTAGGGTAGGTAGGGTAGGTAGGGTAGGTAGGGTAGGTAGGGTAGGTAGGGTAGGTAGGGTAGGTAGGTAGGGTAGGTAGGTAGGGTAGGTAGGTAGGGTAGGTAGGTAGGGTAGGTAGGGTGGGTAGGTAGAGTGGGTATGTAGGGTAGGTAGGGTAGTTAGGGTAGGTAGGGTAGGTAGGGTAGGTAAGGTAGGTAAGGTAGGTAGGGTAGGTAGCTAGGTAGGTAGGGTAGGTAGGCAGGTAGGTAGGTAGGTAGGGTAGGTATCACTGTTAAGACAGGACGTGAATCTAGAAGAAAATGGAGCCCATTTCGAGCAACTAATTAATTAGTTTACAATTTTTTGTAAATAATTAAAGATTTCATGGTTTTTCTATCATTTGATTTATCAAGTTTGTTCGAGAGATTTCATCCTTATAATTGATACTAACGATCGCGGCAATAAAAGTACAGTGTGTACTTTTTTCAGATTTTAGTCAGTTCGATTCCCGGGTGTGGCAAGCATTTTTTTGGAAATCTTTGAATGCAGTTTTCTTTCTATTAAAAAATAAAGGAATGTTTCCTTTGAGTAAAATTTTCTATCTACAGTATTAAGATTACTTTCCCTCCAGGGGGCATTACAAAATTCCACCCTGTATATAAAAATATGTGATACGGTAACATAATGAAAGATTATTATACTTTGCCAATTATTATACCTTGGTACGGAATTCTTATTTTTTTAGAAGGGATCAAATTAAAAGATTCAAATAATCAATTATCATTTTATCAGTATTAAAAAAAAAAAAACTTTTGTTTGTTGGATAAGGTGGAGACGGCACGTGCGTTAGCGAGGCGTCACATGAACATGCAGGTGTACACGCACGGACTCAAGCCGGTCCTGGGAGCGCAGCCACAGGCGTTTGCGCAGGTTTGTGACGAATTCAATTTTATTACTACTTGTTTCAAATTTTGTTGGATTTTGTGCTACTTAGGGGCAATGAATGAAATGAATGACCAATTTTGAAAAAAAAAACATTCGCCGTCAAGTCACATTTATTGGTAACTAGCCGCTGCCAGCGTGGATATCGAAAATTGACTCAAGGGAACGTACAACCGGGATAAAAAGTATTCTTTGTGTTAATCCAGGTCATAAACTACCTCTGTACCAAATTTCGTCCAGATCTGTTCAGCCGTTTGAGCGTGAAGAACGGACAAACATACAAACTCACAAATTTTGTCTTTAAAAAATTAGTGTGATTTCTGGTATGAGAAGGGGTTTTTGCTCTTATTTTTGAAGTGGGATGGTTTTCATAGCAATTTTAAAGTTTGACGATCAGTTTTGGAAACTATGTATATTTTGCTATGATTTTTTACATGTAATTGGAAAAGTAACTGTCAATATTATTGTGTTTAAAATTTATTGTCCATGAAGATTGTCCATTTGGATTCTTGTTGGTTTTTCTCCATAGAGATCTGTATTTTAGAGCAGGCAACTAGGTTCATCTTTCTGACATACGACCACAGAATACAATCCCGGGATCTCGGCCGTTTTCTTATCCCGAAAATTCCGGGAGTGTACTTGGCTAATCTCGGGATTTTCGATGTTGCCACAAACAGGTCTAGTTTGCACTCCGTAGTCCATTGCGCTTTGACTTTGCCTAGATTATAATATTAATAGCATTTATTACTTGCCGACAAACAAACAACTCTTTGACACGCGTACGATATGTAAAGGTGTCCCAGTAAGAGTGCACTTTTTAAAATTGGAATATTATTTTTTTCAAGCAAGTGGCAACTCTGAAATTTGACAGCTGTCACCTCTGTTTATTCCGATTATTAAAAATGGAGCGCTTTTCGAAAGAACAACGCGTTATAATTGTGAAAACTCATTACAAAAATGGGGAAAGTTACGCTGAAACCGCTCGCAAAACTTCGCCAAATTTTCAGCCGAGAAAGTGCATCTAATCTTTTTGCGCCAACTTACCGGTCGGTCTCTTGAAAACATTGCTGCTGTAAACAAGAGTGTTGCCGAAAACCCGAAAACATCAATTCGACATCGTTCTCAACAACTTCAAATTTCACGAAGCACTACGCAGCGAATTTTATCTAAAGACCTCCACCCTCATGCGTACAAGATTCAGTTAACTCAGGAGCTCAAATTAGTAGACCACGGAAAGCGCCGGCAATCCGTTCAATGGGTAATCCAAAGTGAAGTCGATGCCAATTTTTCGAAAAAAGTCAATTTCTCTGATGAAGCGCATTTCCATATGAATGGCTTCGTGAATACACAAAATTGACGAATTTGGGACTTACAAAATCCTCATGTAATCCATGAGAAACAAATGCACCCACAACGAGTAACTGTCTGGTGCGGATTTTGCTCAGGCGACCTTACTTTTTTGTAAATGAGGCCGAAATTGCAGTGACTGAGCGGCATTCGTTACAGGAATATGATAACGGACTTTTTGTGGCCTCAACTGACAGCATGAATCTGGACAACTTGTGGTTTCAGCGGGACGGCGCAATCTGCCACACCGCGCATGAAACAATTGACTTATTGTAGCAACGATTTCCAGAACACACTATCTCTCGAAATTCTGATGTCAACTGGCCACCAAGATCGTGCGATTTAACGCCGTGCGATTTTTTTCTTTGGGGTTTTGTGAAATCTCGGGTTTAAATTCCTGAGCTCAAATCGGAAATCCAACGCGTCATCGGTGAGATACAGCCACATCTCTGTGCAAAAGTCATCGGAGCCGGCCATTTGCCGAATGTTTTATTCCATGCTTAATCGGAACATGTCTTCTTTACAATACAATAAAAATATCACAACTCTGTCATAAAATAAGCATAAAATACTTGTTTTTATTTTAAAATGAAAAAGTGCACTCTTACTGAGACCTGACTTGAGACCCTATATTAAATATTTAGTGATTTGTGCTGTGCAATAAAATTAAAATATATTTCAAGAAATTCCTCTTTTTTTTACATTTGAGACCAATTAGGCATCACATAGTCTAATCCCGGGATTACGCATCAAGAATCTCGTAATCCCGGGATCGATAAACATGCTCGGGATTGTGTTATCTACATACGACCGACTTTTTGACAGTTCAAAAGTGCCTGGATTATTAAGGTTTTGATTCTGAATGATTTGATGCAGGTGTGGCGCGGGCGCCTGGTGCTGGCGGGCGGCGCGGGCAGCGCGTGCGTGGAGCGGCACGTGCGGCGCGCGCTGGACGGCGCGGCCTACAAGCTGCGGCGGCTGCAGCCCTGCGCGCTCGTCGCGCCGCGCTTCCAGCTGGAGCTGCCCGAGGTGAGCAGGTGTGGGCGGGCGCCTGGTGCTGGCGGGCGGCGCGGGCAGCGCGTGGGTGACACAGGTTCTCTGCTTCGGGAAGTTCCTGTGTCGCATAACCAGGGAGCCAGACGCTCGGTGTCACCACTGCGTCGACTGTCGGGAAGACACGGCACGGCATACGCTAGCAGAATGTACCGCATGGCTGGAGCCGCGCCGTGCCCTCATCTCTGAAGTAGGCAGTGACCTGTCGCTGCCGGCCGTCGTTAACGCTATGGTCGGCAGTGAACAGACCTGGGACGCGGTGGTATCCTTCTGCGAGGAAGTCATTTCGCAGAAGGAAGCTGCAGAACGGGAGCGGGAGATCACCTCCCTCAACCCGGCCCGCAGCAGGCGCACCGGGCGTCGGAGGAGGGCAGACAATGCCCTCTGCCAGCCCCCCTAAATGGGTCCAGGGGCGACGGACGCGGGGCTAGTCCGTCGCCCCCCACAACAACATCTGGACCCGAGGCGGCGGCGCGGAGTGTTCCACGCGCGCCCCTCCAAGACGGTACGAGGGGAGTGTCGTACACCTCACTCCCGCTCGACCGAGACGAGGCCCGCAGTGGCGGGCCGGCACCACGGGGGTTGCGGAAGTATTTTCAGTTCCCGCGACCCCCGGCGTGGTGTGTGGCCAGGTGTGAGAGGGAACACCCGGGGTGGTTTTTAGTCAGTAAGAGTCTGACAGACCCCTCCGCCCTCCCCGGGGCGGGGGACATCCATGAGGATTTTCCCACCGGATCAAAAAAAAAAGGCAAGTCGCGCCGACTTTCAGCAGGTGGAATTAATGGTAAGGAAGCACTGTCTCTCCACAGCTTCAGTCTTTCTTTAGTTGGTTCGACAGTGAGTGGAACGTCACACTTTAAAAACTGTTTCGGTTTTTTAGCCTTTGTCATCCCTGTGCCGATGTGGTTAATAGCCCTCGTAATATAATACCACTTTCAAACTCCAACAGGACGAAATCCAACTAATAGTATCCGGATCCGCCATCCCCCTCCAAGACCCGAACAGTCCCGAAGCGAACGGCAGCCAGCATAGCGGACACACCAGCGCCACCAGCAGCCAGAGCGGCCGCAGCGGCCAGGCCAGCCAGGCGGGCCAGGGCCACGGGGACGTGGACGATGATATCTTCACCTTAGATGAGGAGCAACTAGTGAAGAGTCCGCCGGAGGTTGTGGAGGAGAAGAATTTTGTTAATGGACAGGTAAGGTCTTCTTTTCGTACTGCTTCATCTTAAAGAATAAAATAAAATATAACATTACATCTGTAATCCCTTTTTTTTTTTTTTTTTAAGGCTGGGAAATCATCCAATGACTGCTCCCGCTCTGGGTGGAGCGGAAGGGAGTGTCAGACTCTTACTGACCAAAACCCATCCATGTTCCTTCCGTAGCCCTTTATGTTCCGGGGTAGCGGTAACCCTTTCGGACAATCCCGCTTACCCGGCAATCTGTAATCCCTGAAGAAACAAAATTCAACGAAAAATTATACTTCACCATGGGAAAGAGATGGAGCCGTACGTCCTGTATAGCTCCGTCCCTTTCTTGCACTGAAGTAGTTTTCAAATAATATTGTTATAAGAAGTGGTGATTTAGGTCCACACACCACCGATTTAAAGAAGAAAGAACGAAAAAATGTTTTTCGGCGAAAAACAAAACGCACATTTCTTACAAAATAAACTAAGTCACTAAATAATAATAATATAATATCCTTGGACATTTCACACAACGCCATGTAGTCCCAAGCTAAGCAACCTAATGCTTGTGTTATGGCAGCGAGATGGCTGATAAACTACTTATGTTATACATTTTTTTTTGTAAATACATACATATTATAGATAGAAAAACACCCAGACCCGGAACAAATACTTGCAGGTCGTACAAATATATGATCCGTGCGGGAATCGAACCCGCGACAAGCTGCGCAGCAGTCAATCGCTCAACCACTGCGCCAACCGTGTCGTCGAGTAAATACACCCATGCAAAGCAGTTAGCCGCTAGCCGTCGAAGCATTATGTGGAGCGATGGCCGTTTTGCGCGGATGTAACGCATATTTCCCCACAACTAGTTTTTTTTTACTGCGTCATATTTGCCGTAAATAAACATATTTACTTTCTTTCTTCTTCTTTCGTATTCAAAGCCATTAAAACCATTGACAGTTAGTATTTCACCCATGGACAATGGATGGACCACAGATAAAACACTGACTAAAACCCCTATACGTCTCCAGACGGGCCCCAGCTCGGTGTCCCTCACGACCTTGAGCCACCTGAGCGGCGCACGAGTGTCGCGCCGTCTGTGCGCTCTGCGCCTGCTGTTCGTGCGGGAGACAACAGCCGTCCGGGAGCTAGGAGGACTCAGCGGCTTCCTACACACTTTCACATGCGAGGTAAGGTCCTTTACCATAAATCTTGCCAGAATTAAATCGCAAAACACACGAAGAATTATACACTATAGACCAAGGGTTCCCAAACTTATTTTGTCTACTGCCCCCTTTAAATAGAGAGTAAGAGAGTATAGAGAATAAATTACTTTTTAGCGCCCCCATTTCTCACCTACTTAGAAAACACTATCAAATCAAATCAAATCAATCTTTATTTGTGAACATAAGTAGGTACAAAAAGGTGCTATTTATACATTTTAGCTGATGTTCGGCCAATAATCGGCATACAAATATAATATTAGTAAGCAGGTTATTTTTACTATCATAATTAATAAAGTCTAGGATAAAAGAAATCAACCAATTGAAAAAATGTCATGAGCCGCATAAAATAAAGTAATTGAAATAAAGTAATTGAAATAAAGTAATTGAAATAAAGTAATTGAAATAAAGTAATTGAAATAAAGTAATTGAAATAAAGTAATTGAAATAAAGTAATAGTAAATTGAAGTAATTATTAAGAATGTCAAGAAAGTTAAATTATCTAGATGAAATTACAAATCGCCCCTTAAGCCTTCTTCACAACGCCCCCATTTTTTCTGGGTCCCTAACTGTCCCCCTTTGGGCCTGCAGTGCCCACAAGGGGGGCGTTATCGCCCACTATTGATATTTGTTTTTTTTTGTAAATTATATTATTTATTTATTTTATAAATATAAACTAATACAGTTTATATTTGGGCCTTCGTTACCTGAAATAAAGGATAAATAAATTGATGATTACAAGACTATAATTCATATAATGTCGTTGTCTCCAGGTGATGGCGATAGTGCGTGCGTACACAGCTGCGCTGGGCGGAAACGCGCTCACCTCCTTCTACATCACACAACTCATGCTGCAGGATAACGCGCACAAGAATCAGGTATGTGTGTGCACGCTTTTATAATTGGTTATTTGAAAGGGTAGTCAATAACGTTACTTTTTATGAACTGTCAAAACGCGGAATTTGTACGTGATTTGTATGAAAGATACGATGACGTCACCGATTTTTAGAATCAATAGGAATACTTATTAGCATTAAATGCAATTTTACAATTATATCTTCACATAAATGTTATTAAGCTCGTATGATATTATTGTTCTTACAGAGACGTGGTTATTAGACGGAGTTTTAAATTCAGAATTCTTTGATGACCGGTACATTGTGTGGCGGCGTGATCGAGATTATGTTTTGACCGGGCAGTCGCGGGGTGGAGGTGTGCTTATTGCTGCGCGTAGGGAACTTTCAGTTATATGCCAACCTACCTTCCATTCTACAGCAGAGGATTTATGGCTCAGTATACGACTGAAAAATTCTAATACACGAAAATATATTACCCTACATATCTGTGTTCTTTATTTATGTCAGCAAAACTTAGGCCTTTCTTTTTCATTACAACTTTGCAATTACCTCACAAAATTAAACCAAATAGTTATGAATAATTCTTCTGATACTTTTTTGATCGTGGGTGACTTTAACATGAGTGGTATTAACTGGGTTCAATCCGACAATCTATCGCTCTGTCCAATGAACCTGAACAGTCCAGACGAGGTTTTACTTTGTGACGAACTATGTACCATTGATTTTGGTCAATACAATGGTGTTCTTAATAAGTATGGCAAAATTTTAGATTTGGTACTTTCAAACCAATTAGTTAATGTGATTGAATGTTCTAGTCCACTGGTGCCCATTGATGCCTACCATCCAGCACTATTAATTAATATAGATTTTGTTGAAGCTCCTCTATTAGAGTGCGCGCCACGAACGCAATACCTGTTCGATAAGGGTGACTATGAATCTATCAACAAAGACATTTCCATGACTGACTGGGAGTTCGAGTTTGCGGCACGATCAATAGATGAGTCGGTAAAATTCTTCAATGAAACTATTCACGATTTACATACAAAATACATTCCACAAAAATTACATCGTAGCAAAACATATCCAACTTGGTACAATTCGGCATTAATAAAAACCATTAAGGAAAAACACAAATATTTTAATAAATTCAAAACATACGGCAATATTTCTGATGAGTCAACATTTAAGCTTCTCCGTACAAGAGTAAAGGTATTGGAATCGCAATGTTACGAAAACTACTTGAATTTAACCGAAAAATCTATTAAAGAAAACCCGAAATACTTTTGGACCTTCGTTAAAAAACGACACAACTCAAATGCAGTTCCAAGCACCTTGAACTATAAGGACGAAGCCTTGCGTACCGGAGAAAGAATATGCGAAGCGTTTTCTACGTACTTTTATTCTACATTTCTAGATACTAACAGTAGTCATGGAATTCCTACACCCCCTATTTTTACCGAATCTTCCAGCCTATCTGATATATGTAGCATTGTAGTGAACGCTGATGAAGTTTCTAGCTTGCTTAGCAAGTTGGATACTTCTAAAGCGGCTGGCCCGGATAATATTTCAGCCAAATTTCTTGTTCGGTGCTCGACTTCGATTGCCCAACCTATCTCGATTCTCTTTCGGAAATCTTTGGTCACTGGTGTTGTACCTGGTCTTTGGAAATCGGCTTTCATTACACCTATTCATAAAAAAGGGGTCAAAACCGAAATTGAAAACTATAGGCCGATATCCAAGCTCTGTATTGTGGCAAAGATTTTCGAAAGGATCGTCTATAATCAGGTGTATTGTGCTCTAAAAAATTCATTTAGTACCTTTCAACATGGTTTTTTGAAAGGAAGGTCTACCGTCACCAATTTAATTCTGTTAAATGACTTTATAACTGAAGCCATGGATAACGGTAAACAGGTTGATGTCGTTTATACTGATTACAGTAAGGCCTTCGATCGGATTGACCATGAGATCTTGCTGTCGAAGTTATATGGTATGGGAATACGAGGTGACTTACTCAGGTGGTTTTCTTCTTATCTGGAGAACAGGTCCCAAGCAGTAGTGTTAAGCAATTATATATCTGGTTGGGTGCCTGTCCCCAGTGGAGTCCCCCAGGGTTCATTGCTCGGCCCATTACTTTTCATTATCTATATAAACGACATCAACTCTTGCCTGATTTCATCCAAACTGCTGTGTTTTGCTGATGATATGAAAATCTATGCAACAATATCATCACAGGCGGACGTGGTCGCACTTCAGGATGATCTATGTCGTCTGGAGGCCTACTGTCGTAGGAGTAAGCTGGATCTAAACCCTGCTAAATGTTCGGTTCTAACTTATTCTCGAAAGCGTTCAGTTATTAATTCAACTTATATTTTGGGTGATCAAGTACTTCCTAGAACGAATTGCATCCGAGATCTGGGGGTCTATCACGATTCTAAGCTTACGTTTGAATCACATGTCGATGCCATAGTCGCTAAAGCATCTAAAGCACTAGGTTTCATAATGCGGCTCTCCAAGTGCTTCAGTAAAGCTAAAACTTTAAAAATCCTCTATTGCACTTTTGTTAGAAGTCACTTGGAGTACGCATCTGAAATCTGGAATCCGTGCTACCGCAAGTACATTGATCGTATAGAGAGCATCCAAAAAAGATTCATCAAGTATTTGTGTTATCATCAGAAGGTGCCGTACCGGTCTGAAGATTACCTTCATCTCTGTAAGAAGTATCATATATTACCCCTTATTAATCGGCGAGCAATCTCTGACTGCATTTCATTATTAAAAATTTTCAATCATTCTACTAACAATTCCGATATTCTATCCAAATTTTATTTCAACGTTCCTAGAAGGTCGAAGCGATGGAACTCAACGCTGCGTGTTCCATTTACCGCTACGAATTATAGGCAAAATTCATTCATAGTGCGTGCGAGTAATAATTTTAATATCATGTGCAGACAGCATGATTTTGACCCTTTCATTACAAGTGTGTCTTCGGCAAGAAAGTGCATGAGTCTTAGCTTTTTTAAGTAGGTTTTGTAAAGTCAGGTTTTTTATTCTTGTGTTGTGTTTAAAATGTAAATTAAGTTTAGCTTGATTATTATCCTGTTTCTTCTTGGTAGCTGTATTGTATTGTGTTGTTCACACTCACTTTTTCAAACTGATTTTTAGAAGTGAAGACTTTTAATTGGCTGTCAGTCTCACATATTGTTTTTATTCTGTTTACGTTAGCTGTAAGTCTTCCATGATTAATAAATAAATAAAAATAAATAAATAAATAAATAATATTTAATTTATGTACGGTGATGAGAGTTAAGACGAGCGGGTTTTTTTTCTATGTGATTTCATATTTTATTTTTGATCGTTTCAAATAGTCAATTTCAAACCGGCGATCATTAATACATTTTTACAGGATAACATCTGTGGGGTCAGTTAACAATGAATTAGATTGTTGTCTTAGGAAATATATATTCTGAAAGATCTTAATAATAATTATGGGCTTTTTTTTGAGGGTGGGAGTCGTCAAATGAAGGGGTCATCCGCTCTGGGTGGACCGGAAGGGAGTGTCAGACTCTTACTGACTAAAACCCATCCATGTTCTTTCCTTAGCCCTTTATGTTTCGGGGTAGCGGTAACCCTTTCGAGCGATCCCACTGAATGTAATAAGACCTAGGGTTCAATAAAAAAACCCACAGAAAAAGCACTTTAAGTTCTTCCCGAATTTTATTAACTTTCCGGACAACTATTCCAATTTTTTGTTTCATAAAAGCCAAATTCAGCATATTACGAACATTTTAAAACAAAAAATAAGCGTAATCGGTCCAGCCGTTTTCAAGTGATGTGCTTAGTGCTTACCAACGTGAGCAAAGCATGTCATTTTTATTTACATACTAGCTGTTATCCGTGGCTTCGCCTGCGTGATCCCTAATTATTTTTCTAACACTAAAACAACCTAAGTTACTCCTCATAACATCCGCTATCCGCCAGTTAAAGTCCCGTCAAAATCAGTCCAGCCGTTTCGGAGATAAGCCGGAACAAACAGACAGACAAAAAATTTAAAATATATTTTTTGTTATAAGTACCCTGTACCGTATATACTTCCCTATGCATTTAATTAAAAAGCTGTTATTTTGTCATTACGAACAGACACTTCAATTTTATTAATTTGTTTTTGATATTATAAAAAAATAATCATATTTTTTCCTTTCAGGGTCAATGTTTGCTGTCCGTAGGTGGCGACATAGTACACGTAACATACTGAATTTAATTCAACCAATCATGACATATCTATGACAAACAACGTTTAGGACACTATTATTCTTATATCTATGTGTTAGTAGGACTACTACCTAGATAGTTATTTTGCGAATTTAAACCTATTTTTGTGTTCCAAGAATGTGATTTTGGTTATAAGTTTTTTTTTTGTGAAACTAATCTAGCTTATTATGTTAACTGTGTACAGTCAAAGAATGAAATCGTTAAGCACCTTCAGTGATTTTCTTTTTAACTCTTCCCTAGTCGTTGGATAGATGGCGCTGAACTTGTTAAGTTACAGCAAGGAACGGAACGTCACATCATTTCACTTGGATGTAATTGATTTGAGACCTTAAAACGAAACGAACATAAAAAAGTACACGAAACAACGAAAGTGTCAGTCAACGAGCGTATGTGGCGTGACGCAATGTTTTTTTTCAAGCGTTTTGGCTTTGACACCTAGTAACGTAGTCAGTTCAATGCCATCTGAGAGAAACTTTTTTTTTTTAATACTCTCTCTCATTGGAAAGTTCTATACCTATTCTATCTGCCACTGTACATTGTGTTAAGTCTGCCTATTGTACGGTCGCTTGCGCATCAAGTTGTACCAAACTGTCAAATTTCTCCAAATGATTTAAAACCATAAAACGTTGGTTGAAGTTCAAAATCAATTGAGAAAATTTGACAGTATGTGATAACTTGATGCGACTGTACTTCCTAAACGTATATTTCATGTTAGTATTAAGTCGGACTGTCGAAAGGTGTGTCCACACTATATAACGCAACGTGTTATAAAACATAGTTATATAACATGTTTCAATGATCGGGAGCGAGGTTATCAATGTTAACTTTACTAATGTGGACGTGTTAGATAAAAAATATTATGTGTTATATTACATAATCTGGACGCACCCTGACAAACTTCTTACTATTTATTGAATGTGTATAGATAAATTGACAACTCGAAGAAATACTCGATTGACTAAAGATCAGTCGGGAACGTCGCAACGTATCCCGCATGTAACTGTCAGTTTGACAGCTATAAGTTTCATTTTGGCAGCTCAAAACTTTAGCGTTCTACATATTTGTTGCGCATGTGTGGAAATTTTCTTATGTCAGGCAAGTGCTGGAGTTCTATAAGAATTCTTCAGCGCCTGATTGACATAGACAAGCCTCGTTGTTAGTAAAGTAAACATTTATGAAATTGTCACAGACATCATATTGCCGAAACAAGATGGCGGGTTTAGGGCCGGCGCTCACCTGGTGAGGCGAAAAACAAAGTTGTGTGCCTAAAAATAATGTTGAAAATAAATTACATAAGTTGCGCGCCTCTTTCTGCTTTAACGCGCTCTCGAACTAATAGATGTTTATTTATTT
The DNA here is from genome assembly GCA_951799385.1 of Hyppa rectilinea. Lineage (NCBI taxonomy): Eukaryota > Metazoa > Arthropoda > Insecta > Lepidoptera > Noctuidae > Hyppa > Hyppa rectilinea. The sequence continues at coordinate 15,281,479 of OX637323.1, forward strand.
TTAGCTTTATTACAACTTACATAGGGTCGTTATTTTTTTGGCAGTGACAACCGCTCTGCGCTGTGCTTAGCCAGATGTGCGCCGGCTCTTAGTTCAGATTTTGACCACGCAGCTGTATCTTGTAGCGTGGTATCTTTATTATGTTATAGGTCTCGAAGACAATTTATGTCACAAAACATTAACAGATATCTTTGTCAAATTTAACCAACCATTCAGTTTTTTTCTTTCTTAATGTAGAATAAAAAATAATATAGTAGATAATTGTAAATTATTAAAATGTGGATTGAAAAAGATGAGAAATGTATAAATCAAAATCTTTTATGTATATCGTACAAAATTATTTTTAAATATTTTATTGATTGTATATTATTATATTTAGGTAACGGACTTTTTAGTCGGAAAGTTTATATTTAAAATGAGACCTGAGTGAAATGTTTTTAAATATATTTGAAGTTATCCTCAATTTTAATAATGTATTTACGAAAGTCCTATTTTAAAGTAGCACACGTGTTGGTCAGAAAGTCTAAAATTTTATTTATTTATATATTGACATAACCAGAAAACGTGACCGTAAAAATGTAATATTAAAGCCTCAAAAAACGTACATACATAATTGTAATAATCAACCACATATCTTGCCATAGACACGACGTAATTTAAGTATTAAAAGTCAATAAAGTGATAAGTATTTCTTTACCAAAAACTTGCCTCAAATAAAACTCTTTAAGTATCTTTTGATAATTATCGTTTGGATTGTTTAAAGGTGTTTGTCACTGTGGTATTATTAAGAGTATTAACCGTAATTTTCCTACTCTCGTCCCATTCTACTTTGGGGTCGGCACAACAAGTTTTTTTTCGCCCATTCTTCCCGTGAGCCGCCACTCTCACTCAATACATATGCATCGTTTCGTTAAGCTTCCTCACTTATCAACATTCAACATGTCCATTTTTTTTTCGTGTGGTTAGTAACTAACCTGGTGTCAGAGCTTTTATACTGCTCATGGGCTTAGACTTAGCTTCACATGCTGTTGATAAATATCTCTCTCTCTATTTTCCTTCACCGATTTTTAAGCAAGTGATAGTTATACAATACGCACATGAATCCGAAAAATCAGAGGTGCGTGCCTTGGGTTCGAACTCGAGACCTGTAACTTGGTAGTCCAACGGTCTCACCACGGGGCTATCACTGCTAACACAAGTCCATTAAGTGCCTCCTCAACAAATTGCGCCACAAAAAATCTTCAAGTAAATTAAGTTTTATCTAATTAACCGAGGTCGAGGCCGGCCTAGGAAGAGGTGGCGAGACGACTTTGACGCGTACCGCGTACCGTACTGAAAAAAATAACACTTATTAACTCAGTATTTATGGAACTCGATATCAAACAGAAAATCCGGTATTTTAACGACATAACTAATAAATAGTATTTCCCATACCGCAATGTACGCCACCATATCAGGTTATCCCAATCTGTCAAATTTATTTTATAGATTTTCAACTTTATTAGAAACGCATAATGTTCATTTTCGATGTGGAAAGTTTGACAGTTTCGTATAGCTTGATATGCTGGCCTCTGTACCTTAAAACACCAATGTGAAGTGTTATACAAACTATTCTAAGTTTTTTTATTCGTTTATTTTAAAAACGACACTCGACGGTTAGTGGAAATGTATGGTGCTACGTAAAGTTTCTTGTCATTTTAATTTTACAGGTAAGAGTGGCAAAATGTTCTTAAAAGTTGCAGAATTAATTGATCGATTTTTAGTAAAACTAGGTAAATAAAATATCGATTCTTGAGACTCCAGAACTAATGATCTATTAATGCGTTTTGTATATAAATGGCAACATTTTCTTTTTTTCTATGAAGTGGCGTTGCCAATTAAGTAATTTTCTGGTGTATCTTGTCACTGATACTTTTTTTTTTCATAGTTTTTGCACGATTTTTCTTTCTGTCTCGAATCGTAAGCTCTCGTAAATTATCATGTGTAAAAACTTTGGAAACTTTGTTGAAACTTGCGAAAAGAAACTCGAAATGCATGTAAATATTAAATGCTATGTATAATTCGTTTCTCAAACGGCCTCATGTTTTTTAGGATTCACTTTATAATATATCTCTTATTATTAGATACTCAGAGTATACAGTGTGTAAGGTTAAACGAGCGACATACTTTCAGGTTGTATAGTACTCATGAAAATCAACAACTTTGTCCATGGGACCAACTAAAAAAAACAGCTGTTCCATACATTTTGACGAATTATGCGAACATAAATGTACTGAACAGCAGATTTTTTTTTTCGTGATTAGAGTTATAGTTCCATAGTCAAAGTTGCTCATTTTTATGAGTATAGTAACCCCTAAAAGTATGTCCCTAAATTTAACCTAACACATTGTATAATTGTAGTAGTATAGAGAGCGCGCAACGAAGTGGGAACAGTAGGCACGGGTGAGAACAACGCCACATTATAAATAAATATCCAAAAATCTGCCTGCCTGCCTATTTCCAAACTAAGTTATATTTTACATGGAGCGACTCCCAGTCTGACCTTCATAACCCCGTCAGTAACTGGGTAATATGATACCCCTTGTTAAGACTGGCTTTCAAACTTTCGGGTATCTGACTACCCGCCCGTAAGGACTGTCAAATATCCACGAATGACAGCCGGGACCAACGCCTTAACGTGCTTTCCGAGGCGCGGAGTAGTCTCGATATGTAAAGATCGTCACCCATCCGCGGACCAACCCCGGCAAGCGTAGCTTAACCTGATGGATCGAGCTGTACGGCTGTTATTACTTAGCCACGCGCTCTATACTACTGATACTCTAACATTGGATATCCTCTTCATCTATGTAATCACATTTCACATGAATTTGCCGTTGAATATTGTACCTTAAGTTCAAAAGTCATAAAGTCGACTTTCATGAAGACTTTGTTTTGTACTTAAAACTATTTTCACAATGTTAATTTTTTTCGTACCTAACCAAGTCATTATTAATCGATTGTAAAATACTGTAACTAGCCGTTATTTGGATGTCTTTATGTATTTTGTCTATGTATGTTTACAATATTGTGTGTTGTAGGGCGAAATATATGACAAACATTTATTTACTGCTTTTCATTTCTTATTCCATAGAAGGTCAACTGCATATGTGGCTTCTACCCGTGACTTCGTCCGCGTGGAATAGCTAATTTTAACGTTTTGAACGCCATTGTCACATATACAAGTAAGCGGATGCTCTGTACGCCAGCGACACAAATATGTGACAATGGCAACAACAGTATAACGCGAAATAAACAATTAAATCATTACTTATGTGGGTGTTTATACAAGATATCTTAGAAATTGAAGCTCTCGTACGTATTTAATGACATGAAACAAATTAAAAGAGACCATGGATATTCGGAATTTCATGATAACAAGAACAAATAAATTAGTAGCTTGTCGTGGAGGGTACGTGCGTGTTTTTATGCTCTGAAGAAACCCAATACAGTAGCTTCCCTATGATTAAAGAATCAGATCAGTAGTTCCGATGATTACCCCTTGCACTTACAAATTTTAGCTCTAACATTAGTACCTACTTATAAATTTATACCGGGTAAAACTGCTACCACATATAGGGTTAACGTTAGTTTCGAGTGTTTAATCTATTTATTAATAAATACTTTAAACCGACTTCAGTAAATAGGGATGAGAAATAGCTTCGGGTCCAAGAAAACGTCCGTCGACATCGAGGCTGACCCAGGAGAAGATGGCGACACGAGCTCGACACTTATACAGGGGAACAGGGGAACAAATCTGAAATCGCGAAAAAAAATCAGCTCTTACCCTACGTTTTGACGAGTTAAGTGAGCATAATAGAATAGAACACCAGATTTTTTTTTTCGCGTTTTCAGATAAGTTCCCTTAGTAAAAGTTGTTCTTAATGATGAGTACAGACGCCAGCACATCAAGCTATCCCTAACTGTCAAATTTTACCAATTGAAAATGAACCTTATAGCATTCGTAATAAAGTTGGAAAACCATCAAAGAAATTTGACAGATCCATAAAATATTGCCCATGAATTTTAATTTCACCCTGTATAGGATTGGTCAACCCTCGCTCAAGACAGACAGTAGTGGAAAGGAGAAAGGGAGGCCTTCGTCCTTCAATTAACTAAAAACAACAACCAAAAACATTTCTCGAATTCTTGCAAAACTAGAGTTTTTTCTTTTAAAAAGTTTTTTGTTCGCTTAACTCTTTTTCAAGCATAGTGTTCAAGTGCAAAGTTGGCATGGCAACATTTTATTCCCGAAACATGCAATAATTGAATGTAAAATGCTAATAAGAAATTTCATGTCCAAATCAATACATTTCAATAAAGGGCTCATAAAATTTATGATTTCATTTTCTAAAGTAATTTGAACTTATTTTATGCGACCATTAATTGGTAGCAAGTATTAACTGTGTGAAAGTATTCACATTAATTACAATGTATGTGAGTTTAATAAGTAAATTGCTATTATCTATGGTGGGTTTTGTGTTATTTGTCTGTGTAGAGAGAGACAAGTCTATCGTAGTAGGTCGGTGTAGTAAGTATGGTACATACTTAGGTGATTATAGGTACTGTTCTGCAAGATCAATTTAACAATAAATGCAACACTCGAATCAAAAAGTATGTAAGGTGGAGGTTCTATACTTTCTGCCTAGCCCCATGGTAGGAACGCGTGAGTTTATGTATGTATGTAACATAGTGTAGTGGTTTTGTGATAAAGGAATTCGAGAAAAATATCAAAAAGCTTGTCATAAATACGTACTTTATTTATTTAAAACATCATAATAATTATTTAAATATTCTTACACTTATCAAATGAAATGCCACAAAAATGTTGACAACAAGATCGTTTAATTACATCTTAAACACTATTAATACTTTTAGCAGTAAGTACATTTCATTATAATAAGTTCTAATTCTAGTCTATTAAATTTGGAGAGAGAGGTTTAGACGTCCGGTGTTGTTGACATCTCGACGTTGAATGAGTTATTTTTTTTAATTTCGCAGTTCGGATACCTAGCATTTGGATACGGACTTACATTATAAAGGAACTTTTAAATATTTTGGACGAAATAACGTAAAGAACTAAATGTATGTTATATTAGCAAACAATCTAAGCCTGGTCGCTGCGTGTGGGTTGCGGTGGTTGGGCGTGGACGCGGCGTGGCCGCTGCGGGGGCGCGACGCGTCAGCGCCGGCGACCGAAGCGCAGGAACGAGTGCACTACGTCTTGCCTCTTCATGCCGGTGTCCAGGAGTTGCGGGTAGTCGCGGACTAGGGCTGAGGGGGAAGAGAAGCAACAAGTTTAATATTAAACCAACGGGGTGCAATTGTTTATGAAAGGAACACGGTACGTATGACGGCTAGTGGACTGTAGTCTGAGTTAAGATATTTCGCAGTTGTCTTCGTTAAATCATTCAACAAACTTGAGTGTCTAACTCTAAAAAAGTGGGACTGTCGCTGAAGTCTAAATCTAGATGATTAAGGCCTTAGCATCTTTCCGTGTTCTCAACGAAAGCTAAATAGGCGATTCATCATATCATAGCATTTCACAGCTGGACATGATCATTACAAAACTCGATCTTTGGCTACTTTAATTCAATTGCTACCATAGAAGATCATTACTCCACCTGGCTACCATACTCATGATCAAAAAACCCTTATACCTTGGTACTCGGGCACCTGCTCCCCAGCAGCCTCAGCGTACAGTTCGAGGAAGGTGTTGAGCGCCTGACAGAAGCGCGCGGCCCTGGGGTCGTCGTCAGCGGCGCCGGCGCACAGCTGCGCGGGCGCACACAGCGCCGCGCCGGCGCACGCCAGCACCACGCACACTACCGCCACATGATAACCATTTCTGCTGAGGACAAAGAGAAAAGTTCAATTAATTTCAAAGCTACAAGACAAATACGAAAAATTCGAAGACGTGCATGACACATCCACCAGCACACACCAGGCGTAGTGGTTGACCGAAGATTCCTTCAGACTAAGAGGAGGCAAAAGTTTAAATAAAAGTTTGTTTGATCTCATTGTAAGTCCCAACAACTACATTGCTCCGATAAAGCCGCGGATTTTTTTTTTGAGGGTGGGTTCCAATGACTTCTCTCGCTCTGGGTGGAACGGAAGGGAGTGTCAGACTCTTACTGACTAAAACCCATCCATGTTCCTTCCTTAGCCCTTTATGTTCCGGGGTAGCGGTAACCCTTGCGGACAATCCCGCTTACAAAGCCGCGGATCAGAATGGCTATAATCATAGCTCTTCTAACGACGTACTGAGTTGTAATTATCGTAATAAAGATACTGCAAGGTAAGATGGTGCGGTCTTCACGAAAAACATACAAACGAACGTAGTACCACCTCCTTTTAGGAACTCGACTATACTCTAGACATCTTAAACACTGATCGCAGCTGTCTATTTCAAACATAAAGAGTTAATGAAACTAGCTACTGCGCTAAGCGTACAAGTTGCACGAAGTCAAAGTCAAAGTCAAATTATTTATTTCATAAAGGCACAAAAAAGGCACTTTTGAACGTCAAAATGAACAAGAAATAGAATTGATTCTAGGCGCCCCTTGCAAAACGTAGTTTCGTGTGGAGAAGAATGGGCCAGAAACTCGACCGTTACTCTTTTAAAATGTTTTGTATACATGAATTATAACATTATATGTGAAGACGATGCATGAAAAGGTTAATAAGTATGAGTGACTATATAGATAGGTAGGTGTTTTCAATACTTATAAATAGTACCTACCTACCTAGAAACTTGGCAACTACCTATATTGGCTTTAGGATCGTATTGAATTGACGCACGGCTGAACGATAATACCTTGTGTTAGATTTTCTATTTTAGCACGAAACTAATACTTGTATGATTGATATTTGATTCGCACATCCATGGATATTGCATACGTGAGCTTTTCAGCCTGCATGATGAGGATGACATGTCTGCTTGAATAGAACAGCGTATTTAAAAAAAAACCGGTTAAGTACGGCTCACGCACGAAGCTACCATTATCTATAAAAAAACCGCCAAAAAACAAAAGTTTGTTGTATTGGAGTCCCTTTAAATATTTATTTTATTCTGTTTTTTAGTAATTTTTGTTATAGCAGCAACAAATATACATAATCTGTGAAAATTTCAACTGTCCAACTATCATGAGATACAGCCTGGTGACAGACGGACGGACGGACGGACCGGACGCGCAGACGGACGGACAGAGGAGTCTAGCAGTAGGGTTCCGTTTTGCCCCTAAGGTCTAGGAACCCTAAAGAGGCCTACCACAAGGGACTGACGACCTTAGAAAGGCAGCGGAAGCGGGAAGCACAGATCCAGTCGAAGGCGAAGCTTTGAGAGGTCTTTCGACTACAATGATGACTCAATAGAAAAGTCGTATTTTAAACGTGACATGTCACTCCGCTATGACCTTTCCTATAATGTTAGTAGCTGTATCTATGATACAACACTGTCCCAAGTTTGTTTTCATTTTATAAAGCTGAAAGCTTGACCAATGTTATTCTGGACTTTGACGATAAAAGCGTAAACATTGCTGCATTTGCGGATAAGTTGCAAACCATGTAACACCTGTCAAAACAGACTTAAAATATCCAGAGTTCTGTATTTCGAGATGCAATGCAGTATCTTGAAGCGTGCACTCCGTACTCTCGATCTCAAAGCTATTGACATCGACCTGTTCTGTAGTTCTCCGAATAAGTTCACAAAGAATGCATTTTTTGTAACAAGTTACAAAATATAATTATAACTAGCTGCCGCCCGCGGCTTCGCCCGCGTCGCCAAAATAAAAGTAGGTATCCTAAGTTACTCCTAATAATATCAGCTATTGATCAGTGAAAGTCCCGTTTAAATTGGTCCAGTTGTTTGAGACATTAACCGGAACAATCAGGGAGACAGACAATATTTAATAAATATATTTTTTAATATAAGTACCGTATATATATACTTTTCTGGGAAATTAGTGAAAAGCTATTCATTACTAACAGACTTCCATTTTATGTATTTGTATATCTGCCTGCCTAGCCTTTTCCCAACTGTGTTGGGCTCGGCTTCCAGTCTAACCGGATGCAGCTGAATACCAGTATTTACATGGAGCGAATGCCTATCTGACCTCCTTATAAGAATTATAAAATACTTATTAATTAATTAGTTAGGAAAAGAGTGTAAATAAGTACAATATCACAATAATTAAAATAATTGTTTGGATTGTAGATAGAAAGTCGAATACCTCGACGTAGTTGCATTTTATTCAAATAATATTTACATACCTAAAAATACTCAAAATAATAATAATAACTATGTACAAGTATATAAAACGGGAGGGGAAAATAAGTCAAAGGGCATCGAAAAATTCGTCCACATCGGTGTCCAGTCCACAATGCTGCCAGCCTTTTGGGAAATAGATAGAAAGGTGCAATAATACCTTACATCCAACACCCTAAAAAAGTTAGCCAAACTTGTGACTATCCAAAGTATCGCAACTTACTCGTAGCTCAGTAACTATATTATTATAGTGACAAACGTGTTTCGACTGAGGCACCCCTTTGTTAGAAAATCGAGTTAAATTGTTTGCATCGATAAGTAGGCATCGAGTATTCGAGGTACGAGGTCCATTTGGATGTAATAGAGGTGTCAAAGGTAGAATAGAGGTGAGAAACAATGTTTATTTAAGTTAGATAGAGTTTCGTTAGAACTTAGTAAGTACTATTGGATATTGATATTTTAATTTATTTATTAGATAATTTTAGAGACTTATTGATTGTAAGAAAGTCATTCCTGATTATAAATCAATTTATTGTTTATATTTTCTCAACTTATACATTACCTAAATTAAATGACTACCTAACCAACTACACAACAACACAAACAGCAAACTAAAACTATTTTAATTGTTTTTGTTCACTAGTTTTTTTTTTCTGTTAGAAGTAGTTATTGATAAGAGAAGCTCTGAAAATATGGGTTTGGGTGATTGTTTCTTTAATATTATCCTCATTATAAAGTAAATAAATAATTTACGTCTCCAACTAAGGTATCGTATGGTTTGTTTTTGGCTCTCCTATCAACTATCGATTACTTTAATTAAATCAAATACCCAATAGGTATCTAACTATTCCACAGATTGATTGTTGTTGCTTGTGTTTTTTTAACGTTGAGCTGTCAGGTTCAAAGTTTATGATTTATGACAAAGTATCAATACAAGTCATAGTCAAGTTCATAGGTCTCGAGTTCGAACCAAAGACACGCACCTCTGATTTTACGGATTCAGGTGCGTTTTGCATAATTATCACTTGCTTAAAATTCGGTGAAGGAAAACATCGTGAAGAAACCAGCGTGTCTGAGAGATATTTCTCAACAGCATGTGAAGCTAAGTCAGAGGCCTATTGGCAGCTTAAAAACTCTGACACCAGGTTAGTCACTAACCACACGAAAAGAAGAAGAATACAAGTATATGTAGATGACGAATATTCACAGTTAAAGGAAAAGGCGACTTTAGCATAAGAACTTCAATATTTCATCTTGAGTCATCTCATCAGGTATTTTTTGTTACTTGTTTTAGGCCAAGGAATGGATTTTTATTATGAATGTTCTTTGACGGTTCAGTGGTAGAGCGGACGGCTTGCTCTAGCAAATCGCGGGTTTAAATCTCGTAGGTAGGTATTTGTATGAATCACAGTGATTTTTTTTAAACAATTTTTAAGCCTCGCCAAACGAGTGGTCAGTATACTTACCATGGTCACCATTAGCCCAACGAAAAGCAGTTCACTTGCTTTTTCATACCTTTTGTATGGATTCTTCGCATCCGCAGCAATAGGCTACAGCCACTGGTGGTTGTAGTCGATGGCTCGTGTGTACTGAGCCTTAGTGCATTTTAATTTATACATACAGCTTTTAACATGCACCCTTTGCGGTAATGTACTATTCTGCCATATCACTACGCTGATTATAGGCGTGATGTTATATTAATTAGGTTTTGAAAGCGTAACACCCATTATAGATAAAAACATCACATCACAGCTGTACCTATTCCCCGAAGAGTTAGGTTGTACATTACACTGTAGGTAATATCTAAAAAATCTTTATAAAACTGCCATTACACAATAAAGTAAACAAACCTTTCCTATAAAGTCAATACAAACTACAGGAACATCCAAATAAAATAAATCCGTGAAAGGAAATTCAAACCTCTTTGAAAATAGAATTGACATTACGAACCGTTAAGAATATCGAATTTCAAAAAATATTCACGCCAAAGGACAAAATCGCGCCTTGTCCTTTAGTTGTTATGCTAACGAAGACTTGTGTCTTTGTCCGTTGAAAGACACGGTGTTATTTGACCGAAGTTAGGTAATAGGGATAACGGGGGGTAGGGAATTTGATTAGGAAGCTTTTTTGGCGTTTTTGTGGGTAGTTCGACCGTGGGAGGTAGTCGTTTGATGTGTGTTGGAAGGATAATGTGAGCGAGTTATTAGAGATATAAAAGTGACACCACCCACACAGGCACCTTCTGTTTGGATGGGAGGACTTATTTAGAATCTTTAAAAGTCATATAATTAGGAGTGAATACTGCTTAGGGGTCATTTCTTAAGGGGCCCCGAGACGGTCAAACGGTTTGATTCAAACACGTAAATTTAAGTTTGACTCAAACCATTTTGATCCCCCGAGGCGGTCAAACTAACTATGTAAACGATCAAAATGGTTTGAGTCAAACCAAAATTTACGTGTTTGAATCAAACAGTTTGACCGTCTCGGGGCCCCTTTAGGGATTATTGACACTGACAGCTTTTGAAAGCGGTTAGTTTAATTGGTGTAATCAGCCCTAAGTGTAGGGAAAAGTTTATTAGAATTAAAAGTTAATTATACTGAAGTTGCAATGCGGTAGTTCTCCGACTATTCTCGCATTAGCTTACTAAAACATAGGAAATGTCGAGTAAGTCTAAATAACGCATCTAAATCTAGTCTAAATATAGCACATTGCCACTAAAATGAAAGCTTGCACTAAAATGTACATTGTAGTGAATATGATGTTCACCTCATTACCAAAACGGGTTTGGTGTAATGCCAAACTGAACTTGCTTAGCCCGCGGTGACGCTCGTCTTTTGTTTATTTTGGTTTGATTGAACAAAATGCATCACCAGTATTGGATATTAGATTTGGATGCAGTTGCTATATCGCACTGCTAACACAAGACTATCAACTCAAACTGAAGTTCTTTTCAGAAATGATGGAAAACTGATCACTCGTTTCCTGTTAACGATTGTAGAAAAGTGAACACTGTTTTAAAATTAGTGATGAAATGATAGGGGTTTAATTGACGCGAGAATTAAATTTTACATGTGAAAAATTAGTTATCTCGAATTTGTCTTTTTTTGAGTTGATACAGTCCTGTGTTAGCAGTGCGATAATATATGTTGTATTAGAGCTCTGTATCAATCTTAACAGAGATCTTCGGCGCGAGAGATATTATAGTACACAAGTGCGTGCGCTGACAAAGGGGCACTCTCTCTTTCCTGTCTCTCATAAACCGATGGGCAATAGAAGAGAGATTGAGTACATTTCTTGGGTATTTTTGTATCAGGAATTTCTCAGTAACAGCCCGGATTTTGGAAGTTAGCGGCGTGATGCCTCGTAAAGCACATTTCAAAATAAATAGTGAGCTTTCTGAATCGGGTTTTGCAATTGCGAATTATAAACCGAAAGAAAATTTATAGGTTCCGCTGGCTATTAAACTTAATGAAGGTATTTAACTTAGGCTTTTAGCTCATAATATAGTCTGTAAAACCGAAGTTTACGTTGTGTATAGTTTATTTTAATGTTGTGTTCTATTCTCAACCTGGTTTCGAACCTTTTAGTGCATTACTTTTAACACGTTAGCTGCGGCACCAATTTTTGCAAACTTTCCGTTCCTGCGGCACGAGGTTTTATCGGCCCGCACCGTGACCAGACGTTAGGGCGACACGCGGTCTATTAGACCCCACCTCCTTTAACAGGCTAAAATCCATTTTCTGGCGCGAAATCAAAGGTAAATGAAAAATTTGGTCCTTATCGATATAGACAGTGAATTGATGAACCCTAATCTACCGTCGCCCCGAGATCTGATAACTAGTTTAAGAATTATTGGCAAAACAAAGTATGGGATCTTATACACCTCGTAACGCACTGAAATAGGGTAAATTTTCGCTAAGATTAGTGATGGGAAAAATAATATCGACGCAACGACGTTTATCTATTTTTGTGTGAAAATCTTAATGCGGTTCACAGAATAGAAAAAAAAGAAAACCAGAAGTAGAAAAGAAACTATCCTATGTATTCTGCCTCGGGCTTTAAAAATACACTTATTAGAACTTGAATTAACATAAAAATATCAGTAAACAATATACTTTTTTATAAAAAATCGCAATCGTTCTGTTTCTGGGTTTTTTTTTAAATTAACTTCTTCCGACATCGTTTAGACATGTTCGGCGATGTAAAAAGACGTGCTCTCCAATCGACGTGATGCACAACACTAGTCGCGGGAAGCTCGCGTTGGGTGCGGTACGAGGTCCGGGAGGATATGGGACGTTTTAGCCTCGTTCCGCACTGCATTAAAATTATATTAATTCAGTGCGGTACGAGGCCTAAGACATCCGGTACCAAGGTAGGTATACCATCGAGTCCGGGACCATTAGCGCGTCTCAAATATACATTTATCTCTTTTCTATACTGGACCAAACCAAAGCTATGCCCTTCGCACGACAGAGATGTTCACGTTTTTCCTTGCCGCACCACAAGGAAGTTGCATGAGGGGTGATTTAGGCCTCGTTTCGCACTTAACGTGTTAAACTGTTTTTTGCAGTCCGTTTTTTATAGTGTACTGTGGACCAAGATGCTGGAAGACCTTTAAAGATATGAGGTGTGCGAGCTAAAAATGACAACGGCGTCTTTTGTATCCTAAGTGCCTGCTTCTCGTAACAACACATTTTCACTGCATTATTTAGGCAAACAAACAAATAAACATCTCCAACATTATTACTGAAACACTAGGACATTGCATGTTCTCTTAATAAATGCATACATTTTGTATACAGTTTATTGCACACAATAAAACGAATGATACTCATTTCTGATTTCATTAGCCAAGAGGAATATCTGGGGAATATTTCGTATGTAGGTATGTAAGTATTCAATATTTATTTAAGGACATAATTATAGGTATATTTACCTAATAATGTCATGTTCATAGACAGTCAGTGTTTTGTCTATGGTCCCACCCATTGTCCATGGCCGAGATACACATTGTCAATAGTTTTATTGGCTCTGAATACGATGTGTTATAGCTGCTTTGTAAGGGTGTACCTATTTAGTTACTAAGTTTTTTTTTAGAAATGTGCGTTTCATAAATTAAGGTTGCATAGATGGTGGATACGTACAGAGGCCAGCACACCAAGTTACCACAATCTGTCAAATTTCTTTGATAGTATTTCAACTTTAATGCAAAGACATAAGGTTCATTTTTAATTGAGAAAATTTGACAGTTAGGGATAGCTTGATGTGCTGGCGTCTGTACATCCTTTCCCAGTCATTTTACGTCCGTCAGCAGCAACCCAACAGACACCTTATCTCAAAGACAGTAAAAATCACTTTGATTTTGACAATCTTATCAGTGGTAGCAGCCCAATAACGACCTTATTCTAACGATTATCATTATTATTGTGATTTTAGTAAAAGGCTGTACCTATGATTTAATTATTTCGACTGTGAAGCGTGGTCGTTTATGGTCGCCGTTTTTTTTTTATTTGCTGATGGTTAGTAAGGTTAATTTCAAGTTGAAAAACTCCAATTACATTCGTTTAAAGTCTTATATATTTTAAGTCGAACAGCAAACAATATCTAATACTTGAATGAAAAACTCCAAAACAAAGAAAATTCAACAAAAAAAAAAAGATTAAGAATTGCAATATATTTTGGCATTTGAACACAAATAGTTGGGATTTATAACGGGTCACACCCCATGACCCCCGCATTGGAATGTTGTGCCTCTCGTTTCACATAATAAAACATTTATTGGTTTCATTTTATCCACAAAGATTTTTCGCTTTTCATTTTATTGGAGTATGGTTTCCTTTGATATTTGACATCGTATGTACCATCTGTTTGTTATGCAGATTCGACTATGACAATTTATCACACGATTTATGTATTAATGACTAGCTTCCGCCCGCGGCTTCGGATATATATGTATCAGGTCAGATAGGCAGTCGCTCCATGTAAAATACTGGTAATCAGCTGCATCTGGTCAGACTGGAAGCTCACCTCAATATAGTTGCGAAAAGGCTAGGGAAGGTTAATTGAGTCATATGTATCAGAAACATAACAGATTGAAATAATCTAAGGCATTGTAGTCCAATCAAGTTTCTTGCTTGTGGAATGCATTATAATTGAAGCAACTAATGACTTGCATCGTGTAAACACTGTTTTGACAGAGTAAGACTAAGGAGTTTATTAAAAAACATTGCAGTTAAGTAATGATTGGCGACTGGTTAACCAAACATTTTTGTTGTTTAAGCGTCTCTTAACTTAAACAGCGTTTATAAATAAAGGGGTATGTAAATCTGAGGTTTAATTTGCCTTAAGACGTTATAGTACGTCGAGGGGAACCTAGTAGATCATCCTCAGCAGTAGCTAGCGCCTATGACCATTAGACCAATTAGGTTTGAATGGTTACGAACGGTTTGAAGGATATTGCTAATCCATTGCTTCTGAAATTCGAAAAATGTATCTATTCAACATCGTAAATTACGCAATGAATGTTGTTGAACTGTCAAAACGAAAAGCAGCCGAGTACTGATAATGTGTAACGCAATAACCCCACTGGTTAGTCGACCCCGATACGAACTAACTGGCTCAATGTAACACCCCAACATGCACTTATTATGCAGCTAAAGATCACGCGAAAGAAGAACTTTAAACTTTAAAATCACTACTAACTTAAACAGATTGATCGCTTAAACAAGTTTACAAACATACCAGCTTACGACGCCACTTTAATTTGCACGACAAAGCTGTAATAAGTCAATATAGTATAGCTTGTTGTGTGACAAAGTTTGAGCTGGTTCTGTCGGCGGAGATTATAGGGATTGAGTCCTGTTTGTTCACGGCTTATAACTAGGGAGGCTGTTATCCAATAAAAAAGAGATTTAAATATGATATAAAGCTTTCGTACGGAACTTTATAAAGCGTTGGTTGTTGGTAATTAATATTATGTGGGACGTAATGTTCAGTTATAGGATTATGGTTTATTTTAGAACATGAAAGGTAAGATGGGTCCTTGATAAAGAAAAGTTGTCGGTAAAAAATCTTTGGATGGCGAAGCATTACATACAAGGAAACCTATCTAAGAGATCTTTATTTTGAGAAACTACGTCACATAAAGTTTGAATACTATCTTTGACACAAATGTCACATATCTTTTATAGCTTTTACTTTTTATGAACTAGCTTCTTTCCTCGGCTTCGCCCGCATGGATGTGGGGGATAACGGTATAAAAAGTATCCTATAACCCAGTTTATAATCTATCTATGTGCCAAATATCATCCAGATCCGTTGAGTAGTTTTTGCGTGAAGGAGTGCCACTCCTCATACAAATACACACACACACACACTCACACACTTTCGCCTTTATAATATTAGTGTGATATAGGTAACAGAACATCACGCCTGTTTTGCTCGGATTAGGCAGAGTTCTATCTATTATAGTGCACCCACGTTTGGCGTCATTCAAGTCCTATTTATTTAATAGGGAGTAAGCCTATTGCCATTGTTGGGAATTAATTCACCAAATAGAATGCACTTCGCATTTAGTTGGCAACATTGATTGTTCTTCCTTTTCCATTTTGTAACTTGAACAGAAAAGACGATTTATCCGAGTTAGTTTATTTAAACCAACACAAAATATCAACATCCATCGACCAGGCACCAATTTAGACTCTGGACTGCTACTATTTTTATGTATTTAAATCGTCAGCCAATGTTACAAAAATTCAAATTTGAAGACATACACATCAAAAGATCCGCACACATCGTTAAATCCAAATCACGTATGTATTTTAAATGAAACATGTCTTAAGTACAGTCGCCAGCACATCATGTTTCCACGAACTGTCAAATTTTCTCGATCGATTTTTAATGTAACTGTAGAACGTTTTAAGGTTTAAAATCATTTGGAGAAATTGAACCGTTTGGTATAACTTTATGCGCTCGCGGCTGTACCTACCACAGACAATCGGGCTCAAACGAGTTCTTTTTAAAATACCGATGAACCTGCTTCGAGACTTCAAATTGAGGAGCATTACACTTCGAATTAGTGTTTCAATTACGTCCCACAGGTTACCCTTTTTCTTAGGAAGTTGGTTTTTTAGGGTTCCATTATCTATACTAATATTATAAAGCTGAAGAGTTTGTTAGTTTGAACGGGTTGTTGTACATTCGTAACAAAATAAATTCGTCACAAATAAAAATATGTGTAAATTCGTCACAATTTACAATATATTAATTTTGTTTATTGTAAATTCGCCACATGGTTTTAATCCGCATCGATAGCAAAAAAAAAACAAGAAGCAGAATAGAAAATGATGTATATTTTTCATAATCACACGTTTACTTTCACACCACATCTACATAAAATTCTCAGTTTTTAAGTAAATGATTTAAATCAATAATTTAGGTTGCTATCGCTACTTTAAGAATAAAATATTTGAAATGAGGATTTGTGACGAATTTACACATATTTTTTATGCGTGTGACGAATTTACTTTCAATGTATAGATTTTTCAAAATATGACGAATTTACTTTGTGACGAATGTACAACAACCCGTTTGAACGCGCTTATCTCTGGAACTACTGGTCCGAATTGAAAAAATATTTTTGTGTTGGATAGTCCATTTATCGAGGAAGGCTATAGGCTATGTTACATCACGCTACGACCAATAGAAGCCGAGCAGCAGGTGAAACCGCGCGGGAGCAGTTGGTCTTGGATTAAATTGTTTTTGATTTCGGGGATTTCATATTTAGTTGTAGTTTTATGTCACTTGTGATAGTTTGGGCCACTTTCAATCTGATTGAAATTGACTGCATAAAAGGAATTAGTATTTTGGCCAGGAACAGTATTTCGGTTCAGTAAATACCAATTTTGTATTGAAATTATAGCAAGTTAAAGGAACAGAGACTTACAAAAATCACGTATTATTTGCTATAAACAAAATTTCTTTTTGTTTTTATGTTTGAGACAACAGTTCCCATATCCACGATGATATTTTTTTTAATGATTTGTGTATTTGAGCCACGAAGTCTTAACTGTATCAAGCTATATCTAAGCAGTCGTACCTCTGCTTAACCTGCACGGTTGAAAGCTTGAGGTTGAATTCCTGGAGAACCCCGCGACTGCTGGAGTGTTGCCAAACTACGGAGACATGTTCTGTCTAAGCAGTCCTGATTGCTTTTGAATAAATATCTTTGTTTAGAAATAGATCTGTGTCTGTAATAGACATTGATTGGGTTTAAATATGTCCCTGTTGAGTCCAATGATCGTTAATTGAAGAGTTTAGCGGAGAAAACCAACGCTTAGAAGTTGCACTACCAAGCGTCAGCCGTATTTTTGATTTAACGATAACGATAACGGTTGGCGCAGTGATTGTTCGATTCCCGCACGGAACAAATATTTATACGACCTGCAAGTATTTGTTACGGGTCTGGGTGTTTTTCTATCTATAAGTAATATGTATGTATTTACAAAAATAAATGTTTATAAGTAGTTTATCAGCCATCTTGTTACCATAACACAAGCATTAGGTTGCTTAGCTTGGGACTAAATGGTGTTGTGTGAAATGTCCAATGGATATTATTATTATTATTAATTAATATGATTTTGAAGAAAACTCCCAATACGAGTACATTGGATCAATATTAAAAAAAAGTCTTTTCAATAACGTAAATGACGCAGTGAATGTTGTTGAACTGAGCTTCGTAAAGCACGATAAGCCTAAGGTCGTTACACCTCGTTAGAAGCCCAAATCTCTGACAGCCAGTGTTACTAAGAGGTGTTACCAAGTGACTGGGTTGTGGAGGTCATATAGGCAGTCGTTCCATGTAAAATACTGGTATACAGCTGCACCTGGTTAGACTGAAAGCCGACCCCAACATAATTGGGAAAGGCTAGGCCGATTGATTAATTAAATATTCTTAAACTGTCTAAATGTATGGCGTTGCCAGTGTGAAGTAAGTATAGTGCTATACGCCGCAAGTTTTGTAGCCATCTCTTACACTTTTGACATGATCCCATTCCTATAGTCAGCATAATTGGAGCTTAACTGAAGTTAGTTTTACTAAAACTGTAAATCATATTGCATGTGAGTGATAAAAATTGGGGTATGATCACCGTCATTGACAAAAGGATTGACTATTACAGTACGTTGATAAACAATCATGAGAATAAAAGATCATGGGATACTTTTGTAAGGTGTGCTTTCTTATAAAATACACCTGTTTGTAATAAAGTAGCTTTTCTTCCTTTTGAAGCAAACAGGCGGGCTTTTTATTTGATCCTTCTTTAGTAACTTAAGAAGCGTAGGTGGGATGTGGGAGGGTTCCTAAATGGTTGGAGTTAGTGTCAGTTTGGGAAGTTTAATGTGTTCTTGTTATGTCGTGTTTTAGCTCATATAGCCTATTTGAACATGACACTCTATTTCACAAATGCTGGGGAAAATCATTAAGCTTCCTATGTACAGAGGCCAGCACATCAAGTTACCACAATCTGACAAATTTCTTTGATAGTATTTCAACTTTATTGCAAAGACGTAAGGTTCATTTTTAATTGAGAAAATTTGACAGTTAGGGATAGCTTGATGTGCTGGCGTCTGTACAGTCAGGGAAATATTTGTTAAGTATATCGACGGTCAAATTGTCGTATTAGAACCATTTCATACAAGTGTCAAATAATGACAGTTCAGTCAATCTACCTGACTTTTTCCCAACTAAGTGGGGGTCGGCTTCCAGTCTAACCGGTTGCAGCTACGAACCAGTAAGGGTACATAGAGCGAGAGCGACTGCATATCTGACCTCCACAAACCAGTTACTTGGTAAGGCTGGCTGTCAGACTTTCAGGTAACTGACAACCCGTAACGACTACCAAAGATTGACGAATGACAGCCGAAATCAACGGCTTAGCGTAGGCACGGAAGGGTCTCGCTATGTAAATAAGGCCACCCATCCACGGACCAACCGCGGCAAGCGTAGTTTCACGAGAACGATCGACCCGTGCGACTGTTAGTGGTGATTTGAATACACGAACTTAATGTTGGCAGTCAATTTACTTTACACTTAATGTCCCTGACTTTAAGGATGATTTCCCCGAGGATTATCTCCTAATTACTTACAGTAGGTGCTTATTCTAATACTTAACTAAAAGTGGTCTCACTTCATGTAACGTTTTAGGAATTCTGACCCAAGTTTTAGCTTTGTGAAAGTTCCTAGCGATCTGAGTCTGAACTACTTTGTTGACTTTACAATGTTAGGTCATTCTTTGAATGTTAACTAGTTAAAGATTATAATTAGGTAGTAATTTAAAACATAACATAACATCAGGCCTGTGGTCCCCGAATGGTTAGGCAGAGGTGCACCTATAGTAGATACTCCAACATTTCGCCATTTATAATAGAGCGCGATCCAATTAATTAATATTAATTGCAATCAACCGGGTACAAATCCAGATTCCTGGCTGTTACTGAGAATAGGGATGATGTCTAAAAATATTTTTTAGTCCGTTAGCTAGATTATTAAAAAATAGTGGACACGTATTTTTTCTTTTTTTACGTAATCCAAAGATTACGCTGATACATTGAGTTGAAATGTGGCATGACGTCACGAGTATGTAGTTTTTATACTTATTTGTGACGTAGCGAGCCCCCACTCCCCAACTTTAATGCGTTTTATTTAAGTCAGTTTTTGTTAATATTATAAAGCAAAAAATACGTGTCAAATATTTTTTTATTATTTGATTGACGGACTAAATATAATTTCTATTATTTTACCCTGTCATCATCCGCATTCCATATGGAAAAACCAAACAACACTGAGTTAAAAAGAATACCTAACCCCGTTAAGGTAGGACTCTCACTGGCTTTTACCAGCGGCTTCGCACGCGTGGATATCATAAAAATTATCCATGTGTCTATTTTCATCCAAATCCGTTGAACCGTTTTAGCGTTAAAGAGGCACAAAGAGATATAAAAAAAACAAATATTCTAGATTTATAATATTAGTTTAGGCCAAATATGAAGATAACAACAACGGTATATTGTTATCAGCATTACGCAATAAGAAAGTTAGAAAGTATTATAAACTTTTTTTGAGTAACAAGGAAAAACCATAGAGAAGTAAAGTCCCTTTCACTAAAGGCGTATTTAAATCTCGAAGCTTCTTACTTCCATTTTTAAATTCCACAGGTGACAAAACAAATGAGTTGAAAACCTGCAAGGTTACTTAATGGGTCGTCTGATGGTCTTTCAAAAGGGGTATTCCCATGAGTCAATAGACACCTATGTGTAAAGTGTGAACATTTGATCAAACATATATACTTACTTAGTTAGTCATAACTTTTTATGTGATTATTTGAGAAATGGTGCAGGTATAGCCTTAATGATGTCATTATTTTGTTCAGAATCATCGTGAAAACCCCTGAAACAGCTATGTAAAGCCTGATGATTCAATATTTCTGGTTTGAGAAGACAAAACGAATATCTTCTGAAGATAGTCGAAATTTTGGATTTGTAAGGTACATAATAGTTTCTAACTCCGATTTATCTCTTATACTCCGACTATTGGGCGACCTAAAAGTATAATTACAATAAAAATAATCACAATGGGCCCGCTAGCTAGACACTGCATAAAAACGTCATACAATCAAAAACTGTAGAGGTACAAAAATATAAGTTATTTATTTTCTTAAGGTACTAAATAATGTCTTTACGAAAAGCTATTACCTGTTGATAAATCTTGCTGGGGCCTGCTAAATAGACTCACACTTCAACGAGCCGTCAGAATACTTTTCCTGCGTTGTTATCTCAGAAACAAAGAGTAAATATGTCACTAGCAAAACTTGCTGAGAATTACAACTTAATTAACTGATATGTTTGAAAATTACAAACAGGCCAATTATAATAGGCTAAATTTTTGGGTGTGGAAAGGTCACAGCGATCCCTTCTAAAGACTATATATTTTAAACCATATCGCTTTCCTACGAGTGACCTCTATAAACTTTGTGACCTTCTAACTGTCAGAAAATTATTCATTCTTATCTCCACATTAAGAATGCATAAATCATTAGTCTTTGACCCAAGTGTACTAAAAAAACGCAGGAAATTTGGTGGTATATCTATCGCTAGAGTACGCACTGCATTTGCTAGGCGACAGTATGTCGCACAAACTACATTTCTTTACAACACAATTAACAAAAAGTTATCTATTTACCGAAGAACACAATGCGAATGTAAAAAAACCTTAACTACGTGGCTAAAGGCTCTCAGTTATGAAGAAACAGAAACACTTCTACGCCCTATCATATAAACACTTACTAAACACTAACATACTAACTCACTCACTCATACACACACTTGCTTACTAATTTATAAACTATATTTACAGAACCAATGTTAAAAAAATTCACTTTGATATTACGCCCATAAATACAAGCGTATGCATTCAAATTCACTACATTATTACATAACTCACAACCACACACTCACACTTACTCATTCACACCTAACTCATTCTCACAAACCCTGCTCATGCCATCCACTCATTAATTCCCACATTTACTCTTACACCCATAAATACGTACAGACAGATACATTAATTGTTAAGTTTCAAATCTCCAAATGTATTTAGTTTTAATTATATATTAACAGGCTTTGTATCGAATTTCTGTAATCTGGAAGAGGGAGGTCTTCTGGCACAGGTATCTTCATACTTAAAAGAAGACCTCTACAATGCTTTTGTTAAAACCTGTTGATTTTGCAAATAAATTTATTATTTATTTATTATATTATTTATTATTATAGTACAGAGGCCAGCACATCAAGCTACTCCAATTTGTCAAATTTCTCTGATAGATTTTGAACTTTATATCAAAAGAATAAGGTTCATGTTCAATTGGTAATATTTGACAGTTAGGGATAGCTTGATATGTTGGCGTCTGTACCAAGTCGTTTGATAAGAAGCCAGACATCAAACGATTCCTACAAATGATCTTTTGTTACTCTTGTTCTGTTTAGGTCTCTTATCAAGTGAACAAAAACATAATTAAATGTATATAGTTATAATTTATCAATACCGCCATTGTAAGATTATAAATAACTTTTTCCTTATTATCATTTTTATCGAATTGAAGGTAAAAAAGGCCGTTTGAATGACCTGCATTTGTTATGTCATTATTTCTTTATTTATAAAAAAATTACAGCAGTTGTTATAGACTAGCTTTCCGCGGCATCCACCCACAGGCTATCCTTCAAGAATTGCGTATTATTTCGAGCTAAAAAGCCACATTCAAATTGGTGCACCCTTTAAAAGCTACAGTGCCATGGACACACAACACAACACACATCAAAATCATTAAATCTGCCTAGCCTTTTCCCTACTAGGTTGGAGTCGGCTTCCAGTCTAACTGGATGCAGCTAAATACCAGTATTTTACAAGGAGCGACTGCCTATCTGATCTCCATTGCCCAGTACCTATACGATACCCCTTGGTAAGAGCGGTGGTCAGACTTTCGGGCTTCTGACGACCGGTAACGACTGTCAATGATCCACGAATAACAGCACTCACACATAGTGGTCAAATTCATAACATCCCATTTTTGCGTTCGGGGGTTAAAAAGTAATCCATATCAATTTCCATAAACTATCTTTATGCATTAAAAAAATATATAATTCGTTGCTTTGGTACAAACAAATCCATATTATCCCCAAAAGGTTGGACACTGGAGTTTCTACCTATAGAACAGGCACATTTCGCCAATTATGTTTAAGTCCCATGTAATAGGGGGCGAGCCTATTGCCATCAACACATATCTAGACTCCGGGCTGCTACTAAGAAATTCCTGATGTAAAAACTCAATAAAACTATTCCCCGACCTGGGAGTCGAACCCAGGACGTCAGCAGTAGCGCTTGCGGCCACTAGACCAATGAGGCAACTCAATTAAATCCCCCTTAGACCATTCAACTGGTAAGCGGGATTGTCCGAAAGGGTTACCGCTACCCCGGTACATGAAGGGCTAAGAAAGGAACATGGATGGGTTTTAGTCAGTAGGACTCTGACACTTCCTTCCGCTTCACCCAGAGCGGGAGGAGTCATTTGATGATTACCAAACCTTAAAAAAATCCCAATCAACTGTTTTCTAGCATATGCATACTGCGGTTGCGTCATAACGCATTTATCTTCACTAACTAACAATGCATTCCAATTAATTAAGAATATGGTAATGTTAATTGCATCTTGTAAGGCTTAGATCACTGCTCGATCGTCGCTAATTAATGGGTCAATGGTCATCCATTCTTAGTGCGAATTTCACCAATTATAAAGAATGCGATAAACACATCTAAACCGCGTTTAAGAGCGCGTAGCTCTAACACCTGGTTTACCCGCTGATCGCGTTCAGTTTTATTGGTGAAATCCGCCTTTATAGTGTTGGAGTTTGATCTAAAATGTAACAACCACTTTTTTTCTTTGTTTTTTAATGTTTAAGAGAATGAAATAACTGACACAAGACAATAATGTCCACTGAACGCGTGCGCTGTACACTGAACTACTGAGATCTAGTGTTACGGGGAAAACCCAATAACGGCCTGAGAATCGAATCTAAGACCTCACGTTCAGAATAATCGCGTTTGCAACTCTCTATCGAGCTAGAGTATCGATAAAGTCAATTAGTTTATTACCAACACGCTACCGACCTGTATCATTGCATATTATAATTGATTAATGTATGAATTGTTCTAATTAACGCGCTAAATAATGTCTGTGATGTCATGTTTCGCTAACACAGATTTAGTTCAAATAGTATATTGCTTTGTTGTACTTTCAGTGATGTAACATAAACTTTAAAACATCACGCTTGTCATCCCTGAAGTATTAAGTAGAGGTATACTAGTTAAGTAGGTATGTCATGTTATGTCTCAGCATTTACGGCATATTAATAAAATAATACTCCTGTTTTGTGTATTCATGACATATTATAAATTTACCCGCCATTATTATATTTAATTTTCTTTTCACCTTTTGTGTTTTTTTTAAACATTAACGGTGTAGTTTCTTGCCCATTCTTCTCCATGCGAAACTACCTTTTGGAAGGGGCGACTAGAATCAATTCTATTTCATGTTCATTTTGACATTCAAAAGTGCCTTTCTTGTGCCTATTTGAAATAAATAACTATGACATCATGATTTATAAGCTTGACTAAGCTAAGTGGAGAGTTTAATTTATAAGCTCCCTGCCGCTAAAGCTTTTACCGCGTGTTAACTGTTTCATATTATTATCAAATAATGACAGTTGAATATTCTATGAACGAAAGACAATCATTTTGCCTATTGTTCAAGTGGGAAGGGAGCAATTTATTGTGTTTATTTGTGAACTGCAGCAGAATAATTTGAGAGTAAAATAAATCAGCCTAAAAAGCTCCGAGGCAAATTCGCCAAACACACGACTAATTAAAAAAAAATAAAAAATAATAATAATTACGAGATGATGATAAATAACATTATTATAATGATGAATTCTAGTTTATAAGCTGTATCTTAAAAACGGGCAACAAAAATCAAACCGAATTAAATTTTAGACATTTGTATCTAGTATCTACCATCTAATGGAAGCGTAGAAAACAAATTCTCATTAACACAATTTCCAAATGTAATTCTATCTACTCTTGTACAGACGCCAGCACATCAAGCTATCCCTAACTGTCAAATTTTCTCAATTAAAAATGAACCTTATGTCTTTGCAATAAAGTTGAAATACTATCAAAGAAATTTGACAAATTGTGGTAACTTGATGTGCTGGCCTCTGTACTTTACTTTTCTACAGACTCCGCCAAATCAGTCGCCACAAGAATTCGTAAGCTTCAAGCATCCAAATATCGAGATTTCGCGTATTATTAAAATTACTCAGACTCGTGGAAAATAATAAATGGGGTTAAAAGGAGGAAAATGCGGAAAAAGTCGCGATCCGTGGACTTATCGAACTGTGTCGATTTCTTGGTCGTCGCGATGCGATATTGCATTTTTGTGTCTTCTTTTTTCATGAAATACATTAAAGGTTATGGGGGCGTGCAAATAAGCGGAATGGTTCGAAAGGGTTACCGCTACCCCGGAACATAAAGGGCTAAGGAAGGAACATGGATGGGTTTTAGTCAGTAAGAGTCTGACACTCCCTTGCGCTCCACCCAGCGCGGGAGGAGTCATAAAAAAAGGGAGCGTGTTAAAAAGATGAACAGTTTCGCTAGCCAGGGTTATTGCCTGACTATTTACAGTAGAAGAAGCATTACCTGTATGTACCTTCGTATTTTACTTCTCTTTTGTTTTTGTCTGTTTTTATAAATATTATCTTTAAAAGGTTTAGTCCCCTCTAAGGAAAATTCTTCACAAAAAAATCAGCAAAAAATAAATTAATCAATCTGCCTAGCCTTTTCCCAACTATGTCGGGGTTGGCTTCCAGTCTAACCGGATGCAGCTGAATACCAAAAAATAAATTAATGAAATGAGAGAAAAACCCTGAAATAAATATAAAAAATACTTACAATGAATTCGTCATTAATAATCCTTTTTATAAAAATACAGTCATCCACAAAAAAAACGAAACACACTTTCACATTTTTCACCAAACTCCACAAAAGTATTTATATTTCTATACACAAAAGTAAA
The DNA here is from genome assembly GCA_951799385.1 of Hyppa rectilinea. Classification (NCBI taxonomy): domain Eukaryota; kingdom Metazoa; phylum Arthropoda; class Insecta; order Lepidoptera; family Noctuidae; genus Hyppa; species Hyppa rectilinea. Next base: position 15,307,463 of record OX637323.1, read on the forward strand.
AATAGTGTTTCAAAATAAAAATAGTGATGTGCTTAAATGCGTACTATAATTATAAGTTATCGACGGTTGAACGAAATGTCATTAATGTTGCGTGCGCGCCTGACCGTTGCCGTTGGTCACTGGAGGCTGCGCGGGAGTACGCATTATTTTATCTCGGAGTAACTGACGCACCGTTTAGGGATTCATATGCGGTCGATAGAAATTCCGAAAGCTTTTTGGCGGATGATGCGAAATAATAAAGTGCTTTTTTGTCTCTCTAATTTGTTTTCTTATGTTTGAGGAAGGAAAGAGATGTATGATTAAAACTGTTTGATTTGTTTTTTTACATCCGTTTTCGTCATAGATATCACGTTTTCGGATTAGGACGAAAAAATCCAAGATTTGTTTTATACCTGAAGATTTTGCAAGAGCGATAACAGCATGGTGGCAATAGACGATTATTTGGATTAAAAAGCATTGTAATTATCTCTACCATGTATTCCACATACAACCAGTACAAAATTAGTACCCTAGTGAGAGAGAGAAAGCAAGACATAAATGTCTCTTTCACATTAAAAGTATCGACCGATTTTTTATTACTAAAATAAAATATTATTTAATCATTGTTTATTATTAAATAATCAAGTTCATTATCCCGTCCTTGTGTGACGGAAATAAATGTAACTGTTGCGTAAGATATGAAAACCTTGACCTGACTGCGTCCTGACTCAGGTCGGGTTTACGATCAATGACTTTTGAGTTCGACGTCATTCGCACAACTGTTGCGAAATTGGGTTTTTGGCGAGATTTGGATTAGTAAGATGTTGTGAATGAAAGAGTTTTTTTCTTTGCAGTCTGATGTAAAGATGCGGATATCGCTATATATTGAGAATTGATCGCATTTTACCATTCTATGAAGCTTTATAATTAAAGGTTTATTGGTCTTAGGTGGCATGACGTGTTAGAAGAAGATTCGTAACAGGATCACTTCAATTTATTGATTAATCAGTATAGGCACATCACTAGAAAAAAATTGGAACTGACAAAAAAAACAAATTCAAATGATAAGCGATTATTTTAGCAAACAGGTTTATATCAACACCTTTACACGTCAAAAAGAAATTCTACTTTTAAACTAGATGAATTTGTTGTGTCCTATCTGACTACTCTGAGAAGAAAACCCGAAACAATTTCAGAGGTCACAGTCTCTTTTGAAGTCCAGACAAAACTTGATCAGATCATGTGAAAACCATGTAGATTAGTGTCTGAAATTTGAGGTTTATGACGAATAACCAAATTGGATTTGAGCGGACCTGTTTTGTCAGTCAGTGAATGCATTTTTCATTAATAGTGAACTGTACACACTCAGAGCTTAACCCCTCAAATGTCGTATGAACCCCATAAGTTCATAAGAAAAAAGCAAGCTCTTATAAGCAAACGGCTTCTAATAGGCGAACATCTAATGGGTTTATAGAACTTGTAGCCATATTATAATCTATATCCCGAATAGTTAACCCTTATATAAATTATAACTGATAGTTCAATTAAAACAATACACCTCAATGTTTTCCTCACAACATTCACCAACAAACAATTTTTTTCTCAATACAAATAAAACGTTTTGTATATAGTGCTTAATTATAAAGATAAAGACTTGTAAGGAGTATTGTTGGCTTCAAAAACGGTATCATTATTAACGTGAATAATGGCATAATTTTATTACATGTTATCATACAAGTCATACAATAAAGAGGGAGGTACTTTGTAAGGAGTATCTCATTCCAATATGTTATAATTTACGCCTCGGAGATAATTGTCTTGTTATCTATATTAGAGGATATATTAGATTATAAAGAGGAAAACTTTGTTTGTTTGGTTGTAATGAATAGGCTCAAAAACTACTGGACCGATTTTAAAAATTCTTTCACCGTTGGAAAGCTTAGTTTTCTAGGAGTAACATAAGCTACTTTTTATCCCGGGAAAAATAACGGGTCCCACGGGAAAGACCACGGGAGCGAAGCCGCGGGCAAAGTGCTAGTTATAATGTATAATGGTTAGTAGGTAATTGGGTATTATTTGTTATGTTGTTAAAAGAGCAGTTATTTCTGTATTGCTTCTTTTATTATTTGAGCTTTTTAATAATTCTGAGGAAGTATATTTCGAAAAACGACTTCCTAGCCTTATGCTAAAAGTATGAAGGCAAATTCCAAAGCTTAATTAATGGCTTTGGAATGTCATAAATCATTCTCGTGTCAAAGCAACTACATTATGGCTTTGTCTGCCAATGTTACAGCTTGATACAGAACCCTATAGGAAAATGGCGATAAAATACAGGTACATAAAATGTCTACTTAAAAGTATATAAGTATGAAAAAGGAAGCAAAACCACTAAAGCAATGATTAGGGATCGTATGATTTCACGATCACTCATCCCGTTCGGAAAAACCAACTCTGAGGTATAATTTCTACACGGGATTCCCAACACTAGCAGGTACCGGTTTTTATCGATATCCGCACTCAATTTCGGAAATATGCGCATCACTATTACTTGCGTACGTGCGAGTTCGCATGCAAATCGTTCTATTAACGCACAACACTATCCGCGTGCTATCTATTATGAACTCGAAATTTTGACAGGTTAGCGGCATGCAAATATATACTCTATTCCTTTGTAGTACGGTTATTGTTGAATGTAATTGGTGCAGTATATATCTTGGCAACGCATTCGGCGTTAAATGAGTCTATTTTGGTACCTCGTTTGAATTTCAACTGTATTTTGTGGTGGCTAAAATTGAATTTTTAATTTGGGGACGTGTCACTTTGATTCATTGAAAAAGAAAAGAAACATTTTCTTGCTATTGCAACTAAATATTTATGAGACAACACTTAAGGTTAATTTTCAATCGCTATGATATAGCGAAATTTCCTATGAAATGTGATTTTCTGTGAATCATTAAGCGATGTTGTAGTAAATTATTTGATTACTGCAGCACGTGTCAGCTTTAATACGATAATATTTTGATATGCGTCCGTCTGTGTGAGAATTTCTCAGAAAACATTCTCATCTAATTATTCTCAGGGACTACAAAACAAACAAGCGGTGAGGGACGTGTGGGTATTTTGAATTTCATGTAAACAATTATGATTTAATTGACAATAATAGCCCATCGGCTAAAGCCGAACTAGTAAACGGCAGTTAGTATGTAGTTTTGAATATCCTTTATTACGCTTATGATAAGTGGCAATTTCTATTACCAGCCATTAATTTTAGGAATCACTAGGAAAAGGTCGATAAAAATACTCATAAACAAAAACTCCACAAGACATGCGTAGAGATAAACTACGATAGCATAGCCCGCCCCGCCAAAATTCAAATCGTTCGAATTTATTTTCAAAAGGAATTCCAAAGCGTCACCAAGACTCACAGCGCATGTTGCTGGCCGGCCTACTACTGAAGACGAATATTTACAACTACATACAAACTCTTTCGTAAGGATGTGACTATAAACACTGTTACCGTAATTTGGAGAGGCGCGTCATGCTATCGTAGTTTATCTCTAGTTAAAAGCTAAGATTGTCCTAAGCTCCATAGCAGTATGAATAAGTATTGTGAGAGTATTTACCGTAAGCTTTTACTGGAATATCCCATCCCATATTGCATGAGGAAACTACACTATGGGTATTTCCATAATTTTGAATGAAAATAAAAAGGTTTCAGAGCTTTAAGCTGGATGAGCAATAGTAGTCCGCGATTGTGTTTTTTGCATTTTTTGGGCCAGTGTCAAAATATGTATTTTGTTCAACCATCAATACATTTCTCTAAGTTAGGATTGGTCTCTAATGACATAAAATGATGACATTTTTAACAAACAATTTCGAACAATTAAATTTTCAACGATTCAAATTTCGAAGTCAAATGTCATGTCTCAAATTGGAAAAAACCCAAGAAAAATTTAATATCTCGGGCTATGTGCGTATACACCGAGATTACTAATATAGGTAAAGGAAAATAAGTACAGACGCCAGCACATCAAGCTATCCCTAACTGTCAAATTTTCTCAATTAAAAATGAACCTTATGTCTTTGCAATAAAGTTTAAATACTATCAAAGAAATTTGACAGATTGTGGTAACTTGATGTACTTTATTTGCATAAAACTTTGACCGTCAACGAATGGTCATCATTATGAAGAAATTTTAATAATGGCTATAAATAAAATAAAGCACGTAGTTCAGATTAAGGTTTAAAACTTTCATGAACGGAATAATAATTAAACACAATTATATCACTAACTTATTTAAACAAAAATGTTCTTTACGAAAACCCAAATTTTGTCACACTCCACAAAAAAAAAGTCGAAACTACAAATTTGAAACAACCTGAAACTGTTTGTATGTACAAACAGAAACAAAAAAAACCCTGTAAATTACAGACTAAAAACCAACTATAAAAAGCTATATAAAAACTGCGAGTTCGTTAACTACTGTGCAACATGACCCTTTAATGTTGTGGTTCCTAACGGGAGCTAATTGATAAATGACATCGGAATTACTTTGCGACCAAAGACTACTATTACGAGTGTTTTATTACGCTAGATTATGGTCCAGCTGGATACATATAGTAGAAAAGTATTTGTGCACGTATCTTATCATTACGGTTTGTATCCTTGAAGGGTTGAGCAGAGGTGTAGCTACAGTACCTACACGACACGGTGTGCGCAGTTGTTGAGCTATTGACTGCTCCGCAGCATGTCGCGGGTTCGATTCCCGCACGGAACAAATATTTGTACGACCTGCAAGTATTTGTTCCGAGTCTGAGTGTTTTTCTATTTATAATATGTATGTATTTACAATAAAAATAAAATGTATATAAGTAGTTTATCAGCCATCTAGGTTGCTTAGCTTGGGATTATATGGCGTTGTGTGAAATATCCAAGGATATTATTATTTTCACCGTTATGTATAAGTAAAAAGTAGATAATTTAAAATCGCCTTTGTCGAATAATTTCAGGATATATGTATGTATACAGTGTGTTAGGTTAAACGAGGGACATACTTTCAGGGGTTTGAACAACTTTGACTGTGGAACTATAATTCAAACCACGAAAAAAAAATCTGCTGTTCAGTACATTTATGTTCGCATAATTCGTCGAGATGTATGGAACTGTTTTTTTTTTCATATTTCAGAGTTGGTCCCATGACCAAAGTTGTTGATTTCCATGAGCACTATACAACTTGAAAGTATGTCCCTCGTTTAACCTAACACACTGTATATTTACAAGATCACCGTGACATAAAAATACTCGTTCAATTTGCTAATTACATCGGTATATTCTTTTAGTTCTCATCAGTTAGGTTCTTTTTTTATTGCTACAGAATCAATGACCTTTTAAGTACTGCCTTGTAGTGCTGTTATCCACATACTTTTATAGGCATTAATATGTATACCGTTGCCTCACCGTTCGGGGAAAAACAGACATGATGTTAAGATTTGTTTTTAACTAATAAGAAGGCTTTAAAGCCAGGTATGAAAACTATTAAACCTTACACATTTTACTCCCTATTTTATAAAATTCAAAGTCCAGACTGACTGGTATATCAACCAAAGCCTTAACTAGCTGGTCCTAGAGTTAAGAATAAATCTCAAGACAACATTTACACTGTTAGATAACCCTTTTTTACTACTAATTGGTACCGACCACAGACAATTCCTAATTGATAGACGACACGGAAATTACTGTACACGACTAAGGACTGGCATTATGTACCATTCCAGTGCTTAATAGTTGTGAGTAGGTGTAGTGTTAATCTAAACGTATTGCAATGGAAAAAAACGGAGGGAGGTTCCTTTCGTTGTCATGACAAAAGGGAAATTCCCATTATTACCACACATAGTAGTAAGTTTTGAAGACTCGTACCTATGTCACCGTTAACTGAAGAGAAAAAGGGTTCATCCATTCTAACTTTGACATTACTCTATTTGGGAGCAATTGACTCTCATTTGAGAAACGGTCAAAAATAAAATATGAATACCTACTCATAGAAAAAATACCGCTCGTGTTAAAAACTTCCATCACCGTACAGAAATTAAATAGCGAAGATATAATTGTTAAATTGCATTTCACGGCAAAAAGTATTCCATTTGATTTTTAGAATCTCTGACGTCACATTGTTATATTTCATACAAATCACGTACGAATTCCGTGTTTTGACAGTTCATAAAAAGTAACGTTATTGACTACCCTTTTAAATACCCAATTGCCGTATCTTTAGGAACGTTAGCAATGTCAGTGCAAATCTGTCATATAAATAAAATATTAATAAATTTTTTACATTGATTGTTGCTGTGATGAAATTGCGACTACTTTTTAAACGTTTTTAATTACGAGAATTTATCTTCAGATTTTCGCTTGATGCCGTTTTAAAAGGCTATCTATGACCTTACATCAAGATTCAATACAATGCATTCCACAATTAAATAGTTAGCAGTTAGTTAGTTAGTTAGTGGGCAGTTAAATTTATATGCGATCATTATGGACTCTGTGGGGCACTGACAATTTATAGCAGGAGAGGGGAAGCTTAGAAAAATTTAGCATATCAGCCTTATTCGAATTAGTTCAATTCAAAGTATAATTACGTTAAGGTTTTTTGGCTTATACAGTTAGCACATTATATGATTGGCGTTTAAGAAGTTTTCTATTGCTTACTAGAACAAAACGGTTTCTTTAGAAACGTATTTAGGAAATACCAATTGTTCATGTTCCGCAAATAGACAAATACGGCTTAGAATTACAGGAAATAAATATTGATTTTAAACAAAGTGTTTGCTTATTATCTTCATAAATAGCTCATCTGATTTCCAATTAGTTTGTTTGAACTAAATACATATCCTTCCATAAAGTAAATATTGATTATTATTGACGCGTTCAATATAAATAAACAAAGATTTTATCACGTTAATAGGGCCAGATCTTGAGGGTTAAGTCAAGTTATATTATCATGGTTGTCTTCCGGTCTATATCTTTGGGTAAACATCTTCATTGTTAATTAAAGAGGTTGGTAGATAGTACTTAATAATGCAGAAAAAAAAATCATATCAAAGGTCTATTTGTGTGACGAATTCTTAGTTAGTATGTATCTATAATTCATTTAGATTCTTTTTTGCTACAGGAAATGTGATTAACAATAGGCTATAGCAGATCTTTTCATATCAAATCGATTTCCTTCTCAAGAATTCTACGTCACTACAAAAAATCCACTAAGTAGGTATACATCAATGATTTAATTACGTCATTCTTGCCGCAAAGTTTGGAAAAACAAATATCGTCATTTTAGTCATATAAATTCATAAGTACATTCATAAAATTCCAACAACATCTTAAAATTCTAGAGAAGGTTAAATTTCTAAGACCTTGCTCAGGTTAGAATAAATCTCTCTCTAAAATCATACGTGTGTTGTGACGTCAGACTCCGGTAGCTAACATCCCATACATACGTCAGTCTAAGTCAGAGCTCAAGAATTTTGGATGATCAATTATGGTCGACAAAACAAAAGATCGGATGTGGTTTTTAAATGGATTCGGATGACTACAAAAAATTGGGTTAATCGTCTATTTATGATTTCTTTTTTAGATGATTTCATTCGAGTGAAATATAACATGCAGGTTTAATAGACAGTTTGATCGAACTCGTAACTGTTTAGGTACATATACTTAATCACTACATAGTATAAAGCAAAGTCGCTTCCCGCGTCCTAATGTCTGTATGTATGCTTAGATCTTTAAAACTACACAACGGATTTTGATCAACGGATGTATAATAACAAGCAATTTCCGTCATCCACGCGGGCGAAGCCGCGGGCAGAAGCTAGTTAGGTCCAAACGATTTGTATCTCGCCAGGAAGGTATTACTTTTACATAATTATTTAATTAAATAATTAAATTATCTAATTAAGTAACTATATTTTTTCAGAGTAATTAAAAAACTTCTTTTTAAAACACATCTGTAAGTGCCCACTGATGAAATTGTCTTAATTAATAAAGACAATTATCAGATCTATTATGTTATTTTCTTTGAATTCCCAAGCAATTGTCTCAAGACATTAGGGAGATGCTTTAATTGAAACTTGGTAAAGTTTCCGTGTGATTTCATACTAAGTATTAACTTAGTCCTCAAAAGCAAATGTTTGGCAAGATATGAAGCCGGGGCAAAGTTTGAGGCATGTGAGTCGACTATGGAGTTGGTAGTTTGAAGGTCGGAGCCTGCCTTTGTGATGGAAAGGTATTTTTTTACAGTCTTTTGATTTTTATTTTGTTTTTTGCACCGTACGTAAGCACCTATTGTGTTTTTCAGCAATAACGCTTACAACCTAGACTAACGAGAAGGAGGTAGAATTGATTGCGTTTTAAAAGCATATTAACTCTTGTGCTGCCAAGTGGTAGCTTGACTTTCAATTTTTTTGTCGACAGTATGCTACATGTTAAGAATATGATTGGTACAGTAATACGCAAAATAAAATAGTGAATATTAAGCGTCAGTACGTAGGTAATAAAGATGTTAAGTAGATGAAATACCATATACCTACACTTGTGTGTCTTAGATATTATCTTTCCATTTACAATTCTAGAGTCTGAAATAAACTTTTAAATACAACCGACGACTTAATTTGTGTAACGTGTAACTTTATTGTCGCTATTCTGTTGTAGCTTACATTTTTAATATAGTAAATGTGTCCTTTTAATGAAACTGAATTAATCAAAATTAAGCTTTGAGATTTCAAACCTTAAACATGTAAGAAAGTACTCACATGATGTACACCTTTTAAATTAAAATGAGTCCCGTTTGTATTTTTTTGTTAAAGTTTAAAAATAAACGAAATATGGACTTGACAAGCCGCTTGCCAACGAAGCGGAAATATAAATCTGACTCGCTCAGGTAATTCTTCTTAAGAAATACTGCAAGGCATTATAAGGCATAGCCTACTTAAGTACCAGGATAAAAATTTCAATTATAAATGTAGAAATTGTACAATGGGTGGTCTTATCGCTTAAAGGGGTCTTTTAATGACAATCAATAAATCTTTGTAGCCTTTTCCCAACTATGTTGGTGTCGGCTTCGAATCTAACCGGATGCAGCTGAATATCAGTATTTTACATGGAGCGACTCTTATCTGACCTCCACAAACCAGTCAGTAACTGAGTAACACGATACCCCTTGGTAAGGTAAGAGACTGGCAAGTAAGACTGGCTGTAAGACTTTAGGGCTTCTGTTGGCCTTAGGTTAGTATCAAAGATATTAAAAGAAAGAGTAAGATAAATGAAGCTAAAGCACAAAATAAAGCCCTCTAACACCACACGTCCCCAAAGCAATACTAATCACTCCCTACCATAGAAAAACCCAATAATCCAAGCACATAGCAGCAAATTGAAAACTAAATAGTCACCCGTCGGCATAATTGTAACAAATCGACTATTGCCGTCCGACATATTAGTTCGACTAAATAAACTAAACAAAGTGAGACAGGTAGCCATTTGTTTGGACCACCGTAATTTCCGATGGAGACGAGCACGTGACGTAAGATGTAGGTACGTTTTGACGTAATTACGTACGTGATTTTTGGTGTTGACTTTTGGCCTTTGAAAGGTGATCTTTGACTCTTCTGTTAGGTCAATCGAATCTAGAACATTCTACCTTCATGCTTCATGCATAAACACTGTTTTTTCTTTAATATCCCATAAAATGCCGATAACCAACGTGTTTTCTTAATATATCATAACTCTTAGTGGTCTATTATATTAGTAAAAAATGCTTCTTTAAGTTTATATTCTTGTTAAATAATACAAAACGTCCTAGAACGTGTGGTCCAAAAATGCATAGTTTCGTATAATTAATTTATCTCGATGTGTGTAGGTATTTATGTTCGTTTGATTAATACAAGTAATTCATTTTCATTCACATTTAAAGCTAAGAAAATGTGACCTTGTCATATTTCATGTAAGGGTGTTTTACATTAATAATCGTGACTATCTCGAATTACTTACGTTAAATATGCTTAAGTACCACGTACCATGTGATGAGCCATGAACCGGGCACATATCCAGACTCCGATCTGGCTTGCTTATTTTACTCGTATAAAAAATGAAATTCATATGCCAGTTGTTTATTTGATATGGTCTCATTCATATCCTTGAGTTATGGGATATAAAAAATACCTTGTATAAAGATGAATCGAGAGTGACATTTGAGCTGGGGGCTTTATCATTTCATAACATATCAAACTTATAAAGTGGGGTTACCCACCCCTACAAACTTATACGTTCTTACAGAGGGTGTGGATGTGAAGCTGTGGCGCCAATTATGTCCAGGGTCTTATCTTGCCTACTGTGGCTCAAAAAAAATGCAGCTATGGCTGGCTTCCTTTGCGCCTCCACCATACCATGAAAGAGGCGAATTATCTATACTAATATTATAAAGCTGAAGAGTTTCTTTGTTTAAACGCGCTAATCTCTGGAACTACTGGTCCGAATTGAAAAATTGTTTTTGTGTTGGATAGTCAATTTAAGAAGAAGGCTATAGGCTATGTAACATCACGCTACGACCAATAGGAGCCGAGCAGCGGGTGAAACCGTGCGTAAGCAGCTAGTTCGGTTAATAAAATTTAATTCATTATGAAACTGAAACTTTTCCTATAGACAGGTTAAGTCTTTGCGTATACTAATTCGAACATAACATAACATCATGCCTTGTTTCTCCAAAGGGTTAGACAGAGGCGTTCCCATAATAGGTACCCCCCCCATCCTGGACTCATGGGTTCTATTCCCAGGTTGGGCAGTGTTTTCGAAGTTTTTTAGTAACAGACCGGACTCTGGACTTGTTTAAAATTATCTAGCAAAATGTGGGTATAGTGTTATACTAAAAAATATTATGTAAATTAAAATCTACTTCACCTATGTATATTTATATGAACAATGTATGTGGTACTCTAAAGTGTAATAGTACCTTCTACTAAGTAACCGACAATTGAATAAAGTATAACTTGATACATTCAGCATCTGAATACGGACAGACAGTACTATATCCTCGTGTGGGTGTCGGCAAAGGGTGATTGATCTGTGGCATGTGCTTTATAAGCATTATGTCTGATCAAATAAGCTCAGTTCAACCGAACGGAACCAGAACCTTTAAAACCGACAACATTTATTGGTACGGAATTTCAAGGACTATTTTTCGACCGAAAAATTGAAAATACTTTATGTATTACTAGCTACTGCCCGCGGGTTCGCCCGTGTGGATGGCGGAAATTGCATGTTATTATACATATAAACCTTCCTCTTGAATCACTCTATCTATTAAAAAAACCGCATCAAAATCCGTTGCGTAGTTTTAAAGATTTAAGCATACATAGGGATATAGGGACAGAGAAAGCGACTTTGTTTTATACTATGTAGTGAAGAAAAACCGCTGTATTGAAAGAATGAAAAGTAGTGTTATGTATTCCACATTTCTACAAATAAATGAATGCGTTAGGTTTAAAGCGTAAAGCGGGATTGTCCGAAAGGGTTACCGCTACCCCGGAACATAAAAGGCTACGGAAGGAACATGGATGGGTTTTGTCGGTAAGAGTCTGACAATCAGTCATTGGATGATTTCCCACCATCAAAAAGAAAAAAAAAATTAAGCGTATTGTATCACACTCAAACTAAGCCATATTAATTTCTTTCATTCTGAATTCTTTGATCCACATTAATCGATACCGGTACACATTCCCAACAAAGTATCGTATCCTTTAAATAGGAATAAACCCACGCTATTTAGCTGACTGGTCCCGTTAGAGTACAGCTGTCAGTTTGACGTGAATGCGGTGTAAGGCCGGGGCTTGCATGTAGGCATTGAGGCGATGTTCACACCTTGATCCTACTGTTGATGTATTGTCGAACAAGCTATTTGATATACAGCTAACTTGGAACTGCTTTTAAACAATGTTGTGGATGTGCTGAATAGTCAATTGGGTATTTGAAAGGGTAGTATAATAAAGTTACTATTTATGAACTGTCTCTATGAAAATGAATATTGGCAGTGTAGAGGAAAGATAAATAGTTTTGCATGTATACCGAATAGCTTGTTACACACACGACTAAAGAGTTTTGTTTTCGGGTAAATGCATCTACACTATGTGGGCTACTATTATTGAATGTTACATACTTTTCTATGTACAGCTAAGTTAATAGTTAGTATAATCACTACATAGTATAAAACAAAGTCGCTTTCTCTGTCCCTATATCCCTATGTATGTTTAAATCTTTAAAACTACGCAACGGATTTTGATGCGGTTTTTTTAATAGATAGAGTGATTCGAGAGGGAGGTTTATGTGTATAATTTGTCGACATACTATGCGGGCGAAGCCGCGGGCGGAAGCTAGTTGGCAATAAATAAAATAAACATCGTTTGTAAAACCCAAAATCATTTGAATAGTGTTGTCTCTTGAAGTACAAGAGACACTAACCAAAGGTTCCTCCAGTTATTGAGTATCTTTTATTAACTGTACTTTATAAAGCCGCTCAGAGTGCCGACGACATAAAGCAATATATTTTTTTAAATATTACTTCACAGTGAGAAGAGATGGAGCTATGTCCCCTGTATAACTCCGTCTCATTCTCACACTGAAGTCATATGGTATAGCTATATGGTAGAGGTTCAGGTCCTGACTAGAAAAAGACCACACACAGAGACAGCTTATCTTTATTAAGAAGTATACATATGTGACTACCTATAGATGCATAGGTGCTGACCTCATTTGCGAACTGCATCCACACAGGGACATGTCGACGTACATTCTAGATCTAATGGAGAATCTGTCAAGAGGCTTGGGAGGTCAGTTTAAGTAAGTAGTAAGTAATTTGTCAAAGCTTTGTCTAACTGCGAGTTAGTGGTTGCAGGTTTGGAACAAATTGTATAGGAATGTTTCAACTACTACCTAAGTGATGTATTGAAGATTCATGATTACGTATAGAGGTTTGATGTGACCTCATGTCGTAACAGGCTGGTAAGAAAATAACTCCGGCTGCATTCAAAATTCAAAATAAATTAGAATTCGTTTAAATATGACAGTTTAAGATTTTGTCTGAAAAATAGCTGACTTTTATAGTACGCGCGTTGCTGTAAGCATGGCCAATAGTTATAAATAGGTTCATGGAAAAATATATTAACATAGTTTAAAAGTGTATTTTTGAATCTGCCCTATTTGTCACATTGAAGCGAGCACTCCTTTAGTGGTCAAGAGTGAGGCCCCTCCGGACCTCACAGTACTGTTATTTTCCATATAAATATAACGCTGTCATGGCTTGCTTAGGAAATAAGTAAATGCATTTCTTTTTCATTGATTCTTTAAATGTGTGTCCATTTGTGGATAACCGGCTACTATTGCTGAGTAGACTTAAAATTGGAAGAAGCTCTCAAAATTCAAACAGCAAAGTCACTTTGTACGGTTTCATTCAAAGTGTTTCTTGTTAGAAAATATACACATTACCCCAAATAAAAAACATATTTTCGGTGAATAAAAAAAAAACATTAAGAGCAGGTGTCATGAAACTCAAATCATGGTAGGCAATATACAAACGAAACACGTGCTTACGCGTGTACTCTTTGAAATGTAAATGGGCCAGCGCCATAAGTTGGGCACACGCAATTAGTGCCCTGGACCAACTAGACACACGGCCATTAACATTCATATAACCTTTTTATACAAAACCTCTGTAGAATTAATTTATAATTTTTTTTCGGCTGTTACGAAATGCGAGGAAACCGTAATTAGATTTTTAATTGGAACCTGAAATGTAGGACTTTCGGTTTTTAGATGTAACAGGAAAATATATTATACTTATTTGCAAAACAAATTTGTGAGAAAGTCCAAAAAAAACGGATACTAACAAGCTATGAAACGTGAAAAAAGGAAAATGTTACGGATCGGTCATGTAGGTATGTGGGTTTCCCTTGAAGCTCCTTCTCGATATTAAAAATAGTAGATATTAACCTCACTTGATCATAAAAAAAAACAAAAATGTCGAATAAAAACAACGTTACGTTTCTAATGTCCAACGTCACTGAACGACACGTGACTCACTGAGTAAGTTTAATCGCAACGTGTATAGAATGTCCACTACAGCTAACCCGCTTGATTGCCCGATTCAACCCGAAACTGGAATTCACTGGGTTAATTATTATACTGCGTTCGGAAATCTGATTAGGAGTCAACGCGCGCTTTCCAAAAAGTGACAGTTGACGAACGGCCATGTTGGCCGGCATTATGCAACGGCACGAGCGCGTTCAGCCTTGTTAATTACATCTCCACTAATTACTTTTACAATATAAATGATGGTCACAAACCGGTTTGTAGTTTCCAAGTGGGTGGACGATGGGACCAGGCAAGAATGTTAAAAAAAGAATGAAGTTACTGGTTTATTAATTTTGCTTTTCGAAATTGCATTTTTCTTTTTGTTTGAGATAATAACATTAAGATAGCAACCTCTTTGATATTTAAAAACTCCCGTATATTTTCTTCGATGATACACAGAACAAAGGCTTCCTCTAACTAGCTTTGAGATTCTTTATAAACTAGACCACAACGAATAGCAAACTTTAATAAATTTTCCGTTCCTATTATGAAAAAAAAACTCGTTAATTTTTCCGAACACAAAAATACGCCATTTCAAGAAACAATATTGGATTCAATACAGCGGTATTTCCTTTGGGATATCGGGCTTGATTGTGGTCACAATCCAAACACGTTTAAATTACTTTTACCTATAGATATTATTATTTTACATCATGTTTTTAACTTCTACGTAATGGCGGAACATTCCCGCGAGAGTTTGACGTTTCCACTTCAGCTGTAAAGGTTGAGATAATATTTTATTTTGCAGTGAACCTACTTATGATCGTTTTTAAAGAACATTTGGTTATCAAATAGGTTGTTAAGATTATTTCCCTACTCTAATAAAACCTCTATGGTAAACTTCGTGCTATTTTAGTGGACAGAAAACTTAGATTAAAGATTCAGATTAAAAACTACTTTATAATTATCTTTTAATCCGAGAATATTTCGAAACGGCATAAATCATAAGTATGCATAACATTTATAGCGCCAAAGGTTTCTTTTGACGCGTGGTCAAAATCGGAACTAATTGCGCCATTTTGTTTATTCCACACATTTCTTAAAACAACAATTGCACAAATTTATTTCAACAGCGCCCAATCATTAACTTGGTACGTCTAAAATAGATTCAGATCCTATTATTACTTATTCTAGGTACCTCTAACTCCACTTCTATTATTGCATGGCCGGTACCGGGGCTCTCGTCAACAAAGCCTTTCTCAACAAAGAGCCGTCAGATTATATCAAAATGTCTTTCTTTATCTCTCTTGGCTTTACGCTATTTCTGGCAGCCAAGATTATCTACACTCGGATGAGGTTTTAATATGTAGGTATTACGTTCCCAATCTCTTACGTAATTTAGCTACATACTTATTAGCAGTTTGGTAATGGATTAATTGGCAGGCGGACGAACTGTTGAAGTTGAACCGCGGTTTATCTGTCTGTCAATTATAGGTAACAAGGCTTTTGCCTGCAACTTCGTTCGCGTTATACATAATTATATCGGATGTCGACGACATTAGACACGTTTTTCGTTTTATCTATATGTTTGTTAAGTGGTTTGAACTATATGTTGGTAGACGAGTCAGTCAGTCAGTCATGGTTTCCGTTCCTAATAGTGTGTAGTTGATCTAGTGATTGTACTTTCGCTTAAGCCTATTGAAAGATCTTCACAAATTATGGAATTCAATTAAATATATAAATATGATCGCCCGCACTATTACTGAGTCTGGGTTCCTAGATTCGATTCCCTGGTAGGAAAAAAAATTGAGTTTTTTACTGGGATTTTTTTTGTAACAGCACTCGGAGTCTGATTTTGTCTCCGGCTAGTGGCAATAAGCTCAATCTATTCCATCAGACTTGTAACTGGCGAAATATAGGTCAACTTTTCATCACCTTTGAGGTACACAGGTTGTAATAGCCCGTAGTCTGGATTTGTGTCCAGTTAATGGCAATAGGCTCACCCCCTTATGTCTTCCTCTTTTCGTGTGGTTAGTGACTAACTTGGTGACTAACAGAGTATTTATGCTGCCCATGGGCCTCTGACTTTAGCTTCACATGCTGTTGAGAAATATCTCTCAGACATGCTGGTTTCATCACAATGTTTTTCTTCACCGATTTTTGAGCAAATGATCATTATACAATACGCACATTAATCCGTAAAATCAGAGGTGCGTGCCTTGGGTTTGAATCCGAGACCTATGACTTGGCAGTCCGACGGTCACACCACTAGGCTATCACTGCTTACCTCCTTTTGTGTAGGACTCAAACATATTGGCAAAATGTGGGTATACTGCAGGGACACATTTGCCTAACCCTTCAGTTATTACGGTTACTTTGGTTCCCTGCCGAAATTCAAAAACCTCTTGCGCAATCATTTAAATAAACATTTAAATGGCCAATGTACATTACCTAGATAAGCTTATTTTATTTTACATTTACATTTACTGATACACTTTATTTAAGCATTTTAATTTATTTATTTTCAATTCACTCTTATTTTAGTCTTAGGTCTGAGCTGTCCAATTTATCTCGTTTTATTTTTCATTTTTATTCATATTTAATTTTTACATAGTTTACGATAGTTGCTGTTTTAAGAGAATGTCGTGTACACCTGTAATTGGTATATATATATAAGAACCATACCTGTAGAATATAATATTCAATGTACTATATATATGCTGTTGGTGTACCTATTTTCAATAAATAAATACATAAATAAATTACGGGCGTATGTATGTATGTTAAAATAAACTAGCCGAAACATTTATACCAATAAATTTGTCCCCAATCATTTTAAAACATAAAATTCACCGTTATCCTTGCATGACTGCAGGTATGTGTATGTATCTGTTGTCTCATTAGCTTCATGTTTTTTGCAAATGACATGCGGTGTCAACGCAGGTACAAGGGTGGATTCGGTTTGTTATTAATTAAAATTGTTATGGAGACTAAAAGAATTGGAAATATTGAGTGTTGTGTAATGTTTTGGCTAGTGCAGTTTGGGGTTAAAGAATAGAGTAATTTAATTGTGAAACATAGATAATTACATATAATAATCTTAAAAATAAGTTAGTCCACTATGTTTTACCAGTAATGACATATTTATGAACAAATGATACAATAAAAAAAATGGTTCATTAATTACGATAATCATAATTTTATGCATGCTAATAATAAACTTTCATAAAGATATAGTTGTGTGTTTCGAAATTCAAAATCGACATTGAGAAAAGAATAGAATAACTAAACAAAGTCGTTGATGACCCATCAGCGGTTTACGGGATAATTGAGATTTTTAGCATTGTTTCAGCTCACAATTTTCCCACATTAAATGGGTATTTCAAAGGGTGGTCAATAACGTTACTTTTTATGAATTGTCAAAACGCGGAATTTGTACGTGATTTATATTTAATGTGACGTCACAGAATTTTAGAATCAAATGGAATACTTATTAGAATTAAATGCGATTTTATCTTTACATAATAGGTATTTAATTTCTGTATGGTGATGGAAGTTTTTAAGACGAGCGGTGTTTTTTCTATGCGATTTCGTATTTTACTTTTGACCGAGTGAAATGTGTGCACTGTGCACATGTCACAAGTCCCGATTAAATAAACATTAACTGAAAAGCGAATAATAAAGGTTATTAAATTGACGTGTAAAAGCGATTCTGATATACTATTTAACAAATAATCAATTACATTTCATGTCTCAATCTAGAATTCTAGTCTATTCGTTCTGATTTACCCCTCCATCGTAACAATAACTTACAAAATCTATCAAAGGGAGTGTTTTCCACAAATAGCTGCTTTGCATACATCGATAGTTATATAGGCAATATTCCTTGCATTTATTGCAGTGCTCAGGGTGTGATAGCATTAGCAGGAGTAGTTACTGGGCTCTGGAAGATTAACTTTAAATAGGCACTATATTAAACCATTTCTATGGGTTAACCTTTGTTTTAGAGTTAGCAAAGAATAATACGTCCTTTTCTGTAATGGGATTTGTGTTCGTCATCTTTGTAAATGTATGATATCGTTCTGTTTTTAGGGGCTAAAAGACTTCTAGCATTTTTGTACACAGGAGTAACAAAAATGCTAGAAGTCTTTTAAGATATGCCCAAGATATGAAGAAAACCCAAGGATGGTTAAAATTACTAACTACCTCTCATTATGCACTTATTTTCGTGTGGTTAGCGACTAACCGGGTTTCAGAATTTTTATGCTGCCCATGGGCTTCTGACTTAGCTTTACATGCTGTTGAGAAATAGCTCTCAGGTATGCTGCCTCACGATGTTTTCCTTCACCGATTTTAAGCAAGTGATAATTATACAATACGCACATGAATCCGTAAAATCAGAGGTGCGTGTCTTGGGTTCGAACTCGAGACCTATGACTTGACAGTCCGTCGGTCACACCACTAGACTATCACTGGGTAATAAGCACCCAGCACTTTTAATAACTACCACCTTTACTAATAGATATAAAGTGTGATGTTATATTATGTTTATTTGTAGTACTTTGATTATTAGGATAAAGATTTCCGAAAGTTTAACTCTTTAATAGACCTGAAAAATCTTAGATTTTCGCGTCTCAAGGGCGTAAATGAATGCCTCGCTATCGGTTTTCCTATTGACTTTTTTGTACGAAGAAATATTTCATTATGGAGTGTGGTGTTAAGTATAGTGTACTTCATACACTTATTACGACTTTTAACAGAGAGTGTGTATTAGTTTTCATCTCTAAATTCTTTTTTTATTTTGAGAATAAAATACTATAATCTCCTCATAACATCTCATTTTGACAACGAAAACCAACATAACATCAAAGTACATCTCAAAATATTATACAGCGTGTCTTAAAGTAACCGGTAACGACCACTTTACCCACAAAGGAGCGGCAGCTTAAATTTCTACGCCCTGTATATCAGACGGTAAACTTTCACGCGCTAATCTCAATTTCCACCTTGTTTGAGCCGAAAAGCGGGTTCTAAAGTTCTAATCTTGAAAAAAGTAATATCTTTTTTGAGTAACTTTTTTGTTTAGTAATTTTTATTGTTTTTTTTTTTAATTTTATCATTATCGTGGCCAGCCTTAAATCTTTATTTCAAATGGCCATCGTTTTTAATGTTTTCGAACGTTATTTTTTCATGAGGTTTGCCTATTGAGTCGTTATTTTACAGTTTAAGGGCCGATTTTTCACTGGACAGTTTCTCTTATCCGACGTATAAGTTTGTCATTTTGACAGTTTTTGTGTGGACTATCTGTAAAAATATCACATTTATTCTTCAGGTAAAAGTTAATGATTGAAAAATCGACCCTTAGGGGATTAATGTTTAGATTCTGAAGTCGATATACCTAAAAAAAACACACGTGTCCAATTCATTACTTCAAAAAGGAAAGTTGACAGAATGTTGACGTTTCGTTAAACGTTTTTCTTTCTTTCAAACACAACCCATTACTAACAATGCAGTAACGTTTTTCCGTACTTTTCCCTTATTTCCTGATGTCGCCTGGGAGTAAGAAATAATAAGTAAAAGTAGCTTGGACGTACAGCGGGCAACAAGGCAACAGGTGTTTGTACTGCGAGCGAAGAGAAAAATTGCGAACTTGCGTTGACGTGTGTACGTTTCGTTTGTTGATTTAATCATTTATATTTGTTATTGTTACTGTTTGTACTCGCTATGTTACATTCTGATGTTTTGAGACACATCATTAAAAAAAGTAGAAATATTTAACGTTTTTAAAGTGTTTAAGTACAGACGCCAGCACATCAAGCTATCCCTAACTGTCAAATTTTCTCAATCAAAAATGAACCTTATGTCTTTGCAATAAAGTTGAAATACTATCAAAGCAATTTGACAGATTGTGGTAACTTGATGTGCTGGCCTCTGTACCTCAGTATTACAAAAAAGTAATTTCATCAATTTTGTCTCAGTATTTTGCCCGGTTCTAGATTCGATTCCTAGGTTTGACATTATAGTTTTCTGTTTGGAAATTACTTTCCAAGTTCAAAGAATATTGCTAGTGTCTACTAGTTTCTCATGAAGTCTATATCCTGGCCTTGCTTAGCCTTTCGTGTAAGGAAGATGGGAACCCTAAAAATTTAAATACAAAGCACGCGCTTTTGTTAGCAGACTAACATAACTCACAGAATATGTTAAATTAAAAAGCAATGCGACCCTTACTGACTACTAGAGCCTCATTTTACGCGCGTCGACAGCAAACTATACCAATTAACCTTTTTTCTTGCCCCGACTAGATTTACATAGAAATTACTAGCTCTTAAGTAATTTTATGATAGAAGATTGTCATATTATTATCTAAGTAAATTCTTATGGTATGGTAAAAGCTGTAGTTTTTTTTTAATGCATGGAAAGAAGTAACTATAACGCCTGAACTTCTAAAATAAAAATATTTGTAGAATCACCTACCATAAAAGTAAAGTTAGAATTCCTCTAATTTTAAAGACATTCTTAATTTTTCTTCAAGAGTTTATTTTTTATTAGCAGAATTACGTTTTTACGGGTTTTGTGTAAAAAAAACTATGTCATACTGTTCAAATTAAAGCTATCCGACCGTTTGCCGTAAGCTCAGCGATGTTGCTTGGGGTCAGAAATAGGTTTGGTGATAATACTTTCCAAGGAGCTCCACGTCCAGCATTGGACTGCAGAGCTAAGTTGATTGAATAACACTGCCTCATAATAGAGTTGTTTAGCTTTTACAAGGAACTTTGCTACTGTTTTTACTAATATTGTACCCAAAATGTTATAATTCATGTACACAAACATTGTAAAACATTTTAAAAGAGTAACGGTGGGGTTTCCTGCCCATCCTTCTCCATACGAGACTACCTTTTAAAAGGGGCAACTTGAATCAATTATATTTCTTTTTTATTTTGACGTTCAGAAGTGCCTTTCTTGTGCCTATTTCAAAAACAAATGATTTGACTTTGACTTTGCATTTGAAAAAAAGCTTATAGTGTTCTCTAGTTCTAGGACTTGCCGGATGAAATTAAACACAAAAAGTAAAGTGTCTGCCCGGGTTCGAATTCACGACCTACAACTCGTAACTCAGGGCCGCTCTAACATTACATAACTAACATTGCTCCTATTCAAAAATACATTTAGAATGTCTGTTATTCTTTAAAATAAATTATACTTTTCCGCCAAAAAATACCGATTTAACTCAGCCCGTTTTATTCCGTTTATCTACTAAAATATGAAAGGAAACTTAAAGATAAGTAAGTTGTCAAATGATATTTATGTAAGATTATCCTTGTTGAAGAGTTTCCCTAACTTTGTGGAAGTGGAACAAGATTTTGTTATTTTGAAGTTTTTATTAAAGATTGGAAATTTATAATATGTTAAACTAGCTTCTGCCAGGGGCTTTTCCCGCGTTTATGTCGGAAATTATCCCTAGGGAACCTACTGCTGGGATAAAAAGTATCTTATGTGTTCATTGTGAGTATAAACTAAATGTATTTTACTATTTTAATCCGTTCAGCCGTAACGACGTGACACAAACATCCATCGAAACTTTTGAATTTATAATCGTTGTAAGATTGGTGGATACACGAGTATTGATTGGATTCAGTAATTTTATTTCGATATAATGAACGTGTAAAAGAGCTAATAATTTAGATTTTTCTTCGGATTTTCTATTTCATATAGAAAACGAACGGTGTGTTTCTTTTTAAATTTTACATCTAAATATGAATCTTTTAGATAATAGAGACGATTTGTGTTGCCCAGACTTAACACTTTGACTTTTTTTAAAACATACGTTTTACTTCTAATGAGATTCAACTGAGTGTTTTTATTTTATTTTACATATAAATATGAACCTTTTAGATAATAGATATGATTTGTGTTGCCCACTCTTAATATTATTTTGGCTTTTTTTTTTTAAATTACATTTTACTGTTATGAGATTTGTTTGAGCGAGTTCCAAATAATACCAAGTGATAATGATGCGTAGTTTTGTTACTCAATTAATATCAAGTAGTAACGTATTGTCGATTTAAAACAACTTTGTAATACTGTCAGACTGTGGAATATTTTTGGCCAACAATATTTTGGAAAATTTTATTAAATAAAAGTTACTTTGCTTAAATTTTCGTAGATTTAAATTCGGCTTATAAGTAACGAACGAAAAACATAAGAAATATTTTTTTTCTTTCAGAGTTGTTTTTTGCCAATAAATGTGAATGGAATCTACCGAAAATACCTAGTTTAAGTTCAGTGGAGTTTAAATATTTTTATTTTTACAAAGCCTTATAAAAATCACTTTAAAAAACCCAAAAAAACCGTATCTATAAATTAAAAAAGAACCCCAAAAAAATGCGCCCTCGATTTAAAAAAAACTATTTTTTGAATTCCCACTAGCCCCCCAAAAAACACTGGAAAATACACGAAAAATAAAATGAAAATAATTTCAGCGTCACTTACCCCAAAGCCATTGTTGCTGTGTATTTGCTACGACGGTTCTACGAGTCTACGATGCTACGCTTCTGATGTTCGTAGCACAGCGTCCGGGCTTTATATCCGTCGTAGCCGCGTAGCACCTCCCCGCGCCCCGCCCACTGCATTTCCACACATATTGCTTCTTATTGAAATTAATTGTTATTTTTTGTGTACACTACGGAAATAATTGATATTGTGTGTATTCTATTTTTATGTAACACAGGTAGGTAAATATTTAGAAGAAAATAGGTAGATTTTGTCCCGTTAGGTGTAGGAAAGGACTTAGAAGATATTCTTACCAGGTTTGTCTCAATGAAATATTGTATGTGGGGTTCAAATCTTGCTGTAAGATTCTTCAAAGATCTTAATTTTGTTTTTTAATTGATATTGTTTGTTGTATTTAAAGGGGAATACACAAATGGGGTAAATACTTGAGGGTATTTATGTGGGTTTTGTCGTATAAGGTGTGGGTATTGACTTAGATTTTTTTCAACCTAATGGGATTCAAATTTTATTGTTAGATTTTATATTCTACCTTAATAGTTTATCAATTGTATTTTTTTGTGTACACTACGAAAATACTTGTGATTGTTTGAATTCTATTTTTAGGGGTAACACAGGTGGGTGAATATTTAAGGGAATATGCGTAGGTTTTGTGGTTGCGCGTGGGTAATGAATTGGAAGCTTTTCTTGCTAGGTTTTTTTCAACGTTACATAATTTGTTTGGGGTACACCCCAAACAAATTATGTAATCAAATCTTGAAGAAAGATTTAATAAATTGTAATTGTCTGTTTTTTTAATTTTAATATTCAACACTTTGAAGGAACATAGTTTCAGAAAAATCTATATTTAATTTAATTTACTGTTTTAAAGAAAGAATAAAATTGACTGATTATGTCAAATGTTGATAGTTGAGCAAAAAACTACGACATTTAAAAAAAAATCTCTGATTTATTACCCTTAAATCAGTTGTATGGTTCTGTTAAAAAGGTCAGTTCTTCTAACACCGTGGGCGGTGTAAAAGAAGATTAATGTTATAATTATCTACAGGTAATGGTTGAAATTGAACTTTTACGTGTTGTAGGAAAGTTTTCGAAACTTGCGATGGGAGACGAAATCATCTTGACAGGCTCACTCCATCTGTTTGTTTTTGTTGCTTTCCTCAATAGACTATTTCAGACACCAACTTACCTGGTTTCCATGTATCATGACCAATATTATATCTGGACATTAAAAGAGGCTGTGACCTCTGAGTTTGTTTTGGCCTTTCTTCAGAGTAGTTAAGAAACGCCGACCTCATCTGGTTTTAATAATATTATTGACATGAAAAGTGTTTTTTAAAACCTAATTACAAAAGAAAAATTATTTATCTAGTTTTGACCCGACTACTGAAATGACAATAACTGAAAAAGTAGAAAATTAGTTATAACTTTATATGTTTTGGCAAATGGTGTCAAAAGTATGACAGCCAATCTTTCCAGAGGGGTATCGTGTGACCTAGTAACTGGGTTGTGGATAGGCAGCCGCTTCATGTAAAATGCTGTCCGATCTCAATGTAGTTAGGAAAAGGCGAGGCAGATGAGTAAGACCTTATAGGTATCTTTCTACATAAATGCAGTGAGAGTGTCTGTGTGTGTGTTTGTGTGGGTGATGGAGTGAGTGATGCTTAGAACATCGGTAAAAGAAAACATCGTGAGGAAACCCGCATGTCTGCGAAATATTATTTCTGAACAGCATGTGAAGCTAAGTCAGAGGCCCATGGGTAGCAAAAACCTCAGACACCAGGTTAGTCACTAACCACACGAAGAAGAAGGAGAAGAAGAATGCATTGGGGGCCCACAGGTAGCAGCCGCGACTTACGACTTTACTTTGTGAAAATTATTCCATCCTGTTCTCAAAACGGTCGAGGAAAACATCGTGACGAAACCGGCATATCCTAAAACAAAAATTCGAAATCATGTGACAACTACCAACCTGTACACGGCCTGTGTGATGGATAACAGCCCCCTCCACCGAGCTGAGACCTTTGTCCCAGCAGTGGGAACATTAAAGGCCGATTATGTTATACATAAATATTGCTAAGCCATTAGTTAAAAGGTTATTTTCCTCAACAGATTAGCAGATTGATGTAATAGCACCAAAACATTTAGGAACCACTCTCGACGCAGCAGGATGCTATCAAAAGGTGCTATTCGACTTAGTTTATTACTACTAACTTGTTAGTTTCGACCAATACTTTGGTAATGTATATTGTAACAAATTAATGGGTTTTGTTATGGTATTTTTCGTTGGTCAATGTTGTATTTAAGATTTAATTGATAGTTTGATATAAAGTTAACTGATGTTGTTTTTTATATTGTCATCCTATGGTATAGTAGCTCTTATTTACCTCTCATTGTAACAAAAAATAAGTTTAGTTTATTTAAATACACTTTAAAATAAAACTCATAATTTGTAAAAATTGCATAGCATAGTTCGGCAGCAGATGCTAATATTAAACACAATTGTAACTGATTTACCTTTAAACATAAGTAAGTATTATTAGACAAAATTGCAATACGTGTTTATTCATTTTTGGATTAATAAAAAAAAGTTAAAAAAAAATACGTTACAAGGAGTGGGCTGGTCACATCACACGATGCATTCGAAGTAATATGCAAAGATTGTCACTCATTAGAGTCTGAGGAAGGACGTCGCCGTCGAGGTAGACGAAGATGGTGTTATGATTTAAGCGGTGGGACACACACAGCATAGGCTAATAAAAAGCAAACATTGCAAGAGCTAAGTAATACCGAGATTTTTATTTGGGAGTGGAGAAAAATACTATAATTATTCAAAATGCACTTATATTTTCTTAGCACCAACACAACACGTGTTGCTGGTAAGTTTAAAAGTAACTTGAATTAATATTTAAGCAGTTCATAATAATTAAAGTTTTCAACTAATTCAAAAACTTCAAACTCTTGTTTGATCTTATGAGGGTGTCCGTCTAACTTAGGGTTGTGTGTAAGATTCATGTTATTTTACAGATATCTTTAAAGCATAGATTGAGCATATTTTAGCATAAAGGTCACAGCTCATTAAAGCCACCCGGCACCCACCTTGCACCGCCTCGTCGCACGGCGTCCACTCGTTGGCGACAGGTAGTCCACGGGTGGACGCCGCGTCATCACCAATAAACGTTGCGCGGTCAACCAGTGGACCTCGCAACTTGCAGTGGAGTAAACGCAAGGCAATCATGCGAGCAACGAGTTGTCACCGACTGGTCCACCCACCGTCCGCACGTGGAGGGCTTACGACAGAGGCGATCCGGTGACGCCACGGACTTGAAGTAGTGAACACATACGCATACAATTCCATATAAAGAAAACTAGCCGCAGGAGGCGAGGCGGTGCGAAGTGGGTGCCGGGTGGCTCTAATGAGCTGTGGCGTCGTGGCAAAATATGTCGCAATACAACGTACAGCAAACGCGTTTTCTCATTATACGTTATTCATCAAACCAGAAGACTAAAAGTAAACAAACACACTGGTTAAATAGCATTCCTTTATACTTGACCGCTAGGACACAATAGTAATACTTAATTTGTAAAGAGGACCGTGACTTTTGCCTTTTCCTTCTAATTTTCTATGCCCGTATGCTTGCCTGTAATTTTATGCCGCGCTGCAGTGAGAAAACACTGCTCATTCAGTATAGAAGCGAGCTTTTAATCATTGCTTCTTGTGTTTTTAAAGTTCGTCTGATCGCCGACGTAAATAACGCAATGTATGTAGTTGCACTGTCAAAATAGAATGATTGTCTTGTCAGCCGTATTATACAATTACTTCACTGGTTTCCTCACAATATTTTATCACCAGCCAGTGATGTCTAACATATGTTAGACATCATAGATATGTATATACCAATGTGTACCATTCTTCGTCTGACAGTCAAATCATTTATTTATTTATTTCAAATACTTTGCGTGTGAAAGGGACGTTTGAACTTCAATATTAACAAAAAATAGAATATAATATAAATTTTTAGGTCAAAAACTTTTGTGTACATTTCCCACTGACAGCGATGATTTTTTTTTTGCACTTTTTATTAATTTTACATGTTATTTTTTAGTTTTAGCTTGTATAAGATTTGTGTTTAGTTAGTTTTAGTCAGTATACGTACTAAAATATAAAATAGAATTGTTTCTAGTTGCCCTTTCCAAAAGGTACTTTCGTATAGAGAGAATCCACCGTTACTCTTTTAAAGTGTTTTGTACAGACGCCAGCACATCAAGCTATCCCTAACTGTCAAATTTTCTCAATAAAAAACGAACCGTATGTCTTTGCAATAAAGTTGAAATACTATCAATGAAATTCAATCTGTACATATACAGTAACTATATTGAATATGTGAATTATATTATAGTAATAATATTTATTTATTTATTTATTTATTTATTCAATTTGGGAAAACAAACAGTAGTATATTATGCATAAACAGTGTTGTCTTAAAATTAAACTTAACAAATATACTACCCACAACATTTTCCACAGATTACTATGATAAATAATAAAAACAAACTGTTAGCAAACGTTAACTGTTATGTAGCGGGGCTAGCTTGACGAAAAAGAAATTAAAATTAAAAAAAAAGGTTATACATAGACAATATTCTATAAAAGATGTAACAAACAAAAAATAATAATAATAATAATAATGCGAATAATAAAATATTAGAAGACGATGCACCTAGAAAAAAAATACTAGACCACAAAAGGTGAAAAGAAAATTAAATTTAGCAATGATAAGAAACGAACCAGTTTGCAGAGTTTTAGCGGGGCTAACTGCCAAGGTTGCACCGAATATACACGAAAATCATACGTCACCACTCGTCGAGGCTATTTTTATTCTCTCACGTCAAACCTTCTTTAAATTAGGTTGACCTGCGTCCTAAATTAAGGTATTTCAATGAAATGTAGTCCGTATTTTGTTGAATTTAGTCCAAATTTTAGTTAAATTTAAACCAAAACCACCCCTAGCCGCTAGTGAATATGTAGTGGTATGAATATTCATTGAAATAAGTTTAATGAGGGTTCTTGTGCATATTAATGCAACAACTTGCGACTGTGAATAGCTGCTGGTTGATGATAATACCCTGGTAATTATTTATCCACCAAAAACATTTTCATGTAAAATGTTGCCAAGACGAGACCATATGACTCGCAATGAAAAAAAGTTATCAGATCTCATGTAGAGCCAAGCTTCTAACTCTACACGCCCTAACTCTAGAAGGCCTATCTTCACAAACTCTACACCTTAGTAAAAATGTGTGGCTTGGCTTGCAGAATATCGTTTTTGTGTCATATGCGCGTTTACAAGGTAAGCAGCAATGTGTCTTTTTAGTAACCAAAGAATGTGACGCTATATTTTAGTTTGTTTAGATAGAATCTTGTTATTTTTATTAATTAATAATAAGAAAAGGAGTGATTCATCATCATCCTTTGACGACATGGTTGGCGTTCTGGTTGGGCCATTGACTGCTGCGTTGCATGTCGCTGGTTCGTTTCCCGTACGAAACAAATATTTGTGCGACCTATACAAGTATTTGTAAGCAGCAATGTGTCTTTTTAGTAACCTAATAATGTGACAATATACGTATGTTTGGATATGATCTTGTTATTTTTATTAATAAATTATGAAAAAAACAAGTGATTTATCATCATCCTTTGACGACACGGTTGGCGTAGTGGTTGAGCGATTGACTGCTGTGCAGTATGTCGCGGGTTCGATTCCCGTACAAAACAAAATATTTGTACGACCTACAAGTATCCGAAGCAGCAATGTGTTTAATAACCAAAGGTACATCGTGAGGAAACCGGCATGCCTGAGACATATTTCTCAGCATGTGAAGCTAAATCAGAGGCCCATGAGCAGCATGCAAATCAACTATACTAATCCCACATTCCATAACTCGTGGCTAAGTACGAACAGCCGCACAGGTCGATATATCAGGTTAAGCTACGCTTGTCGAATTTGGCCGTCAAAGTCAAAGTCAAAGTCAAATCATTTATTTCAAATAGGCACAAGTAAGGCACTTTTGAACGTCAAAATGAACAAGAAATAGAATTGATTCTAGTCGCCCCTTCCAAAAGGTAGTTTCGTGTGGAGAAGAATGGGCAAGAAACTCCACCGTTACTCTTTTAAAATGTTTTACAATGTTTTGTATACATGAATTATAACATTATATGTGAAGACGATGCACCCAGAATAAAAACACTACACCACAAAAGGTGAGAAGAAAAACACATATAGTAATGGTAGGTAGCTTAAGTATGTCAAAAGTACATGGTGCTCACATATGTACAAACATTCTAAAAGTTAATATATAATAAATCAATCAATGTGTGAGAAGTTATTTCAACATGTTAAAATAGTATTTTATAAATAATAAATTATTACCTAATTTACTTAGCAACCAGTTTGATTTTGTCTAGACACTAGATTGCCCTGTGGAGCAGGACCAGCATGTTTCCAAGCATCCTTATCCTTTATATAATCCTCTAATTTGTAATATGCTTGTTTACAAAGTGTATTTTTAATGTGAGTTTTAAATTTTCTTTCATTTAATTGCAGAATGTCACAAGGTATTTTGTTGTAACATTTAACACAGAACCCCATAAAAGATGTATGTACTTTTGATAATCTAAAAAAGGGTTGATCTATTTTATCTTTATTTCTAGTATTAAAGTTATGCCTATCACTTATTTTGTTAAAAAGATGTCGATTTTTTCTTACATACATAATGTTTTCATAAATGAATTGGCATGGTACCGTCATAATATTAATACTTTTAAATAGTTCCCTAAGCGATTCGCGGCGACGTAGATTGTAAATAGCTCTGATAGCTCGCTTTTGCAGAATAAAAATGGATTCAATGTCAGCAGCCCGACCCCACAGTAAAATGCCATACGACATAATGCTGTGGAAGTAACTAAAGTAGACCAAGCGCGCGGTTTCTACGTCTGTCAACTGCCTTATCTTTCTAACAGCATAAGCGGCCGAGCTTAGCCGTCCCGCAAGAGTTGTTATGTGGGGACCCCATTGTAACTTGTCGTCTAGCGTGATTCCCAGGAAAACCGTCTGCTTAGTAAATTCTAGCTTTTCTCCGTTCAATATGATGTCACAATCGCTACTTTTAACATTAGGTAATTTAAATCTAATGCATTTGGTTTTTTTTTCATTTAGTACCAAATTATTTACCGTAAACCAATCTTGGACCTGAAGAATAGAGTTATTCACGTCGTCAAGATTTTGTGAGCGTCGATCAATTTTAAAAATTAATGACGTGTCATCTGCAAATAACACCATCTTCGGTTGATTTTGAAGTAATTGGGGTAAATCGTTAATGTAAACTAAAAATAGGAATGGACCCAATATCGAACCTTGAGGAACGCCCATTGTCATTTCCGACCCCAGCGAGTTCACCACATTTACTTGAACTTTAAACTTTCTATCTTTCAGGTATGATCTAAGTAAATCAAGGGCTGTATTTCTAATCCCATAGTGCTCTAGTTTCAGCAGAAGCGTCTCATGTTCTACGCAATCGAACGCCTTAGAGAGATCGCAAAAGATTCCAATGGCATCTTGTGCTTCTTCCCAGGCGTTAAAAATGTTTTTTATTAGGGTGACACCAGCGTCAGTAGTACAACGCCCTTTGGTGAAACCACCGTAGATAGGTGACCATCTTTACATACCGAAACTCCTCCGTGCCTCGGAAAGCACGTTAATCCTTTGGTCCCGGCTGTCATTTGTGCATCTTTGACTGTCGTTACGGGTCTTCAGAAAGCCCGAAAATCTGACAGCCAGACTTACCAAGGGTTATCGTATTGCCCAGTTACTGGGTTGTGGAGGTCAGATAGGCAGTAAAAAAATTACAAAAACTTAACTTAAAATCTTTTACCGTTTAATATAGTGACGTTTGTTACATAGAAAGGTATTTTTTTGTCCTTGGGAAATCATTAAATGACTTCTCCCGCCCTGGGCGGGGCGGAAGGGAGTGTCAGACTCATGCTGACTTGAACCCATCAATTTCCTTGTTTAGCCCTTTATGTTCCGGGGTAGCGGTAACCCTTTCGGGCAATCCCGCTGAACACACAAAAGTATGAACATAATGAGAGATAGTGTTTTTGAAGAACTCTTTTAAGTTGGTCCTTACTTATGTGCCTGGCATGTATACATACGCTACCCAGCAAATAAGTAGCTCCTGCCTACTGTAGGATTATTATAAAGTGACATATGGGATGCTCAGCGCCCTTCTCAGTTTGAATAAAAACAAATGGCGATCACCAATTTCAGTGTTGTTGTTTGTAGAGGTCATTTTCATGTATTCCAAAAAGATTCCTATTTACTACTGTATTAATATTTTCCTATAATTATCTGACAAAAGCTCCAGGCAACGGAAACGCGACTTCACAATAATCTGACGGGTAGGCTTCACAACACGTCAGTTTTCCATTAGAGCTAATTATTTTATCTCTGTTTTTAATTCACTGCCCCTCAAGTGAAGAGTGTGTCAATAGTTGATAAGAGAAACATGATTACAACATGTTTACACGGTCCTTGCGTGTAAAACATTGATTATGAACTCCTACTTTGTTTATTCTGGAGTATTTTTTTTAAGGACGGGGAATCATCAAATGACTCAGCTCTAGGTGTGGCGGAAGGATATATCAGACTCTCACTGACTAAAACCCATCCATGTTCTTTCTATAGCCCTTTGTGTTCCGGGGCAGCGGTAACCCTTTCGGGCAGTCCCAGCGACCATTGAATCCTTTGACCAACAATCCCGCTGACCATTCTGGAGTCTGGATTTGCATCGTCATGGGTTATTGAGTTTTTCGTGATCAAAGTGTTATAAAGTTTTTCCTTTATGAAATTGTAAAAGAGTGTTTTAAAGAGTATCCGTGGAGTTTCTTGCCTGTTCTTCTTCATAGGTACCTGCTTTGGAATGGGCAAGTAGCTTCATCTTTCTGACTGACCCTTGGATAAAGTACCTGTAATTGGTTTATTTGAAATAAACGCTTAGAGTTTGAGTTTGTAATCAGCCTGGAGCCTTGATTATTGCCTACTTGATTATTTTTTTGACGGACCACATGTTGGCAGAAAACACGTATTGAAACATCAAAAATCGAGCCAATCTGCCAGGACCTTCACACTTTCGCTGCCAAGCACCCGGCTCCCGGGTCGAACGAAAATTCGTTCAGGTGCCCACAACCCGACTCCCGGGTCCTACATATAAATAGTTATATGTGGCTTGTGGCCATGCCAAGCACCCGCCTACCGGGTGCAAAGCAAAACGTGCTACTAGGGTTGTCAAAAATAAGCTAGGTGAGAATAGTATGTACTTTTGAGTAAGTCTTTCATTAATTATTTATTTACTTTAAATGTTGTACTAATATTGATATTATGCTGACAAATTTCTAAGAAACATACTAAAT
This sequence comes from Hyppa rectilinea, assembly GCA_951799385.1. Lineage (NCBI taxonomy): Eukaryota > Metazoa > Arthropoda > Insecta > Lepidoptera > Noctuidae > Hyppa > Hyppa rectilinea. The sequence continues at coordinate 15,339,529 of OX637323.1, forward strand.
AGTACTTACTTAACAATGTATTTAGAAACAAAAGACGCCTAATGTTTAATCTTTTCTTTATCTGCGCGTGTTTTATTGAGGTAAAAACCGCCGCTGAAGGTTTAAAAAATGAAAACAAAGGCATCGGTTTGGTTTTAATGAGATTAGAAACAAAAGAAGTCAAATGTTAAAACTTTTCCTTATCTGTATGTGTTCGTTCTATTGAAGCAAAAACCCTCGTTAAAAATGAAAACAAAGGTATCGGTTCGGTTGTATTGAGCTCAAAAATAAAAGAAGGAATACCTAGAAAAACAAATAAAAATTAAAAAAAGAACCGTGTAGTTTATTTCTTTCAATAAAAAATTAGACGTTCGACAACCCTACTATCGCTGGCTGGTCGTGGGCGTGGCTTAGTGAACTCGGATTCGGGTGCTGCGGCATAGTGGTACCGTTACGTAACCGTTGACCGTTGCGCCGATGGACTCAACAGATGGGTTGTTATAGATATGCGAGACACATTTTATGGCATGCCAATTGTTATGCAATAAATGTACGTGGCAGTGAAAGTGTTAAGTGGCAACTTTAAAACCCTATTACTAACTTCAAAATATTAACATTATTGGTGATACGCGCTGCTTACCCCATCGGTAGTACAGTCCCGATGTTATATCATGTTTATAAGTAGCTAAACAAAGGAAAAGCATCCATGGATGTGTACTTTTGAGCCCCATGTTGTTATACGAAACTACTTTCCTACCTGTTTGCCATCATATTATTATCACAGAACCAAAATAAACATAACTGTCTTTGGTAACTTCGATGCATACTTACAAATGGTTCTTGCTGTTCATGCTTGTTTAAGGAAAAACTAAGCATAGCATAATCAGCCTATATGTTCTCACTGCTGGGACACGGGCCCCGGGCCGCTTCTCTGTCAGGGGGTGTGGGCTATAATTGCCCATAATCTACCAGTGCGGGTTGGTAGAAGTCACATGTTTTAGAATTTTTATTTTAGGACATGTTTCTTCGCCGTTTTGAGAGCAGTGCAGTGGTGACAAAATTATTTATACAAAGTAAAACGCTTACTTGGGTTCGAAACCTTGATCTATAACTGATCGGGAGCGTTAGGTACTACTAGGTAGATCTCAAAACGTTCAGAGTTTACATAGGAACACCAGTGTTGCTTGCAGAGTGTTCTGTAGATATTTCTACATCAACTTTCAAAAGGATTTGTCATAAGGTAGGGAAGGCTATGAGGTATCCCTAACTGTCAATCCCAAAGATACACTTTCGGTCAGCGGGATTTTCCGAAAGGGTGACCGCTGCTGAGGAAGGAAAATCGATGGGTTTTAGTCAGTAAAAATCTGGCACTCCTTTCCGCTCCAGAGCGGGAGGAGTCATTTGATAATTTCCCAACATCAACAAAAAAGGTTTCTTTGACACTTTTCGGAACACAAAAGGCTAAGGAAGGAACTAAAATTGGTTTTATTCAGTAAAAGTCAGACACTCCCTTCCTCTCCACCCAGAGCGGGAAAGGTCATTAGATTATTTCCCACCCTCAAATGAAAAAGGACACTTTTGACATTCACCAACGTTTCGAAAAACTTGTTCAATATTTCGCTAGTCGTATCGAATCTTCGTGTCTCTCCCGTTCGTATGAATTCAAGGTCCCCAAAAGCAATCACAATTGTAAAATGTAGATACATATCTCGTAACTCTACACATATTTTACTTTAATCGAATTCTCGAATCCAAGATGAAATACCGTTCCGATCAAATATATGCCAATATCCAGGTGAAGATTATTACCTATATTATAAAATTCCTCGCACTTCTTATTTGAAAGTGTATTACAAAATATATATTTTCAAATACGAAGAAATTTCCATATCAGGTTTATAATATCATTCCTATACGTTTCTAATACCGTGGCAATATCCCGATTTGTAACTTTATTAAGAATTCTTTGAACATCTATTTGATGATTTCTATGGGATGTATTTGTAACTGAAAAATTTGATATATTTTGATTCCTTAGCTTATTCAGCCTATAAAGTTCCCACTACCGGAACGCAGACTTCCTCTCATCGTGAGTGATCGCAGAGGGCTGTAATATTTGATACAACCTAGAAAATAAGAAACAGGGACCCATTTTGAAAACAATAATATAGTTTTTAAAAACTCTGTACTTCTGGGCAAGTCCGGGCAGAGTCCATTTAGATTGTCATCGACAGTATGAAAAGAACATTACCCACTATCACGTTGAAAACAGACCTTAATTTTTTTATTAAAGGTATACAGCAATGTAGGTATTAAAAATCAACTTTTAAAACCAATCTAAAACCCCCATAATTTATCCTCATGGATATGTAAAATAACACATTTCATAAGAACACCCTTCGATTATCTCGGGTGAATACTTCTACCAAAGTATTCATGGTTCAATATAAATGTAAACGCGGCTTCATACCCATACAATTACTCCATGCAAACGATGTATGGGGCTGAGGGAAAAATATCCTCTCACAAGGTTTCATTAAAAGCTCCTATGACTCGTGATAAGGGATTCTCAAAGTTAAGAAGATTAAGTTTTTTTCATTTGTAAAGTTTTATTTTAAACTAGCTGACTCGACAGACGTTTTCCTGTCTAAACCATGATACCTACCCTACCTACCTACCCTACCTACCTACCCTACCTACCTACCCTACCTACCTACCCTACCTACCTACCCTACCTACCTACCCTACTTACCTACCCTACCTACCTACCCTACCTACCTACCCTACCTACCTACCCTACCTACCTACCCTACCTACCTACCCTACCTACCTACCCTACCTACCTACCCTACCTACCTACCCTACCTACCTACCCTACCTACCTACCCTACCTACCTACCCTACCTACCTACCCTACCTACCTACCCTACCTACCTACCCTACCTACCTACCCTACCTACCTACCCTACCTACCTACCCTACCTACCTACCCTACCTACCTACCCTACCTACCTACCCTACCTACCTACCCTACCTACCTACCCTACCTACCTACCCTACCTACCTACCCTACCTACCTACCCTACCTACCTACCCTACCTACCTACCCTACCTACCTACCCTACCTACCTACCCTACCTACCTACCCTACCTACCTACCCTACCTACCTACCCTACCTACCTACCCTACCTACCTACCCTACCTACCTACCCTACCTACCTACCCTACCTACCTACCCTACCTACCTACCCTACCTACCTACCCTACCTACCTACCCTACCTACCTACCCTACCTACCTACCCTACCTACCTACCCTACCTACCTACCCTACCTACCTACCCTACCTACCTACCCTACCTACCTACCCTACCTACCTACCCTACCTACCTACCCTACCTACCTACCCTACCTACCTACCCTACCTACCTACCCTACCTACCTACCCTACCTACCTACCCTACCTACCTACCCTACCTACCTACCCTACCTACCTACCCTACCTACCTACCCTACCTACCTACCCTACCTACCTACCCTACCTACCTACCCTACCTACCTACCCTACCTACCTACCCTACCTACCTACCCTACCTACCTACCCTACCTACCTACCCTACCTACCTACCCTACCTACCTACCCTACCTACCTACCCTACCTACCTACCCTACCTACCTACCCTACCTACCTACCCTACCTACCTACCCTACCTACCCTACCTACCTACCTACCCTACCTACCTACCTACCCTACCTACCCTACCTACCTACCTACCTACCCTACCCGACTTTTTTCACCTTTTAAACCTTCCGTGGACTACGACAAACATTTAAACACCAAAATCAGCTAAATCGGCCCAGCCGTTCTCGAGTTTTAGCGAGACTAACGAACAGCATTTGATTTTTATATATATAGATATTACATATATCTAAGGGTGATCAGGTCGCCAGAGATTGAAATGAGCCTTACAGCTTGTGAAGTAATAATAAGTAAAATTGAATCCCATCCCATTAATTAATTGAATTGAATTGAAGACTCAAGAAGGGGTTAAAAACAAAAAACGTATTTTTTCCATTATTCCAGAATATCGCGTGACTTTCAAACATAAAGTTCCGTACTGCATGCAACGTAAAAACGTAGGAAAAGTGAGTTTAAAGTAGGCTGTCAATAGTGTCAATCACCTAGCACCTAGCACTATATTTATATATTTACAATACGTGTATTATCATCAGGAAAATTCTTACTAAGAGCATTCACACGAACATAACTCTCACCCAATATAAACAAGTCAGTCAACGTAGCACACGGCGAAATAGCTTGCTGGTTTTACCAAAAACTAGAACTAACCATGGTAAAAAAATTCTTACTTTTGAAGGACCTTTATAATAGAATACCCACTAGTATAAGAAGTGTACATTCATTCAATGCATTCAAAACACAACTCAGTCAGTATACCTATAATTGCGGAACGATCACTCTTGGAGAAATAAATGCATTAATTGGGTATATGTATAATATAATTATGTAGTGTGTAACTGAACTTTGTGTAATGTTATGTATGTTTAAGTTTTGTTCTCAAGTAAGTGACATGTCTTTATTGAGAATAATGTTTCTTTAAACCTAACCGAACCATTATTTTATGTTGAAGAAATCCATATTCGATATCGACTTAATCATGCTATTCAACGTCGCTTGACGGCAAGTTTGAGAACCGCTGCTCCTTATTAAGTAATAAGTATCCGACTTGATTTATTACAATCGGCACATCACCATTGTGCATTCACATCTGCGCACGAGTGACACAGATCGATATTCTTGTACAAAGAAAACCTATCGAAAGCTACTTGGTATTTGTATAAATGGGTATTGTTTTCAGAATAGGCACTATAAATCTTCATACCCGTTATCTATCCTTAGTACCTTTCAGAAAGTGTCGTGATTACTTTAATATTAAATTAAAAAATTCTCACAGAAACCTTCCAGAGTGCCTGCCTGCCCAGCCTTTCCCAACTATATTGGGGTTGGCTTCACATGCTGTTGAGAAATATCTCTCAGACATGCTGGTTTCCTCACGATATTTTCCTTCACCGATTTTTAAGCTTAAAATCTCTGACACCAGAGGTTAGTCACTTACCCCACGAAAAGAAGAACACTCTAACCGGATGCAGCTGAATACCAGTATTATACATGGAGCGACTACCTATCTGACCTGCACAACCCAGTCGCTAACTGGGTAATACGATACCCCTTGGTAAGACTGGCTGTCAGATTTTTGGGCTTCTGACTACCCGTAACGACTGTCAAAGATCCACGAATGACAGCCGGGACAAACGGCTTAAAGAACTTTACGAGGCGCGGAGGGGTCTCGATATGTAAAGATGCATGGGTATCTACAGACCAAACCAGGCAAGCGTAGCTTAACCCTGAAGGATCGATCCATGCGGCTGTTATTACTTAGACACGAGAAACCCTCCAGAGTAAATTCTCTAAATGATGGAATGAAATCCACTTCGAAATCCGTTGCATAGTTTATAAAAACAATACACACACAGACATGAAAAGCGACTTAAATCTATACAAATAATTAGAAATTAAGTGACTGTTTGTTACGACAAAATAACAGCATTTTACTCAATGCACATACTGTATTTTTAACAAAAATCATTTTTAAATTTTTGTTTGTCTGTCTTCGTCGTTGTTCATGCTTATCTCCCAAACGGCTGGAATTATCTACGGGACTTTCACTAACCGATGTTATAGGGAGTAACTTAGACTAGTTACTTACTTATACTTTAGAAAAAGGGACTACGCGGGCGAAGCCGCACGTAGCAGCTAGTCTGTAAATATAAAAAGAAATCAAGACTGACAGACTGATCTAACAACACAGCTCAAACCATTGAACGGAGTGGACTGAAATTTGGCACACAGGTGGTTATTATGACGAAGGCATCCGCTTTTTTTTTTAAGGCTGGGAAATCATCCAATGACTGCTCCCACTCCGGGTGGAGCGGAAGGGAGTGTCAGACTCTTACTGACTAAAACCCATCCATGTTCCTTCCGTAGCCCTTTATGTTCCGGGGTAGCGGTAACCCTTTCGGACAATCCCGCTTACCCGGCAGGCTTGGCCCTGAGGGGCCCCTTCATGTGCTGACGTCTCTTTGAGGCGCGCGTGGAACATATACGCGTCGTCCGGCACGGGCCTGGTGCTGATCGGACGGTGAGTCACCCATTACTCACCGCCCGCAGGACCGCGCCTACGGTGGCCGGGAGTCGTCACGTAGAAGGCATCTGCTAAGAACAGATTTTTGAAAATTCAACCCCTAAGCGTGTAACGGAGGTTTAAAAATTTATAAGGAGAAGTCATCTTATGCTCTCCACGCGAACGAAGCCACAAGCAGAAGCTAGTCATCAATATATGTGGATAAAGGTATAATTATGTAAAACATTCGGAGATAATACTCGTACTATTTTTTTTAGTCCGAAAGCTAGAGTAACGAAAAATATGGAACACGTATTTTTTCTTTTTGTACGTAATCCAAAGATTAGTTCTCTAAATTGAGTTAAAATGTGGCATGACGTCACGAGTATGTAGTTTTTATACCCACTTGTGACGTAGCGAGTCCCTACTCCCCAAATTTAATGCGTTTTATCTCAGTCATTTTTTAATAATATGATAAAGCAATAAATACGTGTCTATTAGTCTTTTATTATCTGATTGACGGACTAAATATATGTAATTTCTTTTTTTTTACCTAGGCGGATCCCCTATTCACCTCTTGGTGGGAAATACATCATAAGTCTTATACCTATTTTTCTGAATATATCCTAACATACAAGTAACATCGTATCCTTTGTCAAGTGAAAGACTTTTTAAGGAATTACCTCAACGGAATACAGCTGCGTCCTCCTATCTGGAATATCAACAGAAAGCGAACACAAATTCATTCGCTAAAAGTTGTGAATAAACCCATTGCAGGGATTCAGAAACCCACGTCCTGTAATATGTAGATCTTTAGTGGTGATGGTAGTTTTCCATTGGTGTTTCGTATAATATGATTTCATGTAATAATTAAAACGAGTTTTACGATATATATAATTATCATAAAGTAATACATATTTTTATACCACATAAATATTGCACAGACTTCTCAGAGACTTACCAAGGGGTATCGTATTACCCAGTTACTGGGTTGTGGAGGTCAGATAGGCAGTCGCTCCATGTAAAATATTGGTATTCAGCTGCATCCGGTTAGACTGGAAGCCGACCCCAACATAGTTGGGAAAAGGCTAGGTAGATATTATATTCTCAGCGTGTTCGCAGATCGGTGGGATTCTCCGATGTTGAAAAGGTGGATGCAGCTCCATGCTGAATCTTAATTTTGTGAATCTGTGTCAGTAACTACTAACTCTAGATTTTAAGTAAAATTGTTATCTATTAACGGCTATAGACTTTCTCTGAAATAAAGTAAATAATAAAACTTTCATACATTTGTCTTGTTTATACAGGCTGAAATTGAATTTATGGGTGTTACTGTAAGGGGTCATTGCACTCATCATTATGAACAACTTTCACTATGGGAACAAATCTGAAATCGCAAAAAAGAAACAGCTGTTCCGTACATTTTGACGAGTTATGCGAGCATTATTTATGGAACAGCTGTTTTTTTTCGCAATTGATGACGTGTAAAGGTAATTGCAATGACAAATAATTGCATTTAAATACATTCTCAATACCGGTGTCAAATCTATACATAATAATAAAAAACTTGAGAGGTGTCAAGGGACACCCAGATGGAACGAAGTTCCTTTCGATTAATTATTGAAGGAATTGTAATAAAATTTTATTTCTTTTAATTTAAGTTATAATAATCAAAATAAATCCGATCTAAAATTAACCAATCAAAAAATTTTGATTAAAAAGACACCATCGTTCCAACTTTTGGTCTTTGAGGAATACCATTTTTAGGAGCGTAAGAGGTGAATTATTTCCCCTTCCCTCCGGACCTCGACAGCGAGTAGACGTATCCGAGCTCACGATTGTTTATTTCTTAATAGTAAATTATAATTATTTAAACTCAAAAAATCGGTGCAGATAATAGGAGTGCATAAGAGACCAAGAGTACGAGCTGTTACCACGCCCCGCTTGGACGTTCGTGTGCGCCTCCTGTTGCCGTGTGAGTATCTTCTGCATCTGGGAGCGAGCGAAAACGAACGATCTTTCCGATTCGCTCGGCCGTTCTCACACTAGCCAAACTGTCCTCGACACGCTGATCGAACCAACAACATCAACTCATGCGATCCTTGTACTGCTGATTTGACTTTGGAAACCTAGACAGTGCTTCGTGGAGAGAACTTCATCGTCGCTCGCGCCAATGCATGATTTTCGTCAATAACATAATATTTTATAACAACTACTTCAGACTGCGTTCCTGGTACTTGCAACGGTGAATCTGGAGTTGTATTAGTACAGAACTAGCTTCCGCCCGCAACTTCGCCCGCATAATATGTCAACAAATTATACACATAAACCTTCCTCTTGAATCACTCTACCTATTACAAAAAACCGCATCAAAATCCGTTGCGTAATTTTAAAGATTTAAGCATACAGACAAACAAACAGACAAAAATAGCGACAAAATATCTACAAGCTTATGCGACATTGGTACAACAGTTTATAAGTTTTAAATACGGAAGCATTAATTGGGACGTTATCAATGATTGTTTGTTTCCGATTATATTAACTACGACGCACCGTGATCTCCTGGTACTAAAGGACATATAGACAGCCTAAAACTTGAAACCTATTTTAATTTCGTGTCAAGGCAACGTTCTGACAACACCTAAACTACAACAAGTTTATGCGATCCTGGTATCTCAACCTGTATGTCACAAATCACGATAATTACGGTGACATCATTCACTCTGCCGCCGGGAACTGTGTGTTGATAAGTTCTTCTTGAGCTGTGCTCTCCTGATACCTGAAGACAGTTAAAACAACCTAAAATTTGAAGCAAATAATAATTTGCCTGTAGCAAAAAGTGTCGTGACAACTTTTCGTAAGAATTTTTTCCGTCTAGCCCCCTTTCACAACGCGCGATAAGGAACTTCGTTCCAAAAATGTAACAGATCGCTGTCTGTACATGGAAGATATATGAGAAAAAATATAATTGGGACCTTTATCAACGCAAACAGCACCCAAAAAATGATTGTAAGAATATTTGTTTGTTTGTCTGTGCGTTTGTGCACGCTAATCATCAGAAACGGCTTATCCGATTTAGATGTGGTAATATATTGTGATAAGCTTCACTTAACATTTAGTTTTTGTTTCATGACAATCGTAAATATGATCATAATTAACAAAAATTATGTCTATATATTGGGTATAAACACCCAATAGACTAATTTGTGATGCTTGTTGTGCTCGCCTGTAAGGGATTGGTACACTAGTCCTTAAGTACCTTCAATTGTCTCCCATATATGTTTCAGTGTCCTCAATTGTTGGTGAGCCAAATAAATAAAATAAAATAAATAAAAAATCTTCCGTTCATTACAACTTCTCCGGATAACAAGCAATCTCACCCTGTTTTCCTTTAATACAAAAACCACGCATTAATTAAATACGCTCTTTTAAAAATATTTTTTCAAGCTGACGACGACGCTTCACAATGAAAAATTACTTGATCAAGTCTAATGCGGAACCAGCTGTTTTACATAGAATAATAGCCGAGTCTCATTAATATGCAAAACTTAACAATTTTATTTTTAATTATATTATTATTTATATTATTTATTATTTATTACGCCATATAGTCCCAAGCTAAGCAACCTAATGCTTGTGTTATGGTAACGAGATGGCTGATAAACTACTTATATACATTTTTTTTTGTAAATACATACATATTATAGATAGAAAAACACCCAGACCCGTAACAAATACTTGTAGGTCGTACAAATATTTGTTCCGTGCGGGAATCGAACCCGCGACATAGTGCGCAGCAGTCAATTGCTCAACCACTGCGCCAACCGTGTCGCCAATTATGGTTTGTCAAAGAAGATAGTTAGTTGGATGTAAGTTATATACTTAGTTTTGTTAAAAGAAAATATAGTTAAGTTTCTCTTTCTCCTTTTATTCTAGTCCAAACTCAAACTCAAAGTATTTATTTCAAATAAACCAATTACTTAGAGACACTTTTGAACTGTCAAGGGGTCGGTCAGTCAGAAAGATGAAGCTAGTTTCCCATTCCAAAGCAGTAGGTCCTTAACCTTTTGACCGCCATTGTTACATATAGGTACGTGACAAGCAAGCGCATGCCCTGTACGTCAACGACACAAATATGTGACAATGCGATGCATTAATAACACGAAATAAACAATTAAACCAATACTTTGCACCTACGTCAACGACACAAATATGTGACAATGCGATGCATTAATAACACGAAATAAACAATTAAACCAATACTTTTGTGTTGTGATGGATATCTTAAAAATTTGAGCTCTCGTACGTATTTAATTGTATGAAATAAATTAAAATACACCATGGATATTGGGCAGTTCCTGATAATAAGAAGAAATAAATTTGGTGTTTCGCTTGGAGAGCACGCGCGTGTGTGCTCTGGCGTTCAAAAGGTTAAGGGGGATGCGCTAGGGTAGCCCGCGAAATCTAAATTTTCATAGGTTTTTTTACAATTTGCAGGACAGTGTCAGGATTTGAATCGAAATATGATTTGATTGTATAGTATGATTTGATGTACCGTCGGCGGCAACCTTTGACCTGGAGCTGGCTACGAAGTTTCAATAGAATCTCTCCTTTTTTTCGTGTGGTTAGTGACTACCTTTTTTTTTTTTTTTTTTTTTTTAAGGCTGGGAAATCATCCAATGACTGCTCCCGCTCTGGGTGGAGCGGAAGGGAGTGTCAGACTCTTACTGACTAAAACCCATCCATGTTCCGGGGTAGCGGTAACCCTTTCGGACAATCCCGCTTACCCGGCAGGCTTGGCCCTGGGGGGCCCCTTCATATGCTGACATCTCTTTGAGGCGCGCGTGGAACATATACGCGCCGTACGGCACGGGTCTGGTGCTGATCGGACGGTGAGTCACCCATTACTCACCGCCCGCAGGCCCGCGCCTACGGTGGCCGGGAGTCGTCACGTGGCTCCCGACGCTAGTGACTACCCTGCTGTCAGTTTTTATGCTGCCCACGGGTTTCTGACTTAGCTTCAAAAGAATAAGCGGCCAATTTATACCTACTTATTTTGTTACCACGGACAGTACTGAATGTAACTACAGAAAATAACATTACCTACTTAGGTAGTTCGTAAGAACCGCCTACCTTCACAATAATACGTTGCATAGTAGAGGTAACCAAATAGTAAAACAAAAGATATATTAAAACGACCAGTATAATAGACAAACAAACATTTACAGTTACACATAATTTATTAGCACCGCCATGCGCTATCCAACCATTATACGCTGACACGCGAGTATACAAAGTAGTCTTATCAAAATTCTTCCCGCTCACAACACCGGCCAAGATCCCGTCATTTCTAACATCTTCAGGGTCTCCGGTACGCAAACACAGCAGGGGCCCACCAGAGTCACCCCTAGCGACATCTGCTATTGAAGTCGACGTGCAAATAAAAGAATTCATATTCATTTCCCACAATAAGGAACACTTCCACCTGGGAAGGGTTTGAATTTCTGCTGTAAGCACGACAGGCGAGACTATGGCTTTCGATTCATGGCCGATTCTTCCGTACCCAGCGGACACACATTGATTCGGATAGTCGGACACGATTGTCGCAAGTCGGACATAATTAACTTTTCTGTTAAAGACCCACGGCTCGTCCACGACTGCTATGGCAATATCGTTATCAGGGAAACTGAAGCCACTGTGCAAGATCGCTTGTTTTATTTGTCTCCACTGGGCGTCCGCTGTGGTTTCTGTGGCCCCGGTGTGGATGAGGACAGTCTTCCTATTGCCTGCCACGACGCGCAACACTCCCGGGTTCTTCGCGTAGTAAAAGTTGTCGCTCTCGAAGCAATGCGCTGCCGACAGCACCTTTGTCTCAGAAATAATGCTGCCCCCACATAGATTCTTCCATTCTGTTTTCCCTGGCTCCAATTTTTGCAAAGGTTCCTTGATAGACACCAAGAACGGGAACTGCCCTTCTCCTGCAGGCTTACCGTTAACAACGGAGGGTGTTATGGTGTATTTGGAGTACTTTAGAGTAGTTATAACACGCCTGTCATACACACATAATACTGTTTGAATTAAAAACGTAAGACACGTGAACACGTTCATTAGTAATTTTGTTCATTTCCGAAAATGGGATGAAAACCTTTTGTTGATCTGTTTGACTTTTGACCACGGAAATTTTGGCATGATCAATGCTGACATTTTATTTATGCTAAGGAGCATAAATAATACGTCTTCTTGTCCATATGGTCTATGCCGTAGAGGTTGAAGTTGAATAAGGCCATTTGTACTTAAAATGCTTGGCGATGACTTCTTACAGAAAGAACACTAGTACCTACATAAGAAAAGGCTAATTCCAAATAAATAAGCCTTTTTATCTGTAATCAACTTACAACATTAACTGCCCACGCCGAAATCTTTCAGTACCTATATAATTACACTGATTCCAAATCAATCGTAATACCAGCCTTCAAGCGACAATCAATTCGACCCAATAATTACGAACCAAAGACAAACAAACCCTCGGTCGGCCATATTTGCCGCCAGTGCCAACATTCCGCCTCCCTAATGCAGACAAATGATTGTTAAAGATCGTCTTAATCAAAGACCAGCTCTTGACACGCTATTATTATCAAGAGGGACGCAATTAATGCTTAATTTATGGTTAGGATTTTGTTTTCGTTATTGCAGGCTTAATTTCTTGTTATTGAGACTTTTTCAAGGTTCTGAATAAGGTGAAGATTAAAAGGTTTAAGGTCAATCAGTGTGATACTGTGTGATTATGGAAGATTGTTTTCTTTTCATAGTGGCGGAACGAAATGGACCGGAGCTGAAGTTTAAACATCACCCTTTTTTTCGCGCTAAGGCGATTTTGAAAAAAGAATTACAACTGTTAAGAAAATTTACCGTTTTCCCAAAAACTTATTTTGATCCTGTTTTGGGTAAAAAAACTATCGGTCCAATTGATGTTTGGCAATTAGATAAAGATGTAAGTAGTAGCGCCATCTATGCTGTTGCGCGTAACTAGGACGACTGGTAACGCTATCTGTATTCACTACAAATGCAACTTTGAGTAAAGTCAGAATGCCAAAACATCTTGAAATAGACTGAAAATGGAGAAACGCCAAATAGGCGAGCCATCTCATCTTTCTCCATTTTCGTAACTTTGCTCGTCGAAATTATTGTATTGAGGTCTATGTAATGTGTACCGAGGCTTTTTCGTAATTGGGTATGTTAATGTCAATATTGCACATTGTGTAAGGCATATATACAGAGTTGATACGACAGAGGGGCTTTCCTTTAAACAGCTTATACTAGGAACCATTTTCAAACTCTGTACCAAAAATGAATTAAATAGGAGCAGTAGTTTAGTCGCAAAAGATTTTTTAAGTTTTTGCCCCGTTTGAACACGATGTATCTTTCCTAAAAGCGCTCCGGCGTGCACGCGTCGGTGCCGCTGCGTTACAAGGTCAGTTTTTATTTACAAAGGGTAGTTGCGTTTTACTCTGATTTGTAAGCTATTTAGTTTGTTTGAAAAAATAAAAACCTCATTTTTGGTGCTTTTGATTTTTATACCGTACCGAGTTAATACTAAACACGTAATATACGTAGTGTAATTTAATGCCCCTCTGTCATATCAACTCTGTATAATGGACCCTCAAATAATACCCATTTTGACCTCATTTTGCACCACTTTTATGAACCTCAATTATTATTAACCCCTCAAATGTCGTATGAACCCCATAGGTTCATAAGAAAAATTCTTTCGAAACTACAATAAATATAGCCCTAAAAATCGTTGTGCTCTTATAAGCAAACGGCTTCTAATAGGTTGAACTCACACTTCAAATACAATTCGAATGATTTGAAAGATATTGCTAATCCATAGCCTAAGGTATAGGTTATATATCAGTTGCCGGGACACCGGCGCCCAACTCAAAAAAAAAATCAGACGAATATGGTCTTGCTTATAGGTATTACACAAAAAAAAACGAAAACAGAACATAGAAATTATAGTAGAACTCTCAAGATGACACCACAATTGGTGTGTTATGCAATCACCCCGCAAGTAAGTTGGGCTCATAATTCAGCAACGCGAATACCGTTCGCTGACACAGCCTTCAGGTCCTCAGGTATGCAGGTGACGGGCATGCTGAATTGCTGACTGTGGGCCAAGCAAATAAAATAAAAAAAATCGCGTTATTTTTGCCATCAACTGTGATTTACTGCTGCATCTACTATAGGAACGGACCGTAAAATAAAACGTGGAAGTAGCTATAAAATATTTATTTATTCATCTTTAAACAATAAATTGTTTTATATAAAACATAGTTCGGCATTAGATACCTATACATAATACTTAATGCTATATTGATTCCACCTCACATGTCACACATATATGATTACAGGCCACAGTTTGTCAATAGATACATAAACTCACGCCTTGTGCCCATAGGGGTAGACAGCAGAAGCTATGGAGTGCTACATGCTTGGTAGACCGAAATTTCAGTCCGATCCAGCCTGCCGTCAAGCTACTTTTGTCTTTTTTCTTCCCGCCACCTCCTTCGCGAGCATGACTGATTCGCAGAAGGAGGTGACTGCCTCCCACTCCCTCTCGCTTCGGACCATGGCTTGCACTAGGGCCGGGTGCGAGAGGTCGCCGCCAATCGACTCTGCGAGGACACGGCGGTGCTCCGCCCAAGCGGGGCAGGTTTCCACCGTGTGCTCCACCGTGTCCTCTGGGAGAAGCCAACCACCTCTTAAGTTAACAAGTAAGATGCCATCCCAAAAAAGGAAACCCGCTGTGACATGGCCTTCAATATTTGTGAACATGTGGTGCAGATCCAAATTACGACACTGTCAACATTATGTTCAAAATCATTCGCAAATAACGCCATTATTTTAGTTGGTGTATGATTTCTATAAACACATTTTTTTAGCTAAAATACTTTTTGGAATAAAAAATCAAAGTTCACAAATTACATAAAATAAATTCAAGTCAATTTCGTTGACATTTCTTTAAAAAAATACTCGTTAATAAAACTTATAATTTAATTCTCAATTCGTAATGACTAATTCATGCAATTAACACCCGTTTTCAGAAAGGCAAAACGAAACAATTGGCGGATAGGCTGTGCATAGATTCATCATTCATCATTCTCCTGCCCTTATCCCAATTTATACTGGAAAACATCTTGAGGAAACCAGCATGTCTGAGAGATATTTCTCAACAGCATGTGAAGCTAAGTCTGAGGTCCATGGGCAGCAAAAAAACTCTGACACCAGGTTAGTCACTAACGACACGAAAATAAGAAGATCCCAATTTATTTGGGGTCGGCGCAACACGTCTTTTTCTTCCATACTTCTCTATTAGTCGTCATCTCGATAGTCACTTCTTTTCTAGCCATATCATCGGCTGACTTAAATAATGTCAATTTACTAATTAGTAGACTTAAAGTTGACAGTTTGGTAGTACCTAATCTAAAAGTTTTTTAGCCTTTCAGAAATCAGGTGTTAAACTCATACAAATTCATACATAAAAAAAAAAATTAATTTAATCATCCATAATTTTGAGACTATTTTATATTAATGTCTAATCTATAATCTAAAGCCTGGATAATTTTTACAATAGGATATGGAATATAATATGACAAATTAAACATTGAATACATTAAAAGGGATATAGATTTTTTTTCATCAATTAGTTATAATGGCAATTTTACACTGAAAATTAAGTATGCACGTGACAAATTAAATTTTTATTAATGATTGTATTAATACATTTTGTCTTAAAAATAATAGTTGACTTGTTTAAATCATGACTCTAGCCAAATTATAAGTCAACTGACAAATAATTTATTTTTATGAAATTAAATGCAATATTTCTTTGAATACACATAAAAAGAAACAGAGAAAAAACTTCGTAAGTAAGCTAGACTGGGCTTATCATACACATCGAAATTCTTAACGCATTCTTCGTTGGTAAAGTTGGCAGTAGTTTAATGCAAAATACTGCTATTCAGATGCAACAGATGCATGCATTGTAAAACATTTTAATAGAGTACCGGAGGAGTTTCTTGCCCATTCTTCTCCATACGACTACTTACGACTACTACCTTTTGGAAGGGGCGACTAGAATCCATTCTATTTCTTGTCCATTTTGACGTTCAAAAGTGCCTTACTTGTGCCTATTTGAAATAAATGATTTGACTTTGACTTTGCATCCGGTTAGAGTGGATGCCAACCCAACATAGTTGGAAAGGCAGATGATGATGTGTCGCTTCATAACGAAGTTTTATTCTCATTATATGAAAAAAGTGCAAAATGTTATGCAATTTAAAATAAAATGCGAATGCGTGTAGAGGTAGGTTTTGGAAGACACTATAATATCTTATTCTTTCTTCTAAAGAATGTGCGATCTATTCTCTTAACCCGCGTCCTTATAGAAACCCATCATCGCGCGGATACCCAATTGTCGCATTCATATTATAACTTTTTGTTCGGAAAACGGAAAAGCGCCCTCTATCGGCGCGAACGTACATTATGCCTACCCTAATGTCTTTTCTTTGGTATCGTTGATCGACACGTTGAGTTCTTTAAGTTCTGAGTTCGGCTGCACGATTAATGACAAATGCCTGCACTGGCTGCACATGCTCACTGTATGGTTCTTACCTCAAAAGACCATTTCAGACACGAATCTACATGGTCTTCTCATGTTCTGACCAAGATTATGTCTGGTCTCTAAAAGAGAATGTGACCACGGAGGGTTTGGACTTTCTTTTCGGAGTATTCAGGAATGAAACGCCGACCTCATCTTGTTTAAAAATAAATATGATTGACATGTAAAAGTTTGTGATTTATTTTTTTACAAAAATAAAATCATTTATCATTTGACCATCCGTTTTAGGTTCACTGCACAAAACGTGATATATACCCATGTACGCAACAATCGTGTATACGTGCGACGATTACTTTCTTAAAGGACTCGGCCTTAGTAATTTATTAGTGATATTTTAAAGTAATATTGCGTCATTTACGAAGTGCCTGACTCATTAACACAAGCACTGCCGCTATTTTATGTACTATTCTAAGCTCAGTGCCTTCAACACGCATTTAAGGGTTCATGGCAGCGTATGGGTAACGGTTAACTTGTCTTGCAAAACATTTGACGACACGGTTGGCGCAGTGGTTGAGCGATTGACGGCTGCGCACTATGTCGCGGGTTCAATTCCCGCACGGAACAAATATTTGTACGACCTGCAAGTATTTGTTACGAGTCTGGGTGTTTTTCTATCTATAATATGTATGTATTTACAAAAAAAAAATGTATATAAGTAGTTTATCAGCCATCTCGTTACCATAACACAAGCATTAGGTTGCTTAGCTTGGGACGATATGGCGTTGTGTGAAATGTCCAAGGATATTATTATTTAATACACATTCCGTACCTATTTTAATGAACCTGGTAGATAGTGCCTTTACAGTCACCGAGTACCCTGCAAGGCTGAATACTTAATTTTTGATTCGAGCTTTTTAGTACCCAAAGCATACACTTCGTAAATTACACTCCATTATTACTTTTCATAATAACACCCTAATTGAGACCTAACGTCCACGTCATAAGTCACATTAAGCATTGTTCCACTAGTGACATTCTACTAAGATATCTTTACTATAACAATTTGAATCTTATATCAATGTCATAAGTCATAAAATGCATCGTAGTGTATAGTTATTACATTATAAGTCCCACCTCCAATGTACTACGCTTTAGGCGATTGCTACAAAATAATAAAAATCCATCTTAGGTCAATGTTGTGAGGTTTCTCGCGTTATCTCGTGTCATAAGTACGTTATCAAAGTTATGTTACTTACTTACTATTAAGGATGCGCCATTATAGCCCGCGAAGTTCAAATTTTCATACGTTTTTTACGTCAGTGTCAGGATTATGTGGATCAAAATATGATTTGCGGCCCTAGCAAGTAGGTTTTTACAGAACTGTTATCAGCAAACACTGCCACAATTTTTTTGTCAGGTGCTATTCAAGCTCAGTGCCTTCAACACGCATACGTGTCACCAAAATTCCTACTGAGTGCCTTCAACACGCATTGCAATGTATGGACAATAAACACACATTTGTGTTGAAGACTATAAATTAGAATGGATCAAAACGTATTGAGCACGTATGTGTGTGCAGGGTACTGCGAGATAGAACGGAAAACACTTCTGTGTTCTTGGCCGTGTATGGATTAAAATCACCGATACAACCCTCTTTTTTATGTTTTTTTTTTGGGAAGGGAAATCATCAAATGAAAATTATCACACTGCCTCCCCCTCTGGGGCCTCCCGCTCTGGGTGGAGCGGAAGGGAGTGTCAGACTCTTACTGACTAAAACCCATCCATGTTCCTTCCTTATGGATGGGTTTTAGTCAGTAAGAGTCTGACAATCCCTTCCGCTCCACCCAGAGCGGGAGCAGTCATTGGATGATTTCCCAGCCTTAAAAAAATAGCCCTTTATGTTCCGGGGTAGCGGTGACCCTTTCGGACAATCCCGCTTACCCGGCAGGCTCGCCCCTAATGGGCCCTTTCAAATGCTGACATCTCTTTGAGGCGCGCGTGGAACATATACGCGCCGTACGGCACGGGTCTGGTGCTGATCGGACGGTGAGTCACCCATTACTCACCGCCCGCAGGCCCGCGCGATACAACCCTCAAAGTTCTTAAAAAAGCAAAAAATATATTCACGGGCTACCATAGCGCTTTCACCTTAACTAGAGTGACCATACTTGCGTATAGTAAGGACTGACTAAAGGCGAATGTCACCATATAACTGAACCCAATCAGGACATCAAAACCGCGTTCTACAGCTGTCATCATTATTGGCGACTCTTGAACACACTTTTGAAATGTGTTGACCGCGTTCAGTTCTTGGGTAAAATACGCCATTAAATCGTCTACCAAAGAGGATATTATTCCTCAGTTTTTATTTGCCTGCAGCAATTAAGTTCGTTTATTTGTATCAGTACCGGGTGAATTAGCAATTACTCCTTTTTATACGCAAGAATGCTCACACTTTTCTATTTATATGTTGTGTGCAAAAAAATTTTGTACGCTTTGAACCGGACATACAACTGATATTTTTTGCGTCGTTACGCAGATTGCGTTATGGCCAAATGGTTATGCGCAACTTTTTATTTGTGCTATATTTCAAAGCTAACAAGATGTTTTTGCAAAAACTATAATAATAATAATATGGACAGTTATGTTAGAATAATTCATTTATTCATTCTGGCGCTCCAATGTCTCTCAAAATCATTATACAAGTACAATGTTAATCCGATTTCAAATGTCATATAAGCAAACGATAATACATAATCCCGTTGAAATTTATTAGAACTGTCCATATTATCATTTCAACATTATAATAATAAATTTATATCATCAAAATTACTCATTTATCAAAATTAAAGTCTTTCATAACAATAATACCTAGCTTCATTTTATACATCTAATATTTTTCAACTAGCATTCGCTTAAGGTACCGAAAGTACTGTTGCTTTATATTATTTTTATTTTTTGCGCATACGCATTTCGTTTTTCTATTTCATTCCCGCTTGAGACAGATATTTATTGCAGGCTAAATATATCTGAGCTGAGCATAATATAGTTCTATGCTACGACATACCCAATAAATCATGAATTCAGATTACAAAAATAAAGCAGACAACAATACATGAGCCACAAATCTGACATATCTCATCATATTTGAATTCAGAACCTCAGATAATTATCAAGTTTTGGGAATTCAAAACCAATGTCATATTACGACAAAGTTCAAATTCCCTTGCAACCGAAATTTTTAAAAATCCTTATAAGTGTAAATGTTCAATCAAAAATCAACCTAGATTGCCTAACTATAAAGTAGATACTTAGTTGATTAACTGGCAATACATGAGAACTATCTAAGATTGGGTATTCGTGTTTCGAAGTGTGCCAGATTCTGGCATATTTTAAACAAATCCAATGTATAGTCGCAAGCACATCAAGCTATACTTAACTGTCAAATATTCTCAACTGAAAATGAACCGTATGCTTTTGTAATAAAGTTGAAAACCCATCAAAGAAATTTGACAGATTGGGAACTTGATGTGCTGGCCTATGTACAGACAAGTCATACTCTTTAATATTAGTGTTATATCTAGCGGTCTACGTAGGGAATGTTTCACTTATCTTGAAGCTGTACGTAATTGGCTGGGAAGAGCCCGTAGGCGCCCTTGCAGAGGCCTTGCCACCAGCCTTCGTCGATCTGAGGAAAATAAATCAAACGTTAAAAAAAATGATTTCTATTATTTGACATATTCTACTCACTCCTACATAATAATATTACTAAATTTTTGCTAGCTTTTGCCAGCGGCTTCGCCCGCGTAGTCTGAAATTATCCCATAGGAAAAAAATGTCCCTTACGAAGCCAAAAAAATTCTAACTCAGCATGATGCTGCGATATTTACATAATTGTCCCAGCGCTGGTATTCTGATACGGCCCGATGTGACGGCATGGACAGATTTATCATTTATTTATTTAAACTTTCACCCACTATATTTCAAGTCACCCTAATACAATAGTGGGTGGGATATATCAATCTGCCTAGCCTTTTAACAACTATGTTGGGGTCGGCTTCCAGTCTAACCGGATGCAGCTGAATACCAGTATTTTACATGAAGCGACTGCCTATCTGACCTCCACAACCCAGTTACTGGGTAACACGATACCCCTTGGTAAGACAGGCTGTCAGGCTTTCGGGATTCTGACTACCCGTTACGACTGTCAAAGATCCACGAATGACAGCCGGGACCAACGGCTTAACGTGCTTTCCGAGGCACGGAGGAGTCTCGATATCTTAAGATGGTCACCCATCCACAGACCAACCCCGGCTAGCGTAGCTTAACCTGAAGGATCAATCCGTGCGGCTGTTATGACTATGACTTAGCCTCGAGCTCATCCGGATATATATGATAGTATATTATTAGGAATAGCTTAGCATAATCAGCTTATAGCGCCCTGCTAGGAGACAGGCCCCCTCTCTTTGAGGTGTGATGTAGTATTTTTATTCTAGGTGCATCGTCTTCACATATCACTACATAGTATAAAACAAAGTCGCTTTCTCTGTCCCTATATCCTTATGTATGCTTAAATCTTTAAAACTACGCAACGGATTTTGATGCCGTTTTTTTAATAGATAGATTGATTCAAGAGGAAGGTTTATGTGTATAATTTGTCGACATATTTTGCGGGCGAGTCGCGGGCGGAAGCTAGTAATTTTATAATTCATGTATACAAAACATTTTTAATGAGTAACGGTGGAGTTTCGAGCCCATTCTTCTCCACACGAAACTACCTTATTTAAGGGGCCACTAGAATTAATTATTTTTCTTGTTGATTTTGACGTTCAGAAGTGCCTTTCTTCTGCCTATTGGAAATAAATGATTTGACTTTGACTCTGACAGGGTACGGCCTGTAATCTACCACGCGGGTCTAGTGCTAGTAAGTAGATGTCACGTCTTCAAATTTTTTGTTCTAGGACTTTTCGGTTTCCTCACAATATTTTCCTTCACCGATTTGAAATCTTTGCTTACCATCACAATATTAGTAATAATATCATCAGGGTCGAAGGAGATCTCATCAGGCGCGGCGGCTTGGTAGTCGTACAGTGCCCGTGCGGTGTACCCATCCTCGTCATCTCCCTCTATCTCTCCTTCCCCGGCCATTTCACTCTCCCACCCTACGGGGGATACCACTATTGTGGGCTGGCGAGTTAACTGGGGACACAAAAAATAAAAATATTGTAAAGGATTTACTCATATAAATGCAAAAACTCTTTCGCATAAAGCACAAAGGTCATTCATATTTATTTATTACTAGCTGACCCGACAGACATTGTCCTGTGTTAACTATGATACCTACCCTACCTACCAATTTTTTTTTTAAATGTAAGAACCTTCTCCTGACAATAACAATCACAACAAAAAAAGAATTAGTGAAATCGGTTCAGCTGCTCTCGAGATTTGCGCTTAGCAACACATTCAGCGATTCATTTTTATATTATAGATTTATTTAAAGTCTCCAACAAAGGACAAACATAGACAGTTTTAAATGACAATAATAAAAAAGGATATTTTACGTGTGCTTCGTCAGTTATAGGAGACCACAGCATGGACATATAACAGGATAAAAATAAAAATAGAGAAAATACATTTGAAAAAAAATAACGACAAATAATATTTAACAGATTTGAACCCAAAAAGAAATAGAAAACCAGAAGTGTTGCAAAAATTTTATTTGTTTCACGAGTTAACTGCTAAGTCACTATTTTAAAGACCCGAAAATCATCATTCATCTGGTACTTCATACACTGACACTCGTCACCATTTAGCTGAAATATGGCCATAGTTGGACAATCATATTAAAGTTAAACAGGTACGGCCTTATTACAAAACAAGGATTATATTGGAGTTTTATATTTTCATGTTCCATTTTTTCATTTTGAACTGTATTTCGATGAAGTTTAAGTTCTAATTACAAAAACTGATGTCAAACCTGAATTTAAATTGTCAATTTTGGATTAAGAACTTTACCGTGCTTAGAATAAACGTCAAAATACAATGACCTGGAATGAACACTGGTTGAAAGGATTAGACTCTATCTTAAGTTAGAACTTCTTTTGACAATAACAGTGGATATAAGCCTTCCCCAGAGCATCGCAGCAACGATCAGTCTTATTAAACTTAAATACACTTAATAAATAAACAACGAACCTCTTCTTTATCCTCCTTGGGTTCTCCGACTAGCGTGACATCCGGCAAATTAGACAGTTTGTCCGCTGCCGACGTCACTTCCGCTTCTTCAGCCGGCGCAGGCGCAGATTTAACTATTTCGGCTGGCGGTGGTACATCAGGCATTACCTACAAAAGATGATTTTTTATTATCCTACTACTATTATAAAGGCGAAAGTTTGTAAGTATGGATGTATGGATGTTTGTTACTCTTTCACGTAAAAACTACTGTATAGATTTGGATGAAATTTGACACAGAGATGGTTTATATCCTGGATTAACACATAGGATATTTTTTATCCCGGTAGAACATTCCTGTGGGATAATTTCCGACCTCCACGCGAGCGAAGCCGCGGGCAGAAGCTAGTATTCGTGATATTTCTTTAAACCATGTTATTGTGACATGCTGCTTAATATAGAACGGGTCAGGATTTTTAATAATCTATTTTTTTTTAACACTCAAATAGTGTCTAGCCATTTCTTATCACTTTGTTTGGAATTACACTGGAAGACGTTTGAAGGCATTACTTGTATGTAATTTGGAAGAATCTTATATTATTTAGTTTGCCGTTTAACTTAGCAATATATATAATAATAGCCATTTAGCTCTATACTAGATTTTTACATTGGCCTATCTGACTTGCACACTCGAGTTACTGGGGAAATTCTAGCAATCACCATTTGGTACCAGTAACTGAGTTGAATTTTTATTTATGTATTTATTTATTATAAAAATTTAATGCTTATTGTTGTTGTAAATCAGGTAGGAGCTCGTGGCTGAGTACTAACAGCCACACAGGTCGATCCACCAGGTAAAGCTACGCTTGCCGGAGTTGGCCGTGGATAGGTGATCTTTACATACCGAGACTCCTCCGTGCCAAGGAAAGCACGTTAAGCCGTTGGTCCCGGCAGTTATTTGTGCATTTTTGACGGTCGTTACGGGTCGTCAGAAGCCCGAAAATCTGACAGCCAGTATCGTATTTAGCCAAGGGGTATCGTATTGCCCAGTTACTGGGTTGTGGAGGTCAGATAGGCAGTCGCTCCATGTAAAATACTGGTATTCAGCTGCATCCGGTTAGACTGGAAGCTGACCCCAACACAGTTGGCAAAAGCCTAGGCAGATGGATGTTGTTGTAAATCAACCAGAAAGAAAAGTGTAATTCTGCCGCACCTTTTGCATGACAGGTGAAGTGACCGGTGACATGCCGGGCGACGCTCCCGCCCCTTGCGCAGGCAGGCGCGCGGCCAGGCGGCCGGGCGGCAGCTTGGCGGCCGCGGCGGGCTCTGTGCCAGGTTCTGGCTGATCCGCCTTCTCTTTGTCTACGCGGACTTTTTCCTGTACAATACAGAATGTTAAGTAATCGTTTTTGTTGTATTTAACGCACGCTCTTCCACCATTCCACTTTATATCTTACTGCAATGACATAAGAGTTACATGTCATACTTGTGAATTGCCGAAAGCATATTCAATGGTTTCAACACTCATGGCGACTGTGTTTACTATTTTCAGAACTCTTGTCAGGAAATGAGATCATTTTTGAGTATGTGTGGTTAGTACTAGTCATTTGGGGCTAGCATTAAGGATTTATGATACAAAACTTGTAGGATTGCTCTCAACCAAGTTATACAACTTCGATTGATTTATCATTTGGATACGTTTATTGATTTCTGAACTTGTGTAACTTGCATAGCAACAATACGAATGTTCTTTTTACGTTTTCACGCGCCATAATTACAATTATAAACATATAAGCTTTATTCAATGTTACCTTTTGTGATAAATCTTTGTCAATTGCCTCTCTCTGTTGCCTTATCTTTTGCACCGACTGTAACGCTTCCTGTCAAAGATAAAATATAAAATATCAACAATAGTACACCAGAACATTTTAAAAAGATATAGCGGCATCAACACCGCTACATACGAACTACACGTCACTCTGACGTCACACAAAATCCTGCATCGCGCAAGCAGAGTTTACCGCGCGACTAGCATTAATACAACATTCCGACAGCACTCGACGGACAGAAACTCAACAGACAACACCCTGGGCGGTGGATCTTCTATAGACGATGAGTGAACATTACACCCTGTTCCTCATACATTTACAAATATGCAGTCGAGTATTTTTTTAATGAAATGCTTGGAACAAAAGCAATTTAAATCCTATACTTCTGGTATACAAGAACGTTTACCAAAAGAACTGAAATTATAGGAAATCAAAACAAAAGTTGGTGCTTTTAAACAGTCTGAAGGAAAAGTGGTTCCCTTCAAACTGTTTAAAAGCACCAACTTTGCTAGCATTCTTTAAAAAGAACCCTCACCTGTTCTTTCTCCTTAGCCATGTTCTCAAACTTGGCCCGTATAGAGGAAGGCTTGGCGGCGCCGATGTCCGGCTTCTGCTTGGTGTAGTTGGTGCCCACCTTCTCCACCTCGTCGAAGCGATGAGCCGACTTGTCCACCCTGTCTGTCTCCACGCCGAACTTGCCGCCGAAACCCTGGGGAGGAGAGGGGGTTAGTTAAGGTGAAATCTACCAGGAAGCTCGGAACAAATAACATTTTCTTACGAATTTTGGGATTTGCAGGACAGTATTAGGATGTATGTTGACCAAAAATTATTCGCAACGCTAACAATTTTAGTAGTCATAGCTAGTGGTGTGATCGTCGGACTGCCAAGTCATAGGTCTCGAGTTCGAGCCTAAGACACCTCTGTTTTTCGGAGTCATGTGCGTATTGTATTATTTATTATCACTTGCAAAAATTGGTGAAGGAAAACATCGTGAGGAAACCAGCATGTCTGAGAGAGAAGCGCATCCTCAAAAAAGGAATAACTACTTACATCAGTTCATACCGACAAAAAAACAATACTCGAAATCAAACTTCTTCTTTTTTTTATTTTATCTGTAATTTCTATGGTTTAATAAACAGAGAATAGTCTATTCTATTTTTATTCAAAAATCTTTTGTAAGATATGAAATTATTGTTATCATCGTCATACCTTCTTATGGTCCACTTGACTAGCGTGAGCCTGTGTCTTCTCCTGATGGTCCCAGCCCAACGCAGACGCGTCTTGTCTGTCTGTCTGCACGCCGAACTTGCCTCCGAAACCGATGGTGTAGTCTGAAATATAATTAATATTTTTTATCGACGAAAATTGAAATTAATTTTATAACCACAATCGCCCGAAATTCTGACGCCAGTTAAGACTAGCGACTGACTGAACGATACCCCTTGGTAAGCCAAGGGGTATCGTTTTAACCAGTTACGTTGTTGATGATGATGATGACGATGATGTTGATGATGATGATGACGTCGATGATGATGATGATGATGTTGATGATGATGACGATGATGTTGATGATGCTGACGATGATGTTGATGATGATGACGTCGACGACGACGATGATGATGATGATGATGATGACGTCGATGATGATGATGATGACGATGATGTTGATGATGATGACGATGATGTTGATGATGCTGACGATGATGTTGATGATGATGACGTCGACGACGACGATGACGATGATGATGATGATGATGATGATGATGACGTCGATGATGATGATGATGACGATGATGTTGATGATGATGATGATGATGATGACGATGATGATGATGATGATAATGATGATGATGACGTCGATGATGATGATGATGACGATGATGTTGATGATGATGACGTCGACGACGACGATGATGATGATGATGATGATGATGATGACGATGATGTTAATGATGACGATGACGATGAGGTTGATGATGATGATGATGACGTCGACGACGAATGATGATGATGATGATGACGATGATGTTAATGATGACGATGACGATGAGGTGATGATGACGTCGATGATGATGATGATGATGATGACGACGACGACGACAACGACGATGATGATGATGATGATGATGACGTCGATGATGATGATGATGATGACGACGATGATGATGATGATGATGATGACGACGACGACGACAACGACGATGATGATGATGATGATGATGACGTCGATGATGATGATGATGACGACGATGATGATAATGATGATGACGACGGATGATGATGATGACGTCGATGATGATGATGATGACGACGATGATGATGATGATGATGACGACGGATGATGATGATGACGATGATGTTGATGATGATGACGTCGATGATGATGATGATGACGACGATGATGATGATGATGATGATGATGATGATGACGATGATGTTGATGATGATGACGTCGATGATGATGATGATGACGACGATGATGATAATGATGATGACGACGGATGATGATGATGACGATGATGTTGATGACGTCGATGATGATGATGATGATGACGACGATGATGATGATGATGATGATGACGATGATGACGATGTTGATGATGATGATAATGATGATGATGATGACGTCGATGATGATGATGATGACGATGATGTTGATGATGATGACGTCGACGACGACGATGATGATGATGACGATGAGGTTGATGATGATGACGTCGATGATGATGATTATGATGATGATGACGTCGATGATGATGATGATGATGATGTTAATGATGATGATGACGATGAGGTTGATGATGATGACGTCGATGATGATGATGATGATGACGACGATGATGAAAATGATAATCACATGAGCCCAGTGCGGGTTGATAGATATCACGTCTTTATTTCGGTTCTAGGCCCTGCCGTTTCCTCACAATATTTTCCTTTACAGTTTTGAGAACAGTTGTGATGAAATTAAAGAAAAAGTAAAGTGATTGCCTGGGTTCGAAGTTCGAACCCAGGCAATCACTTTACTTTTTCTTTACAAGTTTTAGGGCATGAGTTCGAACTTCGAACTCATGCCCTAAAACTTGTAAGTCGGGGCCGATACCACTTTTTTTTTTTAGTGTGGGAATTCAACCAATGACTTCGCCCGCTCTGGGTGGAGAGAAGGGAGTGTCAAACTTTTACTGACTAAAACCCATCCATGTTCCTGGGCCACCATATTGCTGAGATGAATGTATTACAGAGCAACTGCGAGCTAATGTAACCTTAAAATGGATTTGTTTACACTTTTGTCAGCCACTTATGGAACAGGCCATACCTTTCTGCGACTGATGATGCTGTGCGTCTTCCCTGTGGTCCCAGCCCACAGCGGAGGCGTCTTGACTGTCAGTTTGTACGCCGAACTTGCCTCCAAAACCGTGCGAGTAGTCTTTCTGTGAGGAATGCTTCACTACTTGTTCTTTATGCTCCCAACCGGCTGCGCTCTGAAAATAAAAAGTTAGATAAATGAGAAACTTTCTTGTAATTTACACTATTCTTTAATGCAATATGTATGTAACTTAAAACAAACATATGTGTATTAAGTGCAAGTATGTAATGTGTTTAAAAATTAACTCTAAAAATTACGTGGGAGCATTGTACTCATCGTTACGAACAACTTTTACTATGGGATGAACCCTGAAATTGCGAAAAAAATATGAGCTGTTCCATACATGCACACGTAAATCAATAAAATAAAGGGAAAATTTCGTCCGCATCGCTGTCAGTGGTAAAAGTACCAAAAAGGCTGGCAACTTTGCCACGTTGAATGATGCTTCTTTGACCTAATTAAAAAGTAGTTAATTTTTGGTAAAATTATGCTTTCCAAATGCCTGCAGAGGAAATAATAAACAAAATAATGTAAGAAGAAAAATAAATGTGAAATGGATTTTTTTTTGTTATGGATTCCCGTAGTAAATGTTGGCAAAAAACGTTAGGTACTTACTTATCCTTTTTTTATATGTACAGACGCCAGCACATCAAGCTATCCCAAACTGTAAAATCTTCCCAATTGAAAATGAACTTTATGCTTTTCTAATAGAATTGAAAATGAACCTTAAGCTTTTGTAATAGAATTGAAAATGAACCTTATGCTTTTGTAATAGTATTGAAAATTAACCTTATGCCTTTTTAATAGAATTGAAAATGAACCTTATACTTTTGTAATAGAATTGAAAATGAACCTTATGCTTTTGTAATAGAATTGAAAAACTATCGAAGAAATTTGACATATATAGGGGTAACTTGATGTGCTCTGTACCTCATATGAAAAAAATATCCTAACTAATATAATAAATGCTAAAGTGAGGTTGTAACGCTATCACGGTAAAACTTTTTATCCCTATAGTACGTGTCTATAGGATAATCTCCGATAAAAACTAGTCATTAAAATCAATCTGCCTACCCTTTTCCCAACTAAATTGGGGTCGGCTACCAGTCTAACCTCCACAACCCAGTAACTGGATAATATGATACCCCTTAGTTAGTCTGGCTGTCAGATTTTCGTGCTTCTGAAGACTCGTAACGACTGTCAAAGATGCACAAATGACATCCGGGACCAACGGCTTCACGTGCTTTCCGAGACACGGAGGAGTCTCGATATGTAAAGATGGTCACCCATCCACTGATCAATCCCGGCAAGCGTAGCTTAACCTGATGGATCGATATGTGCGGCTGTTATCACTTAGACACGAGCGCCTCCTAATTCCTAAAAACTTCCTAAAAACTAGTAATTAAATAATTCCTTTTATATCCTCACCTTATCCACCCGATCAGTCTGCACGCCGTACTTGCCGCCGAAGCCCTGCGCGTAGTCTGTCTGCGACACGTGCTTGTGCACGTCCGCCACGTAGTCGTGCCCGACGGCCGACGCGTCCATGCGGTCCGCTTGCACGCCGAACTTGCCGCCGAAACCTAGGGGGGTAATATGGTACTTGGTGATTCAATAATCGAGGAAATTGTTAGCTTTGAGCAGTGGCGTAGCTAAAGGGTGGCAGGCCTGGCAAAATGCCACGGGCCCCCGGCCTGACGGGGCCCCCAGCTCGAGAGGCTGCGAGCCCAAAAGTGACCTAACATTTTTATCAAAATTTAGTGAAAATTATAAATTTGGGGCCCCACGCAATAGATTTGCCAAGGGCCTCAGATGGTATAGTTACACCACTGGCTTAATTTGAAGTACTGTCGCAAGCTCATCAAGTAACCACAAACAGTAAATTTTTCTCCATCGATTTGAACTTAATAGGCAACGTTTTATGGCTTAAAATGGTTTGGACAAATTTTACAGTTTTATTTTGCCGCCTATTACCGTTTTCGAAGTTACATAGAAACATGTCGCGCCGTCGGATTTCGCGCCGTCGGAAGAGAACCGACATTATTAAACTAAAATGGAGCCGGGTTGTTTATTTGCAGTGCGTTAAGTAATTAGCTGTTCCTCGTCGGCATGCAATTTCAACAGCTGCATGAGATTCGACATTCAATTGAAAGGATTTTTTCTAGAGTCTGGGTTTGTGCCCAGTTGATAGCAATAGCCTCATCCTCTTTTACATGGAATTTAAACATAACTGGCTAAATCTGGGTGTTTTAGGCGTAAATCTCTTCCGATCCCTCCGAGGATTACAGGTGTGATGTTATGGTATTGTTTTGTGACCCTCAAACTCAAACTCAAATTCTTTATTGCATTCATGTGTACATATGTAGGTGTTACAGAGGTAAATAAGTTCCAACATGAAACCCGGTTAGGGCACGGCAACATATTAACATTGGATAAAAGAAGCATCCAGTCACTAGCTTTAAACAATAATTGTAATTATTATAGTTATACTAATATGTAATTATTTTAATTAATATCAATATGTAATTCGATTATTTGTTTACTTCTATTAATTATTGTAGTTTATTTGTTTATATTTGTTGTATTAAATATTGTATTTTATTATTTTATATATTTTGTTATGTATATTTTATTAATTTGTTTGTTGTGTTATGTGTAAGTGTATGTAAATGTGCTTCCTTGTGTAAGTATTATTTGTGTGATTATGAGTAATTTATCTATCTTAGTGTCATATTTACCAATGTTTTATTCTAAGTATTCTGCGACCGTGTAAAAGCATTTTTGTATTAGATATTCTTTTAATTTTCTGTTAAATATATTGAATTTGGGTTCTTCTTTAATTTGTTTCGGTAATTTGTTAAATATTTTTACTGCCATGTGGTATGGGCTATGGTAAAGCATTTTGAGCCGAGATGGTGGCAGATATAGTCTATTTTTATGACTAACCCAGCCTTTCCCAAATTGGGCGATAACGCCCCCTTGTGGGCACTGCAGGCCTAAAGAGGGGCAGTAAGAGACCCAGAAAACAATGGAGGCGTTGTGTAGAGGCCTTACGGGGCGATTTGTAATTTCATCTAGATAGTGGTGTTTAAGTAGACAACATAAGTTTGGGAACCCCTGTCCTAAACCAATCAGCATATCACAGACTAGATAAATATAACTTTGGTTTAGCAGAAAAACGTTACCTTGTGCATAATCTTTCTGCGACACATGTTTCTCAGTCTTGCCGACATAGTCGTGTCCGACCGCTGACTTGTCCATGCGATCCTGTTGCACGCCGAACTTTCCTCCGTACCTGTTCAAATATAAATACCGCAATTAAATTTCTAATCTTACTTGTTTCTAAATGAAATTTGGCAAAGAGATAGATTATAGCCAGGAATAGCACATAGTACTTCCCTATATTATATACTTTTTATCCCGGTAGTACAGACGCAAGCACATCAAGCTATCCCTAACTGTCAAATTTTCTCAATTAAAAATGAACCTTATGTCTTTGCAATAAAGCTGAAATACTATCAAAGAAATTTGACAGATTGTGGTAACTTGATGTGCTGTGCTCTGTACGTTCTCGTGGGTGAAATTCCGACATCCACGCGGGCAGTCGCTGGCAGAAGCCAATATTCCACCATTTGGTCCAAAGTCCAAAAAAATATTTTATGTTTTTTTTTCCAAATTGTCTATTTAGGGTACATGAAAGGAGTCTCCCCAGCGATGTATCTATAGAGCAACCATACGTCCGGCGCACCCTGGGCAATTTTCCACGCTGATTGGCTTTTACCGCGATGGTAATCCAAAGTCTACATATAAAACCTCCGTGCGTAGTCAGGATTAACATCGAAGGGTTCTGTTCTCACAAGACACCCGAAATTGTTTGTGACATGTACCGCAAAACTCACTGCGACATTCTTTGCGTTCAAGAGACACATCGAGATGATACCCAAAGTACCTACACATCCTTGGACTTACGATCAGTCACCCGAAGCCCATTTTCAAATTATAAAACACTAGCTTTTGCCAGCGGCTTCGCCCGCGTGTATGTAGGAAATTATCCCACGGGAACCGTACATTTTTCTGGAATAACTAATATGCTATTCCTGACTGTAATCTATCTTTGTGCCAAGTTTCATCCAGATCTGTTAAGTAGTTTATTCGTTACAAACATACATACAAATCTTTCCTCTTTATAATATTAAGTACAAATGAAAGAAGATAGAGTCCTATAGTATAAGTTGTTGGTGAGTATAAATCTATGGAGTTCAGAAAGCGATGAAAAGCTAAAAGATCTATCGGAATGTTGACTGGATGAAAGTTTATTGGTACAGTACGATTCAAATTCAATGGCGGCTCTGAACATGAGGCGAGTCACTGCGCAGTAACGATTTCACGTGTCAGCGGGGGTGAGGAGCGGGGTACTGCGCGGTGAGTAGCGCACTTCAGACCCGTCATAAAGTTTACCGCGTAAGTACCTACTATAAGTTTTTATCGTGTTGCCACTAAAATATTACGAACCCAAATGAAGGTTTAGGTCCAGCCTCATATTGCTTCTTCTTCGACTGAGAATCTGCCTCAAATACTTCTTCTCTTAGCTTCGCCATACTGAAAACAAACAGATATAGTTATAGTTAGATATTGCTTATAATAGAATGAATCAGAAGATAGATAATACCACGTTTGTAAGGGTTAAGGGATAGTCAAGAATGAATCAATATAATAAATTTAATTACTTATTGTAATTCATAAATGAAGACTTTAATTAATTTTAGTAGAATGGTCGCAAGGACAATGGAGTACGAACAATAGGCTTGCCTAAATTATATAACGACTAGCTTTTGCCCGCGACTTCGTCCGCGTTCGGTTATATACATAGCAATATCGGGCGATATTTTTGAGACAAAAAATCTATGTCCTTTCCCAGGATGCAATCTATCTCCCTGCCAAATTTAATCGAAATCCGTTCAGTGGTTTACGCTTGAAAAGGTGACGGACAGACAGAGTTATTTAGTTAGTAGTTAGTTATACTTTCGCATTTTCATATAATATTAGTATGGATTACACCTTTGGAGAATAAGCAGACATCATTCTCCTGCCCTTATCCCAATTTATTTGGGGTCGGCGCAACATGCCTCTTTCTTCTATACTTCTCTATTAGTCGTCATCTCGGTAGTCACTCCCTCTCTAGCCATATCATCTTTCACACAATCCATCCATCGTTTCTTTGGCCTCCCTCTACTTGTATAGCCATCCACGTTCATACTCACACCTTTCCTGACAACGTTTTCCACATTCCTCATGCCCATACCATGACAACCGATTTCCACATAACTTTTCAGTCACCGGTGTCACTTTCAGACTTCCTCTTATATACTAATTCCGTATTCTATCCATTCGTGTAACACATCCCTCTTAGCATTCTCATCTCAGCTACATGCAATTGTTTTTCATTAATTCCTTTTGTGGCCCAACACTCTGATCCGCACAAGACGGCAGACGCTAGTGCATTATCATGTTTCAATGTTCCCACTGCTGGGACCCAGTCCTAAACTCTGCGAGATGGACTATACAGGAGGAATATTATGCAGTGTTAACAGAAATTACATTCATAAACATCATGCGTTTTATTCCCGTAACGTGATTCACTGTATAAAAGAAAATATCGCCCACACGCATCCCTTTCACTGATTTAATAACAATTTATTATAATTAGCATTGTCTGCGAGATATTGCAGGGCATTGGCACTGCCGGCGGGGACGCTTCTCGTCACACGTTCAGACATCGGGTAAACGGGGATTAAGTGTATGGACTGAGTTAATTGTATGAGTGAAAGCTACTTTTCCATACACTTCACTGCGTAGGTAGCCAGAACGTGTGAAACCGAGCCTTTTTTTTTTGAGGGTGGGAAATCATCCAATGACTTTTCCCGCTCTGGGTGCAGTGGAAGGGAGTGTCAGACTCTTACTGACTAAAACCCATCCATGTTCCTTCCTTAGCCTTTTATGTTTCGGGGTAGCGGTCACCCTTTCGGACAATCCTGCTTAACCTTAGGTACCCTGCCTACCCTACTATACCTACCTACCCTACTATACCTACCTACACTACTCTACCTACGTTTTAAACCATCCCTGTATTAACGCAATCCAAACAAAAAAAAAACAAATTGGTCTAGCAGTTTCTGAGTTTTAGCGAGACTAACAAACATCAATTCAGTTCTATTTATAGGTCATGGACAGTCACATAGAGTTTGCAGCAAAATGCGTTTAATAAATAAATAAATTGATGATTAACATAATGAGTAATTAATTGTAGAAATTGATAAAACACTTAACAAAATATTTTTGCCCTATAACAGGAATTCTAAAATTAGTTTAATTTACAGTATAGTTTTTCCTGTGTAAATTCAATAGCTATGTATAAATTAAGGAAAGGTTCTTTAGTAATACGAGAACTGGTTTGGTTTCCTGCAACTGTTTTGTAATATTTCATGAAATAATTAGCCCACCATTTCGTCCGCGTGAAATTTCTAATCCCGAAACACCGTTCACTGCGCATCTCCCACCCGCGCTTTCACTTTGTTTCCTGTTAGAGTATTTCCGAGTTTTTATTCTTTTTGGCTGGCACATAAGGATCCTACTTAACCACACGAGGTTAAATAGGCTTTTTTTTTTTAAGGCTGGGAAATCATCCAGTGACGTCTCCCACTCTGGGTGGAGCGGAAAGGATTGTCAGACTCTTACTGACAAAAACCCATCCATGTTCCTTCCTTAGCCCTTTATGTTCCGGGATAGCGGTAACCCTTTCGGACAATCCCGCTTACAGGTTAAATAGCCTGTAACCTTCTTTAAGAATTGGGCTATCAAAAGCAAAGAGGTTTTTTATTGGGGAGGAGGCAGTGTATTGGATTGTCTGCCTAGCCTTTTCCCACTAGGTTGGGGTCAGCTTCCAGTCTAACCAGATGTACCTAGCTGAAAACCAGTATTTTACATGGAGCGACTGCCTATGACCTCAATACGATATCCCTTGGTAAGACTAGCTGTCAGTTTTTCGGGCTTCTAACAACCCATAATGACTGTGGCAGTATATGGGATATGCTTACAACAATCCAATCTTCTAAATATTATAAAGTGGTGTTTTTTCTTTGTAAGCGATAATATCTAGAAGTACTGACCCAATTCCAAATGTCTTTCTTGGATAGAAACTACACTTTGGCAAAATGCCTTAGGGCAGGGTTAGCGAATGTCAACAAATTTTGAATGGGGCCATGACGTGCCAAACAACAAACTTGTATTAGGAAAGAATACACAATAATACCTTTTTTGTGTTACAGTAATATCAACATTAATAGTTTTATATTTATTTATATGAAAGAACAAATTAGTGCAACTTTTGAAATGATGTTGTGCCCAAATTATGTTGTTACGTGCCATCGATGGCATGCGTGCCATTGGTTCGCTATCCCTGCCTTAGGGTATGTTTAATGGTATTGTTGACTCCATCGCGAACCAAGAGTCGCATGCAGAAGCTATTTTTAATAAATTAATAAAATGATGTACTCACTCAATAGCCTCCACATTCCTTCCGCCCGGGCCCCATCTCTGCTCATGCTCTGTGACATCATTCACAAAGTCAGGATCGGTCTCCCAGTCGTCCGCCTCAGCAAGCTCTGGTGGAGCCACATTTGTTGATGCTTTCCACATCTGCAATAGCAAATACATGTCTCTCATGTTATCAATTTAATTTTACCAGTTACAAGACTGTAGCCAGCAAAATAATACAGTAAAGTAACTACTTTATTTTGAGGATTAGGCTTAAGGTGACTCTGGCCATTATTTCTGAAATAAAAAACATTCATTCATAGAATTCAGTAGCATAAACAAGAGAAAAAAGATTCAATGGGTGGTGTATAATCTCTGGGTAAACAATAAAGTGTCTTGCTGTCTTATTTACATGATTTTATACTTTCAATACATCATATATTCATACAATACACCTGTTTGTATATAGATAATGCACATTCAATTGCTATTTATTTATTGAATGAGGAAATTAAAATATTTAACTTGAAATGACTCACTTACCATGTTGAAAATATTGATTAGCACGATTATATCACGAATACTAGTTAGCTATCGCTTGTTAGGACTGAAGTTATCGCATTATCTATTATTATCTTGACGTACCGTATAGGTGTAGCACTACCTTTAATAAATATGCCAATCAATGTTGTGGTAATTCACTTAGGTTTAAAAAAATAACTTTTTATAGCTCTCTATTTTGCTATGTTAACTTTTACAATAGACTCAGTTTAACGCTGTCTAGTTACTATTACCTAAAAGAAAATGTATAAAATAGAAAGCGCTTTCTTACCTTTTGTAAGCCGGTTTTTCAATTACACGTAAACACACTGTTTCACTCTTTACTGACACGACATGGACATTCCAACTGCAAGGGTAATCCCAGATATACGTTAAGGAAGCCTTAATTATGATTTTGACATTAAATAAAACCCGCCAGGTGGTATTAGTCTGATTTATTTTGCGAAACAAGTAGGGCGATACCCCGCGATGCGTCACTCGTAAATCGTATTTGATGTTGACAGTAACTGTCAAAGGTAGCAGTCAGACAGACTGACTTTGACAAAAACTGGAATGTTGCCAAATTAAGAAGAAAAGAAAAGTACGCAAAGGAAAACCACGCATAAGAAAACAAACATTACACCCAGTGCAAGAATAGTTTTTTTTTAAAAGGGGAAATCACGATAGGATTTGTTTGTTGATCAAAACTTGCGATTTATTTATTTATTAACAAGGTACTGCCGCATCACATACATTCAACATTCTATTATTAAAACATTGACAATTTTTTAGGTCTGATGCACGTGACAATAACGGCGTACATAACATTGATTATTCATCGGCTCGGAGATAGAAAAATTAAATGAAAGAAACAACACAATTATTAAAAAATAAAATTTTGACAATGAGTACAATAATAAATGTCAAATATAATACAATAAATAACCAATATAATTAAATGAATAAAAACGTCAATTAATTTCAGACACAGTTTAGGAGAAATGCCTATAATAAAATTGTCAAACTATTAGTGAGAGCAAAATAGTTATACAATATACCAATTGTAATAGTAATCAATTAAATAATAACAAGATAATAATTTAAAAAAAACAGTTTTTGCAATTCATACAAATTATTTTGAACTAAGATAAACTTTTATCTTGTTTTTAAATATACGCAACTTATCATGGAACACGTCAAGATCGGGTATTAGTATAATAAGGGAGTGGTACTCATCAACTATTCTACGGAGAGGTGCTTGTCTTCCCAAATTAGTCCTTACTAGTAGGATGGCTTAACTTTACCTCTAGGATAGGTGCGGGGAACCCTCAAAGGCATATTCTCAAGAAAATAGCAACACTGATGCTGATATATTTATAATATGACTTTGTGACGAATTCAGAATAATAAAGATATTTTTCAGCATTGCGCATTTTTAACACGCTTTTATTAGCTCGGGTTGTATCTATGTACATTCAGTCAAAAAAGTATCGGGAATGGATGATTTGTTCATGGTTCCAAATTAAAAATTTTGTTTTTTTTGGAGTTGTAAGATTGGCACAACTGTTTTCCATTTTTGCGCGGAGTTTGAGTTGCATCTGTTATTTATATTAAATACAGTGCTGGTTTTAGTAATATTATATATTATATAGTGTGTATTGCGAATTTCATAATGGAAAAAAATATCGAACAAAGAGTTTGTCTTAAATTTTGCATCGCCAATGGAATTTCGTGTTCGGAGTCACTGAAAATGTTACAGAAGGCTTACGGTGAATCGACTTTATCAAAAACTCGTGCTTATGAGTGGTTCAAAGCATTCAAAAGCGGTCGAGATGTGATGGAAGATTTGCCTCGCTCTGGTAGGCCGTCAACGTCTGCAACTGAAGTTAACATCGCAAAAGTGAAGAAAATAGTGACTGACAATCCCCATTCAACTCTGAGAGAGATAGCCGCCGAACTTTCTGTATCTCACGAGTCGATCCGTACTATTTTAACTAATTGTAACGGACGCCGAGCTAACATAATTGAGTTCGGGAATTAGTAAACAAGTGAACTGTGATCGTAACCGTAGTGGACGACGAGTAAGGACATTGCGTCCACATACGAGTGATTAGTGATAAGTGTTGAGTGCAATCATTGAGACGCTAAGTGTATAATTAAGTAGGAACCGTAATTAATGTATAAAACTGTTGAAAATAGCCTGAAATAAATAAAAAATGTGAATAGGCTCTCAGTACGGTAAAGTTGCGTAGTACTTAAGGTTAAGTGTAAAATATTCTGTGATTGGCTAGAATTAAGATTGTGCAATACAAGTCCCGCCCACTGTTTTGGCGGGAATTCATGATTTATTGTTTCTTGGAATTAAAAGTAGAAATTGTTTAAAAGAAGGCCCCTCATGCCACTCGGGGCTCGTAGGCCATTCGCTGCCCGACGCTCGCCCCGGACGGACGTGCCGCGCGCTACCTGCTCTCCGCTACCTGCTCGCCGCACCCTGTCTCGCCGCTAGTGTGTTCCGGTCGACGTTCCTGTCGACGCCAGTTTCGTAGTCATCGACTACAAGTGTTTCCTGTATACTACTGCCTTTTTCAAGGAGGTAGTTACAGTCGCTATTTCTTAACAGAAATTGTGTCAAAACGTTATCGTCGGTCTTGGCCCCCTCTGGGTAAAACCACAGTTTCGTGGTCCTCGGTTGAAACCTCACGGTGTCAACGAAGCCGAGTGGGGTGTTGACCCAATCACACCCGCCGATCCCCTTCAGGGTGAGGCAGTCAATTGGAGCCGAGAGCTAGAAGTTTGGCCTTGGGGGATCTCCTAGTCAACTCTAGTTTCTGACTTCGTCCACAGCAACACACCTAGTGTCGGTTGGGAGTGTCTACCCCTTCGCACTAGACCCGGTCAGGGCCCGTTCGCACAATAAGATTGGTGAACGGTTTACAAGCTTAGGGCTCACCATAGGTACACACCTCCCTGTCTGCACCCGACAGGGAGGCTACACATCCCCGGGCCTATCCACCCGGGGAATTAGTATTTAGGGCCGATAGGTTGCGAATGCCATGTAATTTCGCATCTAGGTTATAGTTTTCCCTACCGACAATGTCGGACTACGACCCGAGATGGGTCAATATTTCCTTACGGAATTGCTCCCGGACCCGAAATTCGTGGCCCAGCATTCCGCCCGTGCTTTGCGCGGCAGTCCCACCGCGTCATCGTCGGCAGTCGCTGACTTCACCGACGCGCTCGACAGCCCGCTCTCGCCCCCGCCGGCCGATCAAGGCCTTATTCAAGCGGCTTGCTCAAAGTCGCTTGCCGGAATTCCGGCTCTATTGTCGTTACCGACAATTGAGCCCGCTTCCGCGAACCCAATTAGCGCGAGACCCATTGTCTCGGCCGCGTCTATTGTTCCGTCCGCAGCTGCACCGGGCCCTATTGTCCCGGTAATCACAAAGGCTGCCCCCACCACCCCAGTCCAAGCTCTACCGGAGAGCATGGACACGTCCGCTCCGATCTCGGACGACGATGGCCCCCTCTCTGCCTCTTCCTCATCCTCGGAAGACGACTACGAGGTCGTCGGAAAAGGAGGGAAGAGGAAGAAAGGGGCTTCGTCCCAGGCCAGCAAGGCTAAAAAGGCCGTAGCGGCCTCTTCCTCCCCCACCCCTGCCCCTTCTCAGGCTCCCCGCCCCTGCGGTAGTAAGGCGAAACCCGCTTCCGCTTCTGGAAAGAAGCAAAAGCCCCCACCTCCGGTCTATATCCAAGACAAGGCCAAATGGACCGAAGTGTCCAAGATGTGCGTGGATCGTAAGATCCAGTACACCAGCGCCACATCGACCCAACAGGGCATCAAGGTGTCCGTTCCCTCGTCCGCGGACTACAGGGAGCTCACCGCTATGCTGCGTACTAGGAACTACTCGTTCCATACGTACGCCCTCCCTGAAGAGACACCGACTCGCGTAGTCATCCGCCGAGTCCCGAAGGAGATCCCTTCGGCCGACATCAAGGATGACCTCTCTGCCCAAGGCATCTCAGTTTCAGCGGTGCACCGCCTTCACAAGGCGCGTCGCGGACATGCTTACGACATGGTCCTCGTGGTGTGTGACCCTGTAGAAGGGCACCACCCGATCTTCAAGATCAAGTC
Organism: Hyppa rectilinea; assembly: GCA_951799385.1. Classification (NCBI taxonomy): domain Eukaryota; kingdom Metazoa; phylum Arthropoda; class Insecta; order Lepidoptera; family Noctuidae; genus Hyppa; species Hyppa rectilinea. The sequence goes on from OX637323.1 coordinate 15,379,897, forward strand.
GGTGTGCTCACTATCGGGGATCTCTATTGAGAAACCCCGCCGCTCCAACATAATTGGCCAGTGCCATCGCTGCCAATTATATGGCCATGCGCAGTCCAACTGCTACGCCACCCCCAGGTGCGTCAAGTGTCTGGGTGACCATGGCACAGCGGACTGTCCCCGCCCCAAGGATCGGGCTCTATGCACCGAACCCCCGAGCTGCGTACTGTGTGGCCAATCCGGCCACCCAGCCAACTACCGTGGCTGCCCGAAAGCCCCCAAGGCTTCCTCCCCCAAACTGGCGAAGCGCGCTAGCGATCGCCAGAAGAGGGAAAGCCCCTCGGCTACTTTCAAAGTGCCCTCAGCGCAGTTGCCAGTGCGACTGAGCCCCCAACGACCCATGCCCTGGGCCAACTTACTCCGCAGCGACGCTCCAGTCACCGCGGCCCCCATCTCTCAGCCCCCTGCTACCAACCCCGCGCCCAAGGTTACCGTTAACCCTGGGCCAACCCCCTCCCCCGTGGCCCTTTTGGCAACTCCACCCGCCGCCCCCTCGAAGCCTGCCTCGGCAGCCCCGAAAAAGGTCCCTTCCCTTTCTCCAGCAGGTATCAAGCCCACCACGACGGAGATCCTCGTCCACACCCTCGCGGTTATGAACCAAGTGTTCGAAACCCCGGGGGCGATCGCGATGGCCGATCAGGTCTACGCCGCCAAGGGCGACCCTATTAAAATCCTCATGGCATACCACAGTTACCTCGGGGTACTGCGCGCCATCTCCAACCTCACCTTTTAAATATCAATTATGGATATTACAAAAGGTGCTAGATGTACAAAGCCCCGGTCCCTCAAGTTAGGTTTCTTTAACGCTAACGGCGTTAAAAGTCAACGCGATGAGATCGCCGCCTTCCTCCGCGACCATCAGCTTGACGTCCTATTAGTTCAGGAGACCTTTCTGAAGCCCCATATACGCAACCCGAACATCGCCAACTATCGCATAGTTCGCAATGATCGGTCACGCTGTCACAAGGGCGGAACCCTCATCTATTTCAGAAGGACTCTCCATTGCATCCCGCTAGATCCCCCCCCTCTCCTCTCTCACTTGGAGATCTCTCTCTGTCGGCTCGCCATGACCGGTCATCAACCGATCACCATCATCTCCGGCTATTTCCCACCGACCAACGGTAGCGAGGATCATCCATCCATCGCCGCCGACCTCTCACTCCTCTTCGGCTTGAGCGACTCCGTCATCCTGGCGGGCGACCTCAATGCCAAACATCCCGCCTGGAACAGTAACCTCACCTCTACCAGAGGCAGATTACTGTTCAACTTAGGGGCCTCCCTTAACTTTGACGTCATCGCTCCGATGACTCCCACCCACTATCCCGGCGACCCTAACCAAACTCCCGACGTCCTCGACGTAGCGCTCCTCAAGAATGTGAACCTCCGTTTGCAATCTTTAGAGGCGCTACAAGAGCTTAACTCTGACCACCGTCCCGTTGTCATGCACCTCACCCCCTACACGGGGGGTCCGCTTGACCCTGACCACCCGCCCCGCACCCAGCTGGTGACCGACTGGAGGAAAGTAAGCGAAAAGCTTAAATCCGACACTCTGTCACCGCAGCTGGAATCCATCCCTGACCTCATCGTCTCTGTCGATGACATTACTGGCGCGATCGCCTCGTTTACAGAACACGTGCAATCCGTTTTGACGGATTGCTCACGGGAAGTCCCGGTGGTGGAAGACCACCGCTGGAAACTACCCGCTGACGTACGTGAGCTGATAACCGAGAAGAACGCAGCCATCCGTGCCTACGACTCCTTCCCCTGCGACGCGAACAAAGCCCACATGCGCAATTTACAGCGTGCTGTAAAGAAACGCATTGCGGAAGCTCGTTCGGACAACTGGGACAAGTTACTCGGTGAACTTGAGCCCAATCACCAAGCCTTCTGGAACCTTCAGAGGAAGCTTCGCGCTCCCGAAGAATCTTCCACCCCTCCACTCATCCGCCCCGACAAGAGCATCGCTTTCGATAGCTCTGAAAAAGCCGAGCTCCTAGCCGACAGTCTCGAGTCCCAATGCTCCCCCAGTTCCCTTCCGGTCGACCCAAAGCACCTCGCCAAAGTCGACGCCGAGGTCGAACGTAGAGCCTCTCTCCCGCCCGTCGAAGACCCTGATGATCCTCTGCCCCCCGTCACCCCTGACGAGGTGCAAGACATCATCAAGGGTCTTCAGGCTCGTAAAGCCCCCGGCTCAGATGGAATTACCAATAGGGTATTCAAACTCTTCCCCGCCCAACTGATCATGCTCATGACCGCCATCTTCAATGGCGCCATGAGTAATAACATGTTCCCACAAGCCTGGAAAGAGGCCTCTGTTATAGGTATCCCCAAACCCGGCAAACCCAAATCCGACCCCACCAGCTATCGCCCCATCAGTCTGCTCAACGTGCTCGGCAAAATCTACGAGAGGCTTATTTATAAGCGTCTCAAGGACTATGCCGAGGCGAAGAGCCTGATTCCGGACGAGCAGTTCGGGTTCCGTACCCAACACTCGTGCGTCCAGCAAGCGCACCGCATAGTCGAGCACATCAGTGCCGGCTTCCAGCGTGGCGCTATGACTGGCGCCCTGTTCTTCGACATAGCGAAGGCTTTCGACAAAGTCTGGCACAATGGCTTAATATATAAGCTATACCAACTCGGCGTGCCCGACCGTCTCGTGCTCATCTTACGGGACTTTTTGTCGAACCGCTCCTTCCGCTACCGCATCGAGGGCGCTCTCTCCTCCCCCCACCCGATTCGCGCCGGAGTCCCCCAGGGCTCCGTTCTCTCCCCCCTAATCTTTACCCTGTTCACTAGCGACATCCCTAAGAGTAAAAAGGCCCAATTGGCGTTATTCGCCGAGGACACGGCCATTTACTACACGGGGACCAGTCCGCCAGCTATAGCTCAGACTCTCCAGACCTCGGCCAACGTCCTCGGCGCTTGGTTCCGGAAATGGAGAATCGAGGTCAACCCCGATAAAAGCCAGGCTGTTCTCTTTAGGAGAATTCGTAGGGCCCTCCCAAACCCTCCTAATCCGATCACCATGTACGGTAAGCCGATCCCTTGGGCGAAGCATGCAAAGTACCTGGGTGTCACTCTTGACCAACACCTCAGTTTCGCAGAGCACATAAAGCAGGTCCGTTCGCGGGTCGCTTTCGCTCTCGGTAGGCTCCAATTCATGCTTACAGAACGCAGCAAATTGTCACTCCGGTGCAAACTGCGTCTCTATAAGGCTGTAATCCGTCCCATTATGACATACGCTTGCGTCGTCTTCGCGCACGCCAAACCCAAGTATCTGCATCGAATGCAGACGCTTCAAAACCGGTTCCTCCGTAGGGTCTCAGGAGCTCCCTTTTACGTCCGAAACATGGACCTTCATGTAGATTTTAAACTCCCCACAGTTCAGCAGTTCATGAAACGCCTCTCGAAGCGTTTCTTTGACACTGCCATAAAGCACCGCAATCCCCTGATTGCGGCCGCCTCCCGATACACCCCGTCCCGCATCAGTAAGGTTCGCCGTCCACGGCATACCCTCGTTGCCCCCGACGATGCCACCACTCTCCTCCAGGAGAGCAGCCCGGCTACTAGCACTATTAGATCAGCATACAGACACAAATTTCCGTCGTTCCGTCCTCGCCGTCGAGGCCCGTCGCGACGACCCTGTCCATTACCATCCCCCCGACCCTTGCTCGAGCCAGCCCGCGTTGCCGCTGAGCCAGTAGTTTTAAAAACCCCCGATCCAGCTGTCCCTTGCTGTCCCCCCCCAGCGACGCCCTAAGCCGAGGTCCGAACCCCTCAGGGGGTGCCCTTAGGGTGTAGTCGCTTAGTTTTGTAAGTTAGCTTTAGTTTTTATTAAGCCCTGGCTGGAGGCTACAATTCTTTTGTGGCAGCCACAGGCAAGCCCGGTTAAGCAGTAGACAACCCTTTGGATGAACTGCGAGATGCCATTAACAAAAAAAAAAACAAAACCACTCGGGGCACACTCGCTGCCCGACGCTCGCCCCGGACGGACGTGCCGCGCGCTACCTGCTCTCCGCTACCTGCTCGCCGTACCCTGTCTCGCCGCTAGTGTATTCCGGTCGACGTTCCTGTCGACGCCAGTTTCGTAGTCATCGACTACAAGTGTTTCCTGTATACTACTGCCTTTTTCAAGGAGGTCGCTATTTCTTAACAGAAATTGTTTCAAAACGTTATCGTCGGTCTTGGCCCCCTCTGGGTAAAACCTCAGTTTCGTGGTCCTCGGTTGAAACCTCACGGTGTCAACGAAGCCGAGTGGGGTGTTGACCCAATCACACCCGCCGATCCCCTTCAGGGTGAGGCAGTCAATTGGAGCCGAGAGCTAGAAGTTTGGCCTTGGGGGATCTCCTAGTCAACTCTAGTTTCTGACTTCGTCCACAGCTACACACCTAGTGTCGGTTGGGAGTGTCTACCCCTTCGCACTAGACCCGGTCAGGGCCCGTTCGCACAATAAGATTGGCGAACGGATTACAAGCTTAGGGCTCACCATAGGTACACACCTCCCTGTCTGCACCCGACAGGGAGGCTACACATCCCCGGGCCTACCCACCCGGGGAATTAGGTTGTAGGGCCGATAGGTTGCGAATACTATGTGTTTTCGCATCTAGGTTATAGTTTTCCCTACCGACAATGTCGGTCGACTACGACCCGAGATGGGTCAATTATTTTTTAACGGAATTGCTCCCGGACCCGAACTTCGTGGCCCAGCATTCCGCCCGTGCTTTGCGCGGCAGTCCCACCGCGCCATCGTCGGCAGTCGCTGACTTCACCGACGCGCTCGACAGCCCGCTCTCGCCCCCGCCGGCCGATCAAGGCCTTATTCAAGCGGCTTGCTCAAAGCCGCTTGCCGGAATTCCGGCTCTATTGTCATTACCGACAATTGAGCCCGCTTCCGCGAACCCAATTAGCGCGAGATCCATTGTCTCTGCCGCTACTATTGTTCCGTCCGCAGCTGCACCGGGCTCTATTGTCCCGGTAATCACAAAGGCTGCCCCCACCACCCCAGTCCAAGCTCTACCGGAGAGCATGGACACGTCCGCTCCGATTTCGGACGACGATGGCCCCCTTTCTGCCTCTTCCTCATCCTCGGAAGACGACTACGAGGTCGTCGGAAAAGGAGGGAAGAGGAAGAAAGGGGCTTCGTCCCAGGCCAGCAAGGCCAAAAAGGCCGTAGCGGCCTCATCCTCCCCCACCCCTGCCCCTTCTCAGGCTCCCCGCCCCTGCGGTAGCAAGGCGAAACCCGCTTCCGCTTCTGGAAAGAAGCAAAAACCCCGCCGCCGGTCTATATCCAAGACAAGGCCAAATGGACCGAAGTGTCCAAGATGTGCGTGGATCGTAAGATCCAGTACACCAGCGCCACTTCGACCCAACAGGGCATCAATGTGTCCGTTCCCTCGTCCGCGGACTACAGGGAGCTCACCGCTATGCTGCGTACTAGGAACTACTCGTTCCATACCTACGCCCTCCCTGAAGAGACACCGACTCGCGTAGTCATCCGCCGAGTCCCGAAGGAGATCCCTTCGGACGACATCAAAGATGACCTCTCTGCCCAAGGCATCCCCGTGTCAGCGGTGCACCGCCTTCATAAGGCGCGTCGCGGGCACGCTTATGACATGGTCCTCGTGGTGTGTGACCCTGTAGAAGGGCACCACCCGATCTTCAAGATCAAGTCGGTCTGCTCACTATCGGGGATCTCTATTGAGAAACCCCGCCGCTCCAACATAATTGGCCAGTGCCATCGCTGCCAATTATATGGCCATGCGCAGTCCAACTGCTACGCCACCCCCAGGTGCGTCAAGTGTCTGGGTGACCATGGCACAGCGGACTGTCCCCGCCCCAAGGATCGGGCTCTATGCACCGAACCCCCGAGCTGCGTACTGTGTGGCCAATCTGGCCACCCAGCCAACTACCGTGGCTGCCCGAAAGCCCCCAAGGCTTCCTCCCCCAAACTGGCGAAGCGCGCTAGCGATCGCCAGAAGAGGGAAAGCCCCTCGGCTACCATCAAGGTGCCCTCAGCGCAGTTGCCAGTGCGACTCAGCCCCCAACGACCCATGCCCTGGGCCAACTTACTCCGCAGCGACGCTCCAGTCACCGCGGCCCCCATCTCTCAGCCCCCTGCTACCAACCCCGCGCCCAAGATTACCGTTAACCCTGGGCCAACCCCCTCCCCCGTGGCCCTTTTGGCAACTCCACCCGCCGCCCCCTCGAAGCCTGCCTCGGCAGCCCCGAAAAAGGTCCCTTCCCTTTCCCCAGCAGGTATCAAGCCCACCACGACGGAGATCCTCGTCCACACCCTCGCGGTTATGAACCAAGTGTTCGATACCCCGGAGGCGATCGCGATGGCCGATCAGGTCTACGCCGCCAAGGGCGACCCTATCAAAATCCTCATGGCATACCACAGCTACCCCGGGGTACTGCGCGCCATCTCCAACCTCACCTTTTAAAATCAATTATGGATATTACAAAAGGTGCTAGATGTACAAAGCCCCGGTCCCTCAAGTTAGGTTTCTTTAACGCTAACGGCGTTAAAAGTCAACGCGATGAGATCGCCGCCTTCGTCCGCGACCATCAGCTTGACGTCCTACTAGTTCAGGAGACCTTTCTGAAGCCCCATATACGCAACCCGAACATCGCCAACTATCGCATAGTTCGCAATGATCGGTCACGCTGTCACAAGGGCGGTACCCTCATCTATTTCAGAAGGACTCTCCATTGTATCCCTCTAGATCCCCCCCCTCTCCTCTCTCACTTGGAGATCTCTCTCTGTCGGCTCGCCATGACCGGTCATCAACCGATCACCATCATCTCTGGCTATTTCCCACCGGCCAACGGTAGCGAGGATCATATATCCATCGCCGCCGACCTCTCACTCCTCTTCGGCTTGAGCGACTCCGTCATCCTGGCGGGCGACCTCAATGCCAAACATCCCGCCTGGAACAGTAACCTCACCTCTACCAGAGGCAGATTACTGTTCAACTTAGGGGCCTCCCTTAACTTTGACGTCATCGACTCCCACCCACTATCCCGGCGACCCTAACCAAACTCCTGACGTCCTCGACATAGCGCTCCTCAAGAATGTGAACCTCCGTTTGCAATCTTTAGAGGCGCTACAAGAGCTTAACTCTGACCACCGTCCCGTCGTCATGCACCTCACCCCCTACACGGGGGGTCCGCTTGACCCCGACCACCCGCCCCGCACCCAGCTGGTGACCGACTGGAGGAAAGTAAGCGAAAAGCTTAAATCCGACACTCTGTCACCTCAGCTGGAATCCATTCCTGACCTCATTGTCTCTGTCGATGACACTACCGGCGCGATCGCCTCGTTTACAGAACACGTGCAATCCGTTTTGACGGAATGCTCACGGGAAGTCCCGGTGGTGGAAGACCACCGCTGGAAACTACCCGCTGACGTACGTGAGCTGATAACCGAGAAGAACGCAGCCATCCGTGCCTACGACTCCTTCCCCTGCGATGCGAACAAAGCCCACATGCGCAATTTACAGCGTGCTGTAAAGAAACGCATTGCGGAAGCTCGTTCGGACAACTGGGACAAGTTACTCGGTGAACTTGAGCCCAATCACCATGCCTTCTGGAACCTTCAGAGGAAGCTTCGCGCTCCCGAAGAATCTTCCACCCCTCCACTCATCCGTCCCGACAAGAGCATCGCTTTCGATAGCTCTGAAAAAGCCAAGCTCCTAGCTGACAGTCTCGAGTCCCAATGCTCCCCCAGTTGCCTTCCGGTCGACCCAGAGCATCTCGCCAAAGTCGACGCCGAGGTCGAACGTAGAGCTTCTCTCCCGCCCGTCGAAGATCCCGATGATCCTCTGCCCCCCGTCACCCCTGACGAGGTGCAAGACATCATCAAGGGTCTTCAGGCTCGTAAAGCCCCCGGCTCAGATGGAATTACCAATAGGGTATTCAAACTCTTCCCCGCCCAACTGATCATGCTCATGACCGCCATCTTCAATGGCGCCTTGAGTAATAACATGTTCCCACAAGCCTGGAAAGAGGCCTCTGTTATAGGTATCCCCAAACCCGGCAAGCCCAAATCCGACCCCACCAGCTATCGCCCCATCAGTCTGCTCAACGTGCTCGGCAAAATCTACGAGAGGCTTATTTATAAGCGTCTCAAGGACTATGCCGAGGCGAAGAGCCTGATTCCGGACGAGCAGTTCGGGTTCCGTACCCAACACTCGTGCGTCCAGCAAGCGCACCGCATAGTCGAGCACATCAGTGCCGGCTTCCAGCGTGGCGCTATGACTGGCGCCCTGTTCTTCGACATAGCGAAGGCTTTCGACAAAGTCTGGCACAATGGCTTAATATATAAGCTATACCAACTCGGCGTGCCCGACCGTCTCGTGCTCATCTTACGGGACTTTTTGTCGAACCGCTCCTTCCGCTACCGCATCGAGGGCGCTCTCTCCTCCCCCCACCCGATTCGCGCCGGAGTCCCCCAGGGCTCCGTTCTCTCCCCCCTAATCTTTACCCTGTTCACTAGCGACATCCCTAAGAGTAAAAAGGCCCAATTGGCGTTATTCGCCGATGACACGGCCATTTACTACACAGGGACCAGTCCGCCAGCTATAGCTCAGACTCTCCAGAACTCGGCCAACGTCCTCGGCGCTTGGTTCCGGAAATGGAGAATCGAGGTCAACCCCGATAAAAGCCAGGCTGTTCTCTTTAGGAGAATTCGTAGGGCCCTCCCCAACCCCCCTAATCCGATCACCATGTACGGTAAGCCGATCCCTTGGGCGAAGCATGCCAAGTACCTGGGTGTCACTCTCGACCAACACCTCAGTTTCGCAGAGCACATAAAGCAGGTCCGTTCGCGGGCCGCTTTTGCTCTCGGTAGGCTCCAATTCATGCTTACAGAACGCAGCAAATTGTCACTCCGGTGCAAACTGCGTCTCTATAAGGCTGTAATCCGTCCCATTATGACATACGCTTGCGTCGTCTTCGCGCACGCCAAACCCAAGTATCTGCATCGAATGCAGACACTTCAAAACCGGTTCCTCCGTAGGGTCTCAGGAGCTCCCTTTTACGTCCGAAACATGGACCTTCATGTAGATTTTAAACTCCCCACAGTTCAGCAGTTCATGAAACGCCTCTCGAAGCGTTTCTTTGACACTGCCATAAAGCACCGCAATCCCCTGATTGCGGCCGCCTCCCGATACACCCCGTCCCGCATCAGTAAGGTTCGCCGTCCACGGCATACCCTCGTTGCCCCCGACGATGCCACCACTCTCCTCCAGGAGAGCAGCCCGGCTACTAGCACTATTAGATCAGCATACAGACACAAATTTCCGTCGTTCCGTCCTCGCCGTCGAGGCCCGTCGCGACGACCCTGTCCATTACCATCCCCCCGACCCTTGCTCGAGCCAGCCCGCGTTGCCGCTGAGCCAGTAGTTTTAAAAACCCCCGATCCAGCTGTCCCTTGCTGTCCCCCCCCAGCGACGCCCTAAGCCGAGGTCCGAACCCCTCAGGGGGTGCCCTTAGGGTGTAGTCGCTTAGTTTTGTAAGTTAGCTTTAGTTTTTATTAAGCCCTGGCTGGAGGCTACAATTCTTTTGTGGCAGCCACAGGCAAGCCCGGTTAACCAGTAGACAACCCTTTGGATGAACTGCGAGATGCCATTAACAAAAAAAAAAAAAAAACCACTCGGGGCAGTCGAGCTCCACAACTTCAAGAACGAACATTAGAACGAATTGAATCGAAGAATTGGAGTTTTATTTCCTCCCAACAAACATACAGTCCACTTTGAACCACAACATCTTTTCTGGTCATTCGAGCGGCGGATAGAAGATCGAAGAATCCGCAAGAAATAATATCTTGGAGCCGACTGCGCAGTACCTGTTCACCGACCAGCTCACCGAACGGAGCTAGCCGGTTTGAATACGAGAACGGGTACATCAAGAACGAAGATTCGGCGGGAAAAACATCGTGCCCGAGTCAACACGCGTGCAAGAATCGTCGTGTTAGGACATAGGCGAGCAGAAGTCGTCGTGCCCGAAGACTCGTCGTACGGAGCGTCGTGCCCGAGTCAACACGCGTGCAAGAATCGTCGTGCCCGAGTCAACACGCGTGCAAGAATCGTCGTGTTAGGACATAGGCGAGCAGAAGTCGTAGATTATCGATGGACCCGCCGGCGTCGCCGTTTTCGAAAATGGCGGGAAACAGTACCACGGGGCCGTCCGGAACTCAAACCGCCACCACAGTCGCGCAACAGAGGTTAGGATCGCCGACCCGGTCTATAAGATCGCAACGGTCGACGACGAGTATAACAACGCGACTACCTTTAGCCGAATTGGGGGCGGCAGAGAAGTTAGCGGTTCTCAGAAAACGAGAATTAGATTTAGAAGCGGATCTCGTAAAGAAAAGGCTGGCGGTGGAAATGTCGGTCATCAATGATGAAGAAAGTGTGCACGAGGAACAGGTCCCACCCCGGGAGGAACCACATCAGAAGGTGGACGAGTGGCTACGAACGAACCCACTCAACTCGCGGGGAGAAGAAGGAACAAGGGACGCCAGAGAAGAGCCGCGGCAGATACGGTTCGAGGTTCCAAGAGCAAGATCACCGACACCCACCAGAACGAGGAACAGCATTGAACACCTGGCGGCCACATTGGAGAAGATGGCCAGACCCAGGCCAAGGCTCACCGACCTGCCTATGTTTTCCGGTGAGGCCAACGAGTGGCTGCCGTTTCGAGCAGCAGTTCGAGATACTACCAGTATGTACCAGATCTCGTCAGCAGAGAATATCCAGAGGTTACGAAGCTGTCTCAAAGGGGAAGCGAGAGACGCCGTGGCCGCGCTACTACACACGGCCACCGATCCGGACGTCATTATGAAGACCCTGGAACAGTGCTTCGGTCGACCGGAAGTAATTATCGACAAAGCCCTGGAAGACCTGAAGAAGCTGCCGAGACCTGGATCTGCAGCAGCAGAGTTGAACAGCTTCGCCATCAAGCTACAGAACGTGATATGTGTGCTACAGACTATCGACCGAAGAGGATATCTGTACAACCCGCTGATGACGCGCGAAGTGCTGGACAAGCTGAGCCCCCATCTTCGCTCCCGCTGGTGTGACTACGCGTACGAGCATGAAGGCAGTACAGAACCAGAGATTGTCCTCATGTCTCGTTTCTTAATGCGAGAGGCGGACAGGGCGTTACGATATACCTACACCCCGTCTGCAGGCGCCGTCACACAGAAGAAGGAAGCTCGACCGGCTATGAGTTTAAAGAAAAAGGCGAGCGTCTTTACCACGACCGAGAAGGCGGAGGAAGAGAGAGAGGGGTGTCCGAAATGTGGACAAGCCCACATGTTAACACAGTGCCCTAAATATAAGGCGCTCTCTGTGGACGAACGATGGCGCTATCTTAAGGAGAAACGAATATGTTTCAAGTGCGCCCAGAGACAACATAGACGAATGGCGTGTATTGAATTGCTGCTGTCACTACCCGGAATACTGTTTCGGTTTAGAGAGAAGAGAGTAGCGATCACCGCGGACGTGCAAGAGATGTTCCTGAGGATCAAGATCAGGAAAGAAGATCAACCAGCACAACAGTTCCTGTGGCGAGGCGACAGACGAGATGAGCCTCCGACGAAGTACAAGATGAAGAGCATGATCTTCGGTGCAGCTAGCTCTCCGTACATGGCCCACTACGTGCGCAACCACAACGCGGACGCCCACGGAAGCGAACATCCACGAGCGGTAGAGGCAATCAAGAACAGCCACTACATGGATGATCTGGTGGCCAGTTACGAAGACTCCGAGGAAGCATGGAAGGCGGTGGAAGAGACACGGGCGGTGCACGCGCACGCGGGGTTCACGCTGCGAGGTTGGAGCTCCAGCGACCCAGCGGTGCTGCGCGACGTGCCTTCAGAGCTACGCGCCACTGCTCCCACAACACTGGGGGGAGAGCAGCCGGAGAACAAGATCCTGGGACTCTACTGGAGCGCGGAACGAGATGAGCTGGGATTCAACACGTCGATGAATCGAGTTCCAGCCGAAGTACGAACGAGAACCCGCGCGCCTACGAAGAGAGAAGCCCTGAGCGCCGTGATGTCTATCTACGATCCGCTCGGGCTGTTGAGTCACTACACCATACGATCGAAGATCATACTACAGAGCCTGTGGCGCCTGCAAACGACCTGGGATGAGCAGATACCGGAAGAAGAAAATGAACTCTTCGCGTCCTGGCTCGCGCACCTACCCGAACTAGCTGAACTACGTCTGCCGAGGTGCTACGTAAGACAGAAGTATGAACAGATCGACCTGCATATCCTGTGCGACGCCAGCGAACAGGCCTACGCGACCGTGGCCTACTGGAGGATTCGCAACTTGGATGGCAGTCTGAACGTCGTGTTGGTGGCGGCGAAGGCAAAGGTGGCGCCCCGTCGAGCTCAGACCATTCCCCGTCTGGAGCTGCAAGCGGCTGTCAGCGGAGCGAGGCTAGCCGACACCATACGAAGAGAACATCGGGTCGACATCAACAAGACTACCTACTGGACCGACTCATCGACGGTGGTGCACTGGATACATCACGACGTGCGGCGCTACACTCCGTTCGTCGCGCACCGCCTGGGAGAGATCGCAGAGTTGACCAGGAAGGAAGAATGGCGTTGGCTGCCCACCGCATGCAACGTGGCCGACGACGCTACGCGACTCGTCGACACCCCGATCCAGACGACGGACCGATGGTTCCAGGGAGCAGAATTCCTGCTGCTGCCAGAAGAGCAGTGGCCCACGGCGGCTACGAACGAGCCCGAAGAAGAAGAGGTACTCCACGTCGTCGAGAAAGAAGACAGCTGGCTACCAGATCCTGCCCGCTTCTCCAAGTACGAGGTGTTAGTGAGGGCCACTGCACGAGCCATCGCCTTCACCGACATCTGCCGACGCAGAGCTACCACCGTGGAACACCGCCACATCCAACGAGCCGAGGCCGAGCTGCTACGACGAGCGCAAGCGGACAGCTTCGAAGAGGACCTGAAGAAGGTAAGGTCCGCCCGTCCGCTTGCAAGAACCAGCCGGCTGTACCGTCTAGACCCCATACTTGAAGACGGGGTCCTGAAGGTGCGGGGCCGTATCGAGGCCTCCTCCGCTCCGATCGAGACCAAGCGGCCAGTCATACTGGACGGCCGCCACCCGCTGACGAAGCTTCTCGTGCTACGAGAACACTGCGCTGCGGGTCACGCAAACCGTGAACGCGTGACCAACGACCTACGACAGCGGTACTGGGTTATTCACCTACGACCCACAGTACGCGCTGTCGAGAAGAGCTGCGCCTTCTGCACGAGACGATGAGCGACGCCCCAAGTACCTGCCATGGGGGACCTGCCACACGCCCGCCTTGACCCGTTCCACCGCCCGTTCACTAACTGCGGGGTGGACTACTTCGGGCCAATGGTGGTCAAGGTGGGACGACGCCGAGAGAAGAGGTGGGGCGCACTGTTTACGTGCCTCACATCACGCGCCGTGCACCTTGAAATCGTCGCATCACTCTCCACCGACTCGGCCATCATGGCGCTGCGACGCATGGCGGCGCGCCGAGGTTGGCCGAGAGTGATGTACTCCGACAACGCGACCAACTTCTGCGGTGCGGACCAAGAGCTCCGCACCGCCTACGCCGAGTGGATGCCAGCGCTGAACGACGAAGGCCTGCTGCATCGAATGGAGTGGCGCTTCATTCCTCCTGGCGCGCCCAATCAAGGCGGCGCGTGGCAGCGGATGGTGCGCTCAGTGAAGGCGGCCCTCGCCGTCACCCTGCGAGAGAAGGCGCCGGCAGAGGAAGTACTGAGGACTCTGCTGACTGAGGCCGAGTTCTCCATCAACGCAAGACCACTCACGCACGTCAGCGTCAACCCCAGCGACCCTGAAGCACTGACGCCCAACCACTTCTTGTTGGGGTCGTCAGACGGACTGCCGACGACGGGACCCTGCGACGACGCCGACCGACGAGCATGGCGGGCCAGCCAAGCACTGGCTGACCACTTCTGGCGACGGTGGCTACGCGAGTACCTTCCTACCCTGGTACCTCGCGGCGAGCCACAGAACAATCGACGACCAGTACAAGTTGGCGACGTGGTCCTCGTGGTCGACAGCACGCTGCCCAGGAACACCTGGCCGATGGGGATCGTCGAGAGGACACACAGCGGACCGGACGGCGGCGTTAGAATCGTGGAGATACGCACCCGAACCGGCACCTTCCGGCGCCCAGTGAGCAAGCTCGTCGTCGTGATGAAGAAAGAAGAGGCTACGCGAGCTGCGCCGGGGGGAGAACTGTAACGGACGCCGAGCTAACATAATTGAGTTCGGGAATTAGTAAACAAGTGAACTGTGATCGTAACCGTAGTGGACGACGAGTAAGGACATTGCGTCCACATACGAGTGATTAGTGATAAGTGTTGAGTGCAATCATAGAGACGCTAAGTGTATAATTAAGTAGGAACCGTAATTGATGTATAAAACTGTTGAAAATAGCCTGAAATAAATAAAAAATGTGAATAGGCTCTCAGTACGGTAAAGTTGCGTAGTACTTAAGGTTAAGTGTAAGATATTCTGTGATTGGCTAGAATTAAGATTGTGCAATACAAGTCCCGCCCACTGTTTTGGCGGGAATTCATGATTTATTGTTTCTTGGAATTAAAAGTAGAAATTGTATAAAAGAAGGCCCCTCAGGCCACTCGGGGCCCTCGCCGTCGAGGCCCGTCGCGACGACCCTGTCCGCTCTCATCCCCCCGACCCTTGCTCGAGCCAGCCCGCGTTGCCGCTGAGCCAGTAATTTAAAAAACCCCCGATCCAGCTGTCCCTTGCTGTCCCCCCCCAGCGACGCCCTAAGCCGAGGTCCGAACCCCGCAGGGGGTGCCCTTAGCGTGTAGTCGCTTAGTTTTGTAAGTTAGCTTTAGTTTTTATTAAGCCCTGGCTGGAGGCTACAATTCTTTGTGGCAGCCACAGGCAAGCCCGGTTAAGCAGTAGACACCCTTCACCCTTTGGTTGAACTGCGAGATGCCATTTCAAAAAAAAAAAAAAAACCACTCGGGGCAGTCGAGCTCCACAACTTGAAGAACTAACATTAGAACGAATTGAATCGAAGAATTGGAATTTTATTTCCTCCCAACAAACATACAGTCCACTTTGAACCACAACACTAATCATTTGGGTATGAAACATGTTGCTGCTCGGCTAGTCCCAAAAGATCTGAATTTTCTCCAAAAACTCAATCGCATGAAAGTCGCTGAGGACATGCTAGAACGAGTCAGTTCGGACCCAACATTCATGAAACGCATTGTTACTGGTGACGAGACGTGGGTTTACGAGTTTGACATGCAAACTAGTCAACAAGCTTCGGAGTGGCGCCTTCCAACTGAACCGAAACCGAAAAAACCACGCCAAAGTCGATCAAAAGTCAAAGTCATGTTGACTGTTTTCTTTGACTATCGCGGTGTTGTGCACTCTGAATTCTTACCGGAAGGTCTAACGGTAAATAAAGAATATTATTTGAGCGTTATGCGGCGTTTAAGAGAGCAAATTCGACGAAAAAGGCCAGATTTGTGGAAAGAAAATTCTTGGATTTTGCACCACGACAATGCGCCTTCGCACAAGGCTATCATTGTGAACTAATTTTTGACCAAACACTCAACAAATACCATCCAGCAACCACCATATTCACCAGATATGGCTCCTGCTGACTTTTTTCTTTTTCCTAAACTCAAATTACCACTTCGTGGCACCCGTTTTCAATCGATAGAAGACATAAAGGAGAATTCGCGGCGAGAACTGAACTCAATTCTGGAAGCAGCGTTTAAAAAATGTTTTGATGAATGGATTATTCGTTGGCGCAAGTGTATCGTTTCAAAGCCACGTGACGACTCCCGGCCACCGTAGGCGCGGGCCTGCGGGCGGTGAGTAATGGGTGACTCACCGTCCGATCAGCACCAGACCCGTGCCGTACGGCGCGTATATGTTCCACGCGCGCCTCAAAGAGATGTCAGCATATGAAGGGGCCCCTCAGGGCCAAGCCTGCCGGGTAAGCGGGATTGTCCGAAAGGGTTACCGCTACCCTGGAACATAAAGGGCTACGGAAGGAACATGGATGGGTTTTAGTCAGTAAGAGTCTGACACTCCCTTCCGCTCCACCCAGAGCGGGAGCAGTCATTGGATGATTTCCCAGCCTTAAAAAAAAAAAAAAAAAAAAGTGTATCGTTTCAAAAGGAGCATACTTTGAAGGTGACAAAATAAATTTGGATGAATAACAGACATTTTGTGTATTATTGATCTTTTCCCGGTACTTTCTTGACAGAGTAGTATGTAACGGTATCTATGAGCTTAATTTTCACCGGTTTCTAAAAGTCTGATCAACTTGAAACTTTGCACACGTCTCAAGGACCGATGACAATGCAATAATTTGATAATAGTTTTTTTATATGTATGTATGTTTTTTACTCCTTTAGACGCGATTTTCACCCACTTTAAACGGCCAGATTTCATTCAAACTTTGTAGATTTATCGAGGACCGATGACAATATATTAATTTGAACTAAAAAGTAGGAAATAAAAAATAGTTTAAAAAAACTAAAAAACACGCTTTTTATAGAAAACCGAAATAAAAAATAGAAAATAAAAACCGTGTCTTTTAGTTTTTTAAAACTATTTTTTTATTTCTATCAGGTCATGAAGATAATAATTTGTACGTTTAATATAAATAAGTGCAACATAACCTCAATTTAATAAAAAAGCAGCAATAGCCTAGTGGTGTGACCGGCGGACTTCCAAGTCATAGGTCTCAAGTTCGAACCCAAGGCACGCACCTCTGAATTTTTGGATTCATGTGCGTATTGTATAATTATCACTTGCTTAAAATCGGTGAAGGAAAACATCGTGAGGAAACCGGCATGCCTGAGAGATATTTCTCAACAGCATGTGATGCTAAGTCAGAGGCCCATGGGCAGCATTAAAACTCTGACACCAGGTTAGAAGAAGACCTCAATTTAATAATGGAAGGGATTTATTGAAAAATCGTTAACGAATCTTTGATCCATCAACCCACATCGGGCTCGCATGGTGGACTATGGCTTACCCCCTCTCACAAAGAGCAGCCTTTTAAAGTATGTAGGTATCCTAGTAGTGGGAACATTATTGGCTTGTTTCTTTCTTTTCGGATGTGTCCTCGATCCACGTCCCGCTCGTTCTGCCAGAGCAGAGACCGCATTGAGGGCAAGGAACATAATTTACTGTAAGGAGAAGAATGTCAAGTACGTACAAATAAAATGGTACGGTTTTTGGCGCCCTCTGGTGGATGCCCCCGAAAACTCGCGCAAGCGGGAAATTTAAAATCAGATTTCTTTATATTTATTTAAAAAGGTCTGTCCACGAAAGCAGAACTGGAAAACTGTAACCGATGTTAAAATATTATGCAATTTTACTGGTTACAATTTTCAAGCTCCGCTTTGATGGTCTAGCAGCCTTCCTTGCTTGCTTATAACTTAAAAGATGAATAGGAGAGTACAAAACTTTGAATTTTGACTAAAATCACAAGTTTGTGATTTATTTGTAAAAGTCATAACTTCTAACCTTGCAAAAAGAAACAGATACAGAGAATTCACAAGAAATAAAATGCGCTTGCGCTTACGCCGGCAGACATGTTTTCCTTGTGAAACACAGATTGGGGTTGCCAGGTACATTTAACAAAATCTTACCCACTTAATTTTGTGAATATAATACATTTATAAAATAAGTAAGCCTCTGCTCGATGCGTTGCAGTAAATTAAATTAATAATTTATTTATTGGCTTGATTGGTTACCCTTTTGTCTTTAAAGTTATAAACTATACTATACGAGCGTATATCTACTATTTTCTGCATGAATTATATTTATTCAGTTTTAATAATATTAACCCTGAACAAGTTAGTCGAAATAATCGGCTAATTTGTTGATTAGTAATTTAAACAAAAATGTCGCTAAAACTACTAGATGGTAGTTTTATAAAAACTAAGCCACTTTACAGTTTTACTTATGTTGCCATACCCGAAAACGTCATTATTAGAGACCGAAGTTTTTAGGTCTCTCATAATAAGACGACCCCGATTGAGGGAGACCGAACAGAGCGATCTGCCGACTATCCCGTGATACTAGTTCTACTACTAGGCTATAGCCCGACCGCTTAACTGAGACCATTCATGAGGTAGCTGCGCGGTGCGGGATTGGTATATGAATATGACTATGATTCGTGCACTTGTGACAACTAATTTCTTATTGTTCAAAAACCCGGCTTCGATTTACAAATCCGGATTTGGTAGTCTTGTAAAAAGTGTACGGATGTTCGGATTAACAATTAACCGGATGAATTCCGTAAGTTGAACCGCTCTATTTTATTTTCCACCCAAGTTGCAGGGCAGGTACAGCATAGCTATGAGGAAAAGGTTAGGTAATAATAAAACAGAAAACCAAAGAATACTAATTAAAGTACCATATCCATTTATCGTTCTTCAAAATCATTCTTCATTTTACTATAAATTAAGTTCCTAAAATAATTTATTACGTTATTATTAAATTATGTATGCGTTATTAACAACTAAATTACATGAAATAAAGGTGGTATTTATTCATACTAATTATTATGATTATACATATAACGCTTACTTGGCTCAATATAACCTGATTGTGGGCAATTTAGAGCAAGCACATAGGATTCTTGTGTTAATTAAAGATCAAGTTGTTTAAATATGCCTAGAACATTATAATAAGGTTAATAATGCACTTAGACTAGGTGATAATCTTATATTTTTACAAGTTAAATAACTTAACTAACGACCGGCTTAAACGGGACTGACTACCGAGATGACGAATAATAGAGAAGTTTGACCTCAAATAAATCGGGATAAGGGCAGGAGAAGAACTAACTTAATTAAATGAAATGAATGAAATAAGTACAAAAAATAGCCCATAAAAGCGATCCGAATGTGTTCTGCCAAAAATGTACATGAACTATTCCTAAACATTAACTATTAGTAACAATAACACTGATTTTTGGTACGTAGGTCGTATTACTACAATAACTACATTTAAAAAATAAAAAGCAATTTTTAGCTTTCTATCACAGTGGAATAAAAATAAATAGTAAGTAAAAACAACAGCTC
Organism: Hyppa rectilinea; assembly: GCA_951799385.1. Classification (NCBI taxonomy): domain Eukaryota; kingdom Metazoa; phylum Arthropoda; class Insecta; order Lepidoptera; family Noctuidae; genus Hyppa; species Hyppa rectilinea. Next base: position 15,399,071 of record OX637323.1, read on the forward strand.
AGCTAATAGTTTAGAAAAGAATTCTCAATGAGCTGACAGGAAGGATTGCCAGAAAGAAAAAAACTGTATTCACCAAACTTTTTGCCTTGCTGTATAAACGTATGAACTAATTTAATGCTTCTAGACAAATTACAATTCAGGGTCAGGTGCATCAATCGCGTAACCGAACTTTTGCAAAGCGATCTTGATTTCACCGAATACGGTGGGGTCCTCTATCGTAGATGGTAATTTCACTAGTTGAGACCTAGCCAGCTTGGCGATGGCTCCTCGGAGTGCCTTTCCTGACCTAGTCCGAGGTAACGCAGGAACAGCTACCGCCTTCCTGAATGCTGCGATCGGACCAATCAAATGTCGTACTAACGCGATTAACTCTTGAGTCACCGTACTCTCGGCTACGATTTCTTCATCTGTGAACAAAATCGGTTGTTTAGATCCAAAATAACGATGAAAAAGAGGAAAATTTGGTAACTGTTTAGTTAGTTCATAAAGATCTTAGACAAGGTTTCTATCAGATTACTTTAAATCACATACCATCTTGGGGAGGCCTCATAACATACAGGCAGAGTGGAACATCCCCCTTGGTAGGGTCTGGGGCTCCAACAACTACTGCATCAGCAACCCTAGCATGTCGCAGGACCACATCTTCGAGAGCTGCCGTGGAAAGACGATGGCCGGCTACATTGATGACATCATCAGCTCTGGCAACCACCCAAACGGCGCCTTCGGAGCTTATCCAGCCAGCATCTTGAGTATCATAGTAACCCTGAAAAGTTAAAAGAACCGAACTATGTTACTTAGTTTGAAGAAACTAACGCGAGATGCTTGATGCAGAAAGTTTGCGAACGCAAATTAATTTCTACCGATCAATCAACCTTCTAGATATATGAGTACTTATACCTACACGTAGGCATTGTTAAGCAATTATAATAGCAAATTGATCCCTGACCTTAAGCAATACGTCGCAGAATAATATTATAAAATTAACACATCCACGGCCCCTTGTTTAGGTACATATTTAATCAATTGGATGACAGTATATGCACCGCGCAAGAGAGTGTGACCAGTTTACAAAAGTTCAAATAACCTTGGTATTCAATGCGAAACGTAAATTACGAAAACAATACCGGATATGTCTCGAAGTATGTCTCCTTGAATCTTTTATCCGCTTGCCACAGAGTAGAAGCGAAGCCAGGAGGCAGAGGAAGCTTGGCCACCAGCCTGCCGACCTCACCATGTTGACATTCTGAACCGTCTTCTTTTAGGGCACGAACTGGAACATATTGTAACGGTTAAGATTGAAATAAAACCTGAAAGATAACATGTCATACGAGTACTATTTTAATTCAAAGTTTATCCGCTAACTAGGCAGGTGGCTCTAGTCAGACAAACGGAAGGTAGGATGTCCTCGGAATAGGTGGAGGTACAATTTCACAGTGCGATTGGAGAAGCCTAAGAAAAGCAGTGAACAGTTATGTGTCGATGATAGGAAGATCTTATCCAATCAAATAAAGAAGATTTCCATTATCAACCTCACCCGTCCATTTTTGACAAGTCATTGGAGGCCCTTTTTGACGCAGCCATGAGGCACATACTGTTGTTTTTCAAACGTTGTCATGGTATGGCCATGTTGTGCGGAGAAAATAGGAAAATGTCAAGTTTTGAGTATGAATGTGGATGGCTATACAAGTAGAGGAAGACCTAAGAAACGATGGATGGATTGTGTGACAGATGATATAGTTAGAAAGGGAGTGACTACTGAGATGACGACTAATAGAGAAGTATGTATAGAAGAAAAAGACATGTTGCGCCAACCCCAAATAAATAGGGATAAGGGCAGGATGATATTGTAGGAATTTTTTGCTTCATGAACTGATGGCAAATAAAATTTACTCTTTCTTTTTTTTCTTACGCTACAGGATTAACTTCTTAGTCAGATACTCACTATCATATCCAGGAACCGGATATCCAGCGGAGTGTGGTGGTATGGCCTTCACACCATACCCCATGCATGGGGCTGTGATGGGTGACCCTGACTCCGTCTGCCACCAGTGGTTTAGGACTGGCACGCCAAATATACGCTCGGCCCATTGCTGTATAAAAACCATGAATAGTTATGACGAATAATAGCAATAGCCTACCTAAATTATGGAGACTACTTAATTTAGAAGTTTGCCTTGGAGTTTCTTACTCATCCTCCTCCATAGAGATCTATGTTTTACAATGGGCTTCAACTTTCTGGCTAACTGACCGACTCCTTGACACTTCAAAAGTGACAGTAATAAGCATGACGAGTACATTATTTTTTAGTCTCTAAGCTAGATTATTAAAAAATATTGGACACGTATTTTTCCAAAGATTCGTAATCCAAAGATTACGTTGATACATATTGTTCTTGATGATGTGGCTGGACGTCACGGTTAGGTAGATTTTCAACTCAATTGTGACAAAGCGAGCCCCCATTCCCCAACTTTTATGCGTTTTATCTAAGTAATTTTTTAACCCAAATTATTATCGCACAAAACCCACTCTCATCTCACGGAGAAGAGGCCACAGTCACCACAGTCTTAATCCACAGTCCTCTAAACTTATTTTACTACTTATCTCGTAACAATCATAATCTATCTTCCATGAACAAAAAGTCTGTTAAATACGTGACGTGACGTAGAATGACGTAGACTAGTTTAACGTTTTACTTATTTGAATTTTGCCCCATATCATTACAGGGACAGAGCAGGTAAGCAGCGTGTATAAATTCGGAGGTCAATATCGTTCCAACATGACAATGAATGCATTCATTAACTTCATTTAACTTTTCTTTACAAACGATATAGATTCGATGTCTTTGTGGCGTATGATGGAGGATTATAAAAAGTCAGGAAACTTCTCAATGTTAAGTTTTTATAGGACATTGGTAAAAAATTATATATCACCAACCCATTAGATACTTCCAAAAACTGTGCAAGTACCTATCTACATTGGATGTATTTATTCTAGTGTGCCGGCTTTATTATTTTAGGTCGAATCACTTTAATAATATATTTTTTTGCTTGGATATCTTTGGTAAGAAGTGTATCGTACTAAACGCTGTGTTAAAATTTGTCCACCTATTTTAATGGAACCTTATAATATATACAGATTGAAATGTATGAAACGAAAGAAGACAATCAAAACTCACCCTTGTATCCTGATCACAGTGCTCACCAGCAATAAACACAGTCTTGAGCGACTTGCTGCAGTATCTCCTAGCATACTTGGCGTTGGGATCAGCTCGCTTCAGCACTCGGAAGGCGGTGGGGATCGTGAAGAGAGCATTGACACGATGCTGTTCTATGATCCTAAACGAAGAGAAAGCCAATCAGTCTAAGCCAGAGGCGCATGGGCAGCATAAAAACTCTTATACCAGGTTAGTCACTAACCACACGAAGAAGAAGAAGTAAGTACTAAGAGAAAGACTTAGTGAACAATCGAAGATGATCCTGATGGCAAAGTGCAGTCGGTCGATTCTGTAAAAATCTCACCGAGAAACCTAAGGTGAGCGTGAAGTCAGCTATCGTTCCACCTAATGCTAGCGGTTGACACTACTGACTCGTCACTTCTCACTTCACTTTCGCTTTCACGGTGATATTTTACAGAATAGCACTACTGCACAGGAATGTAGTAGTATCACAGATATTAATTATGAATGGAATTCATATTATAACATGTTGAATTAAAAAATGATAATGATGCATTTTAGAAATTTAGGAGAACTGAATCGTGTAGTTACTCGGGCCTAAACAATTCACATCAAAACTGGCAAAATGTGGGTGCGGGTAGGTATTACGCCCAACCCTCTAGGAAAACAAGGGGTGACGTTATGATTCAGTAAAATCATTAAGAAGTTTTTAACTCCAATCTTGTAAACGAACCTTTATACGAAACTTTATTTGAATAGTATTAAGTAAATATCGGCGAATAGTGGGATAAAGTTAGCTAGTCCTTCGATCCTCAAAAATTACTTAAAACTGGTTGCAACTTGAAAGGGGGCGACTAGAAACAATTCTATTTCTTGTTCATTTTTGACGTTCAAAAGTGCCTTTCTTGTGCCTATTTTAAATAAATGATTTGACTTTGACTTGCAGCCACCCAACTTATCGTGTGCTTTTATTTTGAAAGGCAGTTGAAATTAAACAATCTAAAATATTAGTAGATAGGAAAACAGGACTAAAAAACTAAACAAGGAGATAGTAAAATCACCTAAAATACTGTCCAGGATCAGGAGTCCTATCCGGCTTGCCCTCGTACAGCACAGAGGTGACTCCTGCTAGCAGGGGACCGTAGCAGATGTAGGAGTGCCCGACCACCCATCCTAAGTCCGAAGCTGCCCACCACACGCCCTTCTTGAGCCCGTACACTGTGCGCAGAGTCCAGCACAGCGTGGCTGCGTGCCCGCATGGACGCTGGACGCCTTTGGGGGCGCTTGTTGTACCTATAGTATGGAAAACATATATTATATTAGAACACAACGGACTTGAATAATGGTGAGTGTAAGAATTGATTATTATGACAATGGTGTTGACGGTTACGATATACAACGTATTGGCCAGTTACTGGGTTGTGGAGGTCAGATAGGCAGTCGCTCCATGTAAAATACTGGTATTCGGCTGCATCCGGTTAGACTGGAAGCCGACCCCAACATAGTTGGGCAAAGGCTAGGCCGATGACGATGATGGTGTTGACTGCTTTATTAATCAAGATAAACAGCTTTTCTGATACGTATGTTTTCTGTTTTCGAGTTAATTTTGCTTACTTAAACAGCAGTATCATATAATCATCTGTCTAGCCTCTCCCTATGTTGGGATCGGCTTCCAGTCTAACCTGATGCAGCTGAATAGGTACCAGCATGTCACACGAAGCGACTGGGTATCTGACTTTCACAACCCAATGACTGGGTAGGATCATTATTACTGACTGACTTTTTCGGCCATAACGCTTTTACATTACGTGACGATTTCTGCCAGCCTACGCCTACCGCGATAGAACTTCGTTCCAAAAACAAAGCGCACTCTAGCTACAAAAATAACGTTACCCTCACGTCAACTCACGTGTCTCGCATAATATGGTAAAAAGACCCACTTCAATAACAATGGGGTACTTGGTTAAAAGTGATTATAAATTATAATGACCAGAACAAAGGTAGCCCAATTAAGTCACAATCAACCGAACGCAATGAATGTCATTCGTACGCGTCGTTTACTGCTAAAGTCAGAGGTCGTTGATATAATGGGTTTATATTATATCTGCACTAGAGAGAGCCTCGGCTTCCCATGGTTCTTACGACTTGACAGAACAATAAATAAATAAATGATTTTATTTTTGTAATAGGTCTTCACAAACACTTTTACACGTAAAAAAAACTTTAAACCCTAGATGACGTCGGCGTTTCTTACGAACTATTCTGAGAAGATAGATTGAAAATATCTCAGGTCAGTCTCAATTAAAATTTTAAGTCCAGACATAATAATGGTTAGACTATGTGAAGACCATGTAGGTTGGTGTTTGAAATGGTCTTTTGAGAAAAACCATACGGATTGAGTGGGACTGTCCTGTCCAATCAGTGCACGAATTTGTTAATTTACATTATTCGTGCTGCTCAACTCAGAACTTAAGGAGCTCATTGCAAATAACAAAAGAAAATTTGACTTTTGCTGGCTTCCTCAGCGAATACCCCTTAACTTATAAATGTCTGGTACGCAAAAGCACACATCGTGATGAAACTAGCATGTCTGAGAGATATTTCTCAACAGCATGTGAAGCTAAGTCAGAGGCCCAAGGGCAGCATACATACTCTGACACCAGGTTAGTCACTAACCACACGAAAAGAAGACGAAGACGCTAAAATCGAGCTTGGGCGTGGAATTATTGACACCAATCTGACAGACTATTACTACTCATATTTTTTTCAGTGCAATATGAGTAACCAGAAGTGTCTCACCTGAAGTATACAAAATATACAGGGGTTCGTTAGCCTCCACAGGGACACAAGGAACAGGGTCGGCTTCCAGAGCCTCCTCCCAGTTTATATCCCTGCCGGGTTCCAGGGTACACTCCAGCACTCTTCGACGCTGGAAGATGATGCAACTGTTTGGCTGGAAGTCAGATTGGCATAGCGCTTCGTCCAGGATGTCCTTGTATCTAGAGAAATAATAGTTAATGATTTAAAAGATACATGAAGTAGGTAGGAGAATTAATAAATATCAGTATATTATTTGTTAATTGAATATTAGTATAACATTTACTAATTCTACAATCAAGAGTCTGGTATTCAGCTGCATCCGGTTAGACTGGAAGCCGATCCCAACATAGTTGGGAAAAAGCTAGGCAGATAAAATCAGGAGTCTGGATTTGTGGCCAGATTAAAGATGAACGCGAAAAGGCTTGTCCTCCACAGACTCGTGAAGTTCTGTCTGACCCCTCAACGAATTATTATGTTATTTAGCAACAATGTTGCTTGATGGTCTAGTGGTCACAACTGCTACAGCTGAGTTTGACGTCCCGGGTTCGATTCCTAGGTAGCGTCAAGAGTATTTGGCTTTTCTATCTGAAATTTCTCAGTAGCAGCCCAGAGTCTGCATTTGTGCCCTAGTTGATGGAAATTGGCATGCATTGATAGGCAGTCGCACCATGTAAAATACTGGTATTCAGCTGCATCCGGTTAGATTGGAAGCTGACCCCAACATAGTTGGGAACAGGCTAGGCAGAATGAATGATGTAAATTGGCTAATTGGCTATTTGGCTGATGTAATATGATGAAGATCTCAAAAAAAAAATACGTTTGGGATCTTTACTGGCGCGGCTATTAATTTCTAACCTGACAATCTTGTTAGGCTCCACCCCGCAACTTGCAGCTATGATGACAGTTGGCTCAGCATGCTCAATCCTTGTCCTCAACTCCCTGGCGGCGAAACCTGACAAAAAAAAAAGATTTTCAATTCAAAATTTTGTAGTCCTTTTGAGAAATTCAGTGCTCGCATGATACAAAAAAAATTAAGATGATTGTCGGAATTATATATTTAGATAATAAGTTAAAACAAAAAAAATGTTATCAGACTAAAAAAACAACGAAGTGCTTTTGCTGTCCCCATGCGATCTGCATACCTGACCAACCCTGTCCTGATGATCTGGATCAAGTCAACATTTGCCCTTTGCTCCACGCGAGGTTTTTGTTTTCGCTGAGCTGACCTTAGAACATCTGCTCTATTATCTGACCACCCCATCAAACTACCCGCCCAGAAATGTCCTCGAACCGGATCACGCAGGACAAAATATCTCTATATGTATTTGGCTAGAACATAAAATCTTACCTCCGAATACAACAGAGTGAATAGCTCCTATCCTGTTGGTAGCCAGCATAGAGATGATGGCTTCAGGAATGAGAGGCATGTAGATCAGCACTCTAGAGCCTCGGGTCACGCCCAGTGAGGCCAATTTACCGGCCAGTCGGGACACCTGGGATTGAGCAGACATTAGTTACCGGTTGCTTATTAAACCTATATAATTATGAGAACTTCCCTTCCTTTCTTCTGACTGAGAAGAACGAACGAGGATGGCTGTAAGAACAGCTGAGACAAACTATAAAAAACATGAACGGATTTTGTGAAAGATGCTGGAAGAGATTTCTATAGAGAGATGAGCCTTTGTACATATTTTTTCTATTCCTTTCTTCTTGTCTGTTTTTACTTGTGTACACGGTTATATAAATAAATAAGATAGAATAGCCCTCTTCCTATTTATTGTTTTTTGTTATGCCCGACAGGGCCCACAATGCTCTTAAACTAAATGTACCTACCACCTAAGTTCACATTGTGGAATGCAAATAAACGTATTGAGTATTGAAGATGATTTATGGCTTGCATGAAAGTGAACTCTGAAATTAAGGATTTCTTTTGCAGCATCCTGGCAACCTGTACACATCAATAAGCCATTTCGGTATCTTTTTTTTTGTGGTTGGGAAATCATCCAATGACTTCTCCCGCTCTGGGTAAAGCGGAAGGGAGTGTCTGACTCTTACTGACTAAAACCCATCCATGTTCCTTCCTTAGCCCTTTATGTTCCGGAGCAGCAGTAACCCTTTTGGACAATACCACTGAGGACCTGATATCCTGACTTTACAGATAGTTTTTGAGTGTACGTTGAAATATATACAGGATTAAATAAGACCAGCTAGCGAAACTTCACAGCCGAGACGTGATGGGAACCTTTCGGACAATCCCGCTTATCCATTTCTATATCTGGACTAAAATAACTGTATTTCAGAAGGCAGCAACTTCTTAAATTAAGTGTTCAAACACGAGCGGCGTCAACGATAGAGCCAACCGCAGCCGTCGGCAAGGTGCCACTCTATGTATTCGAGTTCGGTGCTTGTATACCTTAGAGCATTTAATGCTCTAAGTTGTATACACGAACGACTGCAGTTGCCGCTCGCCCGTATTCAAAGACCACAAACGCGGTCACCGTGTGACTGCGATTGTGAACAATAATTTTTCTATTGGGTCTATTCACACACAAGCTGCTGATTTTTTTGTGTGTTTAGATTGACTATTTGAAGCGGTCAAAAATAAAATAACAAATCACATAGAAAAAAGACCGCTCGTCTTAAAAACTTCCATCACCGTACAGAACTTAAATATTATGCGAATATACAATTGCAAAATTGCATTTAATGCTAATGAGTATTCCATTTGATTCAAAAAATCTGTGACGTCCCATTTTTATGTTTCATACAAATCACGAACAAACTCCGCGTTTTGACAGTTCATAAAAAGTAACGTTATTGACTACCCTTTCAAATACCCAATTGCTTTGTGGCAGTCAATGACTTATGCAATTAACTCTAATTCTTAAACTTAACTCTAATCTCTTTGAAACTAAAAACAATTAACAAACGAAAAGTTACACAGTATTTATTAAAAATCCCTGTACCTAGGCTAGAACTGTTCAGGCGCAGTTGTGTGTAGGTATATGGCGCCACTTATTTATAATTCCTTACCTAACTGGATAATAGAACTTCCATACATAAAATTCTGCGTGACTTTGAAAAATTGGTTAATATCGCATAGTTTTTATTCAGTCATCTAATTTCTCAACAAAAAATCATGCCAGTCCTAGCACTTCAGGAATGCATTGTAAGTAGTACTTAAATTTAAGTTTTACCTGTTTATCATACAACATTTGCATGGCATCATTGCATGGCACAATGTATCTTAGCACTGAATATATTGGAAGCTATTTTACCCACCACATTTTAAGCAAAAAAAACGAAATAATAATTATTATTAATGAGTAAATATTAAAAAAGTAAAATCAAAATTAAAGCAAGCAAGAATTAGTCTCATTCAATCAAAAACAAAATTAAAATAAAATCATTGCCGTGGGAAAAAATATTATAAACAAAGAAATAGATACTGACCTGATCTTTAATCTCCAAGTACGTGATCTTCCGAACGGTGTCGGTCAAGGGTGAGTCGTGCACGAGCGCGACCTGGTCACCCTTGCCAGTGGCTACATGGCGGTCCACCGCGTTGTGACATACTGACATCTCTCCACCTACCCACCTGAGGAATAGACAATGATTTTTCCATGGTCTTCACATTCGTTCACCTCAATAAACCTTTATTGCAGTGACAGCCTAGAGGTGTGACCGTCGGACTGCCAAGTCAGAGTTCTGTATGGAGTTCGAGCCCAAGGCCTCGACCACACATTTTACGGACTCATGCGCGTATTGTATAATTATCACTTGCTTAAAAATCGGTGAAGGAAAACATCGTGAGGAAACCAGCATGTCTGAGAGATATTTCTCAACAGCATGTGAAGCTAAGTCAGAGGCTCATGGGCAGCATAAAAACTCAGACACCAGGTTAGTCACTAACCACACGAAAAGGAGAAGAACCTTAAAACAACATTTTGGTCGCAGTACAAAATAACTTCTAATAGGTACTAATGTAGTACCTAAATGTTAGGCTCAGACAAAATATGTGGATGACTTGACAAGATAGCAAAGGAACAACAACAAGCAAACAAATTGGAGGAGGACGATGACAAAAATATCAATCACGGAGATTACCGTTACACACATACTAACAAGATCAGCCGATATATTCTGTATAAACCTCATCGTGAAAACCTAAGTGAAGTGAGCTGTCGACAGTGCCAATTGCAAAAGTGAGCTGTCATTCCAATGGTAGCATTGGAATGACAGCTCACTTTACCTAAGTTTTCATGGTGTGATTTTTACAGAATAAATGGAAAATTTAATTTTGATCCTAGAGTAGACAAAATCTAAAAGGCCCGTTTTGACATTTGAGAAAGGACCTAGAATGTAACTTGGAACGAAACAGAAAGAAACAATAAAATAATAATTAATTACATAGTGTTTTGAAAAAACACATATACCTATTTTTTTGGGCGTTAAATAATATGATGGAATATTATATTGCGAGTATTCTTTTTGCGCTAACTTTATAGTAGCATGCAATTTCCAATTAATACGAAACGTCTCAAAAACAGTTAAGTTCTCAGTCTTTGTTTTGTTAAATACTAGTGTTGTAACCAATTAATTACTGAATTTCACCAGCTTCATTCGATTTTAATAATAAGTATATATAATCTAGTGATCTTTACTGAAAATAATGAGCTTGGCGCTCAAAGCCGTAAATAAAACTTTGAATTGGCGATACTGGTTTCTATGGAATGGCTTGTCTCTGACTAAGCGGCACATGACTTAGCGTCCACGCGAAATTAACCTTTCGTACCACTGGATCATTTCAATTTACCTACAAAATTAAAGTTTAAGTAACATTTTCTAATCAGAACTTAAATCCTATGCACCTTGCGATACATAATCAAATCGATCAAATACTGATACAAACTTGAATCGATTTATCGTGAGTATCGAGTACCGAGTCGTATAGCTACTTCACTAGTTACGTCGCGATGACAAATGTCAAAACGGGCCTCTTAGATTTTGACAACAATAATACCTCTTAATGCCAATTTCACCAATTAAACTGAACGCGATCAGCTCAACTAGACTACGTTGAATAGCTGCCAGTGTCAATATTCACCAACAATGTTGTCAGTGACAGCTTTTAAAGTAGGCTCAGATGTATAGACCGTGTTCAGTTTAATTGGTGGAATCAGACCTTACTGTCTGTCCGAGTGGAAGAACTGGTTTTATGGACGAGTAGATTCTGGGTGCATCGTCTTCACATATAATTTTATAATTTAAATATAAAAAACATTGTTAAACATTTTAAAAGAGTAACGGTGAAGTTTCATGCCCATTCTTCTCCATACGAAACTACCTTTTGGAAGGGGCGACTAGAATCAATTCTATTTCTTGTTCTTCTTCTTCTTCGTGTGGTTAGTGACTAACCTGGTGTCAGAGTTTTAATGCTGCCCATGGGCCTCTGACTTAGCATCACATACTGTTGAGAAATATCTCTCAGGCATGCCGGTTTCCTCACGATGTTTTCCTTCACCGGTTTTAAGCAAGTGATAATTATACAATACGCACATGAATCCGAAAAATCAGAGGTGCGTGCCTTGGGTTCGAACTCGAGACCTATTATTATTATTTCTCTTTATTCCAAGTAACAATGACTTATTGTGTTAGTAACAATTTTCCTTATTCCTATGTTAGTATTCCTACTCTAATCACTTAACCTAAAACCATGAATACATGTGAGTCACTGCCACACGCATATCACAGATGTGGACAGCTTGCAGCAGCGACTCACATATAGACAATCGAGTCTGCTCGCCACACAGCGCAGGATGATGTTGGGGCTGCCCCGCATGCGGCGCACCAGGGAGGCGCATCGCTTTCTCATCGTTGTATAAAAACAATCGACTCGAGCTTCAGCAAACATCCCTGACGCACTACAGAAGCGGGGCAACCCCATCAACATCCTGAACGCGTTATTATATTGAACGCGAAGGGCGCCGTACGACTTCTGGGTATAATCGGCCCACAGACTGCACGTGTAAAAAGGAGTGCAGTATGCACGAAACAAAGTTTTTTTAACACTCCTTGAACAACGCGCAAATCTGCGAGCTATCATATTCACCCGAACCGCCAGCGCCCTCCGCTCTCGCTCAATATCCTCATCATCTCTCATGCCGGCGGTCAAGACATGCCCAAGGTATTTAAATGAGTATACCCGTGTGAGCGGAGCTCCATTTAAAAGGACTGGTGGTATAGCTTCTGGACATCTCCCACCGCCGGCACCAAAGACCATGACCTCACTCTTACGAGCATTGTAGATCAAACCGTGAAGCCTGGCATAGTCTTCACAGATGGCTACCATCCTTCTCAGGCCACAAACCGAAGCGCTCAGCAGAGCCATATCATCGGCGTAACTAACATTATTAACACATACCCCATCAATGTAACAGCCTACTCTCTCTCTGCTGAGCGTCTCAATCAACTCGTTGATGTATAGATTGAAGAGCGTAGGCGAGGTCAGTCCCCCCTGCCTCACGCCGCACTCCAATTCAAACGGCTCAGACAACGTCCCGGCCCATCGAACCTGATTGATCTGGCCTCCATACCAACACTTCAAAGTGCTTGTCAGTTCTGATGGAACTCCGGCTTTCTCAAGCTTACTCCAAAGTATCCCGTAGGAGACCAGATCAAATGCTCTGGATAAATCGAGGAAGCACGCATATATAGGTGTTTTCCTATCTGTATAGTACTTGACAGCCCACTTTAGACACAGGATGGCACTCTCCGTGGACAGCCCAGCTCGAAAACCGAACTGGTTGTCGTGCAATTTAATGTAATTATTAAGTTGTCTATTAAGCAGGCTATCAAGCACTTTCGCTATTACCGTAGCCAGAGAGATAGGCCTAAAGTTTTTTATATCTGCGATATCGCCTGTTTTATTTTTAACTATAGGCACTACAATAGTTCTAGTCATCTGACTGGGCAAATACTCATGACTCACACAAAAGTTATAGAACATTGCCAACACTCTTGGTAAATGAGGACCCGCGTACTTGAGGTGCTCAATACTCAGACCATCATGACCCGGAGACTTTCCTCTCGACATGACGGTGATGACACCCTTGATCTCCTTAGCTGTAAATCTCGTTTGAAGGTCATCATGGTCTGGAACATTAGGCACAGATAAGCCAGGCCCCAGTGGTGATTTTATTTGAAACTGTTCCTTAAAGAGGTTAGCAATGTCTACAGGATCGTTCACACCGTCAATGGATACAGGGAGACCGGGCCTACTACTCATTTTGTTCGTGTGCCGCCAAAAGGAGCGGTAATCTTTGTTTGAATGATGTGAAGCCAGAATATCCATTTTTATCTGCTCTTGATGGGTCTGACACCACTTCAGACGAGATTTAAATATCTTTCTGGTCTCACACATGTCAGCAAATACAGGACCTGTAGATGGTTTACCACTATCCTGCCAGACACTAAACTTTAGCCTGGCGTCCCTGTATGCATTAGCAACATGTCTGTTCCAGCCGGCTATGACTTGGCAGTGCGACGGTCACACCACAAGGCTATCACTATTTCTTGTTTATTTTGACATTCAAAACTGGCTTTCTTGTGCCTATTTGAAAGAAATGATTTGACTTTGACTTTTGACTTTATGGCCAGGGGAAAACCAGACAAATTAAACCTCACTATTTATAAACAGTTATGTGTAGTATCCGCCAACCCGCACTGGGCCTGCTTGGTAGATGGCCCACTCCCTCTCTTAGAAAAAGGCCTGAGTCCCAGCAGTGGGAATATTAGAGGCTGATTATATATGTACATAATTTGGGTCTGGGCCTTAATTTGGGTCAGGAAAGCCATTTCTAATTGATTGCTGCCTACGGTAATTTAATACATACATTTTAGCGCAGTCATCTAACACGCGTCATTTTCTTTTAAATACTGTTAGTCACGTAAAACCGCTGGCAGTAAATGATTTCACAATATAACACAATGCGACTTTATATAACGTCGGTATGCAAATTCCATGAAACAGTGAACCGAACAAACCTAAATGTTCTTGTAAAATTAACACTTGTAATTTGTTGTTGTCTTGTAATTTGACACTACCTACTAACAAAATTAATCAAGAAAGTTTCCTTGGATACTTGACTTTAGAACCACACGAAAATATTATTTCGTTTTTCTTATAGGTATCTCTTTCTCCTTTGTATTTACAAACTAATCTCATGTTCTGTGAAAGATCATGTAATACATCGACGTGAATTCATAAGGAAAGATGTGAGTATGAATGTGGATGGCTATACAAGTAGAGGGAGACCAAAGAAACGATGGATGGATTGTGTGGAAGATGATATGGCTAGAAAGGGAGTGACTACTGAGATGACGACTAATAGAGAAGTATGGAAGAAAAAGACATGTTGCGCCGAGCACAAATCAATTGGGATAAGGGCAGGAGAATGATGATGACTACCTAGACCTACTTACATCTGCTCTTATTGATCCCACTGCTGGGATACAGGCCTCCTCTTGGTGAGAGGGAGTGGACCGTAATCCGTCTGACGAGCCCAGTGCAGATTGGTAGACATCACATGTCGTCGAATTTGTGGTTCTAGGATATACCGGTTGCCTCACCGTTTTAAGAGCATTGGAATTGATTTTCCACAAAATAAAGCAACTGTCTGCAACCCAGAACTCGTAAAATGCGGCCGTTACCGCTGGGCCATCGCTCCTACCTACTTAAACGTGTCGACATATTTGAGTATACATAATATAGGTTCCTTCTTCGTTCTGAACACATTTAAGTTAAAAAAAAAAAATACACTCTCGGAGTCTGAAATCATGCCAGCGTGCATTTTTGTAATAATAGCCATAACAGGCCTAAAACATAAAAATAATATTTTAAAAGGTTTTATGCAGTTTTGAAGCTGATAGACTGGCCATCATTTCGGTATCACCATAGTTCCAAATTTAAATTAACGAATTTGAAAGAGACGAGAAAGTTAGTTTGGTAGCTAGCTCTCAAATACAAGCTTTGTTGAGAGTAAGTCAATAGTTATTTGTTTTGTTTATGCAAAACAAAACAACTATTGACTGAAAAAGAGTATCGAAATTGTTCTTCCTTAGTTTTTAGGGATAGAACCAAGGTAAAGCTAATGGCAATGAGAAGAAGAATGGAGATCGTTCTCAGCAAGTTTGGATTGAAGAAAAGGTCAGTCATGGTGGTGAGTCATGGAAATTCTGGGGTGGAATTTCCACCGAAATTATAACTAACTTTAAAGTTCTGACGGGACCACGATTGTTGGAACTAAGTAGCTACCGATACATTCGTCATTGCCTAGAGAGATAAGAGATGCTTTAAGCTGGGCAAGGCTTTTTGTATGCATGACAATGCGAGGGGGCACACTAATTTTTTTTTTCCAGAATAAGTATCTTTATATCTCAGAAATAGAATAGCGAGCAAGAAGCCCTTACATGAATTCAATAGAGTACTTATGGGATGAGCTGAAGAGGCGTGTTCGAACTAGCCAACCAGTTCAACAATTTTGCATTTCTGTTATTTTCTGTAGACTAAACGAACTACGTTTAGTCTACAGAAAATAACAGAAATTATGTACTTTAACAATACCTACCTTATACAAAACAATCATGTCAAATTTGACTTTTATAACAATCTTGAATCCTTATTTTTCTTAATCATAATCTATTTCGTTGAAACGGTATCGATCATCCCATTCCGACAAAATAAATAAAATAAAATTCATTTAATTCAAATTACACTGTACCGATACTGATCAGTATCGGTACAGTGCAATTAAAATCAGTATTCAAAATAAAATAAATTGACATAAAACCAAAAAATAATTAAAATAAGGTAGCATCAAAATTAAAAATAACATTAAAATCAGAATCAAAATATGATAAAATTTAAAATTAATTCAAAAATTTCAATAATGTAACATTCAAATTTAAAATAAGATCAAAAAAAATTCAAAATGAAATAAGATAAAATAAAACATTCAAATTACCCGCTTAATAAAAGATACCTATCGGAGAAAAGATCCTATACCAAATTTTAATGCTCATGTGTTTGTTGGTACTAACCATTTCGTGAACGGCGGGTTGCTGTTGTCCAGCACTTGATCCCAAGGTTTTGTCCATTCCAACTCTTGCGCAACTTCACCCCAGAAACCTTCAGGATCATTAATAGAGCGACGGTAAGCCTCCTGGTACTCTGGTGTGACACCGCTCTCACCTAAATGAGAAAATAAACATTGACATACGGAAAATAGGGATAGTAAAAAAAGGAATTATATTTAGTCCGTCACTCAGATAATAAAAAAATATTTTGATAAAAGTCATTAAAGTTGGGGAGTGGGGACGCGCACACCATGTGAAGAATTTTATAAATATCTCTTCGTGGTGAGAGTGAAGTGACTTTAAACTGAGGTGTCAATAGTGTGAGTCACTAGCATTATATGGAACGACAGCGCACTTCACATAGGTTTCCATGGTGAGATTTTTACAGAATCGACCAACTTGATTTTGAGGCCTTAGACATTAGAGTTCATTTTGCTCTGTACAAAAAGTCGCTTCCATTCCGTTCCGCGGCAGTGTAAATTGAACCTTAAAATCCACACAGGGTACACGTTTAAATAACAAATGAAGCGAAACGGATATTTTGAGTACACACTTGTGTCTGCTTGGTGATCAAGCCTTCATGGTAGATGTATACGTATAGGCGCGGGAGAAAAATCGTGGAAAATCTACAGAATCTAAGCGATGATGAAGTGTCAGCTTATGTTATTAATTTAGCATAAGCTGTTAATTTGTCCCAGTCTTCTTAAAAAGTATATTATTATCCTATTAAAAATGACCGTTGCGTCGATCGTTTACAACCGGCGTGACATTAATACCTATTTATTTATTTAAGATAGATATACAACATAAGCCGTTGGTTCCGGCTGTCATTTATGCATCTTTGACAGTCGTTACGGGTCGTCAGAAGCCCGAAAAATCTGACAGCCAGTCTTACCAAGGGGTATCGTAATGCCCAGTTACTGGGTTGTGGAGGTCAGATAGGCAGTCGCTCCATGTAAAATACTGGTATTCAGCTGCATCCGGTTAGACTGGAAGCCGACCCCAACATAGTTGGGAAAAGGCTAGGCAGATGACATATACAACATCACAGATTTTAATAATCTAAAGCGTTGTACAGTTAAATCTAACAAACGGTAAGTCAAAGTCAAAGTCAAATCATTTATTTCAAATAGGCACACGTAAGGCACTTTTGAACGTCAAAATGAACAAGAAATAGAATTGATTCTAGTCGCCCCTTCCAAAAGGTAGTTTCGTGTGGAGAAGAATGGGCAAGAAACTCCACCGTTACTCTTTTAAAATGTTTTGTATACATGAATTATAACATTATATGTGAAGACGATGCACCCAGAATAAAAACACTACACCACAAAAGGTGAAAAGAAAAACACATATAGTAATGGTAGGTAACTTAAGTATGTCAAAAGTACATGGTGCTCACATATTTACAATCAAACATAGAGCATGAGAAATAGACACAATAGAAATAATGTAAAGATTATGATGAACTTGAATCTCATCTTCAAGGACGCTTTAATGCCCGGGATTAATAACAATCATCAAAAGTCATACAAAACGAAGGGACAGTGTAGAAAGGGATCAATACCAGCCCTCACACGTGTAACTCGAAAGATTAAGGTCCAATTTTGCCAATGAAACTGGACACGATTAGCACATCTAAACTGCTTGCAAAAGCTGTCAATTTCAATAAGTAGATATTCCCTAAGAATTTATTATAACAGTGATAGCTCTCGCACACGGTTAAAATTTACTGATCGCGTTCAATTTTATTGGTAAAGTTGGCCTTAAGTAGAGATTAGTTAAATAAAAACAAGGCTGGTACAAGACTGAGCTACTACAGTAAAAACAGTCGATGACGACACGTTTGTTTAAGATTATTCAACATCATTGGCATAATTCACAATATATCATTGGTGGTCTGTAAAAATCTCATCGTTAACATGTAGGTGAAGTGAATTTAAAGAGAGCAATAGTGTCAATCCATAGCATTAGGTGAAATGACAACTTACTCGACTAAGTTTTCACGATGAGATTTTCACAGAATCGACCGGCTGGTGACATAACCTCGAAATCCAAATTATCATACGTACAGACGCAAGCACATCAAGCTATACCAAACTGTAAAATGTTCTCAATAGGGTATTTGAAAGGGTAGTCAATAACGTTACTTTTTATGAACTGTAAAAACGCTGAATTTGCACGTGATTTGTATGAAATATTGAAATGTGACGTCACAGATTTTTGAAATCAAATGGAATACTTATTTAGAGCCGTTTGGGGTTGAAACACTAGGGCCGTGGGGTCCGAGTGCTCATCGAGTGTTTCGGGATATCGCCCAGCGGTTGGTCGACTCTACACGTGACCAGAGGGCTGGTCAATTTTTAGGCCAAAGAATCAGCGTTGCCATTCAACGTGGCAACGCTGCCAGCCTTTTGGGCACGTGTCCCACTGACAGCGATGGGGATATATTTTTGACGCCCTATGAGGTGTTCCCCCTTTTTTACCACTTGTACATAATGTATATTATTATATTTTTTAGTTTTAGGTTGTACATATATAGTAATTAATTTTTCATGTAACTTAGATAAATAAAGATTATACTTATTAACATTACATTCAATTTCACAAAATTTATATCGTGGCATATTATTTAATATCGGTACGGCGATGGAAGTTGTCTATGTGATATCATATTTTATTTTTGACTGTGTTAAATAACCAATTGAAAATGAATCCCATCCTGATTTGTAATAAATTTGAAATACTATCAAAGTAATTAAATATACAGGGTGTCCAAGAACCTGGCGTCCAACTGGATTCCCACGATGCCCCAAGTTCTAACAGTACTCAGAAAAATATTTTAAAAAATCCACCCCATGTACTTACAGAATTATACTGATTTCAAAAAAAAAGGGGGAAATGAGCACCCTGTGACATACTTTTGAATGCTGTGACTGCTAATGCTGATAATTTCGATATTTCTTGGAGGTTTTGTAATCTAGGGTATTGCTGTGTCTAAATAGAATGTAAAAATAAAGTACTTATTGTACCATTTTAAAATAAAATATTATTTTAACTAAAGGTGATATGGAAAACTATTGAATTTCGCAACTTTGACCGACTGTAGTGTAAAAAAAATGTACCAAAATAGTATGGCAAGTGACGTCAAATTTTGACGCGTTTATTCCTCTTTTTAAAAAGGTATAATACTTACACATTAATTTGAAAAAAAAAATTTTGATAATATTTTTACTCAACAACCCAATTTTTACGAAGTGCCTACCTACTAACGGTAACTGTCGGACCCTTTCTTATCTTAGAAACTGTTATGTTACTACTATTATTTACTTCGGTTCCAAGAGTGAGCAAGAAGGAAATACACACAGGTAGATGGGTTCCCAGTAGAATAAAAGCAAAGAATGTTAGTTTAAAGATATTTTATTACAATAAATGTTCAAAATGTTGACCACCCGCGGCAATACAAGCTCTCACTCTCCTTAAAAAGGACCGCTTTATGTTTCGCGAGTAACTTTTTTGACGTATCACCTGCACTGCTTGTGTTATCTTCTCACGAAGGTCAGCGATGTCATTAATGGGCTTCGCATAAACGAGCTCCTTCATAGTTCCCCAGAAAAAAAAATCCAGCGGATTTAAGTCAGGTGAGCGGGCTGGCCACGGGATTGTTCCTGATCGCCCAATCCACCTGTTCGGGTATTGCTCGTCCAAAAACTCTCTAACGGATACGCGAAAATGTGCTGGACAGCCGTCGTGTTGGAACCACATATCTGGTGGGGTCTCTTCTAGTAAGTTTGGCAAATCATTTTGAAGAAAATTTAAATATGATTCGCCAGTCAAATTCTCGGGCATCTCAAATGGACCAATAATATTCCCACAGAGAATACCGGTCCACATGTTCACTTTGAACCGGTACTGGGATCTATCTTCTCGCATCAAGTGCGGATTTTCCACATGCCACTCGTGCAAGTTGTGTAGGTTCATGTAGCCATCCTTCTTAAATGTTGATTCATCTGACCACAAAATTTTGTCGATAAAGTTTTCGTCTTCTCGATGTTTTTGCAGGATTGTTTCACAAAACGCGACTCGGCTCGGATAGTCTCGAGGTAAAAGACTTTGCACTCGCTGTACGTGGTACGGATGATATTCTTCTTTTTGGAGAATACTGTGTGCTGTGCTCTTCGGTATCCCCGTATCAGCTTCTATTCCTCGCACAGAGATGCTTGGATTTGCCGACACCGCCTCTAAAACTTCATCGCGTATGAAGTCATTTACGGGTCGTCCTTCACCAGCTACTTGATTGGGGAACCGCCCGTCACATAGTGATCTGTGCACATTAATGAAAACTCGATGGTCGGGATATCGCGTAGCCCTCGGATACCTTTCTCTGTAAAGTCTCGCTGCAGCTCGTCCATTACCTCTACATTCTCCATAAATGTAGTGCATATTTGCGTATTCTTGCGGAGTGTAGGTCGCCATGGTAGCACACACAAAACACAAACTGTCCAAACACAGGCAAAGGTCGTCGTAAAGAGTTCGTTTCAAAGTCCAGAGCACAAAGAGTAATCGAGTCCAATAAACAAAGCTTTAAATCGTAGTACGTGATCAATGGTAACAATAAGAGAGAGGTGCGTAGTAACGGCAGGAGGCAGTGACGCGTACTGACCGTACTGTTATCCTAAATAGCACGATCCCAGATAGCGTCACTATCTATCCCACTCGCACCTCTAACCTTTTTCTCCCTCACTCTTACCTGAATAATGGGGTACCATAAAGAAGAACCAGCAAATCGCAAAGATAGTTTCTGTCTTGCTCCCTCCTGTTGTAATAACGAATCACTATGGTGAGATGCATGCACATACCGTCCCTTACGGTCTAACCTGTTTTTTGAGAGGCCTGTTGTTATTTTTATGAGCATACAATAGTAATTCTTTAGAGGTTAGATTCAATTCGTCGTAAATTTTTCTTTCTAAGAATTCTGTAAGACATCGTAAAAATTGGGTTGTTGAGTAAAAATATCATCAAAATTTTTTTTTTCAAATTAATGTGTAAGTATTATACCTTTTTAAAAAGAGGAATAAACGCGTCAAAATTTGACGTCACTTGCCATACTATTTTGGTACATTTTTTTTACACTACAGTCGGTCAAAGTTGCGAAATTCAATAGTTTTCCATATCACCTTTAGTTAAAATAATATTTTATTTTAAAATGGTACAATAAGTACTTTATTTTTACATTCTGTTTAGACACAGCAATACCCTAGATTACAAAACCTCCAAGAAATATCGAAATTATCAGCATTAGCAGTCACAGCATTCAAAAGTATGTCACAGGGTGCTCATTTCCCCTTTTTTTTTGAAATCAGTATAATTCTGTAAGTACATGGGGTGGATTTTTTAAAATATTTTTCTGAGTACTGTTAGAACTTGGGGCATCGTGGGAATCAAGTTGGACGCCAGGTTCTTGGACACCCTGTATAGGGTTTGATAGATTGATATGCTGGCGTTTGTACAATTTCAGATAGACAGTACTAGGCATCCAGAAGAGTAGGTAGGTGAGCTATAACACTACACATACCTCCTCTCTTTGAAAGGAAGTGGGCTATAATTCACCACAAAGGCCTAGTGCTCCTTGGTAGAAGTCACGTCCTCGAATTTTTAAATACATGGCGGTTTCCTCACAATGTATAAGCATAATCAGCATAAAGTCCACTGCTGGGAAACCGGCCCCCTCTTGTTGAGAGAGAGTAGGCTTTAATTCACCACGCGTGCCCAGTGCGGGTTAGTAGATGTCTACAAGTCATAATGTCTACGATTTTCTGGTTCTAGGCCATGCTGGTTTCCTCACATTGTTTTTTTTCATCGTTTTGAGAGCAATGGTCATAAAATTATTTAAACCGAAGTCGAACTTCCCCGATGATTGTTTGCTAATTGCTCTACGTGCATCTGCAACTGCACTCTAACTGAATGCAACAATGCCTCCCCAAAACCCATTGTTACGTCGTGTTTGAGTTTCGTCAAGAACGTTATCGTTGAAGATGCATGAAGCGAAGGTGATCATAATGTGCTTCTTCCTCTCGTGTGGTTAATGACTAACCTAGGGTCAGAGTTTCTATGCTGCCAATGGGCATATGACTTAGCTGCACATGCTGTTGAGAAATATCTCTCAGACATGCTGGTTTCCTCACGATGTTTTCCTTCACCGATTTTTATTCAAGTGATAATTATAAAATACGCACATGAATCTGTAAAATCAGAGGTGCGCGCCTTCCTAGTGCTGTTGCGCATGCACACATCTTGCACTATTACCACATCATATTTATATTGTGCTATTAACCCATTACGTCAAGACTTACATTAACTCATTCAAGTGCAAAATAGCTGTTACTTTAAATAATTAAGTATTCGTACAGGGAAATGTACTCCTTTTTAACAATTCAATGTGTTTCAGACCTTTGCCCTGACTTATTGTTACGCCTTTACAGAACATTTTCATTTTCAGTTAGCTTTGAGAAAAGATGTTCCTATTATTATCACGTTTTACAGAAGTGTGGTAGCCCAGTGGTAACGACCGTAACTTAGGAGAGGTCGTGGGTTCGAAGTGGATACTTTAGTTTGTGTAAATTATTTTATCACCACTGCTCTGAAAACGGTGAAGGAAAACATGGCAACAGGTATGTTCTAGAACGAACAGTTCGAAGACATGTGATCTGGGCTCTCGTTTACGGCCCAGCAGTGAGAACATTATAGGCTGATTATGCTACTTTTGGTTTAATATTGGTAAAAGCAGTAACAGAGCTCGGCAGAGCTTGCACCACCAACCCACATTGGGCCAGCGACGTGGATTACGGCCCATTTCCTCTCAGAGAAAGAGTTGGCCTGTGTCCCAACTGTGAAAACATTATAGTCTGATAATGCGATTACACATTATCTAACTAACGATAGCTGAAGTGAAAAACCAAATGCTTTTTATAATCAGCACGGCTTTTCATCATCATCCACAGCCCAACTTCACCCACTGGCGGGCAAAGATCTCACTGTTCATGTGCCAATCCCAACGAAACCTTACGATCACCCTCAAGTATTTATAAGACCAGCATTCCCTTCCATCACTTATCCTGATTTGTATGAGGTTGACACAGCATCTCTTCATCTTTATCAGAAAACATCTGCCTTCTTCTCTTAATCAGCCATATCATCTCACACACTATGGAATCTGTCCATCGTTTCGTCGGTCTTCCCTTCACATTCCATATTCCCTCATAGGGAATAGGTCATAGGCCCTTTGTACACAGCACGGTGTCTTTACGGTACGGCGTAGATATAAACCGCGCCGTAGAATAAACATGTCTGTCAACAGGCTTCCATAGTGATCCATACAACACTGATGACCATTCCAACACACGGCTAATGAACCGTCGAATTTTTTTTTCACGGCAAGAAAAACGTGTCTATAACGTGCACTTGCTCTAGACAATGACAGTCAATTTACATACGACTTTCGTCGTCACTTTCAAATAGGCCTTTCATTCCCATTTCTTCTTCTCTTTCTAAATCGATCCTTTCGCGTACTTCCTAAATAATAACGTTAGAAGTCACGATCAGCAATATGCAAATATACATAAAATTAAACGACCTATGGCCTGAGCTGAACTAATTCTTTGTGATTTAGAATTAGTCTTCAGAAAAGATCGATTTCACAATATTAGATCATTTTATTGAAAGATTCAATCAAATCAAGCTTATAACATTCTCTTAAAGCTGTCTGTCATCTTGGATTCCCGAAAAGCCGTTAAGAGAAATAGCCAAACTCACCATAACTTTCAATATCAGCAACAGAAACAAACGTTTTCTTCTTCAATTCACTAATAGAAGACTCGAACTTATTCTTCTCCAACTTGGCCCCAACTTCATTGTCTTGGTACATTTTTGGAGAATTAAAATTAAACAAAGATCCCGAATTGCGTTTCGTCTTTCCCTTGAAGGTACCGGGAAGATACTGGCGAATGGTACTGTCTATAGTGGTTCGAGCGCCAAGTGGATCGTATGTCTTTGCATTTCAATGTGAGACCTCTGAACTTATTGAATTGTTAAATAAAGGTGAGCTGATAAGACCGTGACGCAGTAGTCCCGTTCTAAACACAAAATTAAAAATAAATCGCTTTGAGAGAACTTGTATAGGCCGCGGTTAGGGTTCCAGATGGCTCATGAGAAAACGGTACATGAAGAACTATTGGCCATGAGAATCGTTTTTTTCTTAAATATAAAACCAAGTCGTTTACCAACCAGTAGGTGACGGTTTTTTTTGGGCGGGAAATCATCAAGAAAGAAAGAAAGAAAAGGCGTGGTGATCCCATCAGCTCATGCTCTTTGAAGCTTGCGTGGAACATAACGCGCTGTCCAACTGGGCCTGTTGGTCGATTCTGTAAAAATCTGATGGGATTGACACTATTGACTGCTCTCTTTAAGCTCTCATCATCTGCGTTTTCGCAGTGAGATTTTACAGAATAGCACCACTCTGATCCTTACCGGACGCCTACGTGGCCGGGAATCGGTTATCCGACGCCCAGGGCGTCTGCGGCGACTAGGGTCGTGAGTGTGCAAAGATTACCTCTCCCTTACGCAATCCACCTCCTCCTTCGCGAACATTACTGCTTTGCCGAAGGAGGTGACGGTTTCTCATACACTCTCGCTCAGTGTACCATGGCCTGGACCAGGGTCGGACGCGAGAGATCGACGGCGGGGCAGACCTCCACCATATGCTCCACCGTGTCCTACGGGTAATCCCCACAGTCATGACACCCGGGCTTTTCCTCCCGCTATATCCGGAACAGGAATCCTCCGTGGCAACCGAAACCGATGAGAACCAGCGTCAGGCGGAGTTGAGAACGCCGTGGCGCCTCTCCAGTCACTCCTCAAACAGAGAACTTACCGCAATTGTGGCGTGCCCAGCACTGGGTTGCGACGGTCGCACACTCCATGTCCCCATGAGATCCCGCCGGAGCTCTGTCCGCAGTCTCGTGATTTCTCGCGGCACCGGAGTTACACCGGGATGTTTTGCCTCCAAATACCATAGCGGCAATCCGACAAGGAGACATGGGCCTACCATTATGGCTCCTTGTCGGATATAGTCTTATTCTGTTATAGTGTTACAGTGCCATTCTGTAAACATTTCACCGTAAAATCTTTGGTGAAGTAAGCAAAGAAGTCGAATGACAGGTAACTTTAAGCCCAGTTTACCTTACCCTACGCCTTAAAAAATTTACTTTACACGGTTAGAATTTTACAGAAGAGAAGCAGGCAGGCCATACGGAAGTGTCATTAAATCAACTTCTGTTTCGAAAATGATTCGCATGGCAAATTTAAATTCGTTTTATAAACAACAACTAATTGAGAAATAATTACATACCTACCAATGTGGGAAACTAATACCTGAATTTTGCGTTACCTACGATTTAAACGCTTTTTATTTTATAAGCAATTACATTTTTATGTAAAATTTTATAAAAATGATCTCAGTAAGTAGGTTGTAAATTATAATAATGGAGTAGGTACTTACTGCAGGTGGCAGTGCGATTTTTATTTCGGTGGTTCCGGGTCGTGTCAGAGACTAATTTACTTAAGATGAAAATGGAAAGATAGAACACCGGTGGTTTTTAGTTAGTACGGGTAAGATTCTAATAGACGCAGTGGGTCGGGGTAAAATTCACATATTCAAATAAATTCATATGCTAGCGTAGGTAATAATAATAGACTAATGCACTATCTTAGACACATACGCATACACACACATGCGCGCACACACACAAACACTAATCGACTCTACAATAATACCATCACATTTTTAGTGATTTGTTTTTTCTTTATAATATGTAATAAATATGATGATGATGATAAATATACTCAAACTCAAACTCAAAGCATTTATTTCAAATAAACCAATTACAGGCACTTTTGAATTGTCAAGGGGTCGGTCAGTCAGAAAGATGAAGCTAGTTGCCCATTCCAAAGCAGTAGGTACCTATGGAGAAGAACGGGCAAGAAACTCCATGGACACTCTTTTAAATCAAAATATGTTTACAAAAACTGTGTTACATCATTCATGTTGAAATTACACGTGAGAACGATGCAGAACTTAATAAAAGCGTCCATAATTACAAGTTTTAAAAAACAATTCAAAATTATTTTAATTTTAAAACAGCCGTGGCAGCTAAGAGGTGACCAGTCCCTACTGACGGCGCTCGTTCATGAACATGACACATGGATAAGCACCATTCAGCTCAACCATTTTGATGGGAGCTAAATGATCCAACATACGCATCACCATCAGTGAGACATTACAGGGAGCATGACATGCTCTCAGCCGCCAGGGCACATTCAGGTCAATGTAAGACGTACTCAGTAAATGGTAGCTTTATAGTAGGTACATAGTACTCACAAACTTGCTATGGAATTATACATTGCTAAGAGGTTGAAGTTATATAATGCAAAAAGTTTTTGTGAATCATCAGCAGCTCCAGGAGTAATCTCAGATGCTAATCAACTAGTTTAGGATATAAAAAAGAAGAGAAAGAATATTCAATATGTAAACAATTGGAGCAGCTCAATCCCAAGCCCTTTTGTCTTCAATAAAGTCTTTGACAGTATAAGCATTCTGGCACAACTTGCGTTTAACGAACGATTTGAATTTATTATGGCTTAGATCTTGAACGTGGCTTGGAAGTTTATTATAAAAGCGTATACATTGACATCTGAACGAGCCTCCTATTTTTTTGAGCCTTGTAGTGGGTACAACAAATTTGTGTTTGTTCCTAGTATTCTTATCATGGATATCACTATATTTTTTAAACAATTTTATATTTTTATGGGCATACAAAAGATTTTCAAAAATAAACTGTGAAGGTACAGTCATTACATTTATTTCTTTAAATTTTTCTCTCAGAGAGTGTCTCGGACTTAATTTATAAATTGCTCGAACAGCTCTTTTCTGCAAAACAAAGATAGTCTGAATATCGGCGGCATTTCCCCACAATAGAATACCGTACGACATTACACTATGAAAATAGCTAAAGTACACTAAGCGGGCTGTCTCTGTGTCAGTTAAAGTACGAATTTTTCTAACAGCGTATGCTGCGGAGCTTAGTTTTTTTGACAATTTATCTATATGTGGCCCCCACTGAAGCTTAGCATCCAAAGTTAAGCCCAAGAATACTGTGGTATCTTCAGGATTCAATTCTTCGCCCTTTATCAACACTTTGGTTTTCACCTGTCTAACGTGGGGTAGCGTAAACTTAATACATTTGGTTTTTTTTTCATTAAGAAGTAAGTTATTAACATTAAACCAATGAACTACCGTTGCGATCGCGCTATTTACATCGTCAGTAACCAGCTGCTGACGTTTAAGTTTAAACAAAAGTGAAGTGTCATCTGCAAATAACACTATATCATGACTATTTTTTATGAGGTAAGGCAAATCGTTAATATAAATATGAAACAAAAAAGGGCCAAGAATCGAGCCCTGTGGGACTCCCATTGTTACTATAGATCCGGGAGATCTTTTTCCATTAACGTCAACGCTCTGAATTCTATTACTCAAGTACGAAGTAAGAAGATTCAGAGCGGTGCTTCGGATCCCGTAATGGCGGAGTTTCCTGATTAATGTTTCATGAAGAACGCAATCGAAGGCCTTAGACAAATCACAAAAAATACCCAAGGCGTCGCATTTATCTTCCCATGCATTGTAAATATGTCCTAAAAGTTCAACACCGGCATCGGTAGTTGAACGACCCCTTGTAAACCCGAACTGTTTGGTATGTAATAAATTATGCTTGTTAAAAAATCTTTGTAATTGCTCTAGAATTAATTTCTCAAATATTTTACTGAAGGTAGGTAGTACTGAAATAGGTCTATAATTAGTGGGGTCTGATGTACTACCTGATTTAAACAAAGGTATTACTTTACTATGTTTCATTAGGTCAGGAAACTCCCCACAGTCGATACAATTATTAAAAATAAGAGCTAAATTAGGTGCTACAATGTCAATAACAGACTTAGCCACTTCTACAGAATTACCCCACAGATCTGCAGTCTTTTTTACATTTAAAGTGTGAAAGGTTTTAATTATGTCTCTACAGGTAATATGCTCAAAATGAAATTCCGTATCGCAAATATTAACATGTTCCTTAAGTAAAGACTCAGCAACAGAAGGTGATGAGTTTAAGGTTTTAGTAGTTGAAATGGGAATATCCGAAAAGAACTGTTCAAAAGCCGCGGCGACTTGTAAGTCTGATTTAATTATGTTGCCATTAATAGACAAGCTGTAGTCAGAATTTCGGTTACTAGATTTTCCCGTTTCACTATTAATAATGTCCCAAGTCGTTTTAATTAAATTACTACTGTTTTTAATCTTCGCACTAAGATAACGCGACTTGGCTACGCAACAAA
Source organism: Hyppa rectilinea (assembly GCA_951799385.1). Classification (NCBI taxonomy): domain Eukaryota; kingdom Metazoa; phylum Arthropoda; class Insecta; order Lepidoptera; family Noctuidae; genus Hyppa; species Hyppa rectilinea. Next base: position 15,427,641 of record OX637323.1, read on the forward strand.
CTTTTTTAAATAATTTTGAGTAATTTCTAACATATAAATTAAATTCAGCAGTATTTACAAAAGTCCTTTCATTGTATAACTCATAAAGGCGTTTTCTACTTCTATGAATACCAGTGGTAGCCCAGTCACTAAAAGATGCGCTACTATTCACCGAGATAGTCTTGGGAATAAAGGTGGAATTAAATTCTTTACAGTACATATTAAAAAAAGTCATCATATTGATGAGTACGCTCAGCATGACTAGACACCACCGGTAATTTACTATTGAATATATGATCTTAATACTCAATGTAGATATTGAAGACTTCCATAAAGATGTGAAATTCTGGATGAGAACAACTTATTTTTTTCGTTTTCGTTGGCTGTTGATTGCTACGCCACAGTATTTTACTTTCTTACTTACTTACTTCCTGCCTGCCATGCCTGAATAGTTTACAATAAAATTTTATAATTTTTGTTAATTTAAGCATATTTTATTTAACAATTTTTAAAATAAAATAAACCTATCGTATAAAATAAATAGATAGTTAAAATATTTTTGCTGCGGATTGCAAACCCAAACTCAAAGCATTTATTTCAAATAAACCAATTACAAGCACTTTTGAACTGTCAAGGGATCGGTCAGTCAGAAAGATGAAGCTAGTTGCCCATTGCAAAGCAGTAGGTACCTACCTGTGGAGAAGAACGGGCAAGGAACTCCATGGACACTCTTTTAAATCAGAATATGGTTACAAAATATGGGTAACATCATTCATGTTGAAATTATACATGTGAGAACGATGCAGAACGTAAAAAACGTCCGTAACAAAAGATTAAAAAAGAAATCAAAACAATTCAAAAATTCAATTAAATTTAAAAAGACCCGTGACAGCTAAGAGATGACCTGTCCCTACTGACAGCGCCGGTTCACGAACATGACGCATGGATTATTCAGCTCAATGATTTTGAAGGGAGCTACATGATCCATCACACGCGCCACCATCAGCGAGACATTAAAGTGAGCATGACATGCTCTCAGCCGCCAGGGCACATTCAAGTCAATGTAAGACGTACCCAGGAAATGGTAGCTTTATAGTAGGTACATAGTACTTACAAACATGCTTGCACGACTAATGCATATTTTTAGAAGTTACCATAAGGACCTACCGAATATTTAAGATGTTATATAACTCACTGTAAACATAAGTGTCTACTTAATATGAATACTAACTACTTATTTTGCGTCAAGTTAAATCCAATTTATCAGCAGCTATTGTGAAAATTCATGACTCGGAATTTAGATACCTAAACTACGTCTGAATTCGCAGACATGTACAGAGGCCAGCACATCAAGTTACCCCATTATGTCAAATTTCTTTGATAGTTTTCCAACTTTATTACAAAAGGATAAGGTTCATGTCCAATTGCGAATATTTGACAGTTTGGGATAGCTTGATACTTCTAGCTTCCAGACATGCTGATTTAATTAGATTTTATCTAAAGGTAGATTTGACTAGGAGATTTCTCGAAATGTACCAATTTAGGATGTGCCCTCAACACAGATAAGAGATCTTAATATGAACCTTGCGGTTAGAAAGTTCAAGATAAACCAGAAGTAGAATGCTTTAGTAAGTAAATGATACACTGTTTATCATTTTGAACAATAGAGGCTGAACGGAAATATACATACATGGGTCATGCATAGGTGATTGAAGATGCGGTTGTGATAAATAAGTAAAATGTAGTTTTTACCTCTTATAAGTTATCTCCTAAATGGAGAACGTATTAGATAATAGAATGACTCCTCCCGCTCTGGGTGGAGCGGAAGGGAGTGTCAGACTCTTACTGACTAAAACACATCCATGTTCCTTCCTTAGCCCTTTATGTTCCGGGGTAGGGGTAACCCTTTCGGACAATCCCGCTTAACGTAATAGATAGGCTGGTGTCAAAGATTGCCATTGCCATGGATTGGCTATATCTAACACGGAGACCCTATACCCGGTCACACATCACTAGATAAAATCCAATACGCAACACTTTGCTCGACTTGGAAGTCGAACCCTCAGGCTCACTTTATCGCAAAGATGCCATAGAAATTAGCCACACTATTCCGTTGAGAGGATGGGTACCAGCAAGCAGCGTCTTGTAGGCATTTTAATTGATACATAATATAGAAACCTACCTTCAAGCCAGTCCGCGTCGTCATCAAACACAAAGTCATTGGAAATAGTCGACGGCATATCCACTTTGAAGACCGCGCTGCGCACTAACCAATTCCACTATCAATAGATACTTATATTTGTACTCGCCATCTTAATGTTTTATGAGAACAAACAGTTTATAAGAATCTGACACAAGACCTCAGTAATTTGCATAAATGCCACGAGTGTAATTGGACAAATTAATGTATGCTTTGATATTATAAAGAGGTTTTTGTGAGTTTGTATGTAGAAGGTACCGTGAAGCGGGGTGAATAAGGAAGCGGGGGTGAGTCGGGATGAAACTTTAAAAGCAATTTAAGCATTAAATTATATTTTGTGGCCAAAGAGTAGTCGTAATGTGCTGACTGTATAATATTTAATTTGTTCTAGTTGGCAACAAAGAGGAGCTCGTGGCCAAGTACTACCAGCTGCACAGGTCGATCTATCAGGTCAAGCTACGCTTTCCGGGGTTAGCCGTGGATGGGTGACCGTATTTACATAACGAGACTCCTCCGTGCCTCGGAAAACACGTAAAGCCGTTGGTCACGGCTGTAATTTGCCGCAGTTTTGACAGTCGTAACGGGTAGTTAGAAGGCCGAAAATCTGACAGCCAGTCTTACCAGGAGGTATCGTATTGCCCCGTTACTGGGTTGCGGAGGTCTGATAGGCAGTAGCTCCATGTAAAATCCTGCTAGACGCGCTGCATCCGGTTAGACTGGAAGCCGACCCCAACATAGTTGGGAAAAGCCTAGGCAGAATTTGTTTACTTTATAATTATTAATGATCAACTGTTCTGGTTGGCAATAAACTATTATTATTTCAATGTTAAAATCCATTTACAAGTTTCGTCCCGATTCACCCCGTTTTACCGTAATTTCCGGAGTTACTCGGATACAGATTCTTTCAGTAAATAATCTTTACTAATGCCGTGCGCCTAGGACTTTGTGTTAAACCAAGACATTTCACGCGGACGAAGTCGCGGGCAGAGTATAGTCTATTTTTGTTTTTTTATAATGACTAATACGTGCATTGTTAGTAAGATATAATTATTTCGTAAGTTCCACAACGATTAAGCATTATAACAATTATTAACAAACCTACTGAAAAGAATAACAGTATTTATTAATTTATAATTAAAAACTGTGAATCATTGTGTAAAACTACTTTATAAAGACTCAATTTATTATTGTTTCTTTTAAATTAATGGGTTTTTATTGTAGTGTCTATATCATACTTGACCTTTTGGACCACTTTGTAACCCTCCAGGAAATTATAGATATAATTATTATTATTAGAAGAAGTGATTTTCCTCTATGAAGTTCTTTGCAACACAGAAGAGGAAAGGGAAAAATTGGAGGAAATGAGAGGAAGCCATATATGGTCCTCACATAGGTCCTAGAAGTACTCCTCAAGAATATCTAACTGTCCATGTCATGCTCCCTGTAATGTCTCAATGATGGTGGCGCGTATGTTGGATGATTTAGCTCCCATCAAAATGGTTGAGCTGAATGGTGCTAATCCATGCGTCATGTTCGTGAACGGGCGCACCACATGCGAGACATTAAAGCATGCTGTTGAGAAATATCTCTCAGGCATGTTGATTTCTTCACGATCTGTAAACTGTATAGTAATTTATAATACTAAATATTTCGACGTCGAAGTAATAAGAACTTTTAACTGCAGATATTAACAATGTCAGATGGGAGTTTCTTCATTGCAGATATTAACAATGTCAGATGGGAGTTTCTTCATTGCAGATATTAACAATGTCAGATGGGAGTTTCTTCATTGCAGATATTAACAATGTCAGATGGGAGTTTCTTCATTGGCGACTAGCTGCTCCCGCACGGTTTTACCCGCTGTTTGGCTCCTATTGGACGTAGCGTGTATATATAATACACCTTCCTCGATAAATGGACTGTCCAACACAAAAATATTTTTTCAATTCGGACCAGTAGGTTCAGAGATTAGCGCGTTCAAACAAACACACTCTTCAGCTTTATAATATTAGTGTAGATTTGTATTCTACATATACATATATAACAAAATCGATTCCGGTAGGTAGGAACATAATGTATTTTATTGTCCGGAAAAAACACTGATTCTATTTTTTACCAAGCTAAAGATAAGATTATTACAAAATGTAAAAATTTAAATGAAAAATTGCTTTTATTCCTAAGCCCCTTATTATGTAAAGCCGCGTATTCAAAAAACATAGTTCAATAGATGGCGTGGGTAAAAAATACGTCTTTGTTTTACTGGCTACTGATAACAATAATAAGATCCGTAACTAAGAAAGCTTATTTGATGTCAAAAACTTGAGACAGTGACGTATTTTTTACCAACGCCTCTTTTGAACTAATATTTTCTCACTTATGAGAAAATCCCTCATTCGACTAGTAGGTACATTTTGTGAGTTTGTTTTGTTCATTATATTTTCATCATAATCGTGCTAGGCCATATTCATCATAAGTTACATTAAAATGTTCACGGAACTAATTCCATGAAAAAAATATGAATGAAAAACTTTTATGTGGCACATTTTCAATGTTTTGGAAGTGATAAATATCGAACATCCATTATTTATCACAAGATATTATGGACATCGTCGTCGATATCGATATTTATGTAATATGAGTGAGAGCGACACTGTCAAATCTTTTGTGACATTCACATTGACAATTCCTTGAAAGATGGCGAGTTCAGTTGGTAATAAAATCAATGAGGTCACTTTTAAAAACCTATTTCTTTTTTTTTTCCTTATTATTAAGAAAAGATTTCTTAATAAATGATTACAATCTAGCCTAAAAGACTAATAAGCAATTTAACTCTAACTTATTATTATACGGTAAAGGTTTTGTTAAAACTAAGAATAGCGTCCTTTAGCACTTTTATATAAGTCCATAGCACTTTCTTAGAGTCTGGTATTGATAAAAACACTTTGTTCATATGTTATATGCATAGCACAGCAATGATCACTATTATACACTAACTTTAAACACTACACTAACTCAAAAGGTTTAGTTCTCTTTAGTCTACGCACTAGGTCCGTGTTGTCTAACAGCTGAATTGCCTCAACATTCACATGTCGGTGAAGTCTGTGTTCGTGGGCTTCAGCAAATTTTTGAATGATGGTGGTGACGAGTTCTATTTTAAGGTCACGGTGGAGGTCGTCATTTCTGATGTACCAAGGTGCTTTTACAGCATCTCTGAGTACTTTATTCTGGAATTGTTGTATTATTTTGAGGTTGCTCTGTTTAGTACAGCCCCAGAGTTGGATACCATACGTCCAGATTGGCATCAGAATATGCTTATAGAGTATAATCTTATTATGTATTGATAAACAGGATTTCCTTCCGAGTAACCAATACATACTTTTATAGCGTATGTCGAGTTCCTGTCTTTTCTTTTTGACATGAGTTTTCCATCGCAACTTAGCGTCGAGGGTTATGCCAAGATACTTGGCTGTATTAGAATAAGGCACTTGCGTACCGTTTATGTAGATTGGGTGGTAGTCGCACTGTTTGTTTGTGAAGTCAACGTGAATTGATTTTGACTCATTCAGTTTGATCTTCCATTTTTGTGTCCAGTCATAAACTTTGTTCACAGCAAGTTGAACTTTTTCTACTGCTTCTTTGTGATTCGATCCAGTAGCCATAATAGCAGTATCATCAGCAAAGGTCGCAATGGTGTTGTTATCTAGCTCTGGGATGTCACATGTGTACAACAAGTATAAGATTGGGCCTAGCACACTTCCTTGAGGTACCCCAGCTTTTATCGCTTTTAGCTCGGAATATGCATCTTCTTGTCTTATTCTAAACATTCTATTAGTTAAATACGACTCCAGAATATCTGCAAATTCTGGAGGCAACATACATCTAAGTTTGAATATTAGGCCATCATGCCAAACTTTGTCAAAAGCTTGCGCGACATCTAAGAATACGGTGGCGCAGACTTCCTTGTTTTCGAGCGTTTTTTCAATGACGTTTGTTATTCTGTGTACCTGGTCTACTGTAGAGTGTTTTTCTCTGAAACCAAATTGATGATTTGGGATAAGATCTTTTTCTTCTATTATTGGTTTTAATCGTTTTAGCAATAGTTTTTCAAATAGTTTTGATAACACTGGCAACAAGGAAATAGGTCTATATGATGACGCTTCATGGGGCGGTTTCCCAGGCTTCGCAATCATAATTACTTCAGCTACCTTCCACAGCTCAGGTACATATTTCAGAGTAAACGCAGCATTGATAATTTTGGTCAGCTTTACTATGGCTTTGCGCGGGAGGTGTTTAAGAATTTCACCTGTTATGAGGTCATAGCCCGGCGATTTTTTTGAACTAATATTATTTTGAATTTCTCTCATAACTTCTTTAGGAGTCACAAGCTTAATTTCTTGATTTTGCACTAACTTTTCACACTCAGGTATATCTGTACAGTTATCATTGGGTTGAAAAGTATTTTGTAAGTGTTGAGCAAACCTTAACGCTTTTTGGTCATTACTTATAGCCCATTTTCCGTCAGTATTTCTAATAGGCGGTATTTGTTTAGTTGGCCTTTTTAGGTTCCTTGTCACTTTCCAAAGAGAGTAATCCGTTGATTTGTCATTGGTTAACTGCAGAAGGTTGGTGTTTAGGGATTCATCCTCGAATTGTATTATTTTTCTCTTTAATCGCTTAGTCAGATTATTTAATAATGTTTTTTCCCGTGGACACCTTGTTTGCTGCCACTGCTTTCTTTGTTTTCTTTTCTCAGATAGTAAATCCACAATTTCCTTAGGATAGATATAACCCTTATATTTGCGTTTTATTTGTGGTGTATTGTTCCACGCACATTGTTGGATATCAATAACATATTTGTTTACTTCTGAGTCAAGCTGATCTTGCGTTTTTATCGGAGTTCTTAGGTCGATAATATTATCTAGATCAAGTTTAAAACTTTCCCAGTCTGTTGACTTATTAACCAGGGATATCTGGCTTTCTTTTAGTAAAATTTTTTGACTAAGTCTTAGTACTATCGAGGAGTGGTCAGAGTTCATATGAAAACCTTCCTCTACAGCAACGTAATTAACGGATATGTTTTTGCATATAAAAAAGTCTATAAGATCTGGTATTTTCTGGAGGTCAGAAGGCCAGTATGTTGGTTTCCCTGTGCTCATAACTTCACAATGGGTTTCTTTAACTGCACTTAAAAGCTGCCTTCCTTTTGTTGTTGTAAGTCTCGATCCCCATTGCGTGTGCTTGGCATTAAAATCACCGCCTAGGATGAATCTTTGACCTAACATTTCAAAGAAATGTAAATACCGCTCTTTTCTTATCATGTGCCTTGGAGGACAGTATACAGCAGCTATAGACACATGACAAAATTTGGTTTTCACAGATATTACCACAGCTTGGATATCTGGCTCTTCATACTTGCACTGCTCGTAATGACTAATATTTTCTTTGATTATGATAGCGCTACCTCCTCTAGCGGAGTTGTCAGGGTGGAGCGAGTTATACACCATATATCCTCTAAATTTGACAAAAGATTGTTTAGTGAAGTGCGTTTCGGATATCAAACACACGTCTATATTTTCTGTATCTAGGACCGCCTGTAACTCATTCTGATGTTTGAGGAGCCCATTGGAGTTCCACGCCATTATTTTAAGAGTGTTATTCATTTTTGATTATTTGAAACAGCTGTTTTGGTGCTGGATTCTAGCTTTTCTAATCTCTTATCAAATGTAGTGATGCACTTTAGTATCTGGTTGATTTTATCCTCCAGGTTCGAAGATCCTCGCTTTGCTGCTTGCGCATAAGAACAAATATTAGTTCCTTGTGTGGGTTTTGGAGTTGCTTGTATCTTTGCTTTCTGTGCTTGTTTCTCATGTGTAATCGTAGGAAACTGTTGCGACGTTGTCACATCAGGTTTCTTCTTAATGTTTTTGTTTTTTATGAGTTGCATCTCTTTAGCTACTTCACACCCTCTGTAGTTTGCAGGGTGGGGTAGACCACAGTGGACGCATTTTGGCTTATCTTGCGGGGATTTGGTACAGTCGGCTGTGAGGTGCTTCCCAGTACATTTCACACACCTTGGCTCCCTTTTACAGTATTTATGGGTATGCCCATATGCCTGGCACCTCTTACATTGAGGAATAAGTTTTGGATTTTTTAGTGGGTGTATTTCAATTTTGCACCCTAATATGTATTTAATGCCATAGATTTTGTTGACATCTTCGTCGTTATGGAAAGATAAAACGAACATATTGAGTGGTTCTTTACTCTTCCAGCTCAATTTGTTGTCAACCTTTTCTATTTTTAGCCCTTGCGTTGTAAGATCATCTTTAATGCGATCTGGCTGACAAGAAGAATGTAATTTTTTCACCACAACTCTTATTGGTCTAGCCTGTTTATTCTCATATGAGTGCCAGTGGTAGCTTTTTTCTGACAAGATCTTGGCAATTGCTCTATAAGAGTTTTCTGTTTTTGCGTTGACTTTCACGCAATCCCCATTCATCATTTTGGCGGTGAATGATTCAGCTGGTTGAGTTTCAATAAGCAAGTCGTAGAACGTTTGATAGTTCTTGACTCCCTCTATAATGATTGGCGGCGGTGGAGGCACTTTTTTGACTGGCGGCTCTTTCGCATGTTTTTGTTGCTGGGCGCTTGTTCCAGGTTGTTGTTGAGGAGAAAGAGAGATGTTAAGCTTCCTTTTTTTCCTGCTTTTGGCCCTAATCCACTCAGTTTCTTTGGCGAGTTCATCCTCGTCAGTACAATACTCAACGTTATTATTTTCGGATTGAGCAAATTTAATGTTGCTCTTAGCCAAGTTCTTGGACTCACAACGTTCTTGACCCTTGGAGCATTGATTTTCTTGATCGCAGTTTTCAAGTTGTTGCTGGAGGCTTTGTACCTGAACCTTTAGGTCATTAACAAGGACTTCCAGCTTTTCTCTCGCTGATTTTTCTCGGAGATAATAGTCATATAACTGCCTCTCCGTATCAGTTTTAATTTTAACCGTTGTTGCACACATTGTAAGGTAAGTTAAAACTTCATCTATAATATAATTACTTAATTGCACTTGTTTACACTATAATTAGTAACAAGGTCATCGCGGAGGCCTTGACAAACCGATTCGCTCTTCCGTGATGACGGCGTTTTCGCTACGCCAGCAAATTACTCTAATGTAGAGCACGCGCTCGCGAATTGCACACGTCCGTTCTCGATGGAAGCCAAACACGAAAAACCTATTAAGAATTAACAGTGTCCGCTTGAATTTATTATTTTTAAAAAGCATATTAAAATATAATTAAAAATTAACGTACACGTCAAATGTTTGTTGGTTATAGGGTGGTCTAGAACAATCTCCTTTGGTAATAAAATAAAAAAAATGTGTATTTATTTCTATCACCCATTTATAAATATATAAAACTATCGATATCACTCATCGACTGCAGTAATGCACAGGACTACGTGTGGGCGTGGCCTGCCCATAAGGCCCGTGAGTGGGAAAGAGAGCGAAACACTCGAATGATTTATGACCGAGTCTGCAGCGAGATTTTAACTATACCATAGCGTCCATCAGTTCCTGTAACGTGCAGACGATAGGACACGCAGTAGGTACACGATTTTGAGTATACCATCGTTTGTGGAACAGTACCACATAATTACACTGGAAGGCGTAATTGTTTTTGGCGGGTAAGCGGGATTGTCTAAAAGGGTTACCGCTACCCCGGAACATAAAGGGCTTCTTCTTCTTCGTGTGGTTAGTGACTAACCTGGTGGCAGAGTTTTAATGCTGTCCATGGGCCTCTGACTTAGCATCACATGCTGTTGAGAAATATATCTCGGGCATGCCGGTTTCCTCACGATGTTTTTCTTCACCGATTTTAAGCAAGTGATAATTATACAATACGCACATGAATCCGAAAAATCAGAGGTGCGTGCCTTGGGTTCGAACTCGAGACCTATGACTTGGCGGTCCGGCGGTCACACCACTAGGCTATCACTGCTACACATAGGTACACATAAAGGGCTGAGAAAGTAACATGAATGGGTCAGTTCATGGTTTAGTCAGTAAGAGTCTGACACTCCCTTTCGCTCCACCCAGAGCGAGGCATTTGAAGATTTCCCACCCTCAAAAAAAAAAGGCGGAGTTGTTTATGAATTCCCACCTGAGTATGTTTTCATTGCTTCAGTCAACCTGGGTCCGAAGTCTGTTTAACTGTTTGCAACTCGTGTCCAGGTGGAAGATCTTCAGCATGTGGAACGAATGGTGTGGGTAACGAAGCACTTTTTTGCCGTAGTTTCGTCTTTTGATGGTCCGCCAGTGAGTGTCACGGCACACTCTAAAAAACTGTTTTGGCTTTTGTAGCACAAGGATGTGGTCGAGCATATGGTGTGTATGTCTATTAGAGAGCATGCTGCATATGCCATATATCATATTGCCTCAGTAGCTAAAGAATCATACCAGAGGTTGGGCTTTGTTCTTCGTAACTGCCGCGATTTTCGTTCCACACATGCCATCAAAATAATTTTTAATGCCCTTGTACGTAGCAAACTAGAATCAAGCTGCTGTGTGTGGAATCCACACGAACGTGCCTACGCGCTTTTATTGGAAAAGGTGCAAAAAGCGTTCCTTAGGTTTTTATATAACCATAAATTCCAGTATTATACGTTCCTATATCCTACCAAATTTCTATTGGGCTGCCTCGGATATAACTCTCTAGAGGTAAGGCGAGCACGCGGTCAGCTCACCATAGCCTGCAAAACGCTCCGTAGCTCTATTGACGCCCCTGATCTTCATGCTGTGCTGGCTCGCTTCTTTGTCCCAGACAATTACTGCCGCGGCAGGAAGCACAGGTTGTTTGCTGTACCCCCATGTCGTACTGTTGCGCGAGCTAAGTCTCCAGTACCACGCACTCTGACCGCACTTATTGATCTCTTAGATTCTAATCCAACAATTGATCTGTTTGCGGATGAATGGATGAAGATTTTACTGGCATGTCGGAAGTTCTGTGAGAGGGATTCATGAAAGCATTGCAAATTTAATTTTATTTTAATGTTTTATTGAATTTTTATATTTACTTTTCTTTTGTACCTTTAATTATTGTAATTGGTTTACCGTTGTAATTAAAGTTAAATAAATAAATAAATATGATAATAGCTGAACTTGTCAGAATATCTTAAAAAAATGAAACAGAATCGAACCCAAAGCACGCACCTTTGATTTTAGGGATGCATGTGCGTATTTTATAATTATCACTTGCTAAAAAATCGGTGAAGGAAAACATCGTGAGGAAACCAGTATGTGTGAGAGATATTTGTCAACAGCATATGAAGCTAAGTCAGAGGCCCATGGGCAGCATAAAAACTCTGACACCAGGTTAGTCACTAACCACACGAAAAAGAAAGAAAGATCATCTGCCTAGCCTTTTCCCAACTGAATACCAGTTTTTTACATGGAACGACTGCCTATCTGACCGGATGCAGCTGAATACCAGTTTCTTACATGGAGCGACTGCCTATCTGACCTGCACAACCCAATAACGGTACAAAAGCTACTCATAAGCCCAGTTATAACCAATAACACAGGCAAAGGGGCGACATGTAACTACTAACTACATATTCAAACACAATTGACTCTTGAACTCGCACACTTTGTTTCCTCGGGCACACTGGATTGAAAATAAAGCCATTAAATCGCCTCTATTACCAAATCGTACACAAATTGTGTTACATGTGATTGTTTAATCCAGAACCTAAAGGAAATGTTGTTACTAAACATGGAAAGGTTGTAAACACGTATTGTGCGCTTCACTATTTTCTATCGTGGCAATATTATCGTGGAGGACCACGTCATCGCATCACGATAAGATAAATCGTAGGTGAAGTGAGTTTCAAGTGAGCCAACATTAGGTGGAACGACGGCTAACTTCACGCTCATTTAACCTTAGTTTTGACGGTGAGATTTTTACAGAATCGGCCGACGGTAAGTAAATAGAAATAGATACATGAAGATGCTTTTAAATGTCCGTCCACGATATCGTTATAATGTGTCCATATTTCAATCTGCCTAGCCTTTTCCCAACTATATTGGGGTCGGCTTCCAGTCTACCCGTATGCAGTTAAATACCAGTATTTTACATGGAGCGACTGCCTATCTGACCTCCACAACCCAGCCGCTAACTGGGTAATACGATACCCCTTGCTAAGACTGGCTGTCAGACTTTCGGACTTCTGACTACCCGTAACGACTGCTAAACATCCACGAATGACAGCCGGGACCAACGGCTAAAAGTGCTTTCCGTGCCACGGAGGAATCTCGATATCCAAAGATGGTCCCCATCCACAGACCAACCCCGGGGAGCGTAGCTTAACCTGATGGATAAATCCATGCGGCTGTTATTACTTATTTAGCCATGAGCTCCTTATAATGTGTACATATTTATTTACCATAAATTCTATGGTCGCGTGTTGTGGAAGTTCGTAATATCGTCACGTTAGAAATAATAAAACCGCACAATACATATTTTTTTAATTAATTGTATTACAATTACAAGTAAGTGTAACAATTGTGTAGTTTTGCTTACAATGCTATATTAGCTCGTACCTCACCTATTACACCAATGCCTAAAATAATAAGAATAATTAAAATTACACGAGTAATTTGATGAACTTTATGTCATAGTCCATAGTTTGTTGTCCCAACAATAGGCACGTTACTGGCTGATTATAATACAGCTGATGAGTCATGGCCGGTCCGAACTTGGCACAGACGGCAGCGCAATACAATTTTTAAGAACAGAATAACATGAGGAGAGTGTTAGTGAGAAAACATGCGCAATAGTTCTTAGAGCCTATGCTCAGACCAGTCATGATTTATCATATTGTATACGCCAATTGCGAACTACGCGTCACACAGACATCACGCTAAATCCTGCATCGCGCCAGTAGAGTTTACCGCGTGACTCAGATATCAACTGTCGGGCAGTAGCCCACCGGCCACCAGACATCCCCCTGACCCTTGCTCGAGCCAGCCCGCGTTGCCGCTGAGCCTGTATTATTATTTAGTTATATATATCTTCATCTTGACATCTATCATTACAGGTAACAAAACCCAATGCGATAAATGTGCTTATCCTAACTTATATCTACTAACATCTGTGTAATGAATACACCCGATCCAGCTTGTCCCTTGCTGTCCTCCCCTAGTGACGCCCTAAGCCGAGGTTCTTACCCCACAAGCGGTGCCCTTAGCGTGTAGACGCTTAGTTTGTAAGTTTTTAATAAGCCCTAGCTGGACGCTACAATTCTTTTGTGGCATCCAGGCAAGTCCAGTTAAGCAGACCACCCTATGGTTGAAGTGCAAGATGCCATTTTCAAAAAAAAAAAAGGCCACCAGACACTACACTCGTCTGGTCGTGGAATCCTCCCTTTTCTATGGAGGACGAGTGAAGTTTACACGCTATTCCTCATACCTCTATATATGTACCTGTTCCAATGACAGCACAGCTGTACAAGCAGTTTATCGTTCTACCTTCCAACGTAACTCCGTTAAATACGCCTAGTGACCGTTCATCCTGACGGACATCCTTATTTTCCTAATCTAACTAGCCGGTATTGTCCCACTGCAGGGCAAAGTCCTCCCTCTCCATTTTTCTTCTCTTTTTTTTCTAGATAAGAAAAATTCAATAATGAGGACTGGCATGGCCACCATCAGGGGTTTTAATGCATGTCTGACAGATATTTCTCAACAGCATGTGAAGCTAAGTCAGAGGCCCATGGGCAGCTTAAAAACTCTGACACCAGGTTTGTCACTAACCACACAAGAAGAAGAAAAAAAAAGAAAGGGCCTTTTAATTTTGATACCACAAAAAAATTGTCGCTAATTAGTCGCCAAATATCTGAATTAGTCGGTCACTGGTGCAAAAGATATAAGGGTTTATTGGTGGCCGATCTAGGAAGAGTCTACCTCAGATTGGCCCATTTGAATCTCTAAAGCTAGGGCACCTAGCGAATATCTGTATTCTCCCAAATGTATTCGCTGATTGATTGTCGCAATTTTTCGCCAAGCTGGTAGATTGATGGTGACCATGCTAGCGTCAGTCACACAAAAAGAAGGTAACAGTCCATATTTTGGCCGTTTTATTTCTGATGGATTTATTGCAATACTAGGGACGTAATCAAATCATAATTATTGGATTTTTATCACCAATAAAATTTGCATTTACTGCTAAATCCTTTATTGCGTTTTCCTGAAGTGAAGTGATTAAGATAAGCTTAAGGTTTTTGCAAATACTTATTCATTATGAAAGATTGAAAGAAGAAAATGTTTCATATTTTAATCATACTTTATGGTAAGTCTTCACTTCTATTATTTATTCATATAATTGGGTGTTCCCGTTTACTGTCTGGACTGGGTACAAGTCCGGTTGAAGACAATAGACATGCCCCCAATTACATCAGGTAAAATGTGTATCTGCAAGTACCTATAAGTACAAGTATTTGTTCCGGGTCTTGGTGTTTTTCTATCTATAATATGTATGTTTTTACAAAAAAAAATGTATGTAAGTAGTTTATCATCCATCTCGTTACTATAACACAAGCATTAGGTTGCTTAGCGTGGGACTATATGGCGTTGTGTGAAATGTCCAAGGATGTCTACTGCGGGTACACCATGGGTATGTCATGTTATTAATATCCTTCATGGACATAACTTATAGTGACTTATTTCTACCACCTTCATTGCCTTACCTTTTGAACGCCACAGCAAAGACGCATGCGCGTACCGTCCACGCCAAACTAGGTACACATTTATTTCTTCTTGTTATCATGAATTTCCCAATATTCATGTTGTCTTTTAATTTGTTACATGTCATTAAATACGTACGAGAGCTTCAATAATATATCAACACTCGCCAAAGTTATGATTTAATTTTATTGTTGATTTCGTGTTGATAGTGTACCCGCATTGTCCGATATTTGTGTCGTTTACGTACTTACAGGGCATGCGCTTGCTTGTCACGTATATGTGACAATGGCGTTCAAAAGATTAATACTTAATTTAGCTAAAAGATTTCTACTTTTTAACTACTAGCTCATACCATAAGACTGACATTCGTCTGTAGAAATTAGTACCTAATTTAGATAATCACATTTGTTGTTACTTCACAGGTCTATCACTAACAGACGCTTACAGTATCAGAATCTCAGGCAAAGTAGAGTTGGGGAAGGAACTCTCGAAGATTTTTAAACAGGCATACTCTGAACTCGGCGGGATATTACCGACTGTCACGAGCAAACCGAATAAATACAGTGGGCCTGAAAGATCAGATGATGATAATAAAACACCAGCGGTATATAAAAATAATGCTGTAAATAATGGCGAAGAAGAGACTACGCAAGACTTGACAGTTTTGGATAGAATGGTGCAAAATGAGCAAGAGAATGTTCATCTGTATGGGAACCATAAGTTAAAAAAAACGAAGGATGGCGGACCGTTAAATAATGTTCATTTAAGATCAATTTAGAGAAATAAAGACGTCAGTTGAACTGTTTTGTTACTGTAGAAGCCAGTATCCTTTTGAACGCCAAAGCATAAAGGCACGCGCGTGCCCTCCACGCCAAGCTACAAATTTATTTCTTCTTGTTATCATGAATTTCCCAATATCCATGGTGCCTTTTAATTTGTTTCATGTCATTAAATACGTACGAGTGCTTCAATTTTTAAGATATCTATACAAACACACACACCATGATGATAACATATAAACACTCACTAAAGTAATGATTTAATTGTTTATATCGTGTTATAGTCCCATTGTCCCATATTTGTGGCGTTGGCGCACAGGGTATGCGCTTGTCACGGATATGTGACAATGGCGTTCAAAAGGTTAAACACTATCCAGTAGGCATTGTCCATGACAGATCGATAGATAGTGTGTCGTATGTCATTACTTTCCAGAATTCAATCCTTATTAGCGACACTATCGAATGTGTGTAATAGTACCTAGTGTTTTTTTTTTCAAAATCAACGGTTTGGATTCCTGGCTAGAAAGATTTTTCAAAAATTCAATGATGCAGTTTTAGTTTTCATCAAAATCGAGCCCGTGACTCCTTTGGGTTATATTCGCTATTCTTCATAGTTTTGGATTTGGCCATCCACGTTCGCTTGAAAATATCACTGAGTGGAAAATATTTACGGGCCCTGAAAGGAAACCATTTTAAATCCTTAAGAAAAATCATTTTACTAAGCGCCCCTTTTTCAATCATTAGATAACTTTTACCTGAAGAATAAATGTGACATTTTGACACTTTGTCCATACAAAAATTGACAAAATGACAAATTTATTCGTCGGATAAAAGTTAACTGGCCATAGAAAAATCCTTTCAAAAGAAATAAAATAGCATTTACAGATTTCTCGACAAGCTTTATACCTACCGAGAATCGAACCAAAAATTCGAAAAATGAACACTCGCTATTTTATTCTCTTAATCGACAAAATTATTGTTCAGGATTAATAATGTCTCTAATAAACATTACATATTTTGGTCTTAGAAATAAAAAAGATCAGGAAATCTAAAATTAATTTTATTTAATGACCAATTCTATATGAAAGACACAAAATATATTCAGTCGAATTTAAAAATTGCAGTTCCGCACCGCGAACCAAGTTAAACGTTCTATTTTAAAATTTTCGTCAGAACGCCCATCTAAGAAGGAAATGTGCATAGAATAATAATATTATTAGGTACCAATTAAAAGATTTTCTTATCTATGGTACTTAGAAACAAATTAGCAAGCTTGTACAATCACGGACTTTAACAGTTGAGCCACTTACCACTATTCGTATTTTAGCCGTGTAACGCAAATCGGGTTTAGTCGGTTCTACTCGTACATCCAGAAATGGCAAGTCATAATATTATATTGAATTTTGTTTGCGGGTGTAGCAACCGTAACCTAGCGACAATTGTTTTAGCGTAAACATGGTAACGTTAGCATACGATGGAATATTATGATTGTTCTTTGACATTGACAGTCACGGATAGGTATTCAGAAATAACGACTACCTAATAAGCTCTAATTCAAAAGAGGTTAGTATCAAAATAGATTGGGTAGACGTATTCAATCTACTTTATAATCCCTACAACTACACACATCAAAAGTGTCTAGGGATCAACATATATTTTTGCAATAACTTTTCTCTTGATTGATATTAATTTAAATTTTCTTTAAGGATTCATCAAATAAAGTGTTTTCGTTTGTCACAGTAACGATAAACCAAGTCACCTTTGCATTAATAAAGAAATTTGCCATTTTCCTAATAAAGGGATTTTTGACATTTGAACCACTAACATTAAAGTTCGAAAAAAAGACTGAAATAACAGTTTTCTTTAAAATTTTATTGGGTAACTTAAACAATTAATAATCCGTGTTTCTACCGCGAACACTAACAACACAAGAACATCGGTTTGGCATACTCAAAATGAGTTCATCCAAATCACGCTGTGGAATGGCCGCCCATGTTCGTTGCAACAACAAAAAAAGGTCTTCTTGCAACTGGATACCCTCCATATTCGGCAGAGCTCTTCTCTGTAGCATATCCCATGCATGCTCAATCGGGTTCAAGTCTGGCGACACGGAGACAAGACCGATACATTCAAATCTTAACTCGAAGAGCTCCAACAATAACCGCCATGATGTTAGCCGTGAGGCTTCATCACTCTTCAGGGAACTTAATTAGCGACCAAACAGTCAGAAACCGCTTGCATGAAGTGAACCTTCATTCCCGAAGACCGCTACGGGTACCACCTATAGCAATGCACAATCGTAGGATTCGATATCAATGGGCTCTTGAACACAGAAATTGGGCAGAAGAACAATGGCGTTTCGTGTGCTTTTCTGATGAGTCTCGTTTTGGTATGAGACCGGATACAAGACGTATACGACACTGGAGAACCCCTGGACGCCAACAGCGATTAAAATCCTGCCAGGAAGTCCATCCTTATAGTGGTGGAACCATCATGGTATGGGCGGGTATTTGGATCGGCGGAAGAACTGAGTTGATTTGGATCAGAGGCAACCTCAACGCTCAAATTTATGCTGAGACGATTGTATCTGACGTCATCGTTCCTCTACAAGTGCAAATCGGTCCCTTATTTCAGTTAATGCATGATAATGCACGACCGCACACCGCAAGAGTTGTAAGACAGACTCTCGCCGCAGCTAACATCAATGTCCTGCCCTGGCCTGCTCAGTCGCCAGACTTGAACCCGATTGAGCATGCATGGGATATGCTACAGAGAAGAGCTCTGCCGAATATGGAGGGTATCCAGTTGCAAGAAGACCTTTTTTTGTTGTTGCAACGAACATGGGCGGCCATTCCACAGCGTGATTTGGATGAACTCATTTTGAGTATGCCAAACCGATGTTCTTGTGTTGTTAGTGTTCGCGGTAGAAACACGGATTATTAATTGTTTAAGTTACCCAATAAAATTTTAAAGAAAACTGTTATTTCAGTCTTTTTTTCGAACTTTAATGTTAGTGGTTCAAATGTCAAAAATCCCTTTATTAGGAAAATGGCAAATTTCTTTATTAATGCAAAGGTGACTTGGTTTATCGTTACTGTGACAAACGAAAACACTTTATTTGATGAATCCTTAAAGAAAATTTAAATTAATATCAATCAAGAGAAAAGTTATTGCAAAAATATATGTTGATCCCTAGACACTTTTGATGTGTGTATAAACCTTTGTGGTTATGACTATTATTAGTAATTTGTCATCTTATTTGCGAACATGCGGTTTCAGTTTGTGTTTAATCGTATAAACTAGTGAATCTATAAAACTGCAAAAGGACCATACAAAAAGTTGTCCCATACCACCAACAGATTTCAAACTTATTTCAAATAATTCATCTTGGCATCATGATCATTTTTTATTATGATGACATCGCCGTAAGTCATGGGGGTATCGCGCAAAAAAATAATTTTTGTACACACTTTTTGGTACAGTTAATTGTAAAAAATACAATACAATATCTTCTTCGGAGTTATTCAAACCTAAAGTGTTTAGTTAAACAATTGTCTATGGCAAAATGTCTAAAACAAGGTTATTTAAAAAAAAAAAACCCTTGTTTTAAAGTAAAAACTTTTTTTTTTATTACCGCATATATTTACGGACTAAAAATTGTTATTTGTGTTTTTATGAGACTTCATAATAATATTGAAACAAGTGCCAGGTCTGTTGGTGGGTTGGGACAGCGCCCATACAATCTTTTGCATGGTCCTTTAAAAGTTTGTAAGTGGCTCATCAATTAAAGTCCGCGACTGTAAATCGCGTCTTTGGATGTTGGAGTTATAAAAATAAGATAACGAGTCTTTAATTATTAAAAGTGAGGTGGTGGTGTTTGCTAGTCGAGGTACCTACATCATGTTGATTACCTAGACTGCCTTTCTGTAATATTAAATTTCATGGATATCTTGTACAACAGACTAGCGTAAGACTAAACTAAACTAGCATTTCGTCCGTGTAGGTTTTTTTGTAAAGCCTGACACTCAGGGATATTGTAGCTTCCCATTAGTGCAGTGGTTCCGAGCCTGGGGCTAATTAATCAGCTTTTTGGTGGGGTTAACGAAGAACCTAATAATAAAGACCGAATCTTCTATAATATAAAAATGAATCGCAAAATGTGTTGGTAAGCGCATAACTCAACAACGCCTGGACCAATTTGGCCAATTCTTTTTTTGTTGTGTTTGTTATTGTCAGGAGAAGGTTCTTACATACAAAAATAGTAGGTAGGTAGGGTAGGTAGGGTAGATACTACAGGCAGTTAACAAGTTCATATTATTATCATTAAACTCGTGTTGCCTGTTATTCTCAGCGCTGCCTAACCTATGGTAATAAGTTCTGTTAGGCCGTGCCTTCGCGAGAGTGTTTAAAAAAAAGGTCAATTGTTTTTCCTAAATTATTTAAATAAAGAAATTAGATAGTAGGACATGTGTACCTTTTAGATGATGAATAGAGACTAATGTCAACTAATGTATCGGAAATTGGCGACGGCGGTTGGCACTTACCAGCGAAGCTTCAGAATGAATGGCTGCACTTCTCGGGCAGGACATGTTTGCTTTTATTTATTTGTACATTTTATTAATTTGTAAATAAATTCTGTGGAAACATACGCCCCATCAAAGCGATGCTTTGGAATGGGCATCTAGCTTCATCTCTCTGACTGACCGACACCTTGATAATTCAAAAGTGCCTGTAATTGGTTTATTCGAAATAAATACTTTCGAGTTTGAGTTTGAGCGAAATGAACAAAAAACGGGTTCTAATTTGTTGCCAGACGCAGCATGTGTTAATTTGCTATTTGTAACGATAAAATATGAAATGTAAGTGGTTTAATAAAGGCCCTAACACTCACACACACACACTACACTGACGCATGCACTATTTATTTTAATTTTAAATATTTTTCTTATTTATTTTTTGTCTTTTATAACAAAATATAAAAATGTACTAAGTATGTTAATTAGTAAATTATGCAAAAGTTTTTTGCAACAAAATATATAAAAAAGTATATAATTTAAATACAAATTAAAGTTTCTTTTGTCTGTAGATTACATGAACTGAAACGCGGGCGTCTTGATTGACCATCGTGTGACGTCACAACACAATACAAAGGCGTATATTATATTATCTTTAATGGTTTGCGGAGAATGAACGCTAAATGAATTCAATTTGGGGTTCACGAAAAGGAGCCAGGTTATACAAAAGCTGATAGCGCAAATCTGCCAAAACTGGATTCATTTCTGCAATAATTTATTCGTGTGTAATTCTGGCTCTTACTCTGCCGAGTTTTGGAATGTAAACACTTATTTAGATCTTCATGACAGCCGAATGCTAACGCTATAGGTTATATCCAGCTGAATATGGCGGCAAATTTGTGTATGGCAAAATGAGAATGAATCACTTTCGAAGTTTAGGACATTTATAAACGTGTCAATGTGTGTATAAGCAATTTTTCAGCTTATTTAGTAGTAGTCTTTCTACCATAGGCACGCACGATAAATTATGCCAAGATCCCTACGTCCGTCCGCTACCAGACGTCACGTATTTTCTGACGAAGGAAATGTGGACGATTGAGTAGTGTTAGTATGTACTAAGAACGCATACCTGCTAGCTTGCATACACGGCCAATTTTCAAGTAATGAAGGTACATAAAAACATTACTTACTCTCACGTAAATTCTCCAAGCTGATTTTTACTTTTATTTTAAGCAATATCCTTAAAAATAAGTCGCCAATACTCCCAGACACTTTCCGTCGGCCGTATTGCTTTACAGTCTTACAGACGCTTTAAAGCTCCCAAAATAATTACTTAACTTCACGTAAATTCTGCTGCTCCATTATTTCATTTCACCAGTCAACTATTTTAAAATCTTTTACTTTTATGACTGGCTCCTTGGATCGCTCTGTCTTCTTGACAGAGCGATCCAAGGAGCCAGTCATCCCCTACATTGAATTTTAATGCCTCTATGGGTAGGAGCGCGAGGGCATTATCTTCACGCATGAGACTGAGTGAGACATGTATTAGGATATATTGACTTCTCTCTCTGTCACTCTCTTACAGTTAACTCATATCAATTATTTATTAATATTAAAAAAAACAGCTAAAAATTTAAAAATCAGGTAGGTACATAATTTTATTCTAAATTAAATTAAAAAAAAAACTCATTTGACTACTTACAATAATTCTAGAATTTTATCCTACAAGTTTTAATAAATTCGAAAACTAAAATTTAATTTAATTTTGAATTGTTTGTTTTTTTTTAAATCTTTTAATTATGGACGCTTTTTTACGTTCTGCATCGTTCTCTCATGTAGGTACCTACCTATATTTCAACATGAATGATGTAACCCAGTTTTTGTAAACATATTTTGATTTAAAAGAGTGTCCATGGAGTTTCTTGCCGTCTATGAAGTTTCTTGCCAGTTCTGCTCCATAGCAGAACTGTGAGCAGTGCAGTGCGTGTGTGCTTGCAGTGCTGTTCTGTTCTGTTCTGCTACCTACTGCTTTGGAATGGGTCTAGCTTCATCTTTCTGACTGACCTCTTGACAATTCAAAAGTGCCTGTAATTGGTTTATTTGAAATAAATTTGAGTGTGAGTTTGAGTCACAGCACTCACAGCTAACAAATGTCAAGAGACTAGCTGTATTTGTGCGTATTTCCAATTACTGGATAAAATAAATAACGTTTAAAAATAGAGAAGTAAGAGGTAAAAACAAAACCTATCAATCTGCCGAGCCTTTTCGCAACTATATTGCGGTCGGCTTCGAGTCTAACCGGATGCAGCTGAATACCAGTATTTTACATGAAGCGACTGCCTATCTGACCTTCACAACCCAGTCACTAACTGGGTAATACGATACCCCTTGGTAAGACTGGCTGTCCGACTTTCGGGCTTCTGACTAACCGTAACGACTAGCAAAGATCCACGAATGGCAGCCGGAACCAACGGCTTAA
This sequence comes from Hyppa rectilinea, assembly GCA_951799385.1. Lineage (NCBI taxonomy): Eukaryota > Metazoa > Arthropoda > Insecta > Lepidoptera > Noctuidae > Hyppa > Hyppa rectilinea. Next base: position 15,450,325 of record OX637323.1, read on the forward strand.
CGTGCTTTTCCGAGTCACGGAGGAGTCTCGATATGTAAAGATGGATGGGGTGGGTCTGTGGATGGTCACCCATCCACAGACCCACCCCGGCAAGCGTAGCTTAACCTGATGAATCGATCCGTGCGGCTGTTTTTACTGAGCCACGAGCTCCTCAATAAGAAAACCTGTGTATATTTCAAAATCATAATTCTCTTGTCCTTATCCTAATTTATTTGTGGTCGGCGCAACATGTCTTTTTCTTTTATACTTCTTTATTAGGCGCCATCTCGTGTATATTTCAAAATATTTTTCCAAAAACTGTCAAAATGTGACTTGGATTAATCGCCAGACGGGTTTCAGCCAGTGATTGAGTGATTATTTTTTCAGATTCATCTGTTATTTGGGTGGGTTCGAATTTATTGTAAAGGTCCATATTCCTATTATCTATCGTTTCGTTTGCATATTTAAAATCTAATGAATAAATGTCCATTCTCGCACGCTACCCTTGCCGATACTTGAGGTTTCCACTCCGAAGACGCGTCTGCTCTAACGACCTTCGGTCCTGCAACAAACTTGGCTGACTCACACCTTTTAGGCTTACTAGCTCTGCAAGCTTTGTCGGTAACTCCAGTTCTTTTCTGTATCAATATTCTTCCATTGCAGCATACTGGCTCCCAGTAGGTAATATAATACCGGACCGGCACACACCTAGCGAAGAACAACGGGGTTTGTACTATCAAACAAAAATCAACGTTGTTCGCCTGAAAATAAAGTTGAAAAAAAATTGCCAGTGACACACGCCTATTTCCACTTTAACGCGCTCTCCAGCTAATGGTTGTTTATTTATTTTCAACTTTATTGCAACTTCGATAAGGTCCATATTTGTTTGGCAGTGACAACCGCGGTGCACTGAGATTCGCCAGATGCCCTTATCATCATCATTCATCATTCTCCTGCCCTTATCCCAATTTATTTGGGGTCGGCGCAACATGTCTCTTTCTTCCATACTTCTCTATTAGTCGTCATCTCGGTAGTTACTCCCTTCCTAGCCATATCATCTTTCACACAATCCATCCATCGTTTCTTTGTAAAGCCAGATGCCCTTATATCGACTAAAAAAAGTAAGGCTATGTGAAGCGCAAAAATCGTCACAATTGTGTGACAGTATCTTTCTAAAGCTTTTTTTTTTGAGGGTGGGATATTATCCAATGACTTCTCCTGGTCTGGCTGGAGCGGAAGGGAGTGTCAGACTCTTACTGACTAAAACCCATCCATGTTCCTTCCGTAGCCCTTTATGTTCCGGGGTAGCGGTAACCCTTTCGGACAATCCCACTTATCTTTCTAAAGCTTAATAATATGTTGTATGAATACCTGGAAAGTCCTTGCAATTCACAAACGAGCGTCATGTGACACTTAAATAATTGTGATAAGGTATAAATACATAGTATAAAACAAAGTCGCTTTCTCTGTCCCTATATCCCTATGTATGCTTAAATCTTTAAAACTACGCAACGGATTTTGATGCGGATTTTTTTAACAGATAGAGTGATTTAAGAGGAAGGTGTATAATTTGTCGACATAATTTGCGGGCGAAGCCGCGGGCGGAAGCTAGTAAGGTATAAATTGTAAAGATTGACGCGCGTTCGCGAAAAGTAACCACTATACTGTGTGTGCAACTTAATTAAGTCTAGGGAGAGGGCCACAAAGAATTACAAAAACAATTTTCGTTATTAACACTTTATTTTTACATTAAACGAATATCAGTGTGCCATACAATGCGATACATAACTGGCGTTGCTATGGTTACGGATAATTGCGAAACTTTTAACTCTAGACTGTATTTCAGTATGCCACACCTAATATTTATATTAATACAAAAAGATATATAAACTTATTTTGAGAAAGAATTTAAGACAGTTCTGTATTTTGAAATTACAGGCTTGCATAGAAGTCTATATTGTCTATTGCTTGGAAGAGGCTAGTATTTACTAAAGTTTATAATCAACATATTTATTAATATTTTCCTACATTATATAACATTTCGTTAATAGATGTGGCACACTTTATAGTATTTACCAAAATTGTAAGCCTAACATTAAGGCGAACTTTAGACATATTTAGTGAACCCCATACAATATGTAATTAAAAACTCGACTGTTTAATACCGTACGATTTTTCCTAATAATTACACACTCGCGTCAAATCGCAAGTGCGTTAGTTACCTTAGCTAAGAAATAGGAAGCCGTTAAATAAGGAACTGGTTACACACTACGATTAGTTTTGCGACAATATTGGCGACAAATCACCATAAAATAGTCGTGTTATATCACGAGCACTATAAGGTTCGCTACACGCATGCTCGAGTGGGCAGTATTTGTTGACGAACAAAGCCCACAAGATGCAATTACTACACATACTCGGCTTATGCCGATCAAATACTTCGTTCGTCAAGACAAGTCAACGAGACAACGAAGTTTTATTGTCATTAGTGTCCCGCAACGTTAAGTCTATTCGGGCGGGCTATGCACAATTCGTCGCTTTTGTCGCCCGACTAAGCCAAATAATGCCGACTCAAACGTGTGTAGCACCCCTAAGGTTTTAAGTGCAACCATTGATTGCGCTCATGAAATGTATCAACTATACAAATTGTTTGGTTGGTTCTCACTTGAACATTAAGGGCGGCTTTCACCAATTTAACTGAACTCGATGAATACATATACCCCGTTTGAGGGCTGTCAGCGTCATTATTTACTAAGAAATACACTGACAGGTAGGGAGCGCGGTTTAGATAATTATGTTACCCACATGTTAGCCCATATTTAAGTAACCTTGATAAAATCCATCGCCATATTTAAATCGCAGCGTGAACACAGCTGTTTGCGAAGACATAGTTATGTTGGATTCGTGTTTTGTCTTCAATACTTTGACTTGTCCCAACTAGAACCTCAATCACATGAAGATCATAAGGTAGGCCCAAAATAGACACAGACAATAAAGGGCGCTTTTGAGCATCCGCTTCAATGAATTTTATGAAGAAAAATGAATACAAGACGTATAAACTATGAATCTTCTAGTCTACCCACCATAGACTAAATTGCGCAACAATTTGTCGTTTGTCATCTCTCAAGGGCCATAATATCATGTCCAACATAACATGCCTAAGCCAAAAACAAACAAAAAAACTCAAGGGTAAAAAAAATAAAATCGAAATTAAAAATATAAAATTTATTAACGAAACAAGACATTATTTACAACAACAAAATAAATTTTATAAATATTATTTTTAAATCTAAATGAGAATAGGCCCCATTACATTATAACGTTCATGGGAAACAAAATTGACAAGTGGTAATGCCACAAATCTGCATATTTTAAAGTAAAAAGAAATCTGATAAATTATAGGAAATATGAGTCGTAAGTATACGTCGAATCACAAAGAAAATCAAACCAGAAAACTTAGGGTAGTGTAACGCAATACGCTTAGAATGTATCCTTAGGTATCTTCCCATCTTAGGAAAAAAAATAAAATGATGTTTCCTCATTCTTAGATTATGAAAAAACTGAATCACTCATTTCTACATTGCAAGTAACAAAAAATCATCAACAGTATACTTCAAACTGGCAATACCACTCAATCAAACAAAATTGTACAGGGACTTCCTTCTAACGCTAATTAAAAACAATAATATATACAATAAACGCCACTTCGGCTTCACAATACAAGAAATATAAATATAAATAAAGAGTATTACTCAAATAAGTGTACTGCATAAATTGGAACGTTTCAGTTTTAACGTAAAGTTAAAAAAAACATTTTTCGATAATGATTTTACTCCCGACTTATATTCTAGTTATATCGACTAAATCTTGAATACTAAATACTGCGTCTGTGAGACATTATTTGACTGTCAGAAACATCAAAGAATGAGGTAAATAGTTAAATAAATGGGGAATCTTTGTGTCAAAATATTAATAATCCAAAAAACTAGGTATGCAGACAACTTTTGTAATATACTGCGGCTTATGGGACTACACTCCATTTACTATCCTTTTAGACAAATAACGGTTAAATAACGACAATTATTGTGCAATATTTTTGAAATGACTACACTTCACATTTATTTTTTTAATGTAAATCGTAAATAGACTACATTGCTTTGGATTCAACGTGGTTTGTTATACGTTTATACCGAAATAACGAAAGGCAAGGATAGCCGTTATGTGTCTAATGTTATAAAAAATTTAGTATTATTGACAGTAACTAGCATTTAAATCAAGAAAAGTGTAGTGAACATTGCCATTTCAAGTTTTTCTTACCTATTTCATTCTGAAATCAGCACTCATCATTCAAGTTTCTGGTAACTACAACTACCAAGGGCCTTAGCTGAAAAGCTACTTTCAACATCAACGAATCTGAACTTCATGTAGGAATAATTAACTTCGGTAATTCGCGGATGCCAGCGATTATTTCGATGCTGCATCGCTTTAAAACGACGCTCAGTTTGAGAGCGGTATCATAATTGCAGTTTTCTGCATATTTCACAAATGCCAAAATATCTCTAAACCTTTTAAGGGTAGGCGGCATTCGAATGTGTGCGGGGTATATAGCGTCCGAAAAGCGACTAAATCACTGATTGCGGATGCTTGCAATAGGGTAATTGCTAAGGCCCATAACCACCACGAGAGCTTACTAAACCCTCCTTTAACCGCTATCAGTCAACCTTTACACCAATTTACGCTACCAAAGGATAATAATATTTAAACTATCAAATAATGACACACAGACACTGGTTTGCCTAACTTGTTACAATGAAATAGGCATAATGAAATATTCTACAGAGTTTATGATAAAAAAGGAAACAGTTTATCGCCCGTCGCCGCTCACCGTTATGCAAGCATCCATTGAGAATCAATTGCTTCCATCATCTATATTATACTCAATGGTATTTTATAGACATTTTGGTCATGACAGCGTCAAAGTGACAGCAGATGTCATGACTGGAACGTTACGAATGTCATTTCATGATATAATAATGTCATTTTGCATTTTAATTTTGACATGCCCATTGTAATTAGATTTTTTTTCAAAATTTTCGATTATTTCTTAATATTATTAAACATTGTTAACTGAAAATTGTATTATAACGAACTTAAAACGAGTAATATTAATAGATTAGCTAAATTAACAGCTGAGCATGCATTACGATTCTCATAAAAACGAATTCGATTCCTTTTCTTTTAATTTATTATTATTGCGATAAATATCGAGCGGGTAGAACCGGAACGCATGATCAGCTCAACTGTCAAAAACTGGAAGATTCTGATTTTAAAAAACATAATAAAGAAAGGAGTCTAAAAATACTTGCCAATGAAAAAAAAAAGGTTCGATTATTGAATATGGTAATAGTAAAGGAAAATAAGGCTTGCCACTCACGCTACGCACACGGTTGCGGCGGGCACGCACGCGCGGCTCACTCAACGCAGGTCGGGGTTGTCGTTGATCTGTTTCTTGATGCGCACGAGCATCGTAGTGTACCACTGGTCCAGTCGAGATATGCTGTCGTAGTTTTTGACAGTTTCGGTGAATGCGTCAATGTTCTGATCTTCCAAGTGTTCAATCAGTTCCTGGAAAGAGTGGATGAAGAACAATTCAATGAAAAGCTTTTAACTCATTTTGAGCTTACATTTTAGTAAAACCGATTTGTAAGCAAGTGATAATTATACAATACGCACATTAATCCGTAAAATCAGATGTGCGTGCCTTGGGTTCGAACTCGAGACCTATGACTCGGCAGTCCGACGTGACGATCATACCGCTAGGCTATCACTGCCGTGACATCTCGGTTTAGTGTCAAAAGAAGAACAAGTGACTTTGCCTAAGCGTCTTTAAACCCATTCATACTATTATTATAAAGCTGAGGAGTTTGTTTGTTTGAACGCGCTAAATCTCTGGAATTTCTGGTCCGAATTGAAAAATTCGTTTTGTGTTGGATAGTCCATTTATCGAGGAAGGATATAGGCTATGTAACATCACGCTATGGCCAATAGGAAATATGAAAACGCGCGGGAGCAGCTAGTTAAAGGTAAGATTAAGGTAAAATCCAACTCACTTTGATCAGCTTACACTCCCGGGTGTCGCCGAAGGCCGGGTACAGTCCGCAGTACTTCTCCAGAGCATGTTGAGCGTTCAAGATGTCCACACAGAGATGGCAGAGGGCGGCGCGGAACATGTACTCCTTGGCGCTGTACTTCAACAGACTGTTGTCTAGGGACGATTTGGCGATCTGGAAGGGCAAGAATGTTTGATTTATAAACCTTATAGATAGGTACCCAATCAGAAAATATAGAACATTGTCACAGATGATTTCCCACCCTCAACAAAAAAAAAAGACCCAAGACTAACTAGTTTACCGACCCCTTGACAATTCAAAAGTGCCTGTAATTGTTTTATTTGAAATAAATACTATGGAGTTTGAGTTTAGGACGGTAATTAAAACAAGAAAGAAAAGGTCAGAACAACGCAGAACTTATGCCAAGAGTGAACTTGAATACCTGCTCGTAGATCTGGATAGCCTTGTCGTAGTGTTCCAGCTGGGCGGCGTACTGCGCCAGCTTTAGCATGCACTTGTTGGCCGAGGAGGTGGACTCCTCGCCGCGGAAGTAGTCGGCCGCCTGCTCGTAGTGCTGCATCGCGCGGGACAGGTCCACGCATTCCGTCTCATACAGCTCTGCTATGTTCTATAAAAATGATTATGTTTATTAGATTCGAAGAGATACATAGTACTGTCGAGCCTGAGTGAAACCTTATGTTGAACATGGCTGGTAATAATCTGACGACATTCGAACCTTTGAATTATATTTAAACTGGTCGATAGTTTTTTGTACAAGTGACAGACCGACTCGGGCCGCGGAACTATGGCAGATGTATTCGTTATAATATATGTGGTGTTTCTCGTCCTATGCGTTTGCTCTCAGAGCATAGCAAATCCCCTATACAGATTACACGCCCTACCACTGACTCCCCTCAGTGGAAGGTCTTCAACCTTCTACAGTACCTACATATCTTAGGTGTGGAAATCACTCATTGAATAAGGAACTCGATATTGTGTGGTGTAGTATTTTTAGTAGTCTGGGTGCATCGTCTTTACATATAATTTTATTAATGTATAGTATACAAAACATTTTAAAAGAGTAACGGTGGAGTTTCTTGCTCATTCTTTTTCATACGAAACTACCTTTTGGAAGGGGCGACTAAAATCAATTCTATTTCTTGTTAATTTTGACGTTCAAAAGTGCCTTTCTTCAAGTCAAATCATTTATTTCAAATAGGCATACTATTTGAAATGAATGATTTGACTTGACTTTGATTGAATTCCAAAAGTCAAATTGCCAAAGGTAACAAAGGTATAGGGAAGGATGGGCTGGCTACATCTTTCACATATCGGAAGATCTATGGTCTAAAATAACCCCACAATGAGGCCCAAAACGCAGTAAACGGCAATGCGGCATACCCCGGAGAAGATGATGGGACACATTGATCTGATAATAATAGTAATACGATTCATAGAAGCCTTCGCTTTCAAAACCAAGATTGGAATAATTTAAAGTATAGGCACAGACCGCCACGCCGAGTCGCCAAATATTAAGACAAGAGTGACGTCATACAAAAATAACAAGGTCTATAGCAAACACGTCACGTACGCTTCGTCACTGACTGCACTCTATGGAACAGCTTAAATAAGCGTATTTTTGAAGTGAAACTTCTTTATCGGGGTTAGACAAAAATTTTTCTGTTACGGAAGTACGTCACATTTTTCTGTTACGGAAGTACGTCACATTTTTGAAGTGAAACTTCTTTATCGGGGTTAGACAAAAATTTTTCGGTAGGTAGGTAGGTAGGTAGGTAGGTAGGTAGGTAGGTAGGTAGGTAGGTAGGTAGGTAACAACAACAACAACAACAATAGTTAATTATTTTTTGAAAAATTACGTCATAAAGAAGTTTCACTTCTTACGAGTGTACGCTAGTACACGCACACTTTTTTTTACAGTGTAGCCCATTATAAAAAAGTACGTTTAACATTTTAACGTTAACAACATTATACTGTATGTAAATCGTTTAGCTTGCGTGCAATGTTATCAAAGTAGGACATTAGTTCAATGGGACATTTTCAGTTAAGCATTTCAGTCAATTGTTAATGTCGAAACGGTTATACCAGTCAGAATTACAAGTCAAATTACGTCTCACTAGCTTCTGGCCGTGGCTTCACCCGCTTGGATGTCAGAAATAGGGATGATAGGGTAAAAAAAATAGAAATTATATTTAGTCCGTCAGACACATAATAAAAAAATATATGACACGTATTTTTCGCTTTATCATATTAACAACAAATAACTGAGATAAAACGCATTAAAGTTGGGGAGTGGGGGCTCGCTACGTCACAAGTAAGTATAAAAACTACACACTTGTGACGTCATGCCACATTTCAACTCAATGTATCAGCGTAATCTTAGTATTACGTAAAAAAAGAAAAATACGTGTCCACTATTTTTTAATAATTTAGCTGACGGACTAAAAAATAAATTTTACTCATCATCCCTATTGTCACATTATTGGAGTTTTAGTAAGGATCCCTATTTTTTTTTATATATAATAGAGCCTATGTCACCCGGGGATAGTGTAGTTTCCCAACAGTGAAAGAATTATTCAAATCGGCTCATTCGTTTCAGAGCCTATTCAATGCAAACAAACGATCAAATATTTCCTCTTTATAATATTAGTATCGATTTAGTTAAATGGGATTGTCCCAAAGGGTTACCACTACCCCGGAACATATAGGGTCTAAAAAAGGAACATGGATGGGTTTTAGTCAGTAAAAGTCTAACACTCCCTTCCGCTCCACCCAGAGCGGAAGGAGTCAATTGATGATTACCCACGTCCAGAAAAAAAAGGATAGATTTCGTTACATTGTCAATATTATATAATACTAGCTTCTGCCCGCGGCTTCGCTCGCGTGGAGGTCGGAAATTATCCCACAGGAATGTTCTACCGGGATAAAAAATATCCTATGTGTTAATCCAGGATATAAACCATCTCTGTGTCAAATTTCATCCAAATCTATACAGTAGTTTTTACGTGAAAGAGTAACAAACATCCATACATCCATACTTACAAACTTTCGCCTTTATAATAGTAGTAGGATTACCTGATGTTGTTTAGCAGCAACAGTGAATCTTCCCATATCTGTGTAGATCTCAATCGCTTTCAGCAGGCACGAGACAGCCTCTGTAACAAAACTTATCTAATTAAACATAGTTTCATAGTAGCGTCACGCGCGTGACTCCGAGATAAATCCAAGTTGTGAGTCAGGGAATTAAAGCTACTCCTAGAATATAGAATTATATCGTTCTACGTATCAACAACAATAAAAGTATGCTCTTATTTTAACCCATTAGACGTTCGTCTATTGGAAGCCGTTTGCTTATAAGATCTTAACGATTTATACGGTTATATTTATTGTCGTATCGAGAGAATTTTTCTTATGGTTTCATACGAAATTTGAGGGGTTAATTCAATTTAGAACAAAGTGAAATGCCACATTGTTTTGGGAGAAATAGAAAGCTAGAATTTTGTAGTATTCTTCATAGTTGTGCTCATTAATTAAATTCATATTGTAATGTTAGAAAATTACAATAAAAACGTTTCTGGCGTTGATATGAGAGTGCAAACAACTAATGACGTCATATTGACCATGTTCAATGCTTTTGGGAAATCGATTAACATTATTTGACGTATTCCATTTCGGATCCGATCCTACATCGATAATGTTATAACCGTTATGGGAACACTGAACATCCAAAAATTAATATGATAAAATAGATAATATGTTGTATCGCCGCAGAATGTAAAATATATCCAATATTAAGAGATCATGTCAACTGCTATCAACATTTTTGCGTTTATCTTAATCCAATTCTTTATCAGCAAAATCGAAATAATGTCCAAAAAAGTATCAGGATAATCATAACTCATCTCTCTCGTTCCAATTATGATTTATGATACAGTAAAAGAGCTTATAAAAAAATTGCAAAAACAAAATCTATTTTTAGCCCCGAAATATCTAACGAGACCCGTCGTATGTGTTGTAAAAATCGAGTAAATACAGATTACCGATAAGCTACTATTCGATATCCCCGACCTTGGTGCATAATCATCCGTTATCAGTGAAAATCGCACTGATAAGAGTACATAGTGATGTAATAGGTCTAGATAGTGCTGTAGTTCAAAATCTCGTATTACTTATTCGCTACACTGTTGACTGGCTAGTAATCTTCGAAGATGGGTGGATCATCATCAATGATACCTAGTAATTCAATCAAGAACGACGACGATTCTAAATTTTTTGTCACTTGTTTCTAATCAATGTTAGCATAAGATAGCCTAGAAGTGTGACCATCGGACTAATAAGTCATAGGGTCTCACGTTCGAAACCAAGGCACGCACCACTGATTTTACGGATTCATGTGCGTATTGTAAAATTATCACTTGCTTAAAAATCGGAGGGATAAAAGGAAAACATCAGCAAGCATGTGAAGCTAAGTCAGAGGCCCATGGGCAGCATAAAAACACTGACACCAGGTTAGTCACTAACCACACGGAAAGGAAGGATAAGATAATGCAGAAGAAGAACTCTTGCTTTATTTTCAAAACAAAACAAGATTATTATCTGAATAGAAAACGTTTTCTTATACGAATAACATAGAATTCTCCAAATCGAATAGCTACAAACTCATAACGTTAACAATTTATATGCGATTGATTCAGTTAATATTAAAGTATAAGATATTGACCGTGCTGTTTCGGTTCGTTAAAAGAAACACCAAACAATATATGAAAAATTCAACAATAAGGAACAACATTATTAATAAATAATGAGAATGGAAAACAGGAAATTGTGTTATAGCAGGATGGAGGCAAATAATTGGAACACCACCCAGGGGGCAGTCACCCCACTGTGAGACGCATCGGTAAATTATGTCAGGAGTAAGGGCCTCGAGATTTAATGCGAGCAAAAATCTTTATATTAAGGGTAATATTACCCTTAAAAATCTTTATATTAAGGTTAACAATCCCAGCATTTACAGATATACCCAGGGGGGTATATCTGTAAATGCTGGTGTTAACCTCTCAAATGTCGTAAGAACCCCATAGGTTCATAAGAAAAAATCTCTCGAAACGACAATAAATATAACCGTAAAAATCGTTGAGCTCTTATAAGCAAACGGCTTCTAATAGGTGAACCTCAAACGGGATAAATTAAAAGGGTATATTGTTGGATTTGAAGCCTTATATAACGGTAGAAGTGTAATGAATTAAACCCTTTATAAATGGTTTGTGTTAATGCCAGTACCCAATTCTATACTGTAGGCCGCCAATTGGCACGTATCTGGGACAGGCCTAATTTTATTACCAGAATTGGCACAGTAAATCTGGCTACTGAATCCTTCACTCGCTTAAAACTAACTACTAATCTTCTATGTCCTTTTATACTCCTTTGTTAACGGATTTTACGGATAATTGTCCATGCCAAAATAATCTCCTTATTCGAAAGTACTCTCTAGTGTTTCTTTCAGATACTTTTATCTGACACTCATCTATAAAGCTTTCCTCAAAATGAATAATTTATTCAACTTAGTCGCTGGTATTTGCACGACAGGCGCCTCAGAACGCCTAGAATTCAAGGTAGCCAAACCCGAAAATTGATTTAACGACGAAATCTTCCAAACCCATACTCAAAGCCAAAATAAATAAACCAACTACAGGCACTTTTGAATTGTCAAGGGGTCGGTCAGATAGAAAAATGAAGCTAGTTGCCCATTCCAAAGCAGTAGGTAGGTACTTATGGAGAAGAACGGGCAAGAAACTCCATGGACACTCTTTTAAATCAAAAGATGGTTACAAAATCCGGGTTACATCATTCATATTGAAATATACATGTGAGAACGATGCAGAACGTAAAAAAAATTGGAGTTAAGGGAGTCTAAGTATACGATTGATTAAACGTCTGGTTCAACCGGGACCAACAAAATACATTAAAGGCCACTACGAACATGTACTAGGCCTGTACAAAAAAAGAGGTACATCCACAACTAAAGGATAGTTTGGCGATCGTCCAACACGACATCGTCTGTAGCTCTATACACGATAGTCTAGGCGATATGTAGGCTTACTTGGCTAGCTCGTTCGGCGGAAGTCCGTAAGCTGGACGAAATGTAGGTCTCGCCTACAGTGAGATGTTTCATATATTATGGAGCCTTACGGAAGAATATACTCCGGCCAAACATGTACAGTACCCGGCGATAAATATAGCACATCGACCTCTGGAAAGAGACAATCGGCTAATTGTCAAAATGTTCAAAATATATATTTAGAGTTATTAACACCCACAATACACAGTTGTTACAATAATTTAAAGTTTTACTATGGCATCTTTAGGAAAAAGAGGGAAACCTTTACAAGGTCAGTCACAGAGGTCGATGTGCAATATTTTTCACGGGGTACTGTATGAACATTGCCTAAAATATTGGTAATATTTACGTGTCAATACTTTGAGTAACTTAACTTAACCCATTAAGATGTTCGCCTATTAGAAGCCGAGATGTTCGCCTATTATAGAAGCCGTTTGCTTACAAGAGCCTAACGAGTTATACGGTTCGGTTATATTTATCGTCGTTTTGAGAGAATTTTTCTTATGGACCTATGGGGTTCATACGACATTTGAGAGGTTAACCAGTATTCGAACTTCCTTGTTATTAATTTGTTATTGTTACATGGGAAACCAAACTTGTGTAACAATAACCACACTATGAGCGAAATCGAATATGTTAGCTTCGATATTAATGTGCCTAGCCTTTCCCAACTATGTTGGGGTCGGCTTCCAGTATACCCGTATTTTACATGAAGCGACTGCCGCTCTGACCTCCATAAACCAGCCAGTAACTGGGTAATACGAGACTTCTTGGTAAGACTGGTTGTCAGACTTTGGGGCTCCTGACGACCTGTAACGACGGTTAAATATGTACAAATGACAGGTGGGACCAAAGGCTTAACGTGCTTTCAGAGGCACGGAGGAGTTTCAATACGTAAAGACGGTTACCCATCCACGGACCAACCCTGATGGGAACGGATCGATCCGTGCGACTGTTATTACTTAGACACGAGCTCCTCTTGTTATATGTATAATATGTTAGCTTCGATATGTTTACACTAAACAATTTCTGATGTGAATAGCCTCCTAAGAAAGGCAGAAGTCAAACGAAGGTCGTATTTTAGTCAGATTTGATATATGTTTGAGAGGAGAACAGAAAATTGACCTCTACAGTCAATATTCTACGTAGTCTCCCCTCTATCGTAAGTCATAGCCTAATTAGGAGTAGCGCAACGCGATCGGTCTAAGTCAGCCTTTTCCAAGGTGGGTGATAACGCCTTGTAAGCGCTGCAGGCCTAAAGGGTAAAGTAAGGGACCCAGAAAAAAAATAGGAGCGTTGTTGAGGATTAGGGGCGATTTGTAATTTCATCTAGATACTGTTTTTTAAGAAAGTGAAAAAATATTTATTCTCAATGTGGGCATTACACAAAATAAGTTACGGAAACCCTGGTCTAAGTATTCGTCAACGCTGGGATAAATATACTATTTTCATTGATGCATAGTATGTTGTGTGTGTTCAGTGTTTTTACCGAACACGTTATAATTTGCAATATCAGCGTGAAGCGCTGGCCTAATTTTATTACTTACCTACTAGCGACCTGACTCGGGTTTGCAATGTAGATATTATCGTACGGGCGAAGCTGTGGGCGAAAGCTAATTAAACTATACATATAAACCTTTCTCTTGAATCACTATCTATTGATGAAAACCGCATTTTATTCCGTTGCGTAGTTTAAAAGATCTAAGCATACAGAGGGCCAAACGGCAGGGAGCGACTTTGTTTTATACTATGTAGGTATAGTTAAGAATAAATATTTCATACTAGCTGACCCGACAGACGTTGTCCTGTCTTAACTATGATAGGTACCTACCTTACCTACCCTACCTACCTACTCTACCTACCAACTTACCTACATACCTTACCTACCCTACCTACCTACCTATTATTTCTGTATGTAAGAACCTTCTCCTGACAATAACAAACACAACAAAAAAAGAATTGGCCAAATTGGTCCAGGCGTTGTTGAGTTGGCTTACCAACACATTTTGCGATTCATTTTTTTATTATAGATTACACTAGCTTTTCGGGATAATAATAATAAACATTTATTTCAGAATCACTTCCATATTTGTTAGTAACAATGTAATCTTACCAACTAGTGTTAGTAAATTAATTTAGGTGAAAGTAAAGTTTTATTTTATAAAAAGAACATCCCTTATATTCCCCCCCTCCTTTAGGGATATTTTTGAGACTAAAAGTAGCCTATATCCTACCGCGGGATGGAATCTTTCCCTCTGCCAATTTTTATCGAAATCCGTTCAGTGGTTTAAGCGTGAAAAGGTTACATAGAGACAGACCTTTCAAATTTATAATATTAGTATGGATGCGTAGATACTTAGGCGAAGTGAGCTGTCGTTCCACCTAATGCCAGGGATTTTTATCTATCATTTATACTAATTCTCACAGGATTACATATTAAACAACCAAAAACCACTAAGGTTTAAACCATCGATCATTGTATGGGCATGTTATGCGGAGGAATGAGGAAAATGTTGTCAGGAAAGTTGTGAGTATGAATGTGGATGGCTATACAAGTAGAGGGAGACCAAAGAAACGATGGATGGATTGTGTGAAAGATGATATGGCTAGAAAGGGAGTGACTATCGAGATGACGACTAATAGAGAAGTATGGAAGAAGAACATATGTTGCGCCGACCCCAAATAAATTGGGATAAGGGCAGGAGAATGATGAAATGACATTTACCATTCGACAGCTCACTTGAAACTCACTTCAAAAACGTTTTCATGGTGATATTTATTTTACAGAATAGCACGATAGTGTACTTTTGTCGTCTATTTTAGCCGGACAGTTTGAGAGTGAGTTAGTACATAATTTTCACGCCAACAATTGTTTCATATCAGAAACACCGATGCCTTGAAGTAGGTACAGACGCCAGCACATCAAGCTATCCCTAACTGTCAAATTTTCTCAATTAAAAATGAACCTTATGTCTTTGCAATAAAGTTGAAATACTATCAAAGAGATTTGACAGATTGTGGTAACTTGATGTGCTGGCCTCTGTACTCCAAAATCAAAGTCAAATCATTTATTATTTTCAAGTAGGCACATGAAAGGCACTTTTGAACGTCAAAATAATAGAATAGATTTTTGTCGCCCCTTCCAAAAGTTGTTTTATATGGAGAAGAATGGGTAAAAAACCGGCCCGTTGCACTTTCTAAATACTATACAATAGTTTTAAACATTTAATTACAATTCTACTACATACTATAATGTATATATCGCTCAATTGGTGCAACAATGACGTTATTACACTTTTTTTAATAAACAAGCCTAATATGTCAAAATGAGCAGAAAGACTATTTATTATCGGGAGAAATATCGACACAATTGAATTTATAGTAATTTATTGAACTTAGGTACTTTTAAAATCACTACGACTTTAATGAGTCCCTTCAAAATGTATATAAATAAACCTCTAATAGAAATTTTTGATTGGAAAGTGTAATTACGTCATTATTGCACCAAAATTAAATGGGCGATATATTTATCCCTTTGTAAGCGAATGCATAGACTATTGCGCAACAGTCTTTAACTTTTAATTGATTTACTACCCCAAACGATCTAAATTGTCCTTTACAATCTATCCAAAACCTTTACAATCCCTTCACTAAATAAAGTAAACAACTGTTTTCAACCTAAGCGTACTGATCTCATTCAATGAAGAATTAATTCCAGGCGCATTACTAATGTCTATAATTTCAGTCTAGACTAAAACGCCCTGTTATTATCGATTTTGTATAGTAATATTATAATATTGTTACCACCGTCAGTCACTTGAACTTTTCCGCTGAATACAAATTACGAAATGGCTTTTTCTCGTCTTCTTTAAGTAAGATATTGTTTGTATATCCTTGGGGAACTATTTGATTTATCGAAGATAAAAGTATCGACTCTTTGTTTGTGTCTTGGCTTACTTTTACACAGAGGTAACTTATATACATTCGAGGTTTGATTTGGGATTAATTTCTAAAACTTTCTTATCAACGACATTAGTTTTAATTTGCAAGTGTGTACTGTAGAGCCTAAGTGAAACCTGTTGAACCTGGCTGGTAAATAACTGACAGCATTCGACCACAAATTAATATAATAGTTAGATAGGTTTTTATAAAAGAACAAGTGAGTCCGTCATGTAGGTATTCGGCCGTGTGTCTTGTATTTCATAGGATAAGAAATCCTTACAAGACATTACCCAAGCTCTACCACTGAGCCCCCTAAGTGTTGGTCTCTATGACCTTCACAGTACTCTATTGAAGATCCCTCTTTAAGGCCCGGACTCCAGCAATGAGGAGAAGAGCTCGCGATAGGAGATGGTTTTAAAACAACCAATCAAGTTTCGTTACTCACACATCTCGTCTCCGCTCAGTTTCACTTAGAGTTCTTACAGACGAACGGCAAGTTTTGAACGGCAGAGGCTACTTTAGCCGTCGCCACCTGTCGACGACAGTCGTCAACGCGTCGGCGGCAGCAGTCAATACGTCGACGGCTGCCGCTGACAGGTGGCGACGCTTGCAGTTGTGGCGTGTTTCATCCGCAAGCGTTGTCGCCTGTCGACGGCAGCCGTTGTCGCCTGCCGGCGGCAGCCGTCGACGTATTGACTGCTGCCGCCGACGCGTTGACGACTGTCGTCGACAGGTGGCGACGGCTGTCGTAGCCTCTGCCGTTCACAACTTGCCGTTCGTCTGTAAGAACCCTTATTGGTTGTTTAAAACACATCTACTCTCCGGTCGCCCCGTCTCCGCTTTCGTGGTGCCCCGGCCTGAATCTTTGCGAAAATCTTTAGCCAATACTTAATTATTATACTTCCTTTTTAATTTCTTTCATTCTCTTGCCCCTATCTAAATTTAATTAGGGACGCCAAAGCATTAATTCCTCTTGTTTATATACTTCTAGATCACTCATTATTATCTTAGCAATGAGACCCACGTTATACATATTAAAAAGTCTTATATTCTATCTTTAAATCTTATCACAATACTAGACACTTAGACAGGGATCTTAAGAACCATAACAAGATGTTAATAGGATCCAGTTGCAAAGGCACGCACCTCTAATTTTACGGATTCATGTACGTATTGTATAATTATCACTTGCTTAAAAATCGGTGAAGGAAAACATCGTGAGGAAAACAGCATGTTTGAGAGATATTTCTTAACAGCATTACAGCATGTGAAGCTAAGTCAGAAGCCCATGGGCAGTATAAAACTCTGACACCAGGTTAGTCACTAACCACACGAAAAGAAGAAGTTGCAAAATTACCGCTTCGTAATATGTTTTTTTTTTGTTGTAAAATGTCAGACGAACAGAAGTCCCTCCTATTTTGTAGTCCGTTAAAAAGCGAATTGTGACAAAACAACCACACCAATTTTAAAACGAATGTAAGAATATTGAACTGTGTCAGGTGACAAACAAACAATGTAAAAGATAATTTGTGTATCGGTTTACCATTACGCGAATTCGCCAGAATCAACAATTTGTTTGCACAGTAGAGAAGAGTGTCGTATTTTTTTACGCTAATAGCAACTTTTGTCATCAGTAAATATTTAAATAGCTCTCAATCAAGAACAGTGGAAAATATATATATATTTTTTAATGTAACTACTACTTTACTTATATCTAGCTGAAACTGACCAATGCACTCGCTCACTCAATCAACGACTAACACAAACCATTCTAACTTTTCCGTTCAATCTCTATTTATTAGCTTCCGTTAGGTTTCGGTCCAA
This sequence comes from Hyppa rectilinea, assembly GCA_951799385.1. Taxonomy (NCBI): domain Eukaryota; kingdom Metazoa; phylum Arthropoda; class Insecta; order Lepidoptera; family Noctuidae; genus Hyppa; species Hyppa rectilinea. Next base: position 15,468,316 of record OX637323.1, read on the forward strand.
AGAGCCATTTATTTATACACTAGATTTTGGCCGCGTTTTCACCCACGTGGACACCGGAAATTATCACATCAAGTTACCCCAATCTGCCAAATTTCTTTGATAAGTTTCAACTTTTTTACAATACCATTTAAGGTTTATTTTCAATTGGGAAACGTTGACAGTTTGAGATAGTTTGATGTGCTAGCGTCTGTACTACCGGATTACAAGTATCCTAATTATGTCCTAACCCAGTCCATGATCCATCTGTGTGCCCCATCAAAATCATCATTTTCCTGCCCTTATCCCAATTTATTTGGGGTCGGCGCAACATGTCTTTTTCTTCCATACTTCTCTATTAGTCGTCATCTCGGTAGTCACTCCCTTTCAAGCCATATCATCTTTCACACAATCCATCCATCGTTTCTTTGGTCTCTCTCTACTTGAAAATACAGTTACTTCCGCATTAATAATATTACGCTTATTTTAAGTAGTTTACTCTAAAACGACACGAAGGTGTCGATACTTCGTAGACACAAACATCGGGAGGCGCCGGCGTGCTATCTTCGACGGTGTCAGTATGACTTGTCTACGCAAAGTAGCGCAATTCGATGCTACTAGCAAATCTTTTTACAACAGGATGGATACTTCCTCGTATAGCAAATCGATCTGGGTTCCGGTACTAGTAATAAGTACTACAATAGCTTGGCCATTCGAAATCAAATCATTATTATGGAAACAAAGCTATTTTTAATTTACCGATTCCTTAGTAGGAAGTTTGCGATTCGTCATCTATGTTTGTTTTTTAACTGCAATAACAAGGTAACCGGTGATTCATCGGATTTCTAGATGCAAAGATAACGCCCACATGAGCTTATGATTTTATTTTTCACTGTCCGTTACTTTTGTCGCGCGATAACAGGCTGATAAACTCGGTATGATTTCGTAATTAACTCAGTTTGAGAGTGTAATAGACAGATTATTTAAAAAAAAAGGTTAGCGTGAAAAGTAATTGTATGGCTGAAATGTATTAGTTCAAGGGCCCAATTCTGTAAAATAATCAACTTGTCAAGTGTGTCGGTAGTGTGTAAAAAGTGTCTCAATAGACTAATGATTGACATTTGGAATTCTACAAATTATTTATGGTCTTTACCCACTGTAGTACAGAGGTCAGCATATCAAGTTACCACAATCTTTCAAATTTCTTTGATAGTATTTCAACTTTATTGCAAAGACATAAGGTTCATTTTTCATTGAGAAAATTTGACAGTTAGGGATAGCTTGATGTGCTGGCGTCTGTACAATTGAAACGCTATAATAAGACTATTGTAATAATTGGTAGTCTGCTCCACAATAATGTATCAATATCATCGTGACGGCCTAAGTTAAGGTAGTCTGTAAATATTTTAACACTGAAAGAAAACTATTGTACTGCCACAGTATCGACACACTACTGAGCCACCACTGAAAGGCCATTGAAGTTTTTGTAGAATACCAACAACAGTCGCAACATAATGACTAGTGTATCGATAGTGTCAATGTCGTGTTACTTAACTCAAAGTTACAGAATTGAGCTCCAGGCCCTGTGGGTCATTGGTTGTTTGACTTTGACAGCATAAAATGATACGACGGTCTTTGTTTACTTTACAAGCAAATTAAACGTAGGTATTAGGAAGTCTGGCTGTTATCTAGTCGGGATTTCCCGGATCTCGGAGCGGGTCGGGTCGGTACCTATGTAATCAATTATGCGGAATAACATCGGTCTGTCCAATCCTTTTAAAATAATTGGTGTTAATTTCTTTGCTTCGTGCACGAAAATGGCATTTTACTCCAATAAATAATTCTTCTTCTTTTCGTGTGGATAGGAACTAACCTGGTGTCAGAGTTTTAATGCTGCCCATGGGCCTCTGACTTAGCATCACATGCTGTTGAGAAATATCTCTCCCCCCCCCCAACTTAGAATAACATGTTACGGTCGACGATGTATACGTTAAGGCGTCACTTGATAAATGTCTGTCAAATTGACTAACCTCGGGAACACATGGATCACTCATAATGAAGTTATTGAAGTCAAATGATCATTGCTCTTTATAAAACACTGATACTCAAACTTTGACTATACTAATCAACCTGCCTAGCCTTTTAACCAACTATGTTGGGGTTGGCTTCCAGTCTAACCGGATGCAGCTGAATACCAGTATTTTACATGGACAGACTGCCTACCTGACCACCACAACCAGGAACTACTACTCCTTGGTAAGACTGGCTGTCACATTTTCGGGCTTCTGACGACCCGCAAAGATCCACAAATGACAGCCGGGACTAACGGCTTAACGTGCTTTCCGAGACACGGAAGAGTCTTGTTAAGTAAAGATGGTCACCTAACCCCGGCAAGCGTAGCTTAACCAGATGTTATTACTTAACCACGAGCTCTTCGACTAGACCATCATACTAATGAATCTAGTTCCAAATCTGACTTCACTTTACTCCGTGGTAAATGAGCTCATATTATCAGCCTTTAAGTCATTGACTGCCACGCAGCAGACACAATAGAAAAACTATTGTTCGCGGCTCACCGGTGACCGCGTTGGCGCTCAACGTGTTAACAGTCCACAGCTGGGCATAGGGCTCTATTCGCACGTCCCGTAACTCAATCCTTGGCTACTGTTATCTTATTGCTACCGCTGAATACCAGAAGATCTCCACAACATCTAAGTCGACGGCGTCTTACCTAAAGTTAGCACACGTTAAAATTAGAGTCTTATCTTGATGCAGTTCCATTTCCAGTCATCATTAGAGGGTTCTTCATCTTAAAACGAGTCGACAGCAAAGGTAAAAATATTGTAGATATGACTATACGATTTATTAGATGAGTTGGGCCCAGTAGGGAACCTTGCCCATCGCAGCAGCACTGGCTTTTCTTAGGTACTCAGTGCAGGCGTATGGCCACTCTGGGCACACCAACATATGGGACATAGTTAGTATGGGGTGACCACTGAGATGACGCACATACATCTCTAAAAAACGATATTATCCCATATTATACATTGGGATAAAGATGGGATGATGATGATGAACAAACTTCCACTTACCATTAGGATCAGACTTCTTATAGCAATTAGAAGCATCAACGAAGTTGGTGGCAGCGTCATGACGGACGCCAGCCTTCAGATGCAGGTTCGCAGCGGCGCAGAACGCAGCACCGGCCTGCACCCATTTCTTCGCCATTTTAAATAGATTTGCCGCCCGCAGGTAGCAGTCTACTGCTTCTTCAACTTTCGATGAACCACTGCAAGGAAGTACGATTTTTCATAAACATACATCATATCACGCCTGTTTACCCCAAAGGTTTGAAAAGTTTGGTAGAGGTGCAGTGGCGTAACTATACCATCTGAGGCCCTTGGCAGATCCATTGCTTGGGGCCCCAAGTTTATATGTTTTACTTGATTTTACTCTCGGGCCACGGGCCCCTTCAGGCCGGGGGCCCGTGGCATTTTGCCAGTCCTGCCACCCTACAGTTACGCCACTGTAGAGGTGTATCTATAGTACACCCGCCTCTCCCCAAGTCCCATGTAATAGGGAGCGAGCCTATTGGCATCAACCAGGTACAGAACCAAGTTCCGGGCTGCTATTGAGAAATTCCTGTTGGACAAACCCAATAACGCTTTGTCCGACCTGGGAATTGACCAGGGCCTTATAACTTCGAGGTAGCGCTAGCGACCACTAAACCAACGAGACAGTATCTCGTAAACGTTTATTGCCAAGGATACAGATGTCCTAAAACTGGGACAGTTGCAGTATTGTAATTTTTTATATGGCTCCATGTTTGGCTAATGAAAACATTTGCATACTGAATTGAGTCTTCAAGGTTTTTTTGCTTTTGCAATTACTGAATACTAATTTACATATATTATTTTCATGCAAAGAGCTACAGTTCATGTTCAATGAAATTGTAATATAATTTGATTGATATTATCATACTTATTTTTTCAGACATTTTGATTTACAAAATGAAAACATTTGCAAAACATAGAGGATTTCTTATTTTTGAGGGTGGGAAATCATCAAATGACTCCTCCCGCTCTGGGTGGAGCGGAAAGGTGACAGACTCTTACTGACAAAAACCCATCCATGTTCCTTCCTTAGCCCTTTATGTGCCGGGGTAGCGGTAACCCTTTCGGACAATTCCCTATTGCTGACCTCCCGGAAAACGAACGCGCCGTCCGGCACGGGCCTGGTCCTGATCGGTCGGTGAGCTACCCATTACTCACCGTCCGCAGGCCCGCGCATAGAAGATAACGACAGAAAGATTTAACTGCGAATTCACGTATTTTATCCTTCATCTCTGGTACCACTGGTACCAGCACAAACTGTCCAAGTAAAAGTCATGCCTTGGTACTAATATTAGCAGCAGTCCCCAAAATGGCTGTACGGATGATTGCCTAAATTGCGTATTACCTCCACTTGAGGAAGCTTTACTCATGCACTTAACTTTACTTATTCTTGTAATATAATTCTTTAACCCATTAGATGTTCGCCTATTAAAAAACCGTTTGCTTATAAGAGCTCAACGGTTTATACGGTTACTAGCTTCCGCCCGCAGCTTCGCCCGCATAATATGTCGACAAATTATAAATATAAACCTTCCTCTTGAATCACTCTATCTATTAAAACAACCCGCATCAAAATCCGTTGCGTAGTTTTAAAGATTTAAGCATACATAGGGATATAGCGACAGAGAAAGCGACTTTGTTTTATACTATGTAGTGATATTTATTGTCGTTTCGAGCGAAGTTTTCTTAAGAACCTAAGGGATTCATACGACATTTGAGGGGTTAATCGCCGGTTACGACAGCTACTGCGGCATTTCCGTTACACTCGCATTATTTGTGGTGATGTAAGTCCAAGTTCTAAACTAAGTTAGTAGTCTGACCCAACATGAATTTGAAAAAAACCTAGCTTCTGCCGAGACTACTGTCCACATGAAAGCTAACATAACATAACATAACGCCTGTAATCCTCCAAGGATTAGACCGAGGTGTACCTATAGAACCCTCACATTTCGCCAGATATGTTTGAGTCCTATGTAATAGCATCCTATTGCCATCAACCGGGCACAAATCTCCTGCCTGCTACTGACAAATACCACATGGAAAATATTTATAACACTTTGCCCTATCCGGGAATCATACTCAGCACCTCATGCTTAGCAGTAGTACATGCAACTGCTACTATACGAGCGACTACAATCAACGAAGTAGTCTTTATAATATACTAGCTTCCGCACGCGTCTTCGCCCGCGAAAGATATCGACAAATTATACATATAAACCTTCCTCTTCAATCACTCTATCTATTAAAAAAAAACCTCATCAAATTCCATTGGGTAGTTTTAAAGATTTATGCATACATAGGGATATAGGGACAGAGAAAGCGACTTTGTTTTATACTATGTAGTGAAGTGTAGATAGCATGAAGGCATTGTTCATGCCTTAGCTCTATAAGAGTCATTTATATGCCCGCCCAGCAGTGGGATAAAACAGTCTAGAATTTCAAAAAAAATTTTTTTTTTGAGAAATACCTTTCTTAAGATCTCACAATCTCCATGTGTAATTCTCAAGAGACGTCATACTAACTCCATAACTAATTTATACTAACCAAGCAGAAATTTACATACTGAATTGAGTCTCAAGGTTTTTTTTTGCTTACCAAGTACTGAATACTGATTTACATATGTTTATGTAAAAAAAAATGTTTTTGTGTGTTAAACAATTATTATTATTCAAAGACCTACAGTTCATGTTCAATGATATTGTAATATAATTTGATTTATATTATCATATTTATTTGTCACACATTTTGATTTTCTAGTACTTCATAATTTAGTCGCTGCATGTAAAATACTGGTATTCAGCTGCATCAGCAAAGTTGGGAAAAGGCTAGGCAGATGAGAGCTTCAGAATTTAAAATTGTGAGAATGATAATGATTTGTTGGAAAGGAGAATTAAATAAAACTGCAAGTCGTAATGTGAACGATGATATGATTAGAAAGGGAGTAAATACTGACATCACTGTTGATTTACAGATTTATAGAAGAAGAACCATTGCCACACACAAATAAATAATATTCTTTATGTAAGGCATGTTTTTTATGTTCGCGAAGGAGGTGGCGGGATGGGAGAGAGAAAGGTCCTCCCGTCCCAGCCGCCGCAGGAGACGCCCCGGGCGTCGGGAGCCACGTGACGACTACCGGCCACCGTAGGCGCGGGCCTGCGGACGGTGAGTAATGGGTGACTCACCGTCCGATCAGCATCAGACCCGTGCCGTACGGCGCGTATATGTTCCACACGCGCCTCAAAGAGATGTCAGCATATGAAGGGGCCCCTTAGGGCCAAGCCTGCCGGGTAAGCGGGATTGTCCGAAAGGGTTACCGCTACCCCGGAACATAAAGGGCTACGGAAGGAACATGGATGGGTTTTAGTCAGTAAGAGTCTGACACTCCCTTCCGCTCCACCCAGAGCGGGAGCAGTCATTGGATGATTTCCCAGCCTTAAAAAAAAAAAAAAAAGGCATGTTTTTTTTAAATAAGTTAAGAAGTCCTCACCCATCTAGAGCAGTGGTAACCAACATAGGTCTTTGGTTCGAACCCAAGAATTCGCTTTAGTTTAAGTAAATTATTTCATTAACATTGCTTTCACAACTGTCAGAAAAAGAAAGCTGGCATGTCCTAGACCCCAAACTTCAAAGACTTGTGAGATCCCCAACCTGCATTCTGGTCTGTGTGGTCAATTATGGCCCTAACCCTCTAACAGATAGGAGCCCTGTGAGGGAACATTATAAACTGATTATGCTTGCCCCACATTGAGAGAGTGTCAGGTAACTAAAAAATAGGGGAAAAAAGCAGAGCAGGTGTTGAAATGATTGGCCATAGAATTACCAATTGAATCTTTATAGTAGAGGTAATTAAACATTTCAATACTAACAACATTTCCTTATTATTAAGGATTGTTGCAGCTTAATAATCCAGATTTAGGTTTTTCCTACATATGTGGTAGGTCAGAATAACTCTCCTCAACATGTTTTGTGAAGTAAAAATCTATTTATTTCTTTGTTATATGATATTTTATGCTTATGGTGGTAGAACCTTTAAGCCTGTTGAGTCTAAGGTCATCTTGCTAACATAATAGAAATTAAATTAAAAATATGAAAGTTTGATTGAAATTAACCCACACATCAGCTGATTGTGCGGTGTTTCATTTAGATTTCAGTAATAATTTTATAAGTTCACTATCTCAACATGTGACACAGAATAACACATAAATACTGCTTCTCGAAACTCAATTAGATATTCATAATTTAAAAATTATATTAAAAAAAATATTTTTTCCTGATAGCACCTAAGTAATGCCTTGTAAATGAATCATACTCTCATTGGAATAAATAATTAACACTATTACTCATGGTTAAAACTCCACATAGAAACGCGAAATTGTTACATTATGATCACGCTTAATTGCGAACATAATTCAAAGAATCACGGTACTTTCAATTAGAATATTCAGACAGTTAAGTGGTACAATGAAATTACAATTTCTGAAATGTTTTAAGCAATTAAGTTTAATGCATGCATGAATTAAACATTCACTGCTTCCTGAGTTATGTAGAAGCTTGTAATGAAATCAATTAGGCCGTAATTAGGGCAATATCAACAAAATAATGATTAACTCATTGTCCTCACCCGAAAAGTGATCCAAAGAAAGTTTTCGAAGAACTCAGCTTCTTCTCCGCCTCGGCCATTAACTGCATGGCTTTCTGTTCATTGTCTGCCATCTTCGTGGCTTATTTAACACTATACACTACGAAAAGTTTAACAAATTCTCTTCAATTTTACAATATATTGACAAAATGTCGTCAGCGACGATAGGGGAAAATCCGTCGCTGTCATCGATTTATTTTATGTTGCCAGCTACAAAAATGTCATAATTTCGGTGCGTTCACTACAATTCGCCCTGTTTCACGTAACAATCTGAGACGATTTATCTATGGCATTATTAAGTACTACAATTTTAAATAAATTCCTTAACTTTTACGCAATAACTTTATTCTGTGATGTTCAGTTGAACGGATGTACGGATGAAGAAAACATGCATCGCCAACCGCTAATAATATTCTGTTATGTATAACAGAATAGTTGCATCTGGTTAGACTGGAAGCCGACCCCAACATAGTTGTGAAAAGGCTAGGGTGATGAGTTATCAGAAATGTCAAGCAATAAATGATGATACTTAGATCATTCAACCAATCGCAGCAGTTGATGCGAACTTGACAATTTTTTAGCAATATTTTTCGTTCTAGAACTGGCCGTTAGTCGCGTAGGTGGGCCGTAATTATAACGTGACATATTCTTTAAAGTTAATACTTTTACTTTAGCATAAATGTATTATAGGCCTTAATCTAAAAAAAAGTTGTTATTCAAAACACGTAGGTAGTACAATACTCTTCTCTCTCTTCAATCTCGAGTAAAATTGACTAGATTGCTACTATTAACCCGATAGCGGTTGATTTCCGAAAAATCTTGATACTGGTCATTTATTTTCCTTTCTTAGTATATCTAAATACTGAGTTTCAAAGGTGAAAGAAGAGTTTTAGAGGAATGGTGCACTCTAGGTGCCACTAAATTAAAATTTTATGTAGCCGAAAAGGTCACGATAATTTGAAAATCTTACGATTTCAAAGTAGCCACATTATTTTAATTCGTGGTCGAATTGAAAACCCAGTGCGGAACAAAAAATCGTCGCGATAAGAATCCCCCGTACCTACCTGGGCTTACCCTCTTTTGGGCTCTGCCATAGTCGATAGACCTCACAAATACTTACCATGAACTAGTTAGTAGTTGTATAACTGTGCTTACTTCTGACCTATTCCTAACAGTGGGTGCAGTTGGGCACCCGGCCCTTCCTAACGAAGAAGCGCCTGGTTAGCGACGATTTTTCGCTTCAAAAACGTACAGAAAATCGTAGGTCCCAAAAGATACATAAATAATAAAAGTTGATCGCCGTCATAGGCCTCTGCAGTTGCATGCCATTCAGCTCGATTCTCGGCAACTCTCTTATGTCATCCATCTGCTACCAGCCACCCTGCAAAGTTCGTCACGCCACCTAGCCTGAGTGAGGGCGTTCTTGCTTATGTTACTGGAGAGGCAGATGTATCTCCAGCAGTGGACTGCTATAAGCTGATGTTGATGATCGCCGACTTCACGCCGCAGGACTCGCTGGCAGGCTCATGCTAATACAAGGTGAAATTGAATTCAAGGGCAATATTCTAAGGGGCCATACTCGTCATTATGAACAACTTTTACTATGGGAACATTTCTCTGAAATTGCGAAATAGAAATCAGCTGTTCCATACATTATGCTCGCATAACTCGTCATAATATAGGGAACAGCTGATTTTTTTTCGCGTTTTCTGATATGTTCCACTAGTAAAACTTGTTCATAAGGGTGAGTACAATAACCCCTTAAAATATTGCCCATGAATTCAATTTCACCCAGTATTTATAATGATAGTTACTAGCTGACCCGACAGACGTTGTCCTGTCTTAACTATGATACCTACCTTACCTACCTACTCTACCTACCAACTTACCTACCTACCTACCTATGCAAAAATGTGCAATAAAAATATTTTTCTCATACAAACTTTGCCACCCCTTGTAACCCTTTTAGGGGTTGAATTTCCAAAAAATAATATGCCTATGTCCTTCTCATGAATGCAAACTATCTACATACCAAATTTCAGCAAAATCGGTTGGGTGGTTTAGGCGTGAAAAGGTAACAGACAGACAGACAGAGTTACTTTCGAATTTATAATATTAGTATGGACAGCAAAATCGGTTGGGTGGTTTAGGCGTGAAAAGGTAACAGACAGACAGACAGAGTTACTTTCGAATTTATAATATTAGTGTGGATAGCTGCTAGCTCTACTTGCTTCTGCTTAATCTCCGGCAGTGGGTCAGGTGCGTCAAGCTGTTTGAACTACTTCTCCACAGGAGAATGTCTATTAATCATTTATTACATTAGTCGTAGTCTTAAACCCTAAAAACGAACCCCCATATAAAAATATTGTAGTGATTGCAATCCTGACATTTATTTATAAATTCTATTGATACGAGGCGTAACGACGTTTATCCTTAGAGCATAGGTGAAATGCTCTAAGCGTTTATCATAAGAATCCAAAAGTATGTCGTATTTTTATAGACGGTAGGTAAACAACACTATTCCTGTAATCTGCGAATGAGAAATTCCTAATGAAAAACCGCAATAACACTTTGACCAACCTGGGATTCGAACCCAGAACCTAACGTTTACATAAAGTTTCGCATGTAGCCCTCGACGGGGTAGGCACTGCAGCGGTTTAGTGTAGTATATCCACATTTTGCCAGATATGTTGCAAGGTCAGCGGGATTGTCCGAAAGGGTTACCGCTGGCAGAACACAAAGGGCTAAGGAAGGAACATGGATGGGTTTCAGTCAATAAGAGTCTGACACTCCAACCAGAGCGGGAGGTGTCATTTGATGATTTCCCACATTAAAAAAAAAAGTTATTTTGCAAGGGGTCAGCTCTGCTACTCGAGAACTCGGCGATCGAGCCCAGGAGCAATCGATATTTTTAGTTGGCATTTCGTGAAATAAAACATCAGTCGGTAACTTTTATTAATTTATTGTGTTTATAGATAGATTAGATCAATCGCCCCACTATTTGAGAATCAACAAGATTAGTACACAACTTTCAAAAGCTATAAATAGTTCCAATGAGAAACATTGTTACAGTAAATTATTGTTCATACTAGTAGAGAGAACACGGCTTCTAACAAAAATATATTTTCCGATAGGTCACCTTTTAATATTACTAAATACATTCCGATAATATTATTGCAATCGTTCTAGATTATCCAATTGTGATAGGTATACATATAATTTGGTAAAATGACCTTTATTCAAACAACATTATACTTTATTTTGTATTGTCAAAGTAACGCGAATATTTGAATAAATACGACAACTCCAAGCATAACACTTTCGCACAATGCATGCTGTATTCAACTAGGTACATAATCATTTGGAAGGTATATACGTGAATACAATACAAGCACAAAGATAAACAATATTATATATACAAGCCATATCCATATTACATAGTAGCTTTTGCCCGCGACTGTATACGCATAGAGGTCGGAAACTATCCTACAGAAACGTACTACCAGGAAAAAAACCCAGGTCATGGTTTACCCATGAGCAACTCCTAATCCGTTCAGCAGTTATAAGGTGAAAGCGTAACAAACAAACTCACTTTCGCATTTATAATACATCTAGCTAAACCGTTGGGAAACATGCATGTTTTGTTAATTAAACAAGTTAATAATAAGCGGGAACACTACCCAGGAACATAAACGGCTAAGAAAGGAATATGGATAGGTTTTAGTCAGTAAGAGTCTGACACTCCCTTCCGCTCCACCCAGAGCGGGAGAAGTCATTTGATGATTTCCCACCCTCAAAAAAAAAAAAGTATACTAGACATTTTATTTAGTAATTAAAAAGTAACCTGAACGAATTCATCGAGCTCATTGCTTTTAACCGCTATACAATAATTTCTGATAAACACCTATTTAGTGCTACTTTAATACTGTGATTTTGAATATACTACTAGGTTCATAATCTGGACTGCCCTAGGACACGTGAACAACTGCGACTAAGCATCAAGCATAGTTCTCTAGGACAGACTAACAATTTACTTAGACACACTCAGGCCGTTACATAATTTTATCGTATTGTCATTGGAATAAGAGGTAAACAGACACGCAATATTCTAGTATATAGACAAATATATTCTTTGATCTATTGATACCTGACAACTATTCTACTTTTAAAGAAAATTCTAGGGCTTTTTGAACATGTATCTCCATTTTTTGGATAGGCTAGATCTGGACCCATGGGTTAAAGCAAACCAAATAAAAAAACAAAAAAATAATATTAATTGATTTATTTATTAATTTTCATAAATAAACTAAATTGAATATCTAAAGACAGAGCTAGTAAATAACATAGAAGGGGGTATTTACATAAAACGTAACTCAGTAGGTACATTAATAAAAATAAATGAATAAAATGTACAACTTAAAAATTTTAAAGGCCGCTATGAGTTCTAAAAACTAATTCAAAAATTGTGGTTTAACTAGTATTCTCTTATAAAAAGAAACTTATAGCGTTAACTAAGAGCGAATCCCAGCTATCTCAAATAAGTCAGTCGAATTCACCTGACAACACAGCATCCCTCTACGAAGTACAGTATGGCCAACTGAAAACATCTACCAAATCACTGGTCTTTGCCTGTCAATTATATTCAAATTATAATACTTCAAAAGTTACATACGCCAAAAGCAGGTAGTCTGCAGATTATTTTCATTCCACACATTAAAACGATAACAGATTATACCAACAAGAGTGTTGCAAAGAATAAAATTTATAAAAAAAAATTGCACAAAAATACTAGCAATCATTTCAACTGATGAAATAACCAACAGATCTCAAACATATATTGCAAATGATATCATATATCATTAATTTAGATAATCGAATTAGCCTAACATTTAGCACTATCATTGCTCACTAAAACACGCCTACGAAACCTGCGATAGACTGTGTAATACTGCTAAACTCAGCTGCATATGGAACAGTATCAAACGTTTTAAGACACGCTAAAAATCGGTGTGGTGTAACCTGATTTTAGCAATACGATCGAACAGCAAAAAAAATGACATAATAATGAAATATAGACAGTCACTGGCCATTATAATAAGCTGTAGTAAAAGATTATGGTAAAGAAGCACTGTGTACTAGGCAACACCTATATTTACAAACACCATTGAACCAAATGGCTGAGCTGTTCTAACCTCTCTTGCGTCTATTCTACAGTAATAATCATGTTTATACAGCTACATGTACCTGTGAATATATATATTTTTAATAAGTAACACTGATTATAGTGCAGCAACATTGACAGTGTTGCCATACGAAAATCACGGGTGATTTAATTATGACGTAATTTTATTATGAACGCGTTAGCGATGGCAACAATTATACAATACTTTGTCCAAACGATAGATTTAAGAAACATTCAATAAAAATAAACCATATTTTAATACTTCAAAATATTGATTGCAGCCTTTAGAAATTAAATATCACAAGAAGCGAACGGTATTATTTTCTTTAACTATTGCATTTGTACAAAGTATTGCTACAAACTGTTAAGTTATACAAAGTACGGTCGTAGACTTATGATCCAATATATTTGGCAATATCCAACTGTATTTTTGTTACGTCCATACTTTTGCATTGCCACGAAATTTCAACTTTTAACGCACCAGTACGATAAATTTTGAGCGTTAAACGATTATTCATAGCAGTTTTCGGGCCCCATCCACTAAAGATTTTTGATAATCTTTTGTATTGCGGAAAATTTTATATTCTTAATTTGCATGATATGGGGCCTTTAATAGAGCAAGCACCTAGTTCATATATTCACAACAGCCATACATTTATAATATACACCCGTAACATCTAATTTTATAACAATCTAATGCATAACCCTCTATACATAATATTCTATATGACAAATACAATTTTTACATAAGATAACTGGAGGATATGGAAATAAGTATTTTTTATCGATTGTATTTATTACCCAAAAGCTTATTTAACTTTTAGCGCAATAATTACATTCGTTTTTAAAACACGTAGGCTTAGTATATGACTAAATATTCAAGTATTTATACGTTGTATTTATACACATAATATAATTAGTATATAGTTCAAGTTATAGAATAGTATTATTAAGGGTACCTATGTGACAACTACCCGATATAACTATATGATTTTTAACATTATTTATGCATCTGATGCTGAAAATAAATCTTACGTTTTCAGCTCAATGATTGCACGAAAGTGATAAAAAAAAAATAAAAAAAAACTAGAACTCACTTTAATTCCAAATCATAAATACTGACTATGCCAAAGGTAGGAGATAATCTAAGTTAACAAGCACTTCACAATAAATTACTATTTTTCTTTTTGTACAAACATGGAATGTGATGTGTATAATTTTGAAAAATAAAAACTTGCGGCACCTTTTTCATAAGAAAATTTCATAATTCATCCTAAGTCAAATGACGAAAAGTTAATTGAAAAATAAATCATCGAGATAATATTAATTTCAAATTATTTAATTTAAATACATACCATAGTTTCTAGTCAAAACTAAGTATTCATAATGTTATTAACATAATCATAGGGATTGGCTAATGTATTCATATAAAAAATGCAAAATTTTGCCTACTAATATGATCGTAGAAAACAAAAAAAAACATTACTGTATTTCTAACAAAGTCATTACTTTGATAAGATGGAAAACAAATCATTAAAATCTGAAGCTGAAAAATTCATTCAAACGTTTCCCCATCAAACTATTAAATACAGGTAACTTTAAAAAAAAAAAACTAGTTATTTTTTGACTTGCAATCCTAACTTCATAATGAACGCATCCTTATTGACATTATTATGTTTTCGATTGAAAATCGCAACAAAACGGTGCACTTAAAAGATAAGTGACGTACCAATTACACGTCAGTTAATGATGACATTATGACCCGACTGCTTTTGATTTATTTCGTTTTACAAACATACTTAAAATAATCAAGTATTTTGTAAAAGAAGATGTTTAAAGAAGTCTACTTCAAGACAGAAATACATTGAAAGATTCGATTTACGTAAATATTTTAAATATAATATTAGCATGAGTAGTGATAAAAGTCTTACAACTAACGTTTAATAATTTCCTTCGTTACATAAATTCAAAAAAATTGAGCTCAAAAAAACTATCATAATTTCAATTCCAACAAAACCTATTACATAAAAATCCTATACTTTCATAAATTTTACTAAGGGCCGCGTTTTCGATCGCCTGATATGTTTTATTGGAGGAATAAATATGACAGTTTGACAGCTTTTATATAGATAATATGTCAAACCGCCATTCTTATTCTTCAGAAAAGTTATAAGGCGATTGAAAAATCGGCCCCTAAATAGAATACTTTTCGCTATTACATCAAATAATCTTATATTTAGACTTGAGTCTTTTTTGTCTTAAGTTTCTTCTTAACACATTACATAGGATCGTTGAACCAGCTTCATATACCGGTGTTCAATACTCTAAGCAGTCGGGTCGCCTTATGAACGTAAACCTCAAATTATAAAGGTGGTGCTTAACTGAATTGGTTGGTGGCAGGCTGCGGCGGCACGGCGGGCCGCATGGGCTGGGCCATGCCCATGGGCATCATTGGCGCTCCTTGCATGCCCATTACCATGCCTGGCTGTTGCTGTGGGTAGGAATTCAACGTTTTATTAATATAAAGCACAAAACATGTATTTCAAACAGGCACATGAAATGTCACCACATATTCGAAGACATGTGACATTTATCAACCCGCACTGGGCCCGCGGTAGATAACGGCTCTCTTCCTCTCACCGAGAGGAAGCCTGTATCCCAGCAGTGGGAACACTGTAGGCTGAATGCTAGGCACAGGAAAAGCCATAGAACGTTAAAAAAAACGTAGTTGCCCCTTTCAAAAGGTAGTTTTGTATGTAGAATATTGGGCACAGAACTCCACCGTTACTCTTTTAAAATATTTTACAATATTTTGTATACATTCATCATATTATATGTACAGACGCCAGCACATCAAGCTATCCCTAACTGTCAAATTTTGTCAATTAAACATGAACCTTATATCTTTGCAATAAAGTTGAAATACTATGAAAGAAATTTGACAGATTGTGGTAACTTGATCTGCTGGCCTCTGTACTCACAAACTAAAACATGACATTTTCTTACACAACGAAGATTTATGTAGTTGCTGGCTTGTCAGCAATGCTGCCATAAATATTGAGATAGTGTTTGTGTCGCAGATGGATTGTCATATCCGCTGATTTACTTAACCGCTAACCGTTTTACAAAACATTTCCGTTATATTATGAGAGTTTTATGCAAGTCAGTACAAAAAAATATTGAATATCCAAGAAGTAGCGGATTCGACGATCCATCTGCGACCTATAAAATACAAAAGTCTTCTAGAAGAGTTTACCTTGCAAAACATAATAACAGTGTTCGAAATTGTAGACCAGAAGATATTGCAATTTTCTCAAAATCAGAAGAAAACAGCAAGAGAATGCGCTCATACAAAATTAATCACACTGAATGACAACACTTAACATTCTCAAAAAAGTATGAGGTGACATGAGGACACTATTCATGCAAACGTTTCATACAATCACACAAAAGTTCATTCATACATGCAGGAAATCTTTCAAACTGAAGAAAATTTACCTTATTGTATAAATTTTTAGATCGGATTTGTTTTAAGATTTTGGCTTACTATGTTGGGGGCAGTTTTTCTCTAATGGTAAAATGTCACGGCGTATTCCTGTGATACTCGCGTAACAAAATGTAACATGTCAAATTACAACCAGTGAGCCAAAACCTTAATTTTGAAGAGAAACTGAGATAGGTACTAAAAATTATTTTACTACTTAAGAATAGTTTATTTATAGGTTCACAGTAACATTCTAAAGTATAAGCAGATTGCGTTGTCAAAATAAACTTAAAAACTCTCGATAAAAAGTGTACATCTAAACTACGCGTGTTAACTACGCTAAGCAAAAAAGAAAAAAAAACGAAACAAAAAAAAAAAAGTAGCAAAACTTACCATAATATAATGCGGGGGGTGATATGCATGGGGCATAGTATGGGGCATTGTTGGGAGTGTCATGCCTGGGCCCTGCAACGCAAAAAGGAAGGCATGCTACGGGAAGAAAGAACATAAAAGAGCGAGCTTTAAAAGCAAACAAGGTTTTAGCATAAATGATGCGACATTTAAAGCAACAGAAACGCGCAGCGGTTGCTGTAATGTTGCCTGTTGTTTGCGCCTTTTTTAGTAGTTCTCAAAGAATTGAATAGGCCGCTTTAGACTTTTTTTTAGACTAGCTAAGTGTTGCCAGCGTAAAAATGGAATATCAGAATTTTTATTGTTCTGATTCCATTTTTATCCAATTGTTTTAAATTTTAAATATTGAGGAACCATGGACCTTGGAGTTAATATTTATTGTCAGAATCGTGCACCCCATCGCGCTTTCTATATATGTGCAACTAATAGTGCTTGCGATGCCAATATAACTAATAAAGCAAAAGTAACCAAGTAATAAATACTAAAACAGTAATTTCGATGTTGTCCATCATAAAAAAACCACACTATCCCTGATTTTGACCCTCCAAATAAAGTTATTAGGCTAACTAAGAATAATTTAGAAAAATTCTAATTTTTTATTGTATTAAAAGCGAAAATATGGCGTGTACAATTCTGCCAATTATAAAACTACTTGTGTAAGCGGTGTTCCTTACCATAGGTCTGTATCCAGCTCCCGTAGTCGCTTGCATGGGCTGCGGCGTCCACGTCTGGCCAGGTTTCGACGCATTCTTCGGCGAATTCCACTGCATCGGTCTAGTCGACACCACATGGTGTAAGTACGGACATGCGTACCATGGTAGGTGTGAAAGCATTACGTCAGAAAAAGAATATTCTGAACGCAACTTTTTGGCCGACCTTTATTTTAGATATGGCAACTTTTTCTATCTGTCACTTGAAATTAGGTGGCAAATAGGCATGGCAGTAGGTAATACTTTCACCACAAGTTGCCTTTCTATAATTTAATAAATCTCTATATAGGGTTATTAATATGAAAAGGCAGCCTGTCTCATGATAGTTTAATTATAATTTAAAATAAAATAAACAAGTGCCGTTGTCATGATATTTCCAAAGAGATATCATGGCATTGAACTAGCTATAACCACTTGATGCCACTCGGATTGAACGCGTAAGTTTCAGTCAAAAAAGTTTTGATATTAATTTGTATAATGTTTGAATTGAAATGTTATTATTTTCTGGTGATCTCTAATAAGTCTAGTAGTTGTGTTTTCGTAAGCAATGAAGCAAAAGTAAATTAAATGTGAAGTGTTTTTACATAGGCTTGTGTTTTTGCTTGATCAAAGCTTTGACAAGCAATAAAAGTGAAGACGCTTGCTCATTGATCTCAAATGATTAATTTCGGATTTCGAATCGTTTTGAATGAAGAACTTTTGACTGAAACTTGACCAAACTACTTTTAGCACATGACAATGAGTGTAGGAATAAAAAAACAGATTTTTTGGAACAATAAGGGTATTCCACTTACTTCTGCGCCGTAGCTGTCTTGTTGATAGAAAGATTGTTGGCCAGCTGGGCAAGCGAAGAGTCCAGGTCACCTGTCAACACCTTGCCTTGCTGCTGCTGCGGTTGCTGACCTGCAATGCATCTTAGTCAGTCATGGTAAGGTTCATATCTGTTCGCAGTAGTGATTACTAGCAAAACTTATATCTTATGAGTAATACATGACGATTTTCAGCCGTGTTCGATAATAATGATAAAATAATAATAAACCGGAAAGCAAAATGAAAATATTATTGTTATAAATGTGGTGTTTAATGTTTTTGACTGAAATTGAGCATAGCATTACTCATATGCAGTGAACATAGATGTGGTTGGATTTTTAAAACGAAGATGACGTGTTCTTTTCATGCTATCATCAAGATTCAATTAAGGATTAAGACAATGGACGTGTTACAGCAAATACATAAAACAAAAATGTATAAATGAACTAAACAGAAACACTGGCTTATTTACAAATTAATGCGACACAAAACCTGTGCAAAGGGTAACTAAAAACTAAAAAAGTCCTGTGAATTAAAAATTAAAAAGCACACGACGTTGATTACTGGCAACTCTGCAAGCTATTAAAAAACAACAATGAAAACGGTTCATTTAAATGTTTGAATATCGAACCGGTCGCTCCCATCGGCATCATAGGTTGTCGTGCGGGCGATCCGAACATCATCGGCTGTGACATCGGCATGGACATGACGTCACTGAAAGGCTGCGCTGCCATTGGTTGAGGCTGTTGTGTGATTGGCTGCTGAGATTTAGCCGGAGAGCCTCCCAGAGACATGCGCATGACATCTTCGAGGTCGTCGAATGCTGACTTAGGCTGTGGGGGGATGGAGGGGGGAGGGGGCCGGGCCGGTGACGCGGAGATTGGCTGAGTGAGGTCTCCCATACCCATGAACGGATTAGCCGCGGCAGCTTGCACAAGAAATTTTGTCATTTAATTTTACAAAGAATATACATAATATAGACTTTACACAGTATTCCCATCACCAGAGATAGATTTTTAATTTAAGCAACGTTTGGGCTGCCGTGTTGTTTAACTTTCAATCATCTTTGTATATTGTAATATTTTTATTGGCATCTGAAAACAATTATGTAGCTTGATTCTCTTTTTTAATTCAATCGTGCATTACTTATTTTTTTGAATTCTCAATAATAATTTTATTCTACCAAAATAGTAGAAATCAATTCAAAGAACATGGCAGCCCCAGCACAATGACTACTAGTGAAAGCTCACCTGCCGAATCAGTGTTATCGAAAACATTAGAGAAGTTAGCCTCGGACACAAATGAGTTGTTCTGTTGCTGAGGCGGGAAGGTCGCGAAGCCGTTGCTCGGCTGTTGTTGTTGTTGTGGCCACATCGGCGGACCCGTCGCAGGCGCCGCTAAAAGTGTTGCCGCACTTAATAACAATGCAGTACTACGAAAATGGTAGCTTTCTTTTATGTATGTTTTGAAATTATTTGTATCTGGTAGTATTTGTTAGCCGTATTTTCTTTGACGATTTTGAGATGAATTACAAAAATACATCATACTAGTATTCCTTAAAGGGATAGGCAGTGACGTGTAGACCATGAACATTACATAAATAAGTAATTCAATATTTTTTAATTTTACCAGTTACCAATATCTCAACTAATTTGTATCGAGTATTCTTTAATTGTATTGTGTACTGCATCGGTATTCAGTTTGTTGTGGCGACTTACCACTTTGAACCTTATGTGTTTGTGAATAGAGTGTACAGTGCTTCAACCATCCCCATTAAGCTAAGGGATGTGCGTCATAATACAGTGTGAAGGGTATTTGTGTAGTGCTTTCCCAATTTTCCTAAATTTCTACTAGCACCAGATTATTTACAACCGTTTCATACATATTTTTTTAAAATCCTGTCAGAAATTGAATTATTTTTTATTAAAGATAACTTCTCAGACCTCATAACACTTGCTTTAGATCTGATATCATTTCCCAATGATAAACATGTTTAACGTATTGACCGCCCCAGTCGGATTAATACGACAAATTTTTTCGTGCCCGTGCCGTTGTTGTTTTCGTCTCAGTCGTATTTATGCAATTGAGACGAAAATAAAAAAAGAACATAGGTTCTCAGTAGTATTTACACGACTCGTTCCTTCGCCCGTTCGTTTTTTATTTCATATATTAACAAAAATCAACAAATCTATGATTCTATGATTGACCAGTCAATTAGCTGGGCGATGGGGGCACGGCAATTTATATATTATACCAAGCGGTCAATAGGTTAGGTTAAGTCCTGTTTAATGACAATTTAAATGTGTATGTATGTAATTTAATGCCGATTGACGATTGTGTGACATTGTCATTTGTCTTATAATTCATCAATTTCATGGTGTCCGACTAAAATTATTATGTCAGTGGAAAATTAATTATTAATTAACAATATTACCAAAAATTTTAGTACAGTAAGTCATAATTTTAGTCAGTTAGGTTTCCATAGATTTTATTAAGTTAATTCTTATTAGTGTTACAAGGAATATACATTGTCTTTAGTGCAATTCATAGTCAAATTGAATCGAATTGTAGTCTTCTTTATGCTCTGTATTTAGGTGTTACCAATTAATTGTAATTTTTTAAAACATTTTCTCAGATTACTGGTCTGCTAAATGTGATACTTTCACTTTGTCTGACTATTGGGTACGGACCGGGTCAACGAACAATCGGGAGTAGGCAATAATCTCATTTGTAAGGTTTTGCAAGGAAATCAGCGACACTAAACATCTCACATTGTATTTGTGGAGTATGTTTTTTCTCCAAGCTCGGAATAAACATACAATTATTTTATCCTACTAAAGTGTCCGTTGAACTTCCATGCTTTATTTAATCAATATTCATAAATCCTTCCTTTTCTCTTGTCATATACGCAAATCTTGTGCAAACATGCTACTAGACAGCGGTTTATAGACAGGGTGTAAACGAAAGGGTATATACATACAAGAGGATATGCTACAGACCACCAAACTGAACAACTTTTAATATGGGACCAACGCCGAAATCGTGAAAAAAAAATCAGCTGTTCCCTACATTTCGATGAGACACGTGACCAAAAATGTATACAACAGCTGATTTGTTTTTTTTCACGGTTACTCCCAGTAAGCGTTGTCTGTCAGTAAATTATTAAGTGATGCAGGTATGCTGGAAATGATTTCTTTAGAAATAAGCATCACCTTTGCACGTATTTTCTGTTCCTTTCTTCTTGTCTCCTTTTATGTGTGTACATAAATGGTTCAATAAATAAAATATCACTAGCACTGCTAATTTACTAGTCCATTTCCTAACCATCTTTGATCCAATCCATACCCAAAATGTTCAATTCCCTCCCCACTTACCTCCAAACATATTATCAGCGAACGGGTTGCCAAGCGACAACAGATCATCTGACGCCTTGCTGGTGGCACTGGAAGTATCCGCGGGCGCAGGTCCAAACAAGTCCACTATAGACTGGTTCTGGTTGCTGGGAGCTGAAGAGAGGAACGGGTTGTTGGCCGCGTTCGTTGGAGATTGGACTTTGTTCTGTGGGAGAAAAAAGTTGTTTTTGAGTGGGTGGTAAAGGGGGTGGTTCGTCCATCACCAAAGCGTTTATGGTATGTTATGAGGTCAAACAGTAATTATGTGATAAAAATCAGAAAAGGTGCAACGTTTAGGCAGGAAAAAGAATAAAACGAGGGAAATAAATTAATTATCGATATTCAGTTTAAGTTGGTAGTCAATTTGACTACCAACTTAAACTGTCCGTATATTCAAATCATAGTTGTCATTATTTGAAAGTTGTATGACAAGGTTATAACATGGCAAATTGAAATAGTGTTTTTTTTTCTCAGACTGGACTTGTCTGAGTGTTTGTACGATTCTAGTCAATAACAATCCTTTTCTTTGATCACATAATACTTATAAGTACAAATGTTTCCGACATTTTTTACAAATATTTGTTTCTTTTGCGATAGTCGTGCATTTTGCAGTCAATGTAGATTGTGTTGATAATGATAATATTGGACATTTTAAATATGACGTATATTGTGAAAATTTGTTGAAGAATAATTTCACTATTTTGTATTTATGATGATGATGACATACAACCAAATGTGTGGAAACGGTGCAATGTATGAATTTGTGTGTTGTGTGACTTCCCACAAACGCAGAATTTACAAAACTTTTTCCCATATTCACATAAAAAATTGTAGCAAAAACATTACAATCCTGCGTTGACGCGTAGCAAGAAATGGTGATAATTTTCATAATGATGATTGGACATTTACAAATAAATATAAAATACAGCATAAAATATAGCGCTGACATACATACGACTATTTCACATGAACATTATGACAAAGTAAATTTATGGAACATTGCTGGTATTCATAAACTTCTTCAGCCTTATTACAAAACAAGGTTTATCTCAAGACCCAGGCTCAAAACATCGAAATATTTTTGAATTCGAACTGTATTTCGACTAAGTTAAAGTTCAAATTACAAAAACTGACGTCAAACCCGATTTTAAATAGTGAATTTAGTATTAAGAATTTTACATGTAAAAAACATCGACACATTTTTGAATATCGAACTGTATTTCGATTAAATTAAAGTTCTAATTAAAAGAACTGACATCAAACCCGAGTTTAAATTGTGAATTTAGTAAAGAACTTTACAGGTTCAAACATCGACACATTTTTGAATTTCGAACTGTATTTCGATTATATTAAAGTTCTAATTACAAAAACTGACGTCAAAACCCCAGTTTAAATAGTGAATTTAGTATTAAGAACTTTACTGTGATCAGTATAAAAGTCAAAGTACAATAACTGACTAAAATTAGAACTTGTTTTGTAATAAGACGGCTTATGATATTCGCTGTATGACCCACAGAGATTCCTTGCTCCCAAAGCTGTAACCTAAGCAACACATATAACCCTCTGTTTATATCTTACTACAATTTCAGTAATCTCACTAATATCTTCTTCGCCTGTCCATTCTTCACCTTGGTATAAGCGAACCTGAAATTGTATCGTTGGTAATGTATTTTTTCTTTTGGTTGTATTTGTATTCAAAGAGTTAATAAAGCTCTTTCAAGTAACGATGCTTGAAATCGTTTTCCGTTTCTTAGATAGTCAGCTGTTCCCAATAATGAGAATCTTACAACGATTAGTTCTTCTTGAAAAGAGATACCTAACTTTAAAGGCGAGGTTTAGGGAAATCGAATTCATGCTAAGGTGTACACTATTCTAGTTAATGTGGGCGCGCCTTGCCTTGGCCAACCTGGAAGTCTTTAAATCGACTCTGGACCCAGGTTGGCCGAAGCAAGGAAAACTTGCTCAGGTTAAATTCATAGACAACTCCGCTTTGGAGTGTAAATGTGGTGCTGTTCCACAAACGATGGGAAATTGAATATCGTGTCCTGCCGTATGCAGGTGAAAGGAACAGATCGGCGGTAGTGATGGAGCCAAACACGTAGCCAAATTCTGGGCTGACTTCATTCAGATTGCCATCGACACGCTAAGAAGAAGAATGTATATATGTATGTGATCGTTACCAACCCTAAAATTAACCGCATAGGGCCGAAAAGACTCACTTTAGAAGATTGTATGTAACATAATATATAATATTCCTTGACTTATCCAAGCTCGATGATTTAAAATTACCGTTAGATAAGCATAATAGGAAACCTGACATCTACCAACCCGCACTGGGACCTTGTGGTAGTTTACAGTCCACTTCCTTTCGAAGAGAGGAGCCCTGTGTCCCAGCAGTGGGAACATTATAGACAGATTATGATGTGTTAAACACAGTAATTAAAATAAGTGTACTTTGTTTAGTTTTGTTGATAAGGCAAAATAACACTTATTTACAACATCGTAAGCATGCTATTAGATTTATTATCTTATAGCTGCGTTCAATAGTTATAAAAAGGAGGTTACTAACTAAGAGTCCGTGATTTATTGCAACCTTAACACGTAGAAAGCCGGTCACCGGTGGCCCTAAACCATACTTTTTCGGTTGTATCTGCAGCGTGGCAGTCAATGACTTAACAGTTTGACACCCCCGACTCATCATGTACCTAGCCTTTTCCCAACTACATATGTTGGAGTCGGCTTCCAGTCTAACCAGATGCAGCTGAATACCAGTATTTTACATGGAGCGACTGCCTATCTGACCTCCATAACCCAGTAACTGGGCAATACGATACCCCTTGGTAAGACTGGCTGTACGGTTTTCGGGGTTCTGACGATCCGTAACTATAACT
Source organism: Hyppa rectilinea (assembly GCA_951799385.1). NCBI lineage: Eukaryota > Metazoa > Arthropoda > Insecta > Lepidoptera > Noctuidae > Hyppa > Hyppa rectilinea. Next base: position 15,492,927 of record OX637323.1, read on the forward strand.
GTCAAAGATGCACAAATGACAGCCGGGACTAACGGCTTAACGTGCTTTCCACGGCACGGAGGAGTCTCGGTATGTAAAGATGGTCACCCATCCACGGCCAACCCCAGCAAGCGTAGCTTAACCTAGCGGATCGACCTGTGCGGCTGTTAATACTTAGCCACGAGCTTCTCTTAGTTTGATACCTGTAGGCTGTAAAATTTTAATTTCGTGGGCTGCGTCTGCGCATGTTCCTTAAAAATTCTTCTTACCTTATACTGGTTCATAGCAGCTTCCTCCTCAGCCAGAGCCTGTTGTCTGAGCGTGTCATCAATAAACAGCGGGGAAGCTCCATTCGGCTGGTTGTCGAGGCGAGTGGAAGCGGCCGCATTGCCGAACGAAGACGAAGTGGAGGACAGGGCGCCCATCACGCTCGCTACGTTCTTTTGGGCACTGGAATGTGGATAAATAACGTAATGAATACTTCTGAATTGCCAAAATTATGTGAATTGTTAAGGTGTTGCACTAATGTCGTAAAGTCAGTCGATTCTGTAAAAATCTCACGGTAAAAACTTGAATTGGATATTTGAAAGGGTAGTCAATAATGTTACTTTTTATGATCTGTCAAAACGCGGAATTTGTACGTGATTTGTATGAAATACAACAATGTGACGCCACAGATGTTTAAAATCAAATGGAATACTTATTAGCATTAATTGCAATTTTACAATTATAATATCTTCGCATAATATTTAATTTTTGTACGGTGATAGAAGTTTTTACGACGAGCGATCTTTTTTCTATGATTTCTTATTTTATTTTTGATCGTTTCAAATAGTCAATTGACACTTTGGATAGTTCACTGTAGGCGAAGTGAATTCACTTCCCTTACGTTTTTACAGTGAGATTTTTACAGAATAGAACTACAAGGGTCGTGTTTCGACATGTGTAAGAGTTCAATCATTATTCCGTTGTGAAAATGGAAATAGTGCTATTCCTCTTTTATAACTTCATCTCCCTCTCTCATGCCGGAACAATGATGGCTTCAACACGTCAGAGCACCGCCCTATTGTATGAACGGGGATGAAGCAAAATAAGTATGTAAGTAAAGGTGGTCCCTCACCGCGAGCATTCGCCCGTAATGTAACGTTACAGGTCCGAGTATTACATCGGTGAAGGATGAGAACCGACCATTAGTCAGTAGTGGTCAGAGAGGTATAGCATTGTAACGTAATGCTCGAAAAAATCGAATCATAAATGTACATTATAGGCAAATGTTCGCGGCGAGGGGCCATCTTTAGAGTCATAGCAGGTTGCGTTTTGTAGTTTATGGCGTGTTTATGTATGTGTTAATTTTTTTATTATTTCGTGTGTCAAGTGGCTTTCTCAGAAAAAGTTATGCTCGCGAAGGAGGTGGCGGGATGGGAGAGAGAAAGGTCCTCCCGTCCCAGCCGCCGCAGGAGACGCCCCGGGCGTCGGGAGCCACGTGACGACTCCCGGCCACCGTAGGCGCGGGCCTGCGGACGGTGAGTAATGGGTGACTCAGGGCCAAGCCTGCCGGGTAAGCGGGATTGTCCGAAAGGGTTACCGCTACCCCGGAACATAAAGGGCTACGGAAGGAACATGGATGGGTTTTAGTCAGTAAGAGTCTGACACTCCCTTCCGCTCCACCCAGAGCGGGAGCAGTCATTGGATGATTTCCCAGCCTTAAAAAAAAAAAAAAAAAAGTGGCTTTCTCAGCAAAGCCTGTGGTGCATGTTTGCCAGGTGCAAAAAAACATTTTCTTGGATCATTTTTTAACAAAAAACTTGTAGGCAAATGAAACTATCCAGCTTTGTCTCTAGGTGATCGCCATGCTACAGCTGGTTTTGGAGTTAGAGTGCTTTAGTTTGAACACGAAATTGATTAAGTAATAAGACATGCCTGCAAGTTGCCGTTTGCCTGCTTACGTCACTCTTTTGCTGTGTGCATGACACCCTGCAAGTTGGTTAAGGCGCATCACAGACACATACGTGTTCTGCAAGACATTTGAGTTGCATCACACACTTGTTACACGTTACAGGTCAGTGTGTGACGGTATTTAAATAAAGGTGTAGGTAAAAGGGATTGTGTGGAGGGCAATATTGCACAACATTACATTTACAATTTGAGAATGCGTTTCTGATACCTGTCAGTTATACAGTGTTAGGTTAGATTAGAACTAGGGACAGACTTTCAAGGGGTATTAATAGTACTCATGAAAATTAACAACTTTGATTATGAGACCAAACCTGAAATCAGGAAAAAAAACCGCTGTTTAGTACATTTGTGTTCGCATAATTCGTTGCTGATATTAATTCAATGTTGTTCGGAATGCATTCTCAAATTGTTAATGGTGTAGTATTGGTAGGCGCCTGACGGCTCAAGACATTTGCACGAAAATTTTTTAAACATATTATATTATCACTAATAAAAGAAAGAAAAAAACATCCTAAACATGCTTTTCTTACTTTTATCAGTATTAATTATGTTTACCAGGATCATTCAAAATTCGAAAATGTAATCCTATTCGTAACCGCTCCTTGCACAAACTGTCATATTCGCGGCGCATGCGCAATTATTACGGGTTCTAATGTGCGTGGTCAATTCATACTCCTATGAGTAACAGAAACAGCTTACCTGGCCGTCTGTGTGGGTGTATTGGCAGCAGATCCCTTCTTGCCTTCAAGGGTAGCCAGATGTCCTTCCAGGGCATCCAGCAGACTGCTGGGAGCTTTAGTTAGATCGGGGATATCGCCCTTGTCAATACCCACGTTCTCTGCCACCTGGGAAGTGATCATGATTATAAGGATTGTCGTGTTTTTTTTTCTGGGTGTATCATCTTGACATAATAATGCTATAATTCATGTATACAAAACATTTTAAAAGAGTAACGGTGGAGTTTCTTCTCATTCTTCTCCACATGAAACTATCTTTTGGAAGGGGCTAGAATCAATTCTATTTCTTGTTCATTTTGTCGTTCAAAAGTGCCTTTCTGGTGCCTATTTGAAATAAATGATTAGACTTTGACTTTAAGGACTATTTTCCCATAAGCACCATTTTAATGCCGATAAAGATGACAGTGGTTGAGAATAAAGTTTGTCAACGCTTTTAGGTGAATTATCCCAATTTATTTGGGGTTAATTTAGAATGTCTTTTTCTTCCTTACATTTCAGGGTGTACCTGAGAATGATGAAGTGAAAGGGGAAATTTACTGTAACACAATGGCGACGTAAACCTTTAAATCGGCTGTTGTTAAGGTCAGCAGTTACTTCTATAATTATGAGAAATAACTATTCAATGCTCCGGATAAATTCGCATATTTACTTCTATCTCCTCATTACCCAGAATTTAAGAGTAACACCGGAAAAAGCAATCCTAATTATTTCTATAATAAGCGTTTTTCTCGTACACAAAAACTTTAGTACAGTTTCCGTAACCTTGACTTAATTTTTTGCGTGTTGTCATTTTTCATACAAAAATAAAAGTTGGCAACATTTTTAAACTCTGACGTCACTACAGTTATTTATACTGTACTAAATACGTCGCATAAGAATTACGTGGCGCCCCACCTCTAATCTTTCAGTAAATTAGTATTATGTTCAAGTTTTTTATGTTTTCGGTTGTAATTGCCAAAAAATATTAAAGGTCATGGTAGAAATAGATACTTTGTTTCTAAGTTATAAACTAGCTTCTGTCAGCGACTTCACCCGCGTGGATATCGTAATTCAACCCACGAGATTGTTGGATCTAAAACTGCTTTACACAAGAACAGTATTTTCGTAATGGCTCCAAAATTATACAATTAATTGCCAAAGTGTATCAGAAGTGATGAAAATGTCAGCCATTTAAAAAAAAAGTTGTTCCTGTTTCTAGTTGAAAAGACCTATTACTCGATTGAAGACTTTTTAAATGACAAATTATGACTAAATTTAACTTTCTTGACATTCTTAATAATTACTTCAATTTACTATTACTTTATTTCATGCGGCTCATGACATTTTTTCAATTGGTTCATTTCTTTTATCCTAGACTTTATTAATTATGATAGTAAAAATAACCTGCTTACTAATATTATATTTGTATGCCGATTATTGGCCGAACATACATCAGCTAAAATGTATAAATAACACCTTTTTGTACTTATGTTCACAAATAAAGATTGATTTGATTTGATTTGAGAACGTATACCGGGATAAATGTCTATCCTTTGTGGTTATCTAGGTTATAAACTATCTGTGTGCCAAATTTTAAGTTCTAGCGTGATTGAGGAGTAACAAGATGTTTGTTACTCGTCAATCACGCTCATCCTCATTCATCCAAACTTTTGCATTTATAATATTATTTAAAGTAAGGATTGAAGACGCTTTTTGTGTGTGTGTGTCTTCAACATCATTTAGAGAATTAATGCCGTAAGGTTTATGTGTACTACACATTAATTATTATCTTAGTTTTAATAAAGAAATGTTCATGTTTAAAGTCGAAAAACCGTGCGAAGCGGGTCGTTAGTAAATCTAATATATTAATAGAAGACGAGTTAGTAAAATACTATGTGCCTACTAGCGTTTGACTGCGGCTTCATCAGACAACCGGTATCTTAAGTTCTAACAAAGTTCATGGTCTAACCGTGTGCCAAACATCCAAATCCATTCAACCGTTAAGCCATCAGCCACTAACTTTCAAAATGCACTCTGTTTTTTGAAAGTTGGCAATGTCGCAAGTAGCGTCTGATATTACGCTGTTAATTTATTTGCCAATAAAAATGAAATTAAGTGCTGCAGCATAATTAATATGTTGGTTCATTATTGAGAAACATTTCTCACTTATTAGGTACAGACGCCAGCACATCAAGCTATCACTAACTGTCAAATTTTCTCAATTAAAAATGAACCTTATGTCTTTGCAATAAAGTTGAAATACTATCAAAGAAATTTGACAGATTGTGGTAACTTGATGTGCTGGCCTCTGTACATAATCAACCTATGTTCCCACTGGTGGGACACAGGCCTCCTTTCTAAGAGACGGAGTGGGCATAATCCACCACGCGGGCCCAGTGCGGGTTGGCGGATATCACATGTCTTCGAATTTTTGGTTCTAGGACATACCGGTTTCCTCACGATGTTTTCCTTCACCGTTTTGAGAGCAGTGGTGATAAGATTAAATACCCAAAGTAAAACGCCTGCTTGGGTTCGAACTCAAGACCAACAACTCGGTAAGTTGAGGGACTTGGCCACTACAGCTCTACATAAATTAGTAATACTGACAAATAAATCAAAATGGCGAAATATTTGACAGCTATATCCGATGTTGCCAACTTTCAAACTGCACCCTTTAAATACATGACTGATTAAAAACAGCAAAACTCACACAACAAAATGAAAACTTTGATATGTATAATATTAGTAGGATAGGAAGTGAGGTTAATTAACTATATTTCCTTTTTAGGGGAGCTTTTAAACTCACCCAATGCGGTAGAAATTGACTTTTCACGGAGCGAATACCATCTGAACTCTGCAACCCAATTATTTCACACTAATTGGGTTGCGAAATACAATATAGAAGTTTGAATTTCGCAATATGGAGAGGAATTTAACAATGAATTCGGTGTTTCAAATGAATAACTTGGTATTTTCTATATTTTTGTAAAATAGGATGCGTAAAGTAAGTTAAATTAAATATGACGTATTTTTTTCTTGAATTGCAAAAGTAGTTAAACCTTGCCTGAAAGCATGTCACATGAGATTTACATTATTGTTTTCATATCTCATGTGTAATTATTGTTCATATCGGATGTTGTTGCTCCCAACAACCAATCAGCAACAAAACTGTTAAAACTAACTTTTCTTTTTGTTTGTTGTTGTGTGTAGGTAGGTATATTGTGTGCCATAACCTGGGTTATGAAAATTTATTTTCACTTTCTTTCAAATACAGGTCTCCCAAAGTGATAATGCGCATAGAAATCTTCGCCACTGTTCGGCAACGGTCGTATTCCCCGAGCGTCGGAAGACGATATGTATATAGAGTGGTTAAGTGCATTTTCTTCATGCATAATTTAGTAAGATTATGTGTTTTGTCCTAAAAGAGATAAATATTGATTTATCAGTAACGAAATTTGATTCAATAATTCCATGTAAGTAAATAGCGAGCTATAATTCATATAAGCCTAAATCTGATTTTTAATATGTTTTTTCTAGTACTTATTATGTATTTTACGTAGGTATTTTTAATTTTTTATATTGAAAAAATGAGAATTTTTTTAGTATATTTAAATATTTTACAAAATTAACTATTTAAATTTGAATAAGATAATTAAAGTTGATATTAAATTCACTTTTGAAAACAAAACCAAGAAGGGTGTGTAATAGCAGCTCTATATAATTCCAGACAAAGAGAACACGTGCAGTCACCACCAATATAACAAGACGACTGACGGAACTTTGACTGACCGCCGACCGCTCGAAATGTTTTCGATTGTGTACACATGACATTGACTCCTATTTCTTTCGAACAAGGTCCAAAATGCAAGTGCATTGTTAAGGACTCGAACGATTCAATGATTCGGGTGTTTCCGGGAATACGACAATTAGCGAAGATCTGCATGTGCATTATTAATTTGGGAGTACTGTACAGCCATTAATTTAATCACAAGATTACGTCGATACATTGAGTTAAAATTTGGCGTGACGTCACGCGTACGTAGAATTTATACTTGTGACGTAACGAACCCCCGCTCCCCAACATTAACTTGTTATACATTTTTTTTTATTAATAAGATCAAGCAAAAAATACGTATTTAATATTTTTAATATCTGTTTGAAATAAATGTTTTTTTTACCCTGGCATCATTCCTATTGACATTAGAAATCAGAGATTTATATGACGTTTGGGAAACCGGGTGTAAATCATTAATTTGTTAACGATGGTTTACCTTCAGAAACTCTCCGACCCTATCCATCCTGATGAGGAATTTCTTATAGAGGTCGAGAGCCTCGCGGCAGTTCTTCTTGTTCATATCGAAGTACTTCTCCAGCAGGTTGATTATACCATCGTTATAGCACGCGAACAATCTGGAATGTGAATGATTTGTGTTAATTATTGTGTACTTCAAAAGATTATTTCACAATGCCTAGATATCCCGAATAACTTTAATGAAATTGTATAACAGACGCTCAGTTATTGCATAAACGATTAGTTGCTTAGGAATTAAGTACTGATTTAACGTCTACTTATACATTCATCATCATCTGCCTAACCTTTTCCCAACTATGTTGGGGTCGGCTTCCAGTCTAACCGGATGCAGCTAAATACCAGTATTTTACATGAAGCGACTGCCTATCTGACCTCCACAACCCACTAACTGGGCAATACGATACCCCTTGGTAGACTGGCTGTCAGATTTTCGGGCTTAAGACGACCCGTAACGACTTTTAAAGATGCACACAAATGACAGTCGGGACCATGAAGCAAATACAAAGAGGAGATGTCATAATGTGAATGTGCACTGTGACAATAAATGTGTCCTGACGTCATCACGGTGGGCGTGGCCTCGGTCAGTTGGCGGCACACGTTGCGTAGGTACTAACTACATGTTTACAGTCCAGTGTTCAGTCTATTTTATTATTTTCTATCTTATTTTAAAGAACAAGATGAAGTGTTGTGTGCTATAATGTAAAAACTATTCAGATAGACGTTCTGATGCCTTGGACGGCATAACATTTCACGTGTAAGTAATTTTATTTCATAAATTATTAGAAGCGTTCTAGAAAAATCTGTGCATTGTCTCTTAATAATAGTGTCACTGCTCGACAAAAGATGGCGCCACTTTGTATCACATCATGTCACCTATACACTAGTGACATCTAGCTAAAACGACATTGTAACAATTGACAAAGCTTAATCTATTAATTGTCCTATTCACCGCTAGATGGAAAATAGAGAGGGGCGTGGTTTGTAACGTCCCTCGCTCCCCGTAAAGTGTCACGCATTATGTTAAAGGGAAATCCAGTTACGGCATCTCCTCTTTGTATTTGCTTCATGGTCGGGACCAACGGCTTAACGTGCTTTCCAAGGCACGGAGGAGTCTCGGTATGTAAAGATGGTTACCTATCCACGGCCAACCCCGGCAAACAAGACTTAACCTGATGGATCGAACTGTGCGGCTATTAATATTTAGCCACGAGCTCCTAATTATACATTAATTATTGACATTTAAACTTTAAGTAACGTTTATAAAGTGTGAAATTAAATTGGACTGGTGATGTCTTCAGCAGTTTGTATATCATGCATCCGTGTTACCTGATGAGATCTCTGAACAGCAGCATGAAGCACATGTTGATGACGCCATTAGTGAGGTCGTTGGCGGTGCAGTCGAACTCCAGCAGTCCATCTAACTGCGCCTGCAAGACTGGCAGTGTCTTGAGGAGTTTCTCTGCGTTCATCATCCGGAGGGAGCCTTCTTCCTTACTGTGAATTTAGAAGGAGGTTGTCCATGAAAGCTGCATCTATGCTTTAGAAAGAACACGTATGATGGAACAAGAGCTCTTATGAGCTTTACCCAGGAGATAAGAAGTATTTTCATAAATTGATCATAATTACGTACGGTAAATGGTGCATATTAATGGTTAATTTGGTGTAGTTATTTGCTCTGTTTACTAGTACAGTGGATACAAAACCAACCTGCAACTAGCCCAATGCATAAGTAGGAATAGTTTGCAAAACCTACCGCTCACGATGTTTAGAACAATACTTTTCAAACTATTACTATTTAAAAATATTATACCACAAAGGAATATTTAGAAGACAAGTCAATAGGTCCTGTAATTTGTAAGATAGATTAATTGAAATCGCTGAGTGTGAATAGATTTGCACGCCATATGATGGCAGGATATGCTGGAACTAATTTACTGTAGCAACTTATGTACCATATTCTGGCAAATAAATATTTTGATTTGATTTTATTTGAGGGGCCTCTGAAACTGTAAATCACTACGCTCACTTATTGGGACTATTTCATTTTTCCCTAGCATACAATTTAATTTACTATAACAAGTCATCATCTGCCTAGCCTTTTATCAACTATGTTGGAGTCGTCTTCCAGTCTAACCGGATGCAGCTGAATACCAGCATTTTACATGGAGCGACTGCCTACCTGACCTCCACAACCCAGTAACTGGGCAATACGATACCCCTTGGCTGTCAGATTTTCGGGGTTCTGACGACCCGTAACGACTGTCAAAGATGCACAAATGACAGCCGGGACCAACGGCTTAACGTGCTTTCTGAGGTACGGAGGAGTCTCGTTATGTACAAATGGTCACGCATCCACGGCCAAACCCAGCAAGCGTAGCTTAACCTGATGGATCGACCAGTGCGGCTGTTAGTACTTACCCACGAGCTCTGTTAATTTACTTTAACAAGTATTCTGCAAAAAAAAAAACTTTTTCTACTCACCCCCTCTTAACCTTGCAGAAGTCAAAGGCCACAGTCCTGTAGGAAAGCGCCTTCTCATTGAGGTACTTGGCGTAACGCCGGATGAACGGAGACATATCATATCCTGGACATATAGGGGCAGAATGAAACGTTTTGTTAGTGGGAAAGTGGTGTGTGTGATGTAGCGGTCATGCATGGTATTGGCACATGTGGAAGGAGTTACATTGAGATGAGGTTTTATATCCTTATGACTGAAGGTTTTTGAAACCCTCATCAGTTAATTTACTCTACAATCTTATGTTAGCTTTTCTGATTGTCTTGGGTTTAATTAACCTTATGAGCGGCACTGTCGTTTAGAGACGACCAGATTTTTTTTTTTTAAATATGGTTTGGCGTGTGCTAGCCGAGGGTACGCCCAATGCGTTTACGCTCCGGCGTTCAAAAGGTAAAATAACTTTAATAACTCTTATTAGACTCACTGTTACTACTGACACATGTATTTTTGTCTGTGTGATTCTTGTTGATCATGAATTGTGTTGTTTAGTGACATGATTCAGTATGGCAGGCAATTTAACAGGCTTGTTAGACAAACTAATAACGGATTTAGTATCCAAGCCTGGATGCTTTCCTTCGGTTACTAAAAGCATTTCAAATCTCATGTCAAGGGCACCAGGGCTGGGCGCGAGAGGTCGCTGCCGCCGATCGCCTAACATGAGATTTAATAACATATTGACCGACCATGCTTACAGGTACTGATGGCCAGTGTTATTTTACTTGTATCCATAGAGCATAGAATGCAATAAGGAAATATTTCTTTCTTGAATTTTTGTGGGAACTATTTAAACAAACAAACAAAGCTAACATAGCAATTAGGCATTTAGGGCCTCAGTATTATTTAGGTTGCAAAATGCAACGACAAGCGTTTCAAGTATCAATCAAAACCATGCAACGATGTACAGTGCATGTGCAATTAAGGGTGACATTCTTAATTACTATAATGACATGCGTCACGGAATAGGGATGTAAAATAAAAAAGATTTTTTAGTCCGTCAGCTACATTATGAAAAAATATTAGACACGTATTTTTTTCTTTTTCACATGAACAAAAGATAAGGTCTTTTTTTTGTAATAGCATCTCGCAGTTCAGCCATAGCGTTGTCTTCTGCTTAAACGGACTTACCTGTGTTTGCCTCAAAAGGATTGTAGCCTCCAGCCAGGGCTTATAAAATTTACAAACTAAGCGACTACACGCTAAGAGCACCCTCTGTGGGGTACGGATCTCGGCTTAGGGCGTCGCTGGGGGAGGACAGCAAGGGACAAGCTGGATCGGTAGATGTGGCATGACTATGACGTCACTTCTTTATAGAATTTATACTAAATTGTGACATAGCGCGCCTAAACTCCTCAACATAATGCGTTTTATCAAAGTGATTTTTTACTAACATGATAAAAAAAAAATACGTGTCTGATATTTTTTTATTATCTGACTGACGGACTAAATTATAATTCCTTTTTTACCCTGTCAACATCCCTATTTCATGGAAGATTGGACGAAATATGGGACATGAATGCCTTGTAATGCATGATGGATGATAAATACATGCATGCGATGTTAACGGGCCATTGCCCGTGTAAACATTGTAAACAGGCCAAGGAGTTACAATGACACAAAGTAGGACTATCTTAAACCTCATTGACTATTTACATAATGGCCCAATCAAATAGATACCAAGAATGTCACCCCGACGTGTATTGTATGTACTTAGGTGCAATCATAACAAATTATCTGTGGTCTACGACCTACACATGAATGAGTTGATTCAACTAACAACTGTATCTATTAAATGGCTATCGGCTGAGAATTAATTGTTACTAAAGTGATTTGCGGTTTAATTGCCCAATATTTATTTATATGAGAAAATATTGGGTAATAAAACTGAGTTTATTGGCAAAATGAAATAATTCCAGATTAATGGTTTTCGTAACGACAATGCACAGTACATTAACATTTACAAAAGCGTGAATTTTCTAATCGTTACAAGTATGCTAATCTCGATTTGTTCAAAAATAATTCTAAAATAAACGAACGATAAAAAATTAAACACATGAGTTTGTCTAACCCAATTGGTCGGTATCGTGTTTTCTTGTAATACCGTATCCGAGAAATGAAATAGCAAGCACATACATGCCTATGAACAAACAAAAAAAAACTATGTTGTTTTTAAAGGTAAACCTATAAACCTGCTTTGTTTCAGATACAAAAACGGGACTTGAAAAAATTATTCCATTAGTCTATTCCTAATAGAATGGTGAAGCTTTTCAACTCAAGCAGCGGTACAGTGCAAAATGAACAAAAAAAAAAAAGAACGAAAAATTGCACCCCATCCAAGCTACACGTGAACAGACGGACAGACATTTACAAAAAGCCGTCATTTTGTTTTTAAACTCACCAATCCGAGCACCGGCCGCGCCTTTGCAAGCATTAGGGAAAATTAAATTCAGTTAGACAGTAGAATTTTACGAAATAAATTACATATTTGAAACTACTAAATATTTTCGTGTATGGAAACCAGATAACAATAGGGTGGGTATATAAAAAATCAGAGCCTGGAGAAATGTTGTCGTGTCATCCAGCAAGTGCAAACTGCAAAAAAGTGCTATGCAAAATGCGATAGACCAGGGATGGCGAACCAATGGTACGCGTGCCATTACACATACAACATAATTTGGGCACGGCATCACTTCAAGAATTGAAATACCTTAGTCATCTACTTAGTTTGCAACAAAAGTTGCAATATTTTGTTATTTCATATAAATAAATATAAAAGTGTTACTGTAATATAAAAAAAATATTATTGTGTTTTTTTTCAGTACTCATCAAATACAATATTGTTTTGTTGGCACGTCATGTGAGAATCAATATTTCTTGCCAAAAAAGGGAATTTGGATGTGTAAAGGTTCGCCATCCCTTTTTTTTTTTCAGTTTGGGAAATCAAAACCCATCCATGTTCCTTCCGTAGCCCTTTATGTTCCGGGGTAGCGGTAACCCTTTCGGTTCGCCATCCCTGCGATAGACAATGTGCTCGAAACATACAACATTTATGTGATGTAAGATGCAATTCATGATCAGATGCATCCTGCTGCTCCATCACACTGCAGAACCTGTGCACCCAATTGAAAATTTTCTGTTGCATCTTGGACTTAAGGCCTTGGTCCATTAATGACTACTTATTTCAGGCGAAAATAATTCTGCCAGACTTCATTTCAATACTGACTAAATAAATGCTATATTTTACTAATAACAGACAAAACCGAAGAAGATAATTCTAGCCGAATTAGGTAGTATGTTTTAAATGGTATAAAAACGGCTAAACACTTTAAAATGTTTTATTTTCACCTTAATTTGACAGCTCAAATTATCTTGCATCCATTTCTGCTTCTATCTGCAAGTCTATGATAGAATTTAGAGCCCAAACAATATATTTATCTTTGTTATTAAGTTCCCTAAAATTGCAAAGCATGCAGTGTTTGTTGCCTTTACACAAAATACAGGATAAAATAATCAACAATATCAATAGGACTGGTTTCCTAACACATTCGTAATTATTACCATACACGATAAACAGCTGGTTTTTATCAATTGATTATTGAATTGAATTAATAATTCGCAACAATAACAATTATTCAAATAAGGATAATTATGGTTTACCCAGACCTACTTATGTCGTTTTAGTCATATGTGTACCATATCTTATTTACTGGTTTTATAGCATGCGTTGGAGATTCTTAACTAAATATTAAAAATACTGCAAATGAAATGTTATTCCTAACATCTGTATTCTTCTTCTTTTCTTGTGGTTAGTGACTAATCCGGTGTCAGAGTTTTTGTGCTGCCCATGGGCCTCTGACTTAGCTTCACATGCTGTTGAGTAATATCTCTCAGACATGCTGGTTTCCTCACGATGTTTTCTTGAATCCACAGATTGGGTATAGATTGCTACTCATGAATCGGCCATTTTTAAAATTAGTTCGACATCAGTATGAGGCAGTAGGTACCCTCATAATGCTAACTAAAGCATAGTGTAATTACCATACTGTTGCCAAACTCGGATATTAACGTCCAATGATACGCCCGGATAATATATTTCCAATAACCATAATTTATGAAATAGATAGAGAAAAATTTTCGCAAGTCAAGTACTAAGTCATTCAAAATATCTAACACTCGTTAAAAAATCACCAAATACTCTCATTAGATACAAATGTCGATTCATTTTTAAACACACCATTTTCCAGACTGCCGTTAACCCAAAAACAAATGAAACCTATTTACAAACCTACATATTCCTCCTAATATCAACGTACTGGCAATCTCACATTATTTGAACTACGAAAATCGCCTTTACTGCTATGAAGTAAGACGCAGTCAAACTGAAACTGTTACCATGGCTATGACCACCTCTTAGTTTCGAACTTCGAACGTTCGTATTTTCTAGTATTTTTTTAATTGAATTTGAAAAATAAAAGGAATTTTAAAAAGATAACGCTCGAATTTTTTTTTAATAGAGTCCGGCATTTTGTCTGTACTTTTTTAAATTTCGAAATCGTAACCCAACGAGTGGGTGACTGTACAAACAAGACAAGGAGAGACGAGAGCAATTCTAATAAAACCATTAGGTACATACATAAGTAGTGCCGGGACATTTCGTCGCCGCGAAGGACGTTTGAGAGGCAGACGATTTTAAGGGCAGTGACTTCCTTATGCCACAATATAAATATGAACAGTATGGAAACTAGGCCTATTTGTTGAAATAATTACCTACGCTCCACTGCAGCATTAGGGTTGTCACTCTTAATGTTTTTGAAACTGAACTGTATTAATTTATTAAAATATTTTTGTTCTCAAACAATCGAGTTGAAATTAGTTATTTCAACTCGATCGTTTTTTCGATTGTTTACTAATAACATTTAAATAGGTAATCTCATGGTTTCGGTTAATACCAGTAAAAAAAGATTGTTTTTAACACGGAACAGTTTAAAATTAATACACAACAATTTGTAAACTTTATCAATATGGCGCGGGCGTAACCTACAAACCTTACAAGTTTTGGCGTGAACCGCGGAAAGACGAAAACGTTTCGTGCGATCCTTGTCGGACGGGCGCGCGGAGGACGCTCGCCGCAGCGGCGGCGCGCGGCTTGGCGCATTTGTGGCGCCGACGCCTGATTAACCCGGCGGCCGCGCACCGTACTATGCGTTTCAACTAAGGATAGGATGACCTTGGCACCATATTGTGACAACAATTAAGTTTAACAAAAAAATACTTTATGCAAATTACTTATCTTGTTCATGTAATTTTCATATGATTATTGTTAATCTAATATAGGGCAAAGGTCATCCTATTCTTAGTTGAAACGCATAGTACAATTTTTTTACCCGAAAATGCGTGAGCATTAACTAATCGTCTTGGCGCGGCACTCACGACCGACAGCACCGCGACAACCGCTTAGGGGTCTCGTCGATTCGCGTGTTTGTGTGAGTGCGCCGTTTCGAACGTTAGTTCGTAGTTTCCGTACTGTTCATATTTATATTGTGCTTATGCGTCATAGAAGATTGTATTTAGTTAGTCATACTCGTTCAAAGTCTATGGGAACAGACATGTTAACTGTTTATGTGTATATGACTTGCATAGCACAGTTTACACTATGTATGAATATATTAAGATATGCAGAAACTATAGTAGTCACGTGCCAGCGCCACGTCCATGAATAATCTATGAAATATAAAAATTATTGAGTACTTTTTTTAAAACTAATGTATAAAGGGCCGGCAATTCGGTTTGGAAAATAATGTCAGACAGATGTCCATCTCATTGGACCCCATTTCATTGGGTTTTTCATTACATTTTCACATATTCATGCGTTATCTCATTGATAGTCATGTTTTAATAATTCAAACACGTTGTCCAGTCGTAAAACGCTCCATAACAAATTTGCCGTATCTACACAAAATAATTTTCGTGAAAAACTGTCAGATTTGCCGCCAAAACAAAATGGCGGCGAAAAAATGTTGCCATAATGTATCTATGCAACAATGCGGCTTCTGTCTGCCCCTACCCATAAGGTGACTAAGGTTAATGAGTAATAGAATCCACCTGTAAATCGTTATCGTAGTGTGAAAATCTAGTCTCACCAAAGGGTTGCGGAGGTCAAATACTTCTGTGTGTAATAAGTAATTTGAGAAGATCGTGCGTTTATATGCAAGCAGCAGTTTTAAGCCGTGATAACAATAGAGCAATAAAAGCTACCTTTAATATATTTATTGCTAAGAGAAACCAATATACTTATTTCCCGAAATCAGCAAAAACTGTACAGTCTATTCAAATAACTTTTGCGCTTCGACCTTTGCTTTTTTTGTACTCATATTATGCGACACTTATTCAAAATTAAATTGTCTTAACCTCATTCCGCATTACCTTTTAACGTGTCTGCCTTTATAGGTAACCTACTAAGTCTGAACAACATCCGTAAAACTTTAGTACTAAACTGACCATAACGATACAGGGAGGCACAACGCTAAAATGTATTAAAGTTAGGAATACGTTTACGTTAAAAAAGGGCTTAAGCACCTTGCCGTGTCCCTTACACCTTACGCATACGTTTTGAATCCGAGTTATGTCCCTTACGCCTTTTTAGTTCTATAGTTATACACTGAATCTGAGAATTGTGTTGCTATGAGGCATGGTTATGACTCAGAGTGGACTGTTGAACCATAAGTATTGGAAGCAAAAAATGAAAATAAAATTAATATTCGCTGAATAATATGACCGTTAGATATGTGGAGGAAGACCTATGGTTGTTTCGAGAATATTTTAGTAGCAGACATGAAGGACTTATGATAAACTAGAACTACGCTCACGACTTCGTCCGGGTGTTTTTTTTAAATATAGCCTACTAGCCTTTGCCAGCGGTTTCGCCCGCATGTATGTAGGAAATTATCCCACGGGAACCGTACATTTTTCCGGGATAAAAAGTAGCTTATATGCTATTCCAGACTATAAATATCTTTGTGCCAAGTTCATCCAGATCCGTTAAGAAGTTTTTGAGTTTATGCGTTACAAACATACATACAAATCTTTGCTCTTTATAATATTAGTATATATGCCACTCAGACATAATGTAGCTTCCCATAAATGAAAGAATTTTCGGAATCAGATCAGAACTACCAAAGATTACACCCTAATACACTTACAAGCAAATATTACCTGTTTATAATAATTATTATAGTTTAGACAAGGATATTCGAAAGTGTCAGAAGCTTGCATACCTAATTATTATCCACAAGCTTCTGGCAGCGGCTTCGCCCGCGTGGATGGCAACAAATCATTCATGTTTCCGGGATGAAGTATCTTAAGTATTAATCCAGGTGTGCTAAATTTCATCCAGATTCTTTCAGACGAACGATTAAGGAAATAATAATGCCGAGATTTGTAAGTACTTAAATAATTTGTAACCGTGCATATGAACGATAACAGAACATCATAAAAATAAATAGATTTGTTTTCAACTCCCCGCAATAAAAGCTATCAAACTGTGCAAATAATTTTTATCACAACATTACTAGTTCAAAAACAACGCATTAGTCTGTGTATGATGTAATGTATAAAAATTTAATACATACTTATATTATCCCAAAGATATTCATTTTCATTTCAGTACAAGAAAACATTCGATACAATACGACTTGTACTATTATTATATTCTGTGACAATTATCGTGTCATAACAATTCTGAAAACAAAATTTCAAAATGGTCACGTTTTTTTTTTTAAATATTTGCGAGGGAAAATCAGAGTTACTCAGCGGACCGAGACCATGGTGTCATTGACCTATAAGGTCACCGGTCATCGTATAGTACCCACAAGTTCATACGTTAGGCGGAACGAAACCGATATGCCCACATACTGTGTGTTTAGGTTATAGTAGCATTCCGGAGTTACGACTGGATTTGTGTGAATATAGGGACAGCAAGATAAACGGAGTATAAGAGTGGGAAAAGACAAAGAAATGATGGATGTCCATCCTTCATCATCATGTGAAAGAATTTATTTCAAATAAACCAATGACAGGCACTTTTGAATTGTCATAGGGTCGGTCAGTCAGAAAAATGAAGCTAGATGCCCATTCCAAATCAGTAGGCACCTATGGAGAAGAACGGGCAAGAAACTCCACGGATACTGAAATATGGTGAGAATAAAGGGACTAAGATAACGCCTGATTTCTTCGAAAGGGAAGTCAGAGGTGCTAATGAGACACACATTTTTCCAGTAATGTCGAAAGCCCC
This sequence comes from Hyppa rectilinea, assembly GCA_951799385.1. NCBI lineage: Eukaryota > Metazoa > Arthropoda > Insecta > Lepidoptera > Noctuidae > Hyppa > Hyppa rectilinea. The sequence continues at coordinate 15,510,692 of OX637323.1, forward strand.
ACGTTAAATGGGTTGAGTCTATCGCACTAGCTGGAAACAAATATCCAGACTACGAGCAGTAACTAATAATTTCCTAAAGGAAGATCAAAACAACAGTGGTGCATCCGCCATTATTAAATAATTGGAAACAAAAAAAAACGCAGTATCAAGAGAGGGAATCCTTAGGCAGTTTGTCCACCGTCACGTCAACGAGACTTCAACAAGAAGAGATGACGGCGTCGAAGTAGGATACATACTTTAATATGACCGTGTGTCCACCGTACGTGCTATTGGCGGTAGATAAACGCTGTAAGAGTCACTAAATACGATGTATCAAGGGGATTATCCTGTAAACGATACGATTACACTCGTATTTACCCTTGATCGCGTGATCTGTCTTCCTTAATCATTCCCAAAGGTTTCTTCCATTTCCGGGTAGTAGAGGATAGTATTACTCCTATTCATACTAGAGAATAATTCTTTGAAGTGAATTATAGTCTTGCTTGCCTTATTTTATAAATAGCCAACTAACAGATCAGACTTCAATCAGCCACAGAACCTGCTGATGAAGATCTAAATGCAAGTAACCATGGAAGAGACAAACTAGAAAAATATGAAGTAGTGACACAATACAATTAAGATCACTAACTGCGCAGACGCCAAAAAAATCCGCCAGTGATACGCCAGACACAGAACTTCCTAATATAGAGCAACGAACGTTTAATACGAGTTTTACGCCATATAAGCCACAAGGGCGCCAAAATTACTTGGCACGGGCAAACGTACATAATGACGTTGAAATACACTCCACTCTGTAGTTTGTGGATGCGTTGCATAACATGATCCACGACGACATTACTACTAGGGTTTCTCGAGTGTGAATCTGCGCTTACCCGAGAGAAGTGGTGTTTACGATTAGAAATGTGATGCAGGGAAATTTATTAGCTGTTATTGACGTTTCTGATCTACTAATGCTTTGAATATTTGACGAATGGATTGATCGGAAAATGCAGTACGTTGCTACTATAGCAGATGAAACTCCAATTCTTTTGCTTGTATTAACCTTGAAAGAAATTCGTCAGGGTCACGGTGTATTATTGATTTATTTCTTTACTAAGTGCCAATACACAAATTACAAATACATGTAATTCACTACAAAATGAAAATAAGATCCTCCGCAAAGAAGGATGCCAATCTTGCTGACCGGCTTATTTTTTGACCACGATATAGCCAGTATAAAGCTCGTAAAGACACGAAACTAGATCATTCTTTTCATCAATTTCATTCAAAACTTCAAAATGAATTACAGAGGCAAAACCAATGAAGTAGGTTATAGATTTATTATTCTACTACTGTAGATTTATCGTCACGCGACGTTCGGACGCATCGGAGCTTTGTGTGTTTAGAACCCTCAAAATATGGGGTGTGATATTTACTAGTTCTTGTGAAATGGTTGGGGGGCTTAGGGGTTAGGAGTCCCATATCCGTTTCCAATATCAACGTCACATCCTAAGCTATCATTTTCTTACATATCGAATGAAGTTTACTTTGGTTATTACCTACATTTATGTGAGCATTTACGGAAAAGGTTATTGCTTTCAGCATATGGGTTACCAAAAACTTATGTTTTTTTACAAATATACACATGAGGTTAATATAATACGAAAGTTTTGGCAAAACGTGATCGGAATTTTCTTCTGTTTTTTTTGTTGTGCCTACAAGTGGAAGAAGCCTGTCCAACGGCCGAACCGTCGACATACTGCAGACCTTTACTAGACCTTCACAGGCACAGCTGTACAGCTGTTGAAATAACAAGAAATAGCCAGCTGAATACAAATATAGGAATTATTGAAAAGAATATACTTCTAAAAAAGTGCGCATTTTCCACCAATTAAAGTATAAAAGCTGATAATTAAATGAGTTTCATCATCATCATTATTCTCCTGCCCTTATGCCAATTTATTTGGGGTCGGCGCAACATGTCTTTTTCTTCCATACTTCTCTCTTAGTCGTCATCTCAGTAGTCACTCCCTTTCTAGCTACATCATCTTTCACACAATCCATCTATCGTTTTCTTTGATCTTCCTCTACTTGTATTAAATGTGTTTATAAGTAATCTTATAGTTTATTAACTACATCGAACAATAGTGTTATTGTTGAAGTTCTAAAACACAACAATGATAACATTTCATTTGCAGTACTTAAAATATTACTTTTTTAACACGAAATAATAAAATAACATCGAAACATACCTTGTACTCCACTTTTATCTAGAAAATTGCTAAGTTGAAATGTTGAATTACTCGATGCTAGATATTGTGTGAATCTCTGAAAAATAGAGAAAAATACGTATTAATACAAGATTATTAATATTCTATAAACATAATATTAAGTGCCAATTTCAATAAGGAAACTCTGGCTTTTCGGATTCATGTGCGTATTGTATAATTATCACCTGCTTTAAAAACGGTGTAGGAAAACATCGTGAGGAGACCTGAGATATTTCTTAAGGAGGAGATTACAATGTTGACACTGACAGTTCTTAAAAGCAGTTTAGACGGACCTACTGACCGCGTTCAGGTTCACTTCAAGTCAGCCCTAAATCGTACAAAACAGGGTAAAATTAATCACCAACCAGTGTGACTGATATTGAGATGGCCATGCAAACGGTGTATCCATTGAAAAGACTAGTCTTTATCGTAGAAACTTCTGTTACATATACAAAGCCATACTAAGTACATAAATCACCCTTAATATTATAAAAGCGAAGGTAACTTAGTCTATTACGGTTACTTCACGCCTAAATAACTGAACCGAACTTAATGAAAGTGGGCGCATTTTTGTCATAGACTGTGCCACAGTCTGTGACCTGGAGAAAGACAAAGGCTATGCTCTTTATCCTGGATCGCAGACGAAGTCTCGATCTCGAAGATCCCATAAACCGTGTTGAACCTACACCTTCCAGAAATTCCCAATTATGACTACAAACGATTCCCATAACTGTTCAGTATCATAAACAACAGATAAAAAGTGTCATGTTTTTGTAGAACGTGTGTTACGTTGTTATTTTTAGACGAGCGACCAGCCCTATTTTCCGGAAACTTTTTTAGGTCAAATGCAAACTTGTCTTTAAACCGCTGACTAGGGCAGACCGGGGCTGGTTGCCTATGGGGGTAGGTAGACTAACGAATAATAATTCCAACTGTGTACGACTATTGCATCATCCGATCGCGTAGGCGACACACCTCCCGCGTGCCCGCAAGTGTCCCGTGGCGCACGGGCGTTGTTGCACGTAAGGCAGGAGCTGTGCCGAATTTTCGAAAATCATACCACGTAAGTAAATATTTCATTTCACCTATTTTTCATTCCTACACCATGTGTCTAGTTAATACAACATTTAATATGAGTGTTACAAGTTCTTTTGTACTTATATTTGATGTGTATTAGTGTTTTTTCTCGAAATAATTATTCCTTTTTTGTGGGTGCAAGTTTAAACATGAAAATGGCGTCTGGGGTTGGTTGACTTTTTGGCTGTGGGGCTAGTTGACTAGTTGGTCAACCAACTCCATTCATTTTAGTTGGAAATAAAACCAAGTGTTAGTTATTCTTGTTATTATTTTTTCATTACAGAGCCATGAGGACATACATTAGGAAGACGAACCGTGCCAAAATACCGAGGGACATCATAGAAATTATATTTTAAGACTGATTGTTACTTTTATTGAAAGTTTAATTGTTTAAGTTGAACCAAAGGAGGTTTTTTGTTAGATGTTTTGCTTCATAACACAATAAATATTTTAATAAAACCGTCTTGTATTTATTTTTCTACTTTTTATTTACATTAAATAAATAATTAAGACATTTATCTTGTCAATCACTGGGTAGGTCAACCAGCCCCTAGGGTATAGTCAATTTACCCCGGATAAGGGGTAGGTAGACCATAAGGAGGAGGTGTTGTAAAATTATTGATAAAATCATGTAGATTAAAGTATTCTCAACTTTCTTCACATACATATATAGTTTAAAGTGCTATTAATTAAATATTAAAACTCATAAAGCTATATGTATTATAACCAATTAACAGTTTCACAAAAAATCTAAAATTAGTCAACTGGCCCCGGTCTACCCTACTCTTGAAGAAATGGATGTGCCATGTCATTGTTAATGTTTGAAGCCTTTATGTAGAATGGAATTGTGAATACTTGATTGGTTCATTGCTTTGTCTACCAGCTATGTATTGACAGAAATTCCTTCGCAATTAACTTTAATTAAGTACTATGGGTTCACAGGTTTTAGAGTCTCTGTAGTCTGTTTTAATCAGCATATTCTGCAGCAGTGATAGCCTAGTGCTGTGACCGTCGGACTGCCAAGTCCCAGGTCTCGAGTACGAACCCAAGCCACGCAACTCTATTCTACGGAGTCGTGTGCGTATTGTATAATTTTCACTAGCTAAAAAATCGGTGGAAGAAAACTTCGTGAGGAAACCAGCATGTCTGAGAGATATTTTTCAACAGCATGTGAAGCTAGGTCAGAGGCTCATGGGCAGCATACAAACTCTGACACCAGGTTAGTCACAAACCACACGAAAGAAAGAAGCATATTCTTCCCGAGAGCCTCTTAATTAATTGCTTGCCACCCAGAGCAAATCAAAGCAAATCCAGTTTATCAAAATATGGGAACAGTAACGTAATCCGCTGCTATACAAAAACATAGAATACATACTTCAGTTTCATTGTCATTAGTGGCATTACTACAGACGGGCTCTCATCAGGATATAGACAATAGTTAGCTACTCAGCTGAAGAGCGGAGTAATTGCGAAACACACTTACGAGTAGCGATGGCTTTCATTTCGACTGTTCAACAACATTGCGTTATTTGCGTTGTCGAGAAAAACAATTTTTCGAACATATAACTAGCTGCTGCCTGTGGCTTTTCCCACCTGGTTGTCGGAAATTTTCCCAAGGGAAAGTACTACCGGGATAAAAAATCATAAACTTCCTCTGCCAAATTTTATCCAGATCCGTTTAGCCGTTTGAGCGTGAAGGACGGACAAACATACAAACTCACTCACAAACTTTCGCCTTAATAATATTAGTAGGTATGATGGATTACCAACATCCTTCAAAATCATTCAGATTGTGATTGAAAGTGTGTTCATTTAAGCCATCGATACGACACAAGTGGTTCGTTGGTATTAACGCTCAGAAATGCTTACAACAACATTTACATCGACAACGAAAATTATATTTTCTGTCTATTAAATGAACACTCAGAAACCCACGCAAATATATCATGTAGGCGGACAGTACCATCACCAAAATAATCATCCCTCCAACGACACGAAAGAGATTGGGTCGCCTATTCCGAGCTCGGCATGCAACGCGATATATTTTCGTACCAAAATAATATGATTAACTTTGTCAAGCCTCTGTCCCTTGGAAGGGCCTCAGCAATTTTCCAATCTCCTTCAATAGTACAGATCAATTACTAATTCAACAAAAGATACAGCGACATAATAATTGGCGTAGTCACTTCCCACTATATTTTTTCTAACGAAGAGTGACACCGTGTACAAGATTATACCAACTCAATGTTGCAGTGCACACGGTTTGCAGTGGAACTTCTTTAACTAGAACATAACATCAGGCCTCCAAAGGTACCCAGCGCAGGGCACGCCACGATAGTGGCGGTAAGGCCCCTCTTTGAGGAGTGGCTAGAGAGGCGTCACGGCGCCCTCACCTACCGCCTGACGCAGGTCCTCACCGGACATGGATGTTTCGGGAGGTTCCTGCACATCATCAGGCGGGAGGAAACGCCCGGGTGTCACCACTGCGAGGATCACCCAGAGGACACGGTAGAGGACACGGTAGAGCACACGGTGCAAACCTGCCCCGCTTGGGCGGAGCACCGCCGTGTCCTCGTAGAGGCGATCGGCGGCGGCGACCTCTCGCGCCCGGCCCTGGTGCAAGCCATGGTCCGGGGCGAGAGGGAGTGGGAGGCAGTCACCTCCTTCTGCGAAAAAGTCATGCTCGCGAAGGAGGTGGCGGGATGGGAGAGAGAAAGGTCCTCCTGTCCCAGCCGCCGCAGGAGACGCCCCGGGCGTCGGGAGCCACGTGACGACTCCCAGCCACCGTAGGCGCGGGCCTGCGGACGGTGAGTAATGGGTGACTCACCGTCCGATCAGCACCAGGCCCGTGCCAGACGGCGCGTATATGCTCCACGCGCGCCTCAAAGAGATGTCAGCATATGAAGGGGCCCCTCAGGGCCAAGCCTGCCGGGTAAGCGGGATTGTCCGAAAGGGTTACCGCTACCCCGGAACATAAAGGGCTATGGAAGGAACATGGATGGGTTTTAGTCAGTAAGAGTCTGACACTCCCTTCCGCTCCACCCAGAGCGGGAGCAGTCATTGGATGATTTCCCAGCCTTAAAAAAAAAAAAAAGGCCTCCAAAGGTAAGAATACAGTCGTGGGAAAAACGTCATCCTTCACTACTCAACTTCGTCTAGCCCCAGGAGCACATACACGTGACCTGCAGTGGCCTATATGGAAAGCAATTAATCGACTGCAGACCCAAGTAGGCCGCTGCAAGCATAATCAAGCTGAATGGGGGATTAATAACTCAACCGACATCCAGTGACCAAATCATACCCCATAATTATGTTGTGTGTATGAACACTCACACTTCTGAGGACCTAAAAACTGATACCGCGATCAGCGTGGCCACCTCATCATCATCTGCCTAGCCCTTTCCCACTATTTTGGGGTCGGGTTCCAGTCCAAACGGAAGCAGCTGAATACCAGTATTTTATATGGAGCGGCTGCCTTTCTGACCTCCACAACCCAGTAACGGCGTGGCCGCCTATTGGGCACAAATCATTAGTAATATCTATGTTTACATTTGCCATTGACAGTAAAAGATGACTCCCTAAGCGTATAGGAGTTTAGGTAGGTGTATTATAGTGCACCCACAATCGCCAGTTATGTGTAAGTCCCATTTAATGGGGGAGGGGCGAGCCTAATACTATCATTTAACTGGAAATAATGTGAATATCGTTAAAAGGAACCAATATTTCTGATTGCCCTACACTATATAACAATCTATGTATAGGATCGAAATCGATTCAGTAAACTATTTTTGTCACAAAGAAAGCGAAATTGCTCTTGATAATTGACGAAGACATAACGATCCCTCATACTCGACTTTAAGATTCAGTTGCCTAGCAACCAGACGTCACCTTGGCTGATCTAAAAGCAAGATTCACAGATCGCACTTCGATTATCCTATTTAAAATAAGCGTCGTATACGAATATTATTATGAACCTTATACATAATGTAAACATATTCATATTCGTATGAGCTAATGTGAGCAAGCGTTTCATACGAATTTGAACATAAATTTTTATATAAATAAAGTTCATATCATCTTATGAGACGCTTGCTTAGTAGGTAAAGGGTTACCGCTATCCCGGAACATAAAGGGCTAAGGAAGGAAAATGGATGGGTTTAAGTCAATAAGAGACTGACACTCCCTTCCGCTCCACCCAGAGCGGGAGGAGTGATTTGACGATTTCCTACTCTCAAAAAAAAAAGAGTGCATCCGATGAATCTTACCCTTAATAGGTATCTCTTACGACGGAGACAAACCTTCTCATAAACTGAGTATTGATATTATCACTAGAAAAAACAATTAGTTCTCGCTGCCCATCTTCATGTCAATAACACATACGCTATGACGTCATGATGTCCTTTCTAGGGCAGCAAGGCATAAAGACTAGACCACTCAGCTGTACCATAGACACTTGTTATCGATGTATCTTAGTTCCACCGTTTATAACACGTGTGTTATGTATACTTCATATTGAAATAGTCTCCGTTTATTGACACAAGTGGCCACATTGTCGACATTTTATTTGCAGTAGTTGTTACAGTAAATCCTTCTAGCTACAAGTTGCTAACTAAAATTATGCTGTATCATTTTTGTAATATTTGAAACGTTTAATACATTAAGTGTGACGATTACGATAAGATGATTAAATTGAAAATATTATGTTCGTCAATTATTGTTATCGAACATGCACAACTGCCCTTTGAGAGGTATTTTTATATTAATTAGGAAGCAAATATCTACACGCCCCCAAACTCCATACCAACACTATAATTTTATTGATTATTAGCAAAACTTGATACTATATCGTTCTGTAAACGTGTTTCAGTCGATTGATTTCGTCTGTTTCAGTTAATTCATCAGCAGCGAGATAATCCATTTGCGTTTCGTGCATTCCGTGAAATGTATGTACAGAGGCCAGCACAAGTTACCCCAATCTGTCTAATTTATTTTAAAGTTTTTCAACTTTATTACATAAGCATAAAGGTTCTTTTTCAATTGGGAAAGTTTGACAGTTTAGGATAGACAGTTTGTACATTATATGGCTTAGTTTTCCACGGGGAATCACGGACTCCTAAGGCCTAGTTTCGGAGTCTGGGTGTTACTTTATTTAACCTCTTGTTAAAAGGCCGTTGTCAACGTTTTTAAAGTTCATGTTAAGTATGTCATGTAATGGCTTTTGATGAAATAAACAAATTGTTTATTTATACATAATACCTGATAGACACAGCAATAATGTTAGTTTCATGGTAAACCGAACTCATATCTTTCGAATTTTACAATTCGTGATCTGCATCTCTTTGTCTGGACTACTGCTGCAGACAGTCAGCATGATATGGTCTGCAAGTTTCATTTTCAACATTTCATGCGCAAGATGGACGCAGTGGACACTGCTGGACATTGTAGGCCTCCAGCTGGCTCCCCCAAGCACCGTCACTTCGACCGGGCTCTGCTTCTCGCATCCAGCGGATTTCTGCGGCCTTTACAAGGTCATCGGTCTACCTTGGCTATCGGTCTTGCAAGTTTTTCGAATACAAGCGCTTCACCCGCGATTTCGTCCGCATGGATTTTTTTTAATATAGCCAGGACACTCACCAATAATGAGGCTTTTTAATTGGTAAAATAACTTCAAAATCTTCAGAAACTTGACCTCTTTATAATATTAGTATAGATTCAAAAGCAAAATAACACATAGTCCATTAAAATAACATAACACTTATAATAGGCTCCCCAGCATGTTTAATAATAGAGTAACAACACTACTGTGTGAAAACTGCAATTGAAACCACAATCAATTATACAATTTACTCGGCCTAGTGCAGGCCCCAACTGGACATCTGCAACCACTTTTATCATAGCTATTTTTAGTACAATATTCTAACCACAATGCATTTGACTACCCTACAATTTTGTTGATTCCGTCCATCAATGCCTATAATTTCAAGTAAATTAATTCTATTTACTGTCGAATTACATCACCGGTTATTCTGTGAACTTTTTGGAGAATTTCAGTCTGTAAGCTGCTCATCAAATGTATATTTCATAATCAGCCTATACGGTTCACTGCTAGGACAAAGGTTTTCTTTCTGCGAGAGGGACTGGGCCGTAATCCACCACGGGAGCCCAGTGCGAGTTAGTAAATGTCACATATCTTGTTTTTGTCTTTTGGTTCTAGGACACGCCGGGTTCGTACAATGATATTGCTCGCGCAAGTTTTTTATTTATAAGTTTTGCCACTTGCAATTTCCGAACGCAGAATTGAGTTACCTATCCTATCAATTATTCCCTATCCAACGGACCAATGGAGGATAGTCACGCACGACCAATCAGAAGCGTTCCCGCCCGCAAGAGACAACAGTCTTAGTTCAACAAGTCCAGTGTGAATACTGATCCGCTCCGCTCCATACTCATCCCGCTTACAAACCGCTTACTCAAACCGCAATCGCATCAAAAACTGTATAACTATTATAAATAAGTGTTGGCCGACACAAGTGTGACATTTAAACAAGTGAAAGTGCACCACATTGAAAAAGGAAGAAAACCAGATAGCACGTGGGACGTCTGCTAAGCTAGCTGTCCTTGAATCCACGTGTTTCGTCCAGAAGGTTCTCAAGTAAGTCGATCCATTCCTATTTCTCATAACCTCATATCCCTCAAGCTCAATTCTGTGTGTCGTCCAACAGTTCACCACGCTAAAATCTATATTACCGCATAAAATTAATACTCCGCCCTATGGTCCTTCGAAAGCCGCATAGACTTATACACCAGATATCTTTCATCGTTTTGAGAGCAGTACGGAAGAAGACCAGAGATAATTGATTCTCAATCTCTAGGTCATCCGTCGGTTTCCATTGGTCTCAGCTCGTGAGTGTATATTTTAATAACTGGGAACGAAGGTGGGAGTTTCAGATGAGGCTGGTTGATAACCTCTTTAATTAGAGCCACTGTCACAATGCAACAAGTGAGGGCCAGTCAATGCTCCGTGGGAATTTACTCTGATAATTTAAGGAAGATGAGACCAAAAAAAGATTTGTGAATCGTTAATTATGGCTATGAAAGAAGTGAACAATTGGTGAAGGCTGATAGCAAAATATGGAAGCAAAAGTCTTACTGAGCTGACTCCAAAAACTTGCCAAAAGTGTACCTACGACGAATTGATGATGATTTTAAGACACGTAATCCGTGAAGATTCCTCATATTGTTTACTGGAAACGAAGAAAGGCTAGCTCCAGAAACTTTGCAGGAGCTGAAAACTGCCATCTTGGGGGCATATGAGAACACTCCAGAGCACGTCAAGGTGGCATTAATTAATTACAGTCGTAAATGCTCTTGGAAGTAAGTTTAAAAATTCCAGGCCAATTTTACCGATCCGAAACGTGGAAAGACACTCATATTGTATTTTTTTAGATTTTCGATTTCGAATTTGAAACAATAAATCAATCGGAACGGACTGGCATCGGAACTAGCCAACCTTTTTTTTTCTTTGTACTATCATTACTTAAAAACACAGACCTTTAAACTAAAATTATGAACGGTATTTCTATTCGAGTGTATAAAACAGCAACATTTAGTTAACTTTTGTTATCTGCGATCGATTATCCGTATGCCGAGCGAATGATCCGGGGTTTGGGGCACTATAGTTCAAAAATTATTCATCTGAAAATCCAATATCTAAGGCCTGTTGTTGGAGACCTGTTTATAATCTCAGAAATATTATCTTACAAAGGCATCGTAAGAACTTGCTACAGGTTACTAGGAGAATCGTTTCTATTATAGATACTTTGATATTTCGTCTTATTACTTTATAACTGAGGCATTAAGATTCAGGCCGGAAGATGAAGGAATGCTCAAATAGTTGCCAAAATATCATCCGAAATACATTACATAATGATATAATGTACTTCGTTGCGCTTGCGCCGCTATTTGTACGGAAAATTAATAGCCGTAGCGTGACGCGGTAAATTAATATTTGATAAGGCACGAGTACGGATAAAAAAAAATTGTGTAACAACAGCGAAAATAATTTCTACCAACATGTTTCGGTTTGGCTCGTGTAACTATGAAAAACATTTACCTTTGACATAATTTTTCTTAAAAAATATGAGAAGAAATACCGGTTATTGAATATCACGAAGGTGATCTATACGTAATACAGTGTAGTAAATAGAGCTTCAACTGGTACAAAGTACAGATACTGCCAATAAACAATTTACGTATATTTATCATGTAAACAAGCTCTATGTGGGTAGTTCGTTTATCGCATCGCGAATAAAAAAGAAGTTAAAATAGAATACCGCTTTCATTTTCTCTGACAATTCAAAAAAAGAAACATCGGGGCGTGACGTGTTCGTCCTTTCAGAAACACGTTTACTTTTTTCGCACCTAGCAACACTACAACTAACTGTCAGTGCTTCTGACGTCCGCGTATTGTTTTTTTTTAACCAACTTCAAAAAAAGGAGGAGGTTCTCAATTACTACTATATAATGATATTATGACTATATAATTTTTTTTTAATGTTTGTTCGCGCATAACTCCGTTGCTTGCCAACCGATTTGAAAAATTCTTTTTTTGTTGGAAAGGGTATACTTCCCAAAAGGTCCCATAAAATTTTTATCGAAATCGGATAAGCGGTTTTAAAAAAAACAAACAAAAATCTAAAAAATTTCCTACTTAATATATGTGGACGATGTTCTAATAAGTTCCTGTTACTGTAATTTACATACCAGGTAGTGGTATTAAAATTACGGGGGGGGGGGGGTTGGTTGTGTAGGTACCACAACTAAAAAGTGAAAAATAAAAACTTTTTACAAAAAATAAAACCCACTTTTTTATGTTTTGTTTATGAAACCGAAAGTTTTTTATGTTTAAAGATGTTGAGGTGCATATTACGTAGAGCCCCGCCTCTCGCCTGTCATTGTATTACGAAATACACGTCTGCGGTCTGGCTGATTAAGTACCTTGTATGGCAGGGGTCACGAGAGCCATCTGAATGATATACAGAAGATACAGCATCATTTAAGACGTTCTCTTTTACAACTGTGTCAACTTGTTCTCAGGGACGTTATGTGGTATTCGAAATTATATCGATCACTAACTATCGAAGTCTGGCTTAGATGAAAAGTTCAGATGGCAAAGTAAGTATGCTCGTTAAAAATGTACGACTCCTAGCAGCCAATATCGGTATCGCCTCCCCGTTCCCTACATAAAAATAGGGCATCGTGAGTGTAAGCTGTTTCGATCGATTCCCGCCCGTTTACTTTTCAATGAAAGAACTTATTACGGCCTTTCTTAGTCAATAGAATTTATTTACCTTAGTAAAAAATTTAATGAATGAAAACCGTCATTCCATAAAAAACATTAAAACTTTACGATATCCGGGGCAAGATAAGCAGTTTTGATTCAAGGAATGCGCAGACGGCGATTTCATTAACGTTTTCAGCTGTTGCTGTCAGCTGTTTTGTAACATTCAGATAAGGAGGCAAAACAAGTTATTCTATGAAATGACGTTAAAAAATCCCCGTTTCTGTTGACTTATAAACAACACGTTGATTCCCGAAGTGGTGATAAACGCTTGACCTCCATCCGTGATTTGATAGGCGAGAAATTGAATGATTCACATTAATCAGTATCGGGTTCATGGCCTGTGCTTTGATCCACTCTTCTAGACGATGTATTGATTTTCTTCATTAAGGTTTTGAGGTCAAGTGCAAGGGCCGATTAAAATAATACTTCAGTTCTTTTTTTTGTACGATAACCGTAGATATTTCTCCGCAAATGCGAGGAGGGCGTCCCTCGAGTGTCACAAAGGGAAGACGTAATGGAATTGAGTTAGAATTGGATAAGCAGGCAACAGAATCATCTCTTTGCGTACGAGTATGAACGTTATGTGTGTAATATCAAAGTAAATTGTGGTTAATGGGAGCAAGAATCGAATCAGAAACGAGACGGATGTCGAATCAAGAGACTCGGCTTCAGTAAGAATGCAAATAATAATAATAATATGTAATAAAACTTTATTTCAGACCAAGGTCTATACTTTTGTTAGTATTTTTGTGTTAGTAACAGTGGTTAGCAAAACCAAGACTGTGTAGATCAAAATTGTTTTGGAAACGCTCACCCTAACTCTTAATATTAGCTATGGTAAAATAGTGACTCATTAATAAATGCCTGGTTTTATTCACAAAATACATACAGCTGTTCAACGTGGGAATAAACACGCATACATACATACATTAAATGACAAACAATCAGACAATACCTGCGTTTACGTCTATGAGAATAATAATCCACGTTTCACGAAAATAAAGCCTTGATATTCCATAGGTATCCTTGATGAAATGCCTGAGAATAGAATTGTCGGGATTTTGCGTAACTCCGTAATACTAATGAAAACAAAATCGAGATATTCAAATCAATAGCTCTTGCATTCAAGCGAAACTCAAGTAGGGATTATATCTCTGACGGATGAGTATCATCCACCAATATACTCCCATTTTCTCATCATCAATTTGCCTGTCAAACATGTTTATCTACTCTCTCTCTATAAATCACTTAGACCTACGTGTTCAGCAGTGCACATCCCAAGCCTAATAATTACGTAGCCATAAAAATGTACAGTTTCCATCATAACAACAGATGGCCCCGAAGGCCTTTGAAATTCCTTGGAGAAAACTCTTGTTGACACTAAAAAAACACGTAAACAGTTTATGAACTGTATCCGATATACACATTACATTGTGAGACATTGATATTCCAAATAATTCCTTCTCGTTCGCTTACTGAATAGGACGGCCCTTGCGTGAATTTAAAAAACTAATTCGGACAAAACTTGCGATTGGGTTTTTCCAATACAAAAATTCTCAGTAATGCTTTGGGTACCTACCAGGACTGTGACTCACTAAGGGTGAAACGCCCCTCTGGTTATTGCCTAACACAGCCATCATAAATATAGGGTTTGACAGTAGCTAGTCAGCACCCTTTCCCCATGATACGACAATTTGCATTATTGAAAAAAAACTCAGTTATACATTCCCCTTAAAAAATAAGAGAACCAATTATTTTGTTTGAACCATAAAGCCCAAAATACACTTCCGAACTTGTTACCATAAAAACCAAAGATGCTTAAATCTAATTTACATTTATGCTAATAGATGGTGCATGGCTACAACAGCTTTGTACACAACTACCCGTTTGATGTGCACTCTGACGGAAATTCGGCGTAACTCCAGTGAACAATTTCATTGGAGTTACGTTTTCGTTTGAAACAGTGCAGACATTTTAGCTGACGAGAGACATATGATTTGACAGGCAGTTACAAAACTAGTCGTATGATTACCAAGTAGCTTGATTTTTTTAATGGCAACTGGACCACAGTCACAGACCGCAAAGAAAGTTTCTAGTATGTACGGATGACTATAAGAGTAGGAGAAAGACCAACAATGGAGGGACTGTCTGAAAGAAGATATGGCTAGAAAGTGACTGACTACTGAGATGACAATAATGAAGTTTCCAATTTGCGATGAGGGCAATAAAATGATGAACAGGACTAAGATATATGTGGTTGGCGTGGGGTAACCACTATGAGAGTAGGAGGAAGACCAAAGACGAAGTGTCGAACGATAGAGGAATTGTGTGAAAGATGATATGGCTAGAAAGGGACTGACTACTGAGATGACAACGATGAAGTATAGAATTTGCGATGAGGGCAAGAATGAACAGAACTACGCTCTAGATGGTTGACGTGTTTACCACAACCGCAACATAAAATGGTTTGCTGATGCGTTAACAACCTCAGAGCTGAATTGAAATATCATGTTAAACGAAGCAATGGTATTTGGCACAGATAAATATAAAGAATGATGATGATCCTTTCCCGACGTGCCACAGAGTAGTTCTATCATCCAGAAGTATTCGGAGAAAACAAGTTGCTTACCTCATTCCCATATGCTAGTAGATGATGAACGGTTATTAGAGCTTTATACACCACCACCCAATTGGTGTTCTGTGTGCGCTCGACCAGCAAGTTGGCGAGCTGTGGTATCGACACGTTGGGCTCGTTTGTGCAGTGGACTAGATCTGGAAAGAGAAAGATAAAGTGGTTAACATAAAGATAAAGTGGTTAAGGGTCGCGGAGTGGAGGTTTCGGTCCATAGCATAAAGTGGAATGACAGCAGTGAGATATAACAGAATACATTGTTACTTTCTATCATTAAAGTTCGTCCGTATGGCGCATTTGTATTGAGAAAATCTCGGCAGAAAATGCGATGCTGATCTTCTTCTTTTCGCGTCGTTAGTGACTAACCTGGTGTCAGAGTTTTTATGCTGCACATGGGCCTCTGACTTAGCTTCACATGCTGTTGAGAAATATCTCTCAGACATGCTGGTTTCCTCACGATGTTTTCCTTCACCGATTTTAAACAAGTGATGATTATACAATGGAACATGAATCCGTAAAAACAGAGGTGCGTGCCTTGGGTTCGAACTAGAGACCTATGACTTGACAGTCGGACGGTCACACCACTAGGCTATCGCTGCTTAATGCGATGCTGATGCGAAGTATCAAAGAAGGATCAACAATGTTCCAGATAAATGAGCCTTGGACAAACCGACATTTGTGTGACAGTGATAGTAAAAGTAATGTCGTCTTATCAGTCATTGTTTTTGTCGCCAAGCTCTCTAATCATAATTTCAATAATAGACATGGTAAACTCAATATCCTCGCCTATTGGTCAGAGATAAATAAAACAGATGGGATTAATGTAATATGAATCCAATAGCAATTCCAGACACAATTTGGACACGTCAGATGATTATTTTATTAATTTTCCACAGAACCACTCGTATCATTAAATATTTAACCTTCTTTTATAGTTAATATGAACACGTATAGGTATAGGTTGACCATTGAGGTATTACATGGATAATTCCACTTGGTAACCGCTTCAAACATTATCGACGATACGGAAACATCAACCATTTATCGTTAGACCCGAGATAGATTATATTTGGAGTATGTGGACCAACAAACACCTGGGTTCTCTAATACCATTATATACTTCGATAACCAATACTCCAACTAGGCGTAGTAATTCAGCCCACACGACATAACATCATAATTTCGCCGAAATCCCTTCAATACCCTGCGAAAATGTTACGGTTTGTGGAAGGCTCGAGTTAACAGGTAAACCGCACGGAGTTGAATAACTGAATTATGTCACTTTATAGTTGAGTGAACAGCAAACTTATACATACACGTAGTAAAAGCTCTAATTGATATCCATTACCGCAGCTTTTGTGGCGTTGTGCGGTAATAACTTTGAAGCAACAGTGGAAATTTAATCGATTCGTCGACGTCGGACGTCTTGAAACCTCTGGTAACATTAGAAAATAATGAAAAAGCTGAACATTATATTTCGTAGTAATTTATATTTGATTTATTTAAGGTTTTTGCACAACACAAAGGCGACATAATGCCTTAGGCTTTGTCTACCAGTGAACCAAGGGTGGTGAAGATATGAGATGGCAGGTTCTTTAAGTAAGAGAAGCAATAATCGAAAAAAATACCTATTCAAAATGATGTAATTTCGAACTATGAATAGAATAGATACACAAATAGGTAATAGTAATTGTTATTTCCAATTGATTACTAGGAATCAATTATTAATTCGAAGACAAGTGACTTCTACCGACCAACACTGGGCTCGCATGGTGGATTGCGGCCTAGATCCTCTCACCGAGAGAAGGCTTGTCCTATCAGAAGAATATTACTGATTATATATGTTATGTAGTTATTCAGCAAGAATAAAGCAAAATGAAATAATCTTGATCTAAAGGTAAAAAACACATTAACAAAGTCCCTGGTTAATATTTTCATTATAAAGGGTCCTGAAAATCGAGATGATCCCTTAATCCAATTTCCGTTGTAGAGGCTTTTGCCAATTCGCTTGATATAATTACCGAGAAGCGGTAAACCCTCACTGTATGTTCGAGACTGGTGAAAGCTAATTAAATCTATAACCACCTGGAAATTTGCAAAAGCTTCATGATGCAAATTACTCAGTTTAGTGTCACACCTCCCAGATTAAATCCGGCTAAGTACGAGAAGTGTTCCGTACTACCGAACAATATTTCAACACTACACATTAAAAAAAATAGGTATCTCAGCATGATTTCAGATGAAAAAAGAACACGTTTCATTGGACATCCTTTAGTTTTAAAACTTTCTTTAATTAATATTATTGCGCCGAGCGGCAATAGATTATAATCTATGAAAATTTATTCACCTATTACGGTTCATGAGATACAGCACGCTGACAGACGGTCGGTCATGAAGCGGCGGCTTGGTGCCTAATTGACTTCCATTTCACCTATGGGTACGAAACCTTAAAAATCCAACACAATTTTAAAAATTATATATCAAGTTATAAATAAGCATTTTATGTATAACCCCATTACATCACCTAAGAGACAACACCAATAATTTAACAAGTTTTAGCGCAAAAAGTGGTTTTAAAGCTCCAACAATTAGCAAGATATCGACATTTGCGGCGACCTTGTGACAGAGCCTGGTCTTTCCTTTGTAGAGTTTACAAATTATCTTAGTAATCCGATCTCAAGAAAGGGATCTTGACTGATATAATTTGATCTCAGGTTAGAGGCCGTTGCCCTGGGTCCCAGGATGGGGTCCTTAAGTCCTTAGCAATGTAGAATTTGAGTAATGAAGACGGATACGTTTGAGCAAGTTTGGGGAGTTCAAGGACAGTTGGCCGTGAAGAGTTGACTAACGACTCTAATTCAATCGTGGTTCAGAGATAAAATCAAACATTTTGAATGAAAATCAAATAAGTAAACTTCGGAAATAGGGACTGGAATATTTCCCGGGACCATTAAAAAGATTAACTTGATCGTGAATACGCCTGTCGCCACTTCTGTTGTACCAACACAAAAGTTTATTATGTAGGTACGCGAACCAGTTTAGAGTTTCGCCTCTATTTATCTCGTCCTCCGCGAAAACTGTCACGATGATAAAATTGTTTAGGAACAAACATTATTCAGTGTAGTAACACCGAGGTAGGTATCAACGCTGTTTTCATTCAAGTAATGGTGCTACAACGCGCGCTTTCATTCTTACATGTGAAATCAGATCATCAAGCGATATGGGCGTATCGCAAAAGCGTGTTCAATTCTGATATTGGAAATCTACAATTCAGTAGAATACAATTTCCTGGGGACATAAACGACTCGAGAATTTGATGAGATATCGTTAAATCAAGAACATCAAATGGGCGAAATTATTATGGCGTGTAATGGAACTAAACATTTCTGGATTAAATCCGAATGGGAGCAATAAAAATATGGGTTTCTATAGAGTTATTAGCTCTACCCAGTATAACCGCCAACGCGGTTCCAATAAGACTGAAAAATGTCCTAAGGAAAAGTACTACACCGATTCAGACGAAACACGCAGGTCACAACTAAGACAGTCTAAAAGGTAAAATCAATAGGCCAAAAACGTTTAGCTTCTGCGAAGGAAATCATTACTGTCTCGGAGTTCGGAACAAAATTAATCAGAAGCGAAAACCGGAGGGGTGGGAAACAAATCTGTTTCTATTTCCCTCCGTAGTCCCTAGCGGTATACCTGTAAGATGTAGGTTCATTGATATCACTACATAGTATAAAACAAAGTCGCTTTCTCTGTCCCTATATCCCTACGTATGCTTAAATCTTTACGCAACGGATTTTGATGCGGTTTTTTTAAAGAGTGATTCAAGAGGAAGGTTTATGTGTATAATTTGTCGACATATTTTGCGGGCGAAGTCGCGGGCGGAAGCTAGTTTTATAATAAGGAAGGTTTGTACCCATCATCTTAAGGTCATGAAAAGACCCTGTCATTGTTATACCACGTCTAGTCACCTCGTGCGTGATGGCACACAATAAAAACACTTTCGTATTTCAGCAACAGACAACAGGTATAGAAAAAAAAGACAATGACACCACTCGCAACGAAGGCCGCGCCGGACAGCGTAACAAAATTATTATTTACTGCACTTGACCTGGTAAAAAAACATTATTTTGTTACGAAAGTCGCGTACGAAAACGGTAATCGAATATATCGAGTGTCGTGAATTTACGATACTTTGTCATGAAATATTACGTGACTTATGACGTCATGAAATTCAGGTCAGGTTGAAGCGTCAGATGACGCGCGGATCTTATCCTTGTTTTGGTTGACGCTCGATTAGTGATTCAATTCATACACGCTCGTCGTCAAGTGCGGCTACACCTGATACCATAAAGATAAGAACGTTTCTAATTAAGTAGGCGTGCATAGTTTCATAATATTTATTTTCCTCAGTTAAATATAAGATTGCCAAAAGCCCATATCAGTCATAACCCATCACGTAATTTTAATGAGAGTTGCATTACGAAGTAAAACGTAACAAACAATAGCTTTCTTAGGTCCGAAAGGCTACCTTTGCCTGGGAAAGAATAAATAATTAAAACGAAACGGAAGACACTCCCATAAAAATGACAAACGACTGACTACAACAACTTTTAACAAGAAAACAATGCCTTTTTTCTGGTAATCATGTACCAAGAAGTAGGGATGATGTAGCTTAGCCAAATGCACCAAGAGAACGGCCAATAAAAGAAAGCTGACTAAAAGCACCATAGAAATATAATAATCTTATGTCTAGGGAATTAAAGGAGGTGGAGTTTCTTGCCCATTCTTCTCAACACGAGACTACCTTTTAGAAGGGGCAACTAGAATCAATTCTATTTCTTGTTCACTTTGACGTTCAAAAGTGCCTTTCTTGTGCCTATTAGAAATAAATAATTTGACTTTGACTTAGGAATCCTTTGAGATAGATCCATAGAAATATCCATGGATGGGTCCATTCCAAAAGCAGGAACGTGATTTCGGCGTCGTATTAGTTATTGGTATTCTGAATTTTTCTCCCGAATTGGCTAAAGCATTTAGCTATTCAGTCTGGCGCTCCGGCTACGTCTGGACTAAGACGGCCCAGACGTAGCCGGATCGATCGAGACACCTCATTTGTCAAAACGTTACAACAGTAAACGCGGGGAGCTAATCTCAAAGATACTATTAAGGACCGCTTAATGACATTTCTTCGTAGCAGGTTATAGTATATTTACCGTTACGAAGATCAATAATTTATCTCTGGACCTTTCGGCAATAATAAAGATTCACCTTCTGTGTGACCTGTAAATAGCTGTTTCCGGAATTGGTAAAGGTTGGGAGTTTACAACAGAATTTTCTCTACTAATGAGAACAATAACACAATAACGATTCGATCAGTTGACCCAGTAACTGCCTCGGGTACAGTGTGAAAATGACTATTCTAAACAACAAACTAATTGACCTTTATTGGAATAAAAATAGCACGAAGCCGAGATAGTTAACGAGTTCTCAATAGATTCTGTCACCCTTTGTTATTTACTCTTTCCTTGGGTTCAGTGGCTTGATGGAATTGGATCATATCTATAAATGCTTTAATTACTCCGTCTAAGTGGCCTAATGTGTTAGGATTTCAGAGAATTGGGCAGCATGGGTCACTCTTAATTTGTGAAACTGTGACTAAGAGTCCGGTGTACTATTCAAATGGTTTCCCCCACTAATTCGTCAGAGGAAATGGATGACGCCGTGTGCATTTGTACAGCCTAGTGATATAAAAACCCAGGCTGTACTTTAATCTGTAATCCCATCATTTCATTTGACCTCAACGCTAGCAGCGAGTCTGCGACCTCCAACACGACGAATGACATAAAAAAACATCCATTATAAAGTTAATATGGAGATTTAAATTACTGTTAGCACATCTGATATTCTAAAGCAGAATTTCTCACGATTCACATTCTAATATCATCGACTGAGTTGCATAATTGTAGAGTACAATGTTGGCTTTAGTTTTTTACGAGATAATTCACAGTTGATTATGGAATCAGGAAATTAAGTCTGCAGTTGCTTTCTGATCAGCCTTTACAGTATATCCGTTCATGGTGTCAATACTTAGAAGAAGCATACATCAAGCAGATGAAGTCTTTCGGCTGGAATGATAAAGCATCACTTTAGGGCGGGTGCTTTTGTGTTTGTAAAAGTAATACTTCCGTGAATATAATATACAAATCACGGCGCCAAAAATTTTTACAGCAACAGGTTTTGGTGGATCAAGTAAAACGCTTCGCAAAGAAGCATTAACTTGGTCAAAAACATTATATCACACCTCAGTTACTTTGTAATAGCGTAATAATACAAAAGGCCGCTTAATCCCTAGAGAAAGAAATCCATTATGAACACATTGGAGTCAAAAAGAAAAAGTAGGTAATTGGAGTTTTACTTTAGCTTTCTGTTAGAGCTTCATGCAGAGGAAGCTTTTCATCCATCTGTTTGTTTGCGGTAAAAAAGCAGTCGTTTTTTTTTTGTTCTGTAGTTGTTTTAATATTTATTCTACTGCGGTTAGGAGATTACAATATTGAGGTTGCGTCTATCGTAATTAAAATTTTGGGAGTGCGGATTATTATCAAACTGCATAAGTATTATAAACAATAATAATAACAAATGTTGTCCAATTCCGATGCTTCCAGAGTACCTACACTACGACGACAATTTGATATGATAGCTGGACAGGAAACGGGCCAGTCCTGTTTATCATATTTCACTCCAATCAGACCAATTATCGTCACGAACAGATAGAATACAGTGTTGCTGCGTCCAATGTGTCAGAAGGAATATTACTAATACAAATACAAGTGATAAAGTTTGTTTATAGGAATAACTAGTTTTACAATCAATCACAAACAGTATGAGGAAGTCTTGAAAGACAGTTCTCATTTGCAAGGAACGTTATTATTATAGGTTATAGGTAAAACTGCTTGGATTATTTTAATACTTTAAGGGCTGATTTTTATTATTACGTGTTCACGCGCGCCTCAAAGAGATGTCAGCATTTAAAGGGGCCCGACAGGGCCGAAGCCTGCCGGGTAAGCGGGATTGTCCGAAAGGGTTACCGCTACCCTAAGGAAGGAACATGGATGGGTTTTAAGGGCCGATTGACATATTTTCTATGCAAAAGCTATCAAACTATTACCTATATTTAATCCTTCAATAAAACATATCTGACGATTGAAAAAACAGCCCTTAATTAAACATTAATTTTATAACCTCAGTTCGCCATATTGTTTGTTTACCAAATAGACAGTAAAAAAAGATGCTCTTTACGATACTAGAGCGTCACTTTACAAACCTATTTCATAATAAAATTGGCTCGCTGATCTTTTGATAGCCTAGATTAGGCTTGTTGGGTCGTGCAAAAAAGAATTTTGTTTCTGTTACAAATCCCTGTTGCGTCATGGGACTGAAAATGATTGAATATTTTTACCTGAAACGCAAAAAAGGAAATGTGCCTAAGCCCTGGAGGTAAATGTGAGTGGAATGGATGGGCGGTTAGGTAATTGCCTGGCTATATCCCTTTTCGGGCAGGAAAATGAACGAACGAGTTATCTATAGGTTTCATTACGTAGTAAGTTAGAAATATTACTAATATTATCGGACTATTGCCTGACAAACGCACCCTGCGTTTTCATTGAGGCAAAGCGGAGGAGAGCGAAGACCTCGATCGATCAAAGTAGGAAATTCCGTATAGATAACCGTAGTGATAACACAAAACATCCAATTGTTTGTGTAATGAGATGCACTGTATTATCTTGAAGTACATTTATACAACGTAGCGCTACAATGGTGACATTAATTTAACACACGGGTAGGGCTAGTGCCCTAAATGTTGATAGGTTAAATTTAATCGCAAACCTAAAAAAACAAACCAACTAAATAATAAAATCAATTCTCCTACTTTTTGGAGTTGTTTAATCCTAATGGTATTGCTTATTCGTTTTAATTTCATTGATGCGAATGTTATGATCCGTGACCCCGGCAAAAGACAGCTGCGCGACACTTCTTCATGTACAGGTTGCTTTAAGATGCTATTTTCTAACATTTTAAACAAATCCGTAAATAAAAAAATTTCATTGAAATATTAATAAATTGCATTATGTCTTCATGAAACGATAATGTGAAAATGTATAGTATACAATGTCTTAAATTAATGTCACCATTGTAGCGCCACATTGTATAACATTGTTATCCTTTCACTGACCTGCTTATTGTTATAGACACAGCAGGTAAGTACGCAGATTATTACATTGATATCCTTGTTAAAATAATTGTGTGAATGGGAGTTTTCCTTAAAACTAGAATAGCTGAAATTCACATAAGTCTCTTACCTAATATGTCAATTTGCAGGAATTTTTATCAAATCATGTGTGAATTATTATGAATTGGTGACTGTTTTGGGTGGTACCTACTACCTATTTTTTTTATTGAATAATTTTATAATATAATTTATAGTGTCTATTTAGGTTAAAATGAAAAAGAACATATAACTTCACAATTTCTTCAAACTTTTTCATATTTAAATTTCATTAGCAACAACCATTTTCAATTGGCTTCCAAATGGAACAAACATATTTCATAATCATTTAATTTCTTGAAGTACCTTTTTGAAGTTCTGATAAGATAATATTCTATTCTAGGCAATGCTGTAAAGAAAATTACATTCTTACACAAAATGATTTGTATTTAAGGGACTCTCTTCAAATTAATGATGACAATGTTGAGAAATACAGGGACTAAACGGCAAAGTACATAATAGCATGAAACAGCAACAGCCACAAAAAAGTGAGTAAAGTTCAGTCATTGATAAATTAAAAGTTCAACCACACATTTCCTTTTAAATTAGTTGTTGACACACCAACAATGCACTAATAAAACGAGGCATTAATTAATCTGCTGCAGTCATTTTGTCCCATTAATCAGTTTATGAGCTAAAGCATATGGGGTGTTAGACATATACCCAGATGAACTGAGAGATGAGCCATACACCACTGACAATTAAATGGAAATGCATGAATATTTTAATAGAACATGTTTTATGAGCAATGCCATCACATATAGGAGATTTTTTTTAAGTTTAGTAGCCTACAGTTGAACAATACATTGTTGGTCATGTATTGTCCAACTATAGGCTATAAATATAAATTAAGGTATATATTAAATTCCTGGTACATTTTTGTACATGTGTGTGTATTGGGATTCATGCTTTCCAATTATAATTATTGGTAGGTTCTAAGGATACCCCAGGTACAGAACTTCAGCAAAGTGAGTTTACTAAGTATTATTCAGCTTGCTATCTTTACCCTATTGACCTATCAATTGGGTTGCCCCCAGTGCCCAAGTCATAAACAAAAAATTACAAAAAAAAACGTAAACTGAACATAGATTCTCAGTTGTATTAACACGACTGAGGCGGAACAAGCATGAAAACATTTGTGATATTAATCCGACTAGTTAAAAGATTAACTTTAGATGTCTTCACTACATAGTATAAAACAAAGTCGCTTTCTCTGTCCCTATATCCCTATGTATGCTTAAATCTTTAAAACTATGCATCGGATTTTGATGTGGTTTTTTTAAAAGATAGAGTGATTCAAGAGGATGGTTTATGTGTATAATTTGTCAAGATATTATGCAGGCGAAGCCACGGGCAGAAGCTAGTTTATTAATAAATTACACCACTATTCCCAGAATAAAAATTATACAAACTCAAACCTTTTAACAGTCTGCTGAATGAAAAAAAAATGATCACTATCATTAAAACATTTGTTATCTTTTCTGTCCTTTGGTACATGCAGGTGATAATAACAATAGTTTTTTTACTGATAAAATAAGTCACACTGTTTATTTTAACTTGTAAGTTTATTTCTGCAATCAGACTGCCTATGACAATGTTGGTAAAAATTAAGGAATTGGTATTGGGTAGCAACATGTACAAACATAATATGGAGTAAGCTTTGCCTAACAGTCAAAGGTTAGGAAAAGAGTTTGTATATGGTGTAAGGTAAGTAGGGAGTACCTACACTACCTACCTATATTTTTTATGAGGGTATAGATTGTTATTATGAAAGTGATGTAGAGTTTGATAAAAACCTTTATTCCTATATTTAGCTAAAATAAATATGTTTCCTTATGTTCTTAGACTTACAAATGGGAATGTTTTGGCTTTTGGATAGAGCTGAAACAATAATAGGTGACAAGTAACCCTCTGACTAGTTTTTAGAGTTAAATTACCGCGAAAGAAAGAAAGAATCGCCCGAAATAACACCAGGAGGTAACATCTAGCTGTTATAGTTTGTAACAATTCTGAAGTAACAGATCCTCACTGGTTAGATAGGTTCTTACATAAAATCGATATGGAGGTAGACAGTTTTTTTTTGTTCGTTAACCAACACGTTATATCCAATTTAACATGACATAACTTAGGTAATGTGTGTCAAGCTACACAATCGTGAGAAACAACATTATGTAAAATTATTTCGACATTGTAAATGCCGATTCAATTGATATTAACTTGCTTATTGTTTTATCTAAAGAAAATACGCGTTCTATGAACTTGAATGCGGTCGACACGGATTACATTCAATATGATAGAAATGTTATCGACCATTGGCACAGTCGCTGTGGCGACGACGTCGTCTAATTATTGACCGAAAAAAGTTGTGTGCATTGAGAATGACGCTCCAGTAGATATGTTTTACCGTAACAGTACTTACAATCTAAATGTTTCTTTTTGGGTGCTATCATTTCTTCGGTGGTAGCTTTGCAAACGGATTTAGCTAAACCCTGCCCGGCGATGCTGTGGCGGGCGGCCAAAAGCCTATCGTTTATAGTCTGACCCGCCATCCTCACGTTCAGTCCTGACATAAACTATTTACACGATATAACGACACTTATTTTCGCGTTTTTCTAACAAATTCACAAAATTACGACGATGACGGGTAAAAATATGTCACCGCCCCCCCGACTGGCACAATACTAAATTCAAGATGGCGGACGGGAGTTGCCACAGAGAACGTAACCTTTATTACACAATGTTGCTGTATGCAAAAAAGCATAAAGATGGAGGAGGGAGGTTATTCTGTAAATCAACTACATTATGCGTACAGTATTTTTATCTAACGAAGCGACGCGCCCTTTTCTTATGGGAACCAGATGTACACAAACGCTGTGAATGAGTGCGTGCAGACGAGCAGCGTCAGCACCGCAGACATTCGCAGGGGCTCCTGCGCTTACACACACTTTAATAGCGTGTGAGTACACTCGTTTACTACAAATAAAGCTGACATCGCTTCGTGAAAGTAAAAATACTATACCTACTAATAGAACAGGTAGATATTCAAAGCTCCTAGCTCCTCTTACTTAGGTACATCGGGTTACATTGAAATTTGAAGCCCATCCCAATAGGCAATATGGCTAGGCAGATGACTCGCTTAGAAAAATATTAATAAAGCGGCTACTTTAGTTACTTCGTCCAATGGCGTTTTTGCCTACCCCAAATGGGAAAGTGAGAGTATGTATTTTAAAAAATGTGTTGGGGTACTTATTAAAACAGAGGATTGTTGTACCTACTGTAATGAATACAGTTCATAATTTTTTATTTACAATGCCACTAATTTAACAATTTAGAAATATCCTACCATAAATTAAGCTTGAAGACAAATTTTAAATACGCTATTCAACCGAAAATTAAAAAATATAATATGTATACATATATTACATACACGTAGTAAAAAAAAGGGAAGAACTCGAAGGGCGTCAAAAATTCATCTCCATCACTGTCAGCAGAAAATGTGCCTAAAAGGCTGGCAGCGTTACCACGTTGGATGGCAATTCTGATTCTTTGACCTAAAAATTGCCCTCTAGTTAAGTGTAGAGTCGACTTACCAGTGAGCGATATCCCTAAATACTCGATAAGCACTCGGACCCCACGGCCCAAGTGTTTCAACCCCAAACGGCTCGAACATATAACTTCCAATAAGGTTGCTATACTTGCACCGTTCGAGGTTTTCCGCACCTGCAGCAGCCGCCCCAGGATAGCTCGCCGTGCTAGGAAGATGGGATGGCGCAAGAGTTTTGACACAGGTTGCATCACACACCAAAGGCTTACCCAACTTCTAAGGCAAAGTCATTTCGTCTGACCTCTTACCATTGTCGCTTGCCAAGCCATTTGGTTCTAAAATAGCTGGCACCCCGGCGTTGACAAGAGCCAGACGGATGATGTTATTAATACTGGCGTGCCGTGCCAACTGACCAGCGCTTTTACTGCAGGAAAGTCCATGGTGTCCGAGACGGCCGACACCGACAACGATGTGGAACCCGCAAGGAGCGTCTAGCCACTTAGCCGGAAAGTTGTGTCACTCACACAGCACAGTGCCTATGTTGGGTGACGGTAGTGAACGTATCAATTAGATTATTCCGTAGCAACCTGCAGATTGGCTCATTCCACTGTCTTTGGAAAGACTGCACCGGTTCTCGGCCTGCACCGTATCCCGACAAGCCACCTTCCAGGAGTTAATTGTACCGGTCACTTCGGAGTCAACCTGAGAAGGGGCTATGATTTTCGCGGTTAACTCTTCGATGCTGTGGACTGAAGACAGGAACGCTGCCGCGCCGGTAAGCTTATACTAACTTGCGGACGCTGAGCCCATAAAAACGAATGGGTAATGTGGCTTGTGGCCTAGCAAAGTCGTCCAAGGCTACATTTAAAATGGATAAAATAAAATACAAATTAATATAAATAAATCAAAGACAGTTTATTATAAGTTAACTGGTAGAAGAAAATGTATAGCGCCACCTCAACACGGGAAAAGTGAAAGAAAATGATGATAAGTTTAATAAGATTAATTACACAGACCTACAATTAATCACTTTTTAGTTTCAATTATTTGTGTGGAAAATATAGTTATTTTCATGCCCTCTTACAAAAAGCGTAATATAGTACTCACATAATAAAAACTCTTTGCACTTCTGGACATTCAAATACTAACGTCATTGAAAAAAAAATACTATGCTGTTGACGTCTGTATAGTGAGCAAACGCCAGGCTGCTTTCCGATTTACTGAAAATAAAAAACATGGAAAATGCCACCTCCTGGCAATGCTGAACTAGGAAAGAAAATCTTCTTACAGCGATGTGCCCAATGCCACACTATTGAATCTGGAGGCAGAAACAAAGTTGGTCCCAACCTATATGGTATATTCGGCCGGAAGGCTGGTCAGGCGGCTGGCTATTCATATTCAGAAGCCAACAAAAATAAAGGTGTTGTGTGGAATGAGGAAACGCTTTTCGAATATCTGGCGAATCCGAAGAAATACATTCCCGGCACAAAGATGGTGTTCGCTGGTGTGAAAAAAGCATCAGAGCGCGCTGACATCGTAGCCTACTTGAAAGAAGCTTCTAAGTAACTTAATTGTAGAAAAGTATTTAAATGTAGAATTTATTGTACTACTTATGCATTAAAATATTTAAATAATATACGTATAGTTTTTGTTTCTTATCTCAGTATATCATGATCCGTCATTTTCTTATTACATATTCAATCGGATTGTCATTTTATATTTTCACGCTGTTATCATTGCATTAAAAAACAAAATGGTTGCGTAAGTTTCGATATTTGACACACCCCAAAATATTCTTGTAGAGTCTGTTAAGCTCGACTTCTATTCAATACCAGAAGATTAGCCTTGTCTTGCGAAATCAGTAGTATTTGGTAAACTCCTGACCGATGAGTTGGAATTGACTGACATTAATGTCAGAAAATGTGCCTGTGCTAGTGTCACTTCATTTGACTTTGCTATAGAATGAAGTCAGCTTAGTGTCAATCATAATTATGAAATTATATTTTTCCATGCATTTGTACACAAACCAGTTAGGGGGTTTGTATACTCATTTTTTTAAGCAGGACACTGGTACCCATCACAGTTATCTACTTACTCAGATTTGTTATTCAGTTTATAATAATACCTGCCAGTTATTGTCCCACTGAAGAGCAAAGGCTTCTTCTCATGCAGAGAAAACGCAAGCATTGATCACCACGCTTGTTTTAGACGGTTCAGCAATTTCAGACGTACGTCGACTACTAGCTTCCACTTCCAGGATTCTTCTGCGCCATCCCCGGAGTTCCACTCAAAATCATCCAGGAACCCACTCAAACCCTCACAAAAAATTTAATCAAAATCGGTCAAGCTCTTTACAAGTTCAGTGACATACAGACTAGCTGTTGTAATGTAACCAGCCCGGTTTCGGATGGGCAGCACTAAGTACTTATCTATGGCGATACTTACCTAACCTACCTACCCGGCCTGCGCGCGTAAAATCAGCCATATCGTTTCATCAACTGCTGCTCCATCCCCTCGTCCGAAGCGAGAGGGAGTGGGAGACAGTCACCTCCTTCTGCGAAACAGTCATGCTCGCGAAGGAGGTGGAGGGATGGGAGTCATGGGAGAGAGAAAGGTCCTCCCGGCGTCAGGAGCCACGTGACGACTCCCGGCCACCGTAGGCGTGGGCCTGCGGACGGTGAGTAATGGGTGACTCACCGTCCAATTAGAACTAAGCCCGTGCCGGAGTTTATACAAAGAATAAACTTACTAAACGTAAATCTATGCTAAGTACGTTGAGGCCTTAGGTTGAGGCTGAACCCGTGAAGTGATGAAATGGATCTCCAACCTTCATGTCTTCAATATATCCATATTATAGCTCAGAATTCTCAGCAAGTAGGCGAACAGCAAAATTTGCTGTTTTCCTTTGGCCCACGACCCTAGGTTTTTGGTCACGCGCCATTTTAGGGATATTTATGACATGTCAATAAAATGGAAAGAATAATTTATCATTTAATGACTTTTAACTTGGGCATGTCAAAGGTCGTTAAAAAATAATGACCTTAGGATTAAGTTCTTTATGGCTATGCACGCTTCATGCTTGTCAAAATGTCATAAAGTCATAAAAATTACGAATGTCTACTATCTATGGTCCTATTTTGACGAGTTATTGAATGACATTTCTTCCAGCCAGCCATGTTGGTTGTTCTGAATCTTGTAAATTAGATAAATTTGCTTCAAATGATAAAGTATTGAATGAAGTTTATTAAGCGTGGTGAAAGAAATTCTTAAGAGTGCTATTGATACCCATAAACGGCACAACGTAAGAGTTCTTAAACAGAAAAACTTGGCATCAAAATGGCCAAGAAAAAAGTGAAATCTAAATCGAAACAAACTAATAAACCTTCTTTATCTGAGTCTATAAGTTCAGAAGTAATTGCCGAGGCTTACAGTGCTGTGATTCCGCCAGTTTTCATGAAAGTTTGTCGATTGTGTGAAGGTAAAGACGGTCCGTTTCTCAACATTTTCGATGCTGATAAAGTGACGGCGAAAAAGATCGACGAATTGATGCCTTTTGGGGTAAGAAGTTGTTAATGTAATAATACCCCAACTAGACGATCATAACCAACCTGTTGTACAATCTGTATCTACCTTTAATAAATAATACCTTACTCAAAGGCTGATAAGCTTGTAGGAGTATGTGTTTTCATTTTTTAAATCAGCTGTTGTGATTTCGTATTTTGGAATCCCAATTATTGTTGACCAGCTTGCAGTCGACTATAACTGAGTTCTTTGATTTATTATTGAGTGATTGTGGTAATAAATACTTGTTTATTTATTAAGCAAGTGTCTAAATTTAAATCTACCTAGGAAGGGGCAACTGGAATAAATTCTATTTTGTAATAATATTTTGTGCTTTGTGGCATCTTAAAATAAATGATTTGACTATGACTTACTAGCCACTATTGCTGAAGCTTCTTTGCAAAATTGCAGACTCATTATGCTTTTAGACACAAGCATACATGAAAATAAAATATGTTAAAAGCTAGGTGCTTTGGTTCCATTTGTTACAACAAAAAAATATTATCATGAAGCCATTTGTTTGTTATAATGTGTGCCCCTTACACATAACATTTGGTTAATGAATTAAGTAAACATGTTTATTTAGAGGAAACACAGTCACTTGGTCACTAGTTTTCAGTCCTAGGGCTACTACACTAGCAAATGTTTTTTACCAAAAACTGCATTTCTAACCAGCAGTGGCCACCTGCAAATCCTTGGTTTTTTTTACATATATTATTAATATTTTTTCTATCATTTATATAACTTCACCAAAAATTAATGAGAGGGACATAGCAGTGGTAAATATATACATTATAATGTATAAAAATATTATACTTTTGTTAAAAGAAGATATAGTTTAGTTTCTCTTGCTCGTATTATTCTGATCCTTATCCTTTTGAATGTCATTGTCACATATTGATGTCAGCAAAGTAGAAACAGACATCTACATTTTTGTGAAAATGCTTTTTCTACAATAATGAGCTTATATAAACCCTATCTACAAGTCAGTATTAAAATTATTTCAAATTATAAAATAATTAAATGAAGACATCTGCACTTGATTTAAGAAAAACATCACAGTAGAAACGGACATTTGAATTTGTCTGCCTTTATTTCAGAGCTTTGATAGATTATGAATGAAACGTCAACAAAGACATCAGTCACTTGTCACATTCTAGTGTGTACCGTAATGTGTCATGTGTAAAATGTTACTTAAATGCAAAGTAAATAAAGACATCCACAAAATTTGGTCAAAAAAAAGGGAATACTGTTTGCACATTGCTTAGATTATTACTAAAGATTATTATCTTAGTTTATTAGATATTTTAAATAAAATGGGTGCCTTTTGTCACAGCTACAAATGGATATCGGGCAGATGTCTTCTTCTACATCAGAGTTTTTCCAGACTAAAAGAAAACATCTACATTATTTCATAAAAACAATGACATAGTGATAAAACCTGTTACACAATTAATAAAGAAGGTTATTTTAATGCATCATAGAAAATTTCATATTAATCGGTCCATAACTCTCAAAGTGAGCACCATTTTTTACTAAATCTGCGCTCCTGTAAAAAGATTTTGTAGATGTTTCTACTTTGCTGCCATCAATATGTGACAAGCAAGCACATGCCCTGTTCGCCAATGACACAAATAATTATGTGTCAAAGAATGTGGTGAACTATAATAACATGAATTAAAATAAGACATTAAATTACTTTTGTGTGTGTTTTTATAGATATATATCTTATAAATTAAGAAATTTATGTTAACAAAGAAATCAATTTGGGGCTTAGAGTGGAGGGAAGCGTGTACATGTATATTAATATTTAATGACTTGTGTTTTTTGTCATTATTTTTTTATGATTAGCCAGTGCCATGTGTTTCTCTTGTGGAAGGTAGTGTTTCTTCAGCATTTTTACAACTACTCTTTGGTTTCAAACTTAAACAGCAAGTAGTATGTGCGGCTTGAGAGTTCTGCATATTGATGGTCTAAGAGTATGTTATTTCTTTACAGATCGCGGAAAACGATGACCTTCCACACAAAATATGCTTCCGGTGTTCAGCAAAGTTGGAAGAACTTTACGAATTTATACAAAAGTGTATCAAAACACAAGAAAATTTACGAACGGCGGTAGGTAAGACTGGCCCATTTATCACTAAAACGAAAACTAGAAAAGCTTGGGAAAGTAAATTAAATAAAACTAACATGAGTAATGATGATATATGTGATGCTTTGATTAAAAAAGCAATGGCGGGTATTAAAGATATCCCTCTTAAAAAATTGCCAGAAGATGAATCACCCCCACCAACTAAACGAGTTACTAGAAGAACTGATTCAAAACTGGTTAAAAAAGAAGTACTTGACAATGAAAATGAAGAACTTAACCATAAAGAAGAAAAATTGACTCAGGATAAGAATAACGGAAAAGTACTCACAACTAAACTGGCTAAGTCTAGTACTAATACGCCTTCCAGCAGTAGTAACAGTTCTAACAATAGTAACAATGTTGGACCATCACAGCCTAGTATTGATAAAAATTCACAAAATGAGAAAACATCTAGTGAAAACAAAGTGAAGAACAATACCCTGATAAATAATTTAAGCTTTGATTATGTAGAAGAAAAATCATCTAGTGATAATGATGTTGAAATTAAAGAGACAGTTGATGCAAAACCATTTAACATCATGGATTATATCAGCATGATAAAAGTAAATGGAGTGGGTGTACTATTTCAGTGTAAACTGTGCAATAGAAACTTCCTCAAGAAAGAAGTAGTTGAATCTCACAATTGTGCTAAAAATGGAATACCTAAAGTAGCAATTCCTAAGGCGGTACCGGCGCCAGAACCCCCTAAAGTTTCCACGGTCAAATATATTACAATTGAAGGTAATTTGAAAAAACCACACTCATGGAAGTCTTATAAGTTTGATGATGACAACAGTCCAAGTACTGACAGTAAAAAAGATAAACTAAGTACAGACAGTAATAAAAATAAAGATGACAGTTCCATCACAGATATCAACCAAAAGCAAGACAGCATTCAATCTACACCCCCAGTAAAACCTAAGCCAAAAGCTGGACCAGCTAGCAAAACAAGACGCACGGAAAATAATTCGGATCCAGGACCATCTCAGAATTCTTCGGACTCTCAACAATCAGAGTCATCAAATTCTCAGTCACCATCTGTGCATATTCCTTCCGCCCCAAACTTGAATGGTCGCTTCAAATTGGTTCCAGGCCCAAATAACATATTCACTTTGGTTGAAGATACAACAGCAGTTTCAGCTACAGACAATCAAAAAACAGCAAAAAAGCGCAAATCTGAACCAGAATACGAAAAGTCAAAGGAACGTAAGAAAGATTCTCATGATAAATCTGCCGGAAAAGGTTCGGAAGTAATAGATCTGGATAATAAAGCAAAGCCATACCCGGTTGGATTATTTCAAACCGTTGCCCATTCTGCACGTCGATACGAATCGCCGGATGCTCCAACTCCAGCTCCATTTACTACTCCCGCTATGAAAAAGCAGTCTTACACTATAGTTCAAACTGGCAATCCCAGCAAATTACTAATATCAACGAAAGCGATAGCTCCCCCTGCCGAAGTGCCTAAAAAACGCCAAAGAAAGTCTAAACCTGAAGTTATAGAAGATTTGGATGCTAAAGAGCCATTCCGAGTTACGTTAGAGGATGTTGCCCATCCCAAGGACTCGGGCTTCTTTACATTCATCAATGTAGACCCACTGTTGCAACCGTCATACGTTTTACCTACTGATAATATCATCCAAGAATCCCAAATTTCGACCTCTACGGCGGCTATTCATAATGCTCCAGAAAGTAGCAAAGAAAGTAAGGAGAAGGAAAAGTACCCGTGTAACATGTGTGGAGAATCTTTCTCACGGGAGAAAAAGCTGTTGTCTCATATACAGTCGCATTATACTAAGATGGACGAGGAAGATCAGCTGAGGGCTGAAAAGACTTCAAAGAAAAGAGGGAAAAAATAATATCGGCGTTGTTCGTGTTTCAAACATTGAGCCTTCGCCATCGAATCGTCTCCCGCAGTTTAATTTACTAGGCATAGAAATTGGACTTCGTGAAAATAACGTGGGGCATTAAATTGAAATGTAAGATGGTTTTGTGTTCAGGAAGGTTGAACGCAATAAAGTCGAAAGAACTCATTGGTATGCTTACAGGTTTTTGGGGAATCTGTATCAACATCACATAATTAACGTAGTGCGAAATGAAACAACCAGGATTAAAGTTAAAAGTTGCTGGCAGTGTGTAAATAGTATCTTAAAGTTTGACTGGAAATATTACGTTTTTGCATCTTAGCTGCGTAAATGGTGGCGTCATTTATTGTTTAATATGAAACAATTAGTTAGTTAGTTTCAATAATTAGTTATGAGTGCGTTCGTTTAGGTTTAATGAAGGTTTAAATCTAGTGTTGCCAAATTCAAAATAAAATGTGGTTGAAATTGAAAAAAAAATATTGAAATTGCAACATTAGTTACAACCGCCTAGAATATGTTCTTTCGTGATTTAATTACTTTTTAAAAAATTTATTATACATATAATTCATAGCATTTACTTAAACATATACTTCTTTCAATGGTAGAATATTCTAATTCATAATTGTTCTAAGATTAAGCTATAAAACCATGTTTAATTTGTAAATGTTGTATTAAGATACCGTTATATGTATCGTTCCATACTGTACATTTTTTATTCATAGATAGAAGAAGAAGAAGAGTTATACCTGTTTCCACATCTCTTAAAAAAAAAGTAAATTGAGCATGGAATTCACTCACGAAATTCAAATTTGTGGTTATGTCCCGTTTATAGTGGGTATCCGAATAATTCATTCGAAAAAGAAAATTGGGCTTATTGAAAGTGGGCGAAAAAAAAAGATTTTGGTGCAAATAAAAGCTCATCGACAGAGGAATTAGAAATCGATTGATATAACGAGATGAATACCCAAAAGGAAAAAAAAACAAAAGCAGTAAATCTGTTAATGTACTAGGCAACACTTAATAATTACCCTCAACGACATCACGTTAGAAATAATAGCGTTTTAGATCCGGCGGGCATGACCGTGAGTGAATTCCACGCTTTAAAAGTTCTGTTGTTCAAAAATGTAACAAATATTTTTGTTTTTTTTATAAGCTTTAATTTTTATTTTGTTTCTTTTATGAGTAAGTGAAATATAATTGAAAACTTGCGCTAAACACAAGCATTACTTAATTGAAAGTATTATGTTTTTATTTTATTTTTAAGTTATATTTCAGCACTGGTTAGTGCTTTTATTGCTATTTAAGGTCTATCCACATGTCAGGGTCGTGTCGGGACGTGGACGAACTGTGCACCGTCACGGGTTCCGTTCCTGGGCCAGTGACGGAGATTCAGTGCCCGCCTTGTGTCTGCCACGGCAAGACCCGGGCACGGGCCTGATAAATGGACAACCTTTTAAGT
Organism: Hyppa rectilinea; assembly: GCA_951799385.1. Classification (NCBI taxonomy): domain Eukaryota; kingdom Metazoa; phylum Arthropoda; class Insecta; order Lepidoptera; family Noctuidae; genus Hyppa; species Hyppa rectilinea. The sequence goes on from OX637323.1 coordinate 15,546,885, forward strand.
GAGTTTGTCCTAACAAGAACCATAAAGAGAAAAGTCAAAGTAATTATTCGCTAGAAAAAATATACATATTGATGTACATGTAAGAATAGGTCTGTATCTTTACCATAATAGGTCTGTCAAAAATATTAAACTGAAACTGTTTTGGCATTGTAATGGTCTAAGATCCGGTATTAAAATATACACCCTCATCTGTTATTTGATGATAACAAAGATAATAAGTTAGATAATATTATGTACTATGTTGGCTATTTGAAGTCAACGAGTTTCCAACACTCACCCTTACAAGTTGAGGAAAAGCTCAGCGAACCGAAACAAAAAAAAAATGAAGAATTACAATAATCCTATTCCTATATAAATTCTTTAATCTTTAAATTCAGTCGAGTTTATTTCTGCGAAACATTGTAAATTTTGTTTGTGTAGTGATTGTCTTTTTAGTTCGGCTTTTTCACAATAGATGGTGTTAAATTCAATAAAAAACATACTTTTACTTTATTGATAAGTAAGTTGCCCAGGTTTACTCTTCTAAAAAAATAACACGTCGACGCTGGTACATTAAGTAATATTTAACCTTTTGAACGCCACAGACGGATACAGCCGACAAATGAAAATGTGCCCAACACGCCACGGTCGGATATAGCCGACAAATGAAAAAGTGCCCATCATGTCACAGTACCGACTGTGTAAAGCCAATAAGAAAACTAATTATTTACTTACAAAATAAATATACTAGAATTTGTGGCTTGGCGTGGGAGAGGACACCGAAGCGTTTACGTTAAGCGTTTAAGCGTTTCAAAAGGTTAATCTGACCTTTAGTAGTATCCGCGCTTACCTGATCGGAAAAATCTATTTTTCAAAGATATTTAGTCGTGAGCGTGAGTATATGTATACACCCAGCTATATTTAGAAGCGATTTTCTCGTAAAATAAATATTTGAACTTTGTTATACGACAGGTTCGGTAAACCTAAATTCGAAAATGCAATGTGTGACAACATAAAATGAAGTAGTAAGCCGCTTTTGAAATTAGCTAACTTTAAACATATTTTTGCTCGTGACTACACCATAAAAGCAAAAACTTAAAATCATATAATGTGTGAGTGACTGCGTCCCTGTCTGTCGCACACTTTCGCTGCCAAGCACTCGGCTCCCGGGTCGAACGATAATTCGTTCAGGTGCCCACAACCCGGCTCCCGGGTCCTACATATAAATAGTTATATGTGGCTTGTGGCCATGCCCAGCACCCGCCTACCGGGTGCAAATCAAAACGTGCTACTAGGGTTGCCAAAAATAAGCTAGGTGAGAATAGTATGTACTTTTGAGTAAGTCTTTCATCAATTATTTATTTACTTTAAATGTTGTACGATTTAATATTATGCTGACAAATCTCTAAGAAACATACTAAAGTGGATTTATTATTAATTGCCTTTTCATCATAGGTACCTATACAAGCCTATGGCGCCACGCAATTTTAATGAGATTTCTTATTATTAGGTAACTATTTTTCTTTATCTGCGCGTGTTTTATTGAGGTAAAAACCGCCGCTGAAGGTTAAAAAAATGAAAACAAAGGAATCGGTTTGGTTTTATTGAGATTAGAAACAAAAGAAGGCGAATGTTAATACTTTTCCTTATCTGTATGTGTTCGTTCTATTGAAGCAAAAACCCTCGTTAAAACATGAAAACAAAGGTATCGGTTCGGTTGTATTGAGCTCAAAAACAAAAGAAGGCAAATGTTTAATCTTTTCCTCATCTGCACGTGTTTTATTGAGGTAAAAACCGTCGCCGAAGGTTTAAAAAATGAAAACAAAGGCATCGGTTTGGTTTTATTGAGCTTTAAGGTTTTTAATCCCTTGCTGGCGATTTAGACGACAACTGTTTATACAACTTTAGCTACCTTACTTTAATTCACTTAGCTTAGATAATTCTGTTGTTATGCGTGTGAATCTGTGAGGCTGTATGAAGATTTGATATTTATTTATTTATTTATTTATTTAAGTAACATGGGAGACTTACAGCTAAAACAAACAGATCAAGGACAGTATAATAGTGAGAAAGCCAATTACAGGTCTCCACTTATAGAATATTTTGACATTTAAAAGTTTTTGACTAACAACAAGTTGAGATTGAGAAGGAGGAGCAAGAACATTAGTATGTACAATGTTTTTCGTTATTTTGTGGAGTGTTTTACATATAATTTCACAGAAAGTATTCTTTGTTCTGTATTGGTTACATCTCCGATAAACATTCTTGGATAAAAAGTGTGGTATCGTATTCAATAGGAAATACATTTCATAGGTTATCATGAAACTTAAAAAGAAAACCACTTAAAAAGAAAAACACTACAACTGCGGATTAGGCAAATCATGTAAGGTTCTCTTGGCGTAAGTGTTATGATTTTTAAATACCTAGAAAAACAAATAAAAATATAAAAAAGAACCGTGTAGTTTATTTCTTTCAATAAAAAATTAGACGTTCGACAACCCTACTATCGCTCACTGGTCGTGGGCGTGGCTTAGTGAACTCGGATTCGGGTGCTGCGGCATAGTGGTACCGTTACGTAACCGTTGACCGTTGCGCCGATGGACTCAACAGATGGGTTGTTATAGATATGCGAGACACATTTTATGGCATGCCAATTGTTATGCAATAAATGTACGTGGCAGTGAAAGTGTTAATAAAGTGAAGTGATTGTGTGTCATGAAGTGGCGCATGCAACGCTTTTCTGTTACTCTCCACTCACGCGCTGCCTTATCATATAAAATCTTGGCAACCCTGAATGTGACAAACTCTTATTAAGACAACCCGATTTTAACTCGATACCCTCGGTCAAGGACTAAATAACTTTTAACTGCTTAAAAAATTATATTACAATGTTTAAGTTCGGTCACCTATTTAAATCTAGCAACTTCATGGTTATGCCGAGTAGAAATAAGACAACTTAAATTTTTTTAAATTCCTTGTATCGTAAGACAATGCTCAATAAAATTTTGTTTGTTATTCATAAAAACGAAAATAAAAACGGGGAATTTTATCGAAAACATTTAAATAAGAATTTATATTATTTAAGAGCATCGGGAAGCGATTTATCTAAGCATTATGATTTGTCTGTATTATCGAACTTATAATCTCATGGTTAAATCATCAGATGAGGGAATAATTATATTTCTAATACCCCGGATCTCGCTCTATAAATAAAATGCGATGATAGTTGTTAATTGGTTATTATAAAAACCGCGCATTGCTACTGAATTTCTGTTCAGGTAAATGCTGAAATGTCTTGGTTTTTCTGATAATGACCTTTCCATTGAAACCCCACCTTGTGTCGTATAGCATATACCTTGGGAACACGCCATAATCTGCAGCGTCTGTACCACCTTAGCCTTTTGAACGCCATTGTCACATATACGTGACAAGCAAGCACATGACCTGTACGCCAACGATACAAATATGTAACAATAGCAACAACATTATAACTTGAAATAAACAATTAAATCATTATTTTTGTGACAGTTTATATAGATATCTTAAAAATTGAAACTTTCGTTCGTATTTAATGACATGAAACAAATTAAAAGACACCATGGATATTGGGAAATTCTTGATAACAAGAAGAAATAAATTTGTAGCTTGGCGTGGAGGGCACGCGCGTGTGTTTATGCTTTGGCGTTCAAAAGGATAACATAGTTGGGAATAAATCTAAAAGGGCTAATCAGATTCTAGTCGGTAGGTAGTAGGTACGAATAGAATTTGATAGAACTGTTTCTCCCTTCTCGTTTTTAATAGAATGTAAATGTTATATAGAGTCTGGCCAACGAAAGCTGACCACGAATTAATTTCTAAACTTTTGATATGGCAATTATTTAGCACTGTCAAAATTGAATTGAACTTCGAATATGATTCCTAGCCCTTATGTTTGTGTTATGAAATAAACTTTTAGTTATAACTTTTTCTTTAATTCTACCTTTTCGATATAATGTCGTGCCAGGAAGTCGAGCTGTGAACTACAATGCACGCAGAAGTTAAAAAAAAATCTTATAATATGTATTATAAAGAGGAAAGATTTTATATAAATATTTGATTGAGTGGTATATTATGGCAGGTCCCATGTTATAGGGGCGCCTATTGCCAGCAATCGGGAAAAAATCCAGACTCCGTGACTGTTACTGAGAAATTCGTAGCAGTGTAAATATCGCTTATTAGTCTTGAATAATAAAAATATCAAGTCCGTTTAAGCAGCGTATAACCAGTGTTGGCAGCTCTTGATTTTTTTAAATTACCGCCTTTTTTCTTGGTCAGCTTTCGTTGGCCAGACTCTATCAGCATTATCTTTTGAATAGCCCAAAAGAAGAAATATCTTGTCGCTTATTGACCCAGCTGGGTAGTTGCCTTATAAGTATCTACCATAGATGTATGGTATCTACAACTACTCGTCTTCAAGATATGGAAATAGTAATAATTGGTGCTAATTTTATTATTGATTTATTACTAGCCAATGCGACACACCCCTGCTTCGCACGGAATTATCGAAATGATGGTGAAGACGGCATCAACATCTGTTGCATAGTTCAACCTTTTGAACGCCATTGTCACATATATACGTGACAAGCAAGCGCATACCCTGTACGCCAACGACACAAATATGTGACAATGGCTACTACACAAAATAAACAATTAAGTAAATCATTACGTTGATAGATATCTTAAAAATTTAAGCCCTCGTACGTATTTGATGACACGAAACAAACTAAAATTCATGATAATAAGAAGAAATAAATTTGTAGCTTGGCGTGAAAGGCACGCGCGTGCATTTATGCTCTGGCGTTCAAAAGGTTAAAAGAACACCGCGGTCATGAATAAAGACACGAAAAAGACTAAGGGCTGGTTATTCAATAGATATTGGCCGAATAAAAATGACATTTTGACAGCTTTTGCAGTGTGACTGACACCGGCTTGTTCACCGTCAGGGTTTATAATTTTGATAATCCAAAAAAAATGTCGCTTATTAGTCGGAAACTGTCGCCAGACATCAGAATTTATCGATCACTGGTTCAGATATAAGGGTTTATAGGTGGCCGATCTGGTGTCTCCCCAGCTTGACCACATCAGACCCGTGCCGTACGGCGCGTATATGTTCCACGCGCGCCTCAAAGAGATGTCAGCATATGAAGGGGCCCCTCAGGGCCAAGCCTGCCGGGTAAGCGGGATTGTCCGAAAGGGTTACCGCTACCCCGGAACATAAAGGGCTACGGAAGGAACATGGATGGGTTTTAGTCAGTAAGAGTCTGACACTCCCTTCCGCTCCACCCAGAGCGGGAGCAGTCATTGGATGATTTCCCAGCCTTAAAAAAAAAAAAAAAAAAAAAAAAAAAAAAAAAAAAAAAAAAAAAAAAAGGTTGACCACATATCTCAAAAACTAGAGCACCTAGCGACCCAGTGTCTGTCACACGCTTTTGCATAGAAAATAATGTCAAACCGCCATTTTTATTCTTCGGAAAAAGAATATCGGCCCTAAATAATGAATAGGTATTTGTAGATAAATAATCCTGTCCACAATCTTCATCGTAGTACGGATTGGAAAGGATCGCGTGACGTCGTAGCAGTATTTCTATCTTCGGCGAACTGTTGACGGTGGGCAGCTACTGTGCATAATGAGTAAAACTTTACCATATTGAGAGCCCATCAAGTTTCGGAAGTCGAGAGGAACGGCAAAAATAAAGTTTCGTTTGTGGGAAAAGATTTCGTCAAGATTTTCCAATTAGATGTGTACTGCCGAAATAATAATAATAATTCCTTATATAAATATACAACATTGTTACTTTCATAGTATTATGAACCTTTGTAAATATTATGTAAGTAAGTAAGTACCTACTTTGAACTACATAATTATATGTAAATTTTATTGATTATTATTGTCTTTATATTATTTTCCCTCCTTTTTATCGGAATTGAAACTCTTTTCCTAAAAATGTTTCCGGCTAGAGTATGTGTGAGTAACGTTTTGTTTATGCCCGTTATGTCTCGCTAGAGAGCAAAAGGCTACTAAAATTCTTCATGAAAGTAGAGTTATTCTGGCGCTTGGGCAAAGTCGGAATTGACACACACACACACAAATGTCAATGTCATTCAAGTGTCATAAAGTCCTTGTAGCACGTTTTATTATTTTTATTTGAGTTGTCCGTAATTGGAAGATATTCTATGCTCGCGCAGAGAAATCTAGAAAAATTATGTACAGTGTGCCCGGTATACTTGTCCAGTCATCAAAATAATTATTGCATAACCCAGGCCTCGTATCTCTTGGTAACATAAGTTACCATAGAGTTTCAGATGATAGGACATAACACTACAATGTTATTTTGGCGCCTAGCCAAAATCTAAACTTACGCCACCATCTGGTTTTTTTTTCTTAAATTCCAAATGACATTTTACAAAACAATTGCAAAACAGAAATGTTACCAACAAAGTGCCCGTCAACGTCATAGGGGAACTAAAGGATCCTTGTCTTGTAGCAGTGCAGCTGTTAAATCTAGTGTATCTGTTTTCAAGTGACGCTATCGTGCTAGCTAGTACTTGACATAACTTTGAGATTGCTTCCTTTTGCGTATACCATCGGGTGCAAGCGATAAAGAAGCATAGCTATTTTCCATAAGTAATTTAATGACGCGATGACTCAGTAGGTAGTGCATGTATACCTAGTGGTTCATGGATCTTTTAGCTCATAATAACACTGACAGGTGAACATATAACATTGATTTATAAACATTTCTGTTCTGCAATAATGTGAGGAAAAAGCTTCGATTTTGGCAACGTTCTAACAAAACATTTTAGTTCTATATTTCATTTAAATATGTACTTATAAATTACATTTTTAAATATTTTTAGTTCTTTATTACTGTGTTTACTAAGAAAAGCTGCACCACAATAGGTGAACATCTTATGTCCTAAATTCACCTCACACCACACAAATACAGTATTCAAGACTAGGCTATAGACAGATCATGATGATTCATTTGTGTCTCATGGAAAGCAGCCATCTAAACATTTTAATACATTAAGTTCTGAAACTTTTGAATTCAGCAAGAATTCAAAAGTTTCAGAACTTTACTAAATTTAATGAGAATAATAAATTATCTTAATAACAGATAATGCTCTTAATTATTATACCTACTAATTTCTAATAAAATGTATTACATTTTTTATATACTGTCTAAAACGTTACGATCGAGAAAATAGGTTTCCCGTTTCATTTTTGCAAATTAGGAATGTCGCAAGATTTTTTCAAAGGTTTAAAACAATACATTTGGTATTTTAAATGAAACCCAAATTCAAGATGATTCATTTATTGGTTTGTTATTTAAGAACAATAAGCCATTTATACTTACTTCAAAACACATAATATCATCTAACAGAGTTCAAAGATCGCCATTTTGTTGAATATTTAAGAGAATCCGACGCAAGTTAAAATTAATAACCTATGTTTCTAAAACCATTGATATTCATAAAAATTCACTTATAAGCTAACTACATGTAGTTAAAATAGTAATATGAATTTTAGATCTAACGGAGAGAATATATTTACTACTGATAGGTACACACTGAAACATTGTGATTGAGACTAAGATTTGGCGATTGAAATACTAGAAGATTTATTGTGGCTTACATAAACTTCTGGCAAATACAGGCTGTATATTAAATATTTGATCTGGCAACATTGCGTGTTTTTCTTTCCATTCCCGCCAATTGTTTGACTTACCACTGTGAGTTTGAAAGCAATACTGTGATTGCACTGACCTTGAGATGCATTATTACGATTTTTATTAGTAAAGCCAGCATTGTTTTTATAAACAAAATTCCTTTGATTGTGTTCTATGTCAATGAACTCCCAATATTACATCGTGTACCTTATGCAGGTCACACACGTTACCATATAATTGCGTAAAATTGGACTTACACAAGTAGGTACTTAATAACGTGTGTGGGATGAATTAGCTCAATTATCCGAGCCATTCCGTGTCACGCAGACTTGTGCTTGATGTCTTAGGTTGCGCAAATAGTTATACAGTAACGTGTATGACTACCATTACTTTTCTCATTGAAAATGAGACATTATCAATAATTCGTTGTCTTATTAGCCCGCATTTGACAAAAGTTCTATTAATACAACACCAATATGTAGATTTAAGATGTTAAAAATGAGTGACAATAGAATTTGGATTCTAATGGGATCAATTTTAATATCTACGATGTTAATTCATTTCTACGTCTTACCTACTCTAGAATAAGTAACATACAATAAATCTAACATTCATTTAATAATCACATTAATTTTGATATGTATTTGGATTCGAGTGCAGCACCGTTATATCTAGATATGCTTTTTATTTTGTTAAATAGTTTTCTTTTCAATGACGAAAAAGTACATACTAAAAGGATCTATAAAATGTCGTACACTACAATACCGATCATATTAAAATAATTGTACTTTATTCGCTACAGATTATAATCTATGATATGTATTTTTTACCTACATCTAAGTTTACAATGATATGTTTCCATGGTCCTATTCTGGATTTTTCCAAAAGCCAGATATAAAGCGTATGCATTCTTTCAACGATTCTAATATTCTTTTTAATAATCTAAGGACACACATCTTCATATCAACCAACTTTTAGCTTTATATCTCGCTTAGAATGGACGCTTGACGTTTCAATGGAGTCGCCTCTGATATCAAGTCCAAGTTAGGGAGGATAAATTTTGGGGGGCGACATTCAAAAATCACATACATTCTGTAATAGTTATCAGGGTCATCATGAAGTGGAATGCGATAATTAGCTTGCCTTTGACTAGTATTAAACTAAAGTCACAGTCTTAGCCTCTTTTCATTTCACACTTAATGATAGACGCGAGTGTTGGGCCCTGATAATCTCTTTGATTAATCTAAAAAGGATTTTGGTTTATAACCTAGAGAAGCATATGTTTATAAAAATATACCTATCCTATTCGAAAATTAATACCCTCTTTCTCTACCTAAAATTCCACTGTAAGCTAGTGTTAGCCGAAAAAGAAATGATTTATGTAGTCAGAAAAGTCTACGTGGCCGGTTGTAGAAGTCGATTCTGAATCCAAAATCATTTCTCGAAAGGTTTTTGATTTTAAAATTTTCAAACATTCAACAATCTCACGGGATAGAAGATAATGGTTTACTTTCTCCTATATTTAATGGAGTCGTAAGGAAGGTAACTGTAGAAGGATGAGCTTATCGGGGCAAATTGGACGACGTGATAGTAATCAGAGGCAGACTCCGGTCCTATTCAATCCAGGAATCCTGTGTTAACCAGCTTCTCCAAGAAGAACTTGACGTCGCCGAGTTCCGAGTCCTTGATGCCAAGAGATTTGAGCATGCCGAGGTCACCGTTCTCAACCGCCATGAATACTGAGCGCAGGTGTTCGAGGTCTGACCTCATCAGATGTAATGCGGCACCGAAGTCTTCGATCGTTTGAGATTCTGAAAATAAGAAGTTGAATAGCATTAGATAGTGTGTTGTACTGGAGGAATATTTTTGGTTTTACGAAAGTAGCATTACTGTGAATTGGCGCCCAACTGGAGTTACGGAGACCCAGTTTGGGTGCCATTTATAAATAACGATCAATGTTCAAGTAAGATGAAATTGTCCCAAAACATTCATCCTTTTAGGATAAGAAGCGGAAAAAATATTTCTCTGGACTATAAAAATATTTTCAAGAGCCCTTGGCGGTCGTAAAATGAAGATATTACCTGAGAGAGCAATGGCGACCTTTTCGACACCGCCCAGTGGTTCTAGAGCGTCCCGTGCCTTACTGCCGAACAACTTCTCCAGATAGTTGGGCCCGTGGGATGCCAGTAGCGATTGTAGAAAGGATGCGGTCTCTTCAACAGGTGGCCTCTTAGCTGTGAATTGAAAGTAGATATTTTTATTGATACGATATAAATAATGTTCGTGTAGGTACTCTGAACTGGATTCGTAATCTGTTTAGAGGACATTTTACTTGGTATTATCTTAGTAAATTTCCCGCGATGTTGTTAATTAAAACTGTGCAGCTGTAGAGTTAAAACATTGTATTTCTTTGTTTTCACCTGTGTTTGATATATGTCATGTTTTATAGCCATTAGCATTGCGAAGTAACACAATGACGTCATTGAAACGAAGAATAGTGTACCAATCGATAATGTTTCATTACTTTAGCTCAGTCTGTCCGAAACGTTATTCATAGAAAGTAGAACCCTCGTAAAACTAAGTAAGTATCAACCTTTTTACAGTTTATGTGCGATCAGTTGTCTTTTTCTTTGCCTACTTTTTCTTCTAGGTTATGGTTACCATAAACAACAACTACAACTACAGCCACTAGTTTAGTTTTATCTTATATTTCCGTAATGATACGTCCTTATACATTAATAAGAAAAGCTAAATTAGAACAACATTATTAAACGTCTACCTATTCTAAAATGATTTCTGAAAAGGAAACGTGTTTGTTGGACTGTTCTAACAAACCCGGTTTTATTTTCAAGGCAAGGGTATCATCGTACCGAGTTCAACATTAAAGGAAGTGAAAATAACTCTTTTAATGTTCCTTTCCTTTTTGTTTTATAAATTGTTATAAATAGGCATAACTTTGTAATTATTTTTTGCGTTGTTTACATGAAAGCTTTGTGAGTTCCGCCATTTTATGTTGCTGTGGGTTACTCTGTTGGAAAATGTTAAAGTCATCTATTATTCATACTCTGTTTTTCCTGGTCCACGTAATATACCTAGGTACCCACCTAACTACTTTTTAAAATATCGGTTATCTGTTTAAAGATCGACAGTTCTGGATTCACAAGAAAGTTTTTTTATTTATTTATTATGTCTAGGCGATTTAATTAATAGGTAGGTAGATACTTATGTCAGTTAAATCACCGAGTCATACCTATGTAGGTAACTAAACGTAAAAGCCACAAGGTAGTCTCTCTAAAATAAAATCTCTTATTTATTTGACCTGCGAATTGGCTATTTGACAGGGTCAAAAATAAAATATGAAATCACATAGAAAAAAGACCGCTCGTTTTAAAACTTCCATCACCGTGCAGAAATTAAATATGATGCGAGGATATAATTGTTAAATTGGATTTAATGTTAATAAGTATTCCATTTGATTCCGAAAATCTGTGATGTCACATTTCAATATTTTATACAAATCACGTATGTACAAATTTCGCGTTTTGACATAAAAAGTAACGTAATTGACTACCCTGTCAAATACCCTATTGCAAAAAACTTAAAAAAATTTGAATATTGCGGTCTACCCTGATACTTCCCGCTTACAATGATGCCTTCTACGAGGTCGCAGATTCATTAAAATCTCAAAAAAAATACTCTTCTAATAGCTGGAAGTTTTCAGACGTTTCAAATGAAGCCTTTTGAAACTAGCTCTGGTCGTGTTGATTTGAAGTTGAAGTAAGTTTCAAAGAGAAAATGTAGGCCACAAAATATGTGTGCAGCAAAGGTATGTAGGTATGTTCCACGAAAGTTTTAAAATTTTAATGTTTCTCTTTATGGCATTAACCTGAAAAAGTGTCGGAATACTTATAAATATTTCGCGTTAAATACTAAAATGAGAGAAAAGGTAGGTCGGTTTCTGCGTTGCAATTTGAAGTTTGAACTTTGTAAGCTCTAGGTACACTACTTAAGGTAAAAGACCGCGAAATTTACTATACAACCCACGTAAAAGAATTCTTGGCTACAGGCCAGAAGTTAATTACTTGATTTTACTTGTCCCTTCCAAAAAGTAGTAGAAGAATGGATAAGAAACTCCACCGTTAGTCTTTTAAAATGTTTTATAATCTTTAGATCTATGCATTAATTATAATAATTACCATGTAAGACCTAACTAAGACTAGAGAAGAATAAGCACGCGTATTGTTTAATAAAAAGGGTTTTAAGTGAAAGCTTGTTTTGAACCTGGGTAACTGGCGGCTATTTATTTTAAACCCATTTAAAATGTGGGTTCATTCAAAAGGTAGGACATGAATTTTAAACGGCAGAAACTGAAATAGTATTTCCATTGTAGCGTAGCGTTTCTTTTTATATCTAATTTTAGCTTTCAGGTAAAATGTAAATATGAGGGTTTTCTGAAACGTATGAATATTTCTTTTTACGAGTCCACTTAAGCCTAAATTGCTGTTTCGGCCGTAATAAAATGTTGGGTTTATTTGAGATAAATACTGATGTCCATTTTACCTGCTTAAAAGTGGCCGAAATTTATTTTAGACGATATAAAATAATTTGGAGGTATAAATGGCTGCCTACTGATTTGTGTTGCAATTTTCTATCTTTCCATCTTTCAATTTGGATGGATATTTATTCCACTAAAATTAATTGATGGGACCCAGCGGACAACACAACAAATGTGGTGCTGTTCCACAAACGATGGGACACTTAATCTCGTGTCCTGTGTGTACTGCCGTATGCACGTTACAGGAACTGCTTGACGCTAGTGATGGCGACAAACACGTAGCTGAATTCTGGGCCGAGTACATATAGATTACCATCGACACGCTAAGAAGAAGTGGACAACAAAATGGATCATTCGAGTTTGTCCCACTAGTGTAATCCAACTAAGTTTGTAATGCACCCATGAAATATAAGTCGCATCAAAAACTCGTTTCTGAAACCATTATCGCGCAAAAGAATTCTTTTTTCCTTCGCATATGAAATGTTCATGAATCATTCAGTACAGAATTCATTTCACATTTAATGAGGAAAATACAACATTTCATAGATTTTTGATGCATCAAGTTCCTTGAATTTTAAACAGGGGAAACATACCTTAATATTAGCATAAAATTCATAATGACTAATATTGCTCGCTTTTATAATTTTTAACTGTATAGAAAAAACTTCGTCGTGGACGTTAATTTAAATGCGTTTTCATATAGGTATTTGCATACTTAAACAAGGTGTTTTTTTTTAATATCTCATAGCTTTTGTTAGGGTTTGTGAATTTTGATTTTACTAATTATTCGTATTAATAGAGCTTTCATTTTAACATTTTACGCTGGCAACTTTACTTAGATTATTTGTAGTCGCACTACGATTAGTTGACACATAATGGCGGGAACCAAATCAGAGAAATCCCTACTTCCTGCCAAAATTTCGAGGGTTAATGGAACGCTTGGTCAGTTGTGTGGCTCTCTTGGGTTTTAGAACTCGAAGTGATAGGTTGTTCTAGAATTGTTAAAAGTATTTAACAATTGTGCTAAATATTGATTCTTGTACAGACGCCAGCACATCAAGCTATCCCTAACTGTCAAATTTTCTCAATTAAAAATGAACCTTATGTCTTTGCAATAAAGTTGAAATACTATCAAAGAAATATGACAGATTGTGGTAACTTGATGTGCTGGCCTCTGTACGTTGAAGTGAAAATATAAGACAGTTACGTATAATCGTTGTATCATTATTTGACTACGACCTGTTCCTGTTGGTGGCCTATTTTATATACCTTAAAGTCACATCTTTCTTTACTCCACCAAACAAGAATTCTTATCGTTAATGTTGTCATATTGTCCCAGAAACACAATTATTATGGTCTGTGGAAACGACAGCCATGCGTGCGATGAGACAGAACGTATAAAAGGAAACTTATTACATCAAGAGGGTAGTTGAACATTAATCAAGTTGGTGTCTTGTTTGGTCCCTCCTCATCTTTTTGTATCTAATATAAAACATTAGATATCTATGCTTTTTATAAGCCTGTTTTGGAAATGGTGTGGATTAAGATTTTATTGAACCAGTATAAAGACCGTTGCAGTGTAAACGATGTCTGATTATTTTGATTCCCTATTTAAACATATTGGTTTTAAGATTCTTCGCTAGTCTTTAAGTTGTATATTTTTTATGACTTAACTAAAATTAATTTATTTAAATACTATTTACACAAAATACAGATAAGTACGGCTTAAATAGGGATGCTTAATCCAAAGATTACGTCAATACACAATGTATAATGGCATAACGCCACTCCTATGTAGATTTTATACTAAGTTGTGACATAGCACGCTGTAATTTTTTATCAACATGATAACTCTACTAGACTAGTATTTTTTTATTCTTTGACTGATGGACTAAATATATTTTCTTTTTTTACCCTGTCATCCGGGTTGCCAACAACAGCAATACAATTTATATTTCCACCAATAGACTAAAAAGACGAAGTAGGTTAGGTAGGGAGATCTCAGCAGCTCAAAAATTAAAAAAAAACTTGTGCGAGTTGCCCGATTATTACTACCGCATCTCTTGTATTACTGTTTAGAGATATCAACCATTTGCAGAAAAATATCTCACGACGGTCACGCACGATAGCATTTAAGAATAGTCTTAAAGAGGATAAGGTTATCTCACCAGCAGTGCAGAGCTTGGAGTCCTCGTCGTAGCCGTCAATGCAGTCCGGGGCTCCATCGCACAGGTACTGGATGGAGATGCAGTTGCCATCCACAGGGCACTTGAACGGCTCGTATGGGTGGCAATATTCTGGAAAGTGGTGGAAAATAATGTGGTTATTATAAGTTATTTGCGAGGTTGAGGATCGTTAGGTGAACAAGGGGCGATCCATAAATAATGTCACACAAAGGACCATGGGCAAAAATGTATGAAGCCTGGGCTCACCCACCAACAGAGATGAGACCACTTTGAATATACTTGTAAAGCACTAAATATAAAGATTTAAACTCATTTTTGCGAAGAATCCATGGGGTTATTATGCTATAAATATTTTTCTCCGACCATAAATAAACTAAAATTCTGCAAAAAGTAGTGCTGTTATGGCATTGTAGGTTTTGTTATTGAACATCTTTAACTAGTTTTAATTCCAGGTTTAATGTATACATAAAAAATAAAACAGCTGCTAACAGTTAAAATTATTTTTATTAACATTTCAATCAATATCAATAATAATGTCATCTAAATATCCTGCCGGTGGATTAAATTGTAAAAAATCAAAATCAAAATCATTTATTTGCGTAAATAAGGTACAGAAAGTTCTTAAACAATAATTACAGATCTCTTATTCTGCCTTTAAATTCGGCGTGCAAATTAGTCATAAAGTTATTAGATAGTAAAAATTCATGCAAGCAGTCAAGAATATCAAAATTAATTTAACATAAGTTACAATTGAATTAAATTAAAAATATATTAAATTAAATATGTCAAATTATAATATACATTGAAATTGGATCGTTTTAAATATCATTAATGTCCTCTACCGCTTTACAACTTATAATCTAAAAACTCAAGCACACTGTAAAAGCATTTATCAATAAGTAAATTTGATAAACTACGCTTAAATTTAGAAAATGGTAATTGTTTTATGGTACTCGGAATTTTATTGTATAATTTGATGCACATAATATAGCTGTTGTTGGATGTTAGCGTGAGATTAGTTTTTGGTCGATGCAACCGGTTCATGTTATGCGATCGAGGGGCGTAATAACTTGTCGCTTGCTCAAAAAGTTCCTTGTGTTGGAAAACAAATAAACATGATTCCAAAATATAGATGCATGGTAAAGTCAAAATTTTGTATTTTCTAAAGAATGGACGACACGAATCTATTTGTTTCAGTCCGAATATGGCTCTTAAACACTTTTTTGCATTATGAATGCTTGATCTATTTCCACACATCGACCCCAAAGAATGATGCCATACCGCAATATGGAGGAAATATAGCCGTGGTACGCAGTAATTGCAGCGTTTCTAGATATTTCACAGCTAATGCGTCTCAGAGGGTAAATAAAACTATTCATCTTACCGCAAACATCATTTACATGGTTCTTCCAGGAGCAAAAATTATCCACAGTAATCCCAAGAAATTTGATTGAGTCCGTTTCTGTCAAGGCTGCCCCTTTATAAGCTACATTTAAATTTAATGGCTTACCTCGGTAGGTATGAAATTGCATGAATTTGGTTTTGCTAATGTTTACCTTTAAGTTGTTAGCTTCTAACCATTCTATAGATGTTTGGAGAGCAGCGTTTATTTCTTGTTCATACATATTTTTGTCATTGCCCTTTATTACGATAGAAGTATCGTCCGCGAATAGTACACATTGGTGATTTAAAATACTGGGAAAGTCGTTTATGTAGAGCAAGAACAACGGAGGACCTAAGATACTGCCTTGCGGCACACCACACCTATTAAACAAAAGGGAAGACTGGAACAGTTCACGTGTTTTGGTCTGATCATTGTAACTGGAAATTTGAACTGCCTGTTTCCGATCAGAAAGGTATGATTCTAGCCAGTCATATGCTTTTCCTCGGATTCCGTATCTATAAACTTTTGCCAATAAACGTTCGTGATTGACGTGATCAAACGCCTTACTCATATCCATAAACAGCACTGAAACAGGAATTTTGTTATCGATAGAGTCCGTTACTGATTTTATTAATTGAAAGGCAGCTAAAGACGTGCTTCTATTTTTGCGAAAACCATTTTGTTCTTCATTTATAATTTTGTGTTTTTCAACAAAATCATCCAATCTCTTAAGAAACACTTTTTCAAAAAAAATTGAGAATATAGGTATTAGTGTAACAGGCCTATAATTGTCCATTTTTTTTGTCCATTGTATGTGCCTGCCTAACCCTAGATACCATATTCCCTAGATATATATAGGTGCATCTATTGTTTACCACTATTTTAAGCATTTTAAGAATGAGTATATTGTTTCAATAAGTTTTACGACTCCTAACAATTGTCTTTTTCTACAAAACCTATTTAGGTGCATATCTTTTTTCTGCAATGGAATTGAAGGTGGTGCCCATAGTAACAATTTTAGTACAAACAAAATCCTTCACAACGGCATATGCTATAACTCTGTTGGACACTGAGCCCAATTTGACTCATGGTCCTTTAATGATTTCTGGACTGTCCCTGTCATAGGTAGTCATTAAGGTGTAAAATTTGAAATTGAACCTCATAATAATATTGATAGATTTGTTAATATTAAAAAATGTTCGTTAGAGTTGATGACTTGAGTTTATTCCTTTAGATTTATACATGTGACGTTCAAACCTTATGAACCAGTGACGGTTCATACTATTTTCACAAGAAATCTATCTTTGTTTCCCCCTGCTTTCCCCTTAAAATCATCGTCACCTCATCTGTCTCTTGCTGCTCATGTCCCATCGCCAGGAGTTGACGCAATTCGTTTTCTTCTTCCATTCACCCTGGTCAACCATCACGCTATCATTCAATCCTTCTATCTTTTCTTTGGCTTTCCGCCCTTATATCATCATCACCATTTATATCTTCACCCTTTTAGTCACAAGCAAGGATGAATGTATATAAAAAAAAAAACGTAACATCGATACCCTCAAAACTTTAAAACTCGTTACTCCGCATCACTAAACCATAGACAATTTCGAGCAGCCATTGTTGTTTACATCTTCGGTAAATTTTGAAACTCTAGACAGTAGATGGCTCCCAACCTCGTAATGGTGGAGGGACCAAAGATCTCCGTGTGGCACTTGGTTTTACATGGGGTTTAGTATAATCTTACGAGTTATCCAGGTTTGCATAAGGACAAGACGTCATTTATTAGTCTAACTTAGAATAAATATATAAATCAAACAAAAATTTTGAATCGTTGTTAAATCCAATTATAAATAGTAAAAAGAATAATGTACACACAAAAAGTAAAAAAAAATAAATGAAGAATACAAAAGAAAGCACTCAAATAAAATGTGAATTTATATGTGAACCTTTCAGATGCTAATCTTTACTGACGGCCCCTAAATAAACTTTTCAATTGCCTCCGAGAATCCTAATGGCCTACAGATTTCAGTAAAAAGCAAATCCTATTAGCAAGAACAGCAATTAAGTATGTCCAACTCCGTATCTAATGTTCGCATTTTCTCATTAACGAAATAAAGGCGTCCCTCCATTCGGGCGAGTGTTATTTCTAATGGCAACACTGCCGATTAGATCGTTTAATGTTATTAGGCCCATTTTATTGTAATTTGAGTAATTTCACTTTCGCTGAAAAATATGCGAATAAGGAATTTTTAAGTACCTGAGTATTTTACGAAGCTGAAACGGTTTACCAACAGTCCACATAGAGCAACAGTTTACCTCCATAAGGCTACATACATAACAACTGATCTTCTTTTCGTATGGTTATCGACTAACCTGGTGTCAGAGTTTTAATGCTGCCCATGGGCCTCTGACTTAGCATCACATACTGTTGAAAAAATATCTCTCAGGCAAGGTTTCCCCACGATGTTTTCCTTCACCGATTTTTAATCAAGTGATTAATTATAATTATACAATACGCACATGAATCTGAAAAGTCAGACCTTGGGTTCGAACTCGAGACCTAAGACTTGGCGGTGCGACGGTCATACCACTCGGATATCACTGCTTGCTAAAAAGCAGTGAACAACTGCTAAAGATCTACGAATGTCTTCCAAAAGAACGGATCGTCCTCCATCTACGAACTGAGTGCGACGCCTATAGCTTCTCCACCTACGATCGACTCGTGCGGCCGCTTTAAAAATATAAACAATTTTCATTAAGAGATTAGGTTACCTCATTTTTCACGATAAGCGCGCCACCCATGAATTTATAATCTCTTTACGTCCGAAGGCTTTAATCTGACAAAAATATTTTTTATACTTTTTTGTATGAAAAATATAATCGTAAGTGCCTACATAAATTACAAGTTTGTGAATCAGAGGGAGGGTGCCTCATTAAAATGTAACATAATCCTTTACTTTTACGATCCCACGGATGTGAGCTCGTATGAATGTTACATACTTAGGAAGGAATGTTATTACGTGATTCTATTTTCTTTTGTTTCCCAAAGGTTTTGGCAGAATTCTAAGTTTCTTTATGCAAAATTTTCCTAATTTAATCTGCTTACCTCAAGTAGATACGAGTAGGTAGGTATATGTATAGCATAATGAGTAGGTAGGTATGTAAGGTTGGTCAGTGCCGTCAGCGGGATTGTCCGAAAGGGTTACCGATGCTCCGGAGCACAAAGGGCTAAGGAAGGAAGTTAGAAGAGAGGGTTGAGGGGGGGGGAGGGTCAGTAAGAGTCTGACACTCCCTTCCGCTCCACCCAGAGCGTCGTTTGATGCTTTCACACTCTCAAGAAAAAACAAAAAAGGTATGTAAGGATCCCAAAACATGGCGATCTTTAGTTGCCGCCATGGTTTCTGACTTTAAACCTTGTAACTCTACTGTGGCATTACATAAAATCATGCCCGTTTTACGCGTAGGGCAACAGAGATGTACCTATAGTATACACTCAAATTAGCTAGTTATAATTTCTGATAGAATATGTTTAAGTCCTTATGTAATAGGGAGCGAGAAAGAAATAACAAAACATTACAAGTTGTCTATTAGGAAAGATATTAATGTAACTAATTCGTTTAGTGTCAAAACAGGTAGGACAGATGTAACGGTTACCAGACTACTAATGTCAGAATGAGATATTACGGACGTTAATATCATAAATAATTTGTGATGTCTGTCAGAACTTTGTGCGTGGATATTTATTTGAGTAATGAACCTAAATGGGCCTATTTTTATGCCAAAAAGATATTGGTGTGTAATACTACCAGACAAATTATTCTCGTAGGTAATAAATGATATTCACGTATAATTTTTTCGACTTGATGGACTCGTGGCTAAATAGTAACAGTTGTAAAGTTCGATTAATGGTTAAGCTACGCTTGCCACCGTCGGTTCGTAGATGGATCATTCATGACATCTCGCCACCCTTCCGTGCCTCGGACAGCAAGTTAAACCGTTGGTTCCAGCTGTCATTCCTAGATCGTTGACAGTTATTAAGGGTAGTCAGAAGACCAAAAATGAGACAACCTGTCTTAGCAATGGTATCTCATTACCCAATAACTGGGTTGTGGAGGTCAAATAAGCAGTCGCTCCATGTAAAATACTGGTATTCAGCTGCATGCGGCTAGACTGTCAACCAACCCTGACATAGTTGGTTCGTCATGGAAGAAGACTTCTGGCCACAGAATGTGGTGTTCCGTCGCTTCTGCGGACATGTACTTAAGAGCGGCTCAAGAACAAGCTAGTGAAGTCTTAGTGCTATTTTATAATAAAAATAATTATGTATTTTTGCCCGGCCTTTGCCGCCTGATATAAAAAATCTGCCGAGCCTTTTCCCAACTATGTTGGGGTCGGCTACCAGTCCTACTGGATGCAGCTGAATACCAGTATTTTAACAACCCAGTAACTGGGTAATACGATACCCTTTGGTAAGACTGGCTGTCTGATCGGGCTTCTGATGAACCGCAACGACTGTCAAAGATGCACAAATGACAGCCGGGACCAACGATTTAATGTGATGGTCACCCATCCACGGCCAACCCCGGCAAGCGTTGCTTAACCTGATGGATTGACCTGTGCGGCTGTTATTACTAAGCCACGAGCTCCACTGTCACCTGATATAAATAAATAAATAATAAATAAAAGGCTAGGCAGCTAATAAATAACTTAAGTTATAACATTACTCGGTTATTATCCGGACCCTCTGCACACAAGATCCTGTATCCCGTTTATTACGGTACAATTCACTGACACAGCCATAAAATTCGTCGCATCACGCTCGTTAAGTTTCAACGCGGTGTGCTAAAACTTAATTTGGACTTCACCCGTCTTGGTAATTACGTGAAATGCCTGTTTGCTGGGTCAAGTGGAGAGTGGACAGTGGGTCAATGGTGACAGATTTTATGCATAAACATTATGCCTGTAATCCCCGAAGGGTTTCACAGAGGTCTACCATAGGTGTTTGGTGTGCATAGACTTTTCTTTAAATATGAATGTAGTTTTAAATTGAACTTCTTTGTAAGATTTGTGATGTCCGTAGAGGTGAAAATTTAAGTTCTTCATCATTATCAGTCTATAATGGTCCCACTGCTGGAACAAGCTTCCTCTCTTCGAGGACTGGGCCGTAATCCACCGCGCGGACCCAGTGCGGGTTGGTGGATATCACATGTCTTCGAATTTTTGGTTCTAGGTCATAGGTTACTCACGATGTTTTCTTTCACCATTTGAGAGGAAACCAGCATGTCTGAGAGATATTGCTCAACAGCATGTGAAGCTAAGTCAGAGGCCCATGGGCAGCATTAAAATTCTGACACCAGGTTAGTCACTAACCACAAGAAAAGAAGAGAAGACCATTTTGAGAGCAGTAGTGATGGAATTATTTATATAAAGTCGGTGAGTAATGGGTGACTCACCGTCTGATCAGCACCAGACCCGTGCCGTACGGCGCGTATATGTTCCACGCGCGCCTCAAAGAGATGTCAGCATATGAAGGGGCCCCTCAGGGCCAAGCCTGCCGGGTAAGCGGGATTGTCCGAAAGGGTTACCGCTACCCCGGAACATAAAGGGCTACGGAAGGAACATGGATGGGTTTTAGTCAGTAAGTGTCTGACACTCCCTTCCGCTCCACCCAGAGCGGGAGCAGTCACTGGATGATTTCCCAGCTTTAAAAAAAAAAAGGGCCTGCCTGAGTTCGAACCCACGACCTACAACTCATACCAGTTACCACTGAGCCATCACTGCTTTCGAGTTTGAAAGTTCTTGTTGAACGAGAATTGACATGTGGTGTCTTTCGAATTGTGGTGCTAGAGCCGCCTATTTAGGATACCATGGTGAGCCTTCCGTTCAAATGACTTGGTCCTTAAGCACCTCAAACAAGATAAAGTACAAGAACTACATACAACATATCTCCAGATAGTTCGGCTACTTTGATCCTTCACCAATAAAAATATTTGTCAGTATTTTAGATTTAATTTGGTCTGCCCTAAAAATACTTAAAATGTTAATAATAACTACGTAAAACTATATAAAACGGGAGGGGGAAAAAAAAATCGTCGACATCGCTGTTATCAGGAAAATTTCCCAAAACGCTGTCACTTAAAGCAAGTTCCTTAATAAATAAGTAATTAAATAAATGCTTAATTACACAAAGAATTTGTAATTCTACCTATTCTTAAAAGAATTCCTTATAACATCGCTTAAGAAACATTGAAAGTAATGTAAGCATTTAATGAGAAAAAAAAACGCAAAGTAAAAAGGTAAATTTAAGAAAAAGCTAAGCATAATAAAGAAGCCCTGACTAAACTTTTTTTTTTTTTTTTTTTTATTCTTTAAATTTTAGGGACTTTTATAACGCACAGCGTATGTCAGTCCAAAGAAGCCCTGACTAAACTTCTCGTCAAAAATGTTCCGACACACTACGCTTTATTAAAAAGCTACTTTAAAAGGTTACTCAGGACCTAACACGATTACACACTCGTCTACTCAAACGTGCACTTTGCGAAACGACCGGGTAAAGTGAGCGGATAATTTTGTAAATGTCATCTTAAAATACTACGACATTTACATGGAATGTTTGAAATTTTCCGTTTTATGAAATTTTAAGGCTGTGCGTGATAAAATATTCTATGTCAGTGGGTTATATTACTTCTTGAGGACACGGCAGTGTTTTTAGGAATCAATACAGAGTGTCCGTGGAGTTTCTTGCCCGTTCTCTACAGGTACCTACTGCTATGAAATAGGCAACTAGCTTCATCTTTCTGTTTGACCCCTTGGCAATTCAAAAGTGCCTGTAGTTTGTTTATTTGAAAAATTTGCTTTGACTTTGAGAGCCTTAAAAACATCACTGATGCCGCGATTGACGTGGCCTTCTACTAGGTCCAACTGATCTAGTAAACCATGAATTAAGTACTTATCTATCCGTTTTTTTGAATTACAGCTTAGCTCAATAAATAAATCGTGATAGTAAAAAAACCATACGTGGATAGACTGTGTGAAAGATATATGTCTAGAAAGGGAGTGACAACCGAGATGAAAAAGTATGGAAGAAAAAGAAATTTTGCGCTAACTCCAAATAAATTGGAGAAGAATGATGATGATGACAAATCATTAAATATTTCAGCCATACATAGGTTCTTCAGGACAGCTTAAGCATTTTCAGCCTATCATTGTCACACTGCATGGACACAAGCCTCTCCACACATTCAGTGCGGGTTGGTGGATGGCGAGACAGGACAAACATAGTACCTAGAATTCTGCGAATTTAATACCGTCTGGGTACCTACATAAAACTTAATTACTTATGTAACCTAATGTAGACGAAGCCTAATTACAGCGTTAAGTATAACTTGAGTGCCAGGCTCGACATTAATGTACGAGCTTGATTAAATTAGGCCATGATTTAAGTGAAAGACTTTATTCGCCGTCATATCATGTCAGGGTGTTATTAAACGTAGGTATAGAAATAAATAAAATACGTGTATTTGCAGTAAAAACATGCCGCAAAGAAAATTAATAAGTTTGTGGTCACATCCACGTAGAACAGC
Source organism: Hyppa rectilinea (assembly GCA_951799385.1). Classification (NCBI taxonomy): domain Eukaryota; kingdom Metazoa; phylum Arthropoda; class Insecta; order Lepidoptera; family Noctuidae; genus Hyppa; species Hyppa rectilinea. The sequence goes on from OX637323.1 coordinate 15,570,281, forward strand.
CATCGCTCAGCATAATGCTATGACCCTATGCGAGACAGCCACAGTGCTGGTTTACAAGGGCAGGTGGCGGTAAGATTAAATAAAATGAGCAAAATAAGACATACCTAAATAGTAAAATGAATAGGTACATAATCAACCTGCCTAGCCTTTTCCCAACTATGTAGGGGTCAGCTTCCGGTCTAACCAGATGCAGCTGAATTTCAGAGCTGGCTGTTAGACTTTCGGGCTTCCGACTACTCCTGACGACTGTCAAAGATCTAGGAATGGCAGCCGGGTCCAACGGCTTAACGTACTTTCCGAGGCACGGAGGGGTCTCGATATATAAAGATGGTCACCTATCCACGGACCATCCCCGGCAATAGTAGCTTGACCTGATTGATCGATCCGTGCAGCTGTTATCACTTAGCCACGAGCTCGAATAGGTACACAATACAAGTTTTAAATTATTATAAAAATAATATATAAGGCGGCGTGATTCGACATAGCCAAGCGGCTAAATGATAAATTATGTTTAAAGAATCGTGGGATATAATTAAATATGTAGATGTACATATGTTCGGAAAAAAGTCACTCGGATTAGCACGTACTGTGCCAGACCGACCCGAACATGATTAAGCTAGGGTTGATGCCAAACCAAGTTTGCCGATTGTCAGGATTTGAATATGTGTAGTAGGTAGAGGTGCTATTTGACCCGGTTAAAAGTAAAATATGAAATCACATAGAAAAAGACCACCCGACTTAAAAACTTCCATCACCGTGCAGAAATTAAATATTATCCGAGGATATCATTGTAAAATTGGATTTATTGTAAATAAGTATTCCATTTATACCTAAAATCTGTGTCATCACATTTCAATATTGCATACAAATCACGTAATCAAATTCCGCGTTTTGGTAGTATATAAAAAGTAACGTTATTGACTACCCTGTCAAATACACTATTGCTTCGCGTGGGCTTTCATCTGCCTAGCCTTTTCCCAACTATATTGGGGTCGGCTTCCAGTCTAACCGGCAGCTGAATACCAGTATTTTACATGGAGCGACTGCCTATCTGACCTCCACAACCAAGTAACTGTAAAATACGATACCCCTTGCTAAGACTTTGTTGCTAAAAATACTGCTGAATTGAATGTGGTGACCAGAACATGTAACTAGCACCGTATTTACGCTACATAAAACCAGTGATCTTTGAAAGGTCAGGTGTGAGTAATATAATACGCCCACGTCAGGGTATAAATGTGTTCGGTGAAGTAATACAATAAGCTTGTAACTGAGCCTTATCAATTTAACTGATATAATAGGGAATTGGTGTTCTTATTTGAAAATTATCGGAACTGGTGTTCTTAAATCAAATAAAACTTGGCTTCTTGAAATTGTATTTCAATGCCATTTAAAATCAGCTGTGGAACATAAATGTTGAGAATATAGTTGAAGTCAGTAATTAAAAAAAAACGACTATTTTACAAGCTTTGTGATAATTAAAGCTAGTATTGACCACTCCCAGCAATGAATTAACTTTTACTCAAAAGTGGGACTGTTACAAATTGGATTTTTTTAACCTCACCTGGAGAGAAAATACTCTAAATATTGGAGATAGCAAATTTTGCTCAAACAAAACTTTTTTTTTTTTAAAGAAACACATCGGCATTGAAATGTTTTCTAAAATTAACTTGCCACACTCTGGAATCGAACGTAGAACGTAGCTTTACTGTAGAAATTCCACGGCATATAGCATGCAAAATTCATGTTGTGCTCTATTAATATGCATGAATGTACATGTTGTTCTAAGATTTACGACCTCCATACACCTTACAATACTTGGCTAAGGTAGGTACAATTTGATACATAATTTACCTGCTATAGAATTAAGGTTATAAAGTTCCAAAGTGTGTGTGAAGTTTATTTCCCAAGATTGTTATCCCGAAAGTTGCAAAAATTAAATGGAGTTTCGGTTGGTTCCTGTCAAATAATGTGCCGCCTGGGTGTAGTTACCTAAAGGTTATAAAGAGATTACGATTTTGCCTCTGGCTGTTACTCACAGTATAATGCAATCATATAAGTGAACCTGTGTACCTGTTTAATGACAACTGTAGTGATTATAAACATTAATATTTTAACATTTGTTCGATACGCTAACTTTTTTACTTATCTAACTTTCCTCCAATTTTATTAAACCACCAAGAAAGAACTGTTTTGTGCTCTATGATTCTTTCCCCTATTTTTTTTTACAATTGGTTGAAAGATTTTAACAAGCAAACCTTAAAAACAAGTGATATGAGGAGCTTCCTTTTAACCTGATAAGCCTGTGTTAGGAGACTCCACTCTTCCATAACTATTAAGAAACATTTAGGTACTTGTTTTATTGAAAATAATATATGTAATAATAATATCCTTGGACATTTTACACAGCGCCATATCGTCCCAAGCTAAGCAACCTAATGCTTGTCTTATGGTAATGAGACGGCTGATAAACTACTTTTTCGTAAATACATACATATTATAGGTAGAAAAACACCCAGACCCGTACCAAATACTTGCAGGTCGTACAAATATTTGTTACGTGCGGGAATCGAACCCGCGACATACTGCGCAGCAGTCAATCGCTCAACCACTGCGCCAACCGTGCCGTCAAGATGTATAAACACGATGTAAAAAAAATGTTTCTGACCCGAAAAGGGTTGGCGAAGGAAGTTGTTCAATGCTCAGTGTTGTTATAGGAACACATATTGGTACGTTACAGTTAATAAAACGAGTTTTTTTTTAAACCCCCATACAAAATGTTCCGTCAAAGGAGCTATTACTACGCAGGCACACCGATAAGCTATCAGCTTTGACCTTCATAATAAACTGGAGTAAGTCGTAACATCGAACTCACTGCGTGGGATGAACAAAGTGTCGTGTCATCACAATTTATTAGCGGTGACATATACCGTGGGTCATAGGACACCATGACAAGTTAATAATGTGGTATCGAACATGATACTATGCTGATAAGGTAATTGGAGTGTAATTTAGTTAATGCTTGGTAACTTCTGTTTTTTTTTTCATTTTTGAGTTCATTTATCTCTCTCTTGAAACAACACTATCCTGCAATCAATAGCCGCCCGGGCTGACAGCCTGCTAGTCTGGGCGCTTACTGATCGCACTCGATCTGTTCTAGTTATTAAGTACTTATATATTATTATTATTATTTATTTCAAATAATCGGATAACAGAGATCCGTAGTGTTAGTAAAGTACCTTATACCTAGTGTTAGTATATACATAAATTAAAATAACAATTTGAGTATGAGTCACTTTGTACTGAAGACGAAATCAGTTTCTCAACCGGTCATCTACTCCACAAAATGCATGATAAAAGGGGAAAACACATTCTCAGTCACTGTTATACACGACAGGACATATAGGCTAAGTTATATTGTTACTAACACAGTGGACCTATCTGTAGTCTGATAAATAAATTATTATTATTTAAAAAATAACCTTTGAACGGCCGATGGACTGTAGTCACCATCTATGGACTATACTAAAGGCTTCGCAGAAACATACATTAACATCACGGAGACAAAGCTGACATATTTCATGTGCATAAATCACCGATACACAATATCAATCTACCTAGTCTTCATATTTCAAAAGCATGTAAATACACCGATATCCAGTATCAATCTGCCTAGCCTTTACCCAACTATGTTGGGGTCGGCTTCCAGACTAACCGGATGAGGCTGAATACCAGTATTTTACTTGGAGCGTTCGCCTATCTGACCTCAACAACCCAATAACTGAGTGACCCCCTAGGTACCCATTGACAGCCAGTCTTACACTGGCTGTCAGACTTTTTTTTTTTATTCTATTTTTTTTTGGACCTTTATACTATATGTATATGTCAGTCCGATTAATCATAATCACTAATTATACATCAATAGTTTAACTTAAGATACTAATAATTTAAACAAAAGAAAAGCTCCTTCACTGTTAGGGTTTGAGAGTATAGAATTCATGATTCCGACTTGCAATTTGTCCAGACCTAATTTTTCAAATAGTTCCTCTGCATGAAATTGAACACATTCCATCAACAAATGGTATACATCGTCTTTTGTTCCACAAGTGTCACATTTAGGGGAAGAAATCTTTCCCATTAAAAAGGCAAAATTGTTTGATGGAATATGTCCGGTTCTGATTCTGTGCGCTATAGTAATTAATTTCCTACTTAACTGACTATATGTACACCAAGGTATACGAGGAGGCTGACATTGGATAGTTTTATACCATATACCTTTTTCCAATGATCTCTGATTGAAATATTCCTTCCACAAATCATAGCACTGTCCATTATATTTGGTTAATATTTCTGAGTAATATGGTTTCACATATATTTCTTGTCCTTCTGTACTTCCAACTTTCGCTAATCTATCCGCCTCCTCATTACCACGTATCCCAATGTGCGAAGGAACCCACTGCAACCTCAGATCCACTCCTTTCTCCGCTAATTCCTCTATTTTAGAGAGTATCTCGTATGCTATCGGTGTACGGCTGTCAGACTTACATCCATCAAACTCAAAGTACCTATTTATTTCAAATAAACCAATTAAAGGCACTTTTGAATTGTCAAGGAGTCGGTCAGTCAGAGAGATGAAGCTAGTTGCCCATTCCAAAGCAGTAGGTACCTATGGAGAAGAACGGGCAAGAAACTCTATGGACACTCTTTTACACCACACACATCCGCGGACACTCTTTCACATCCGCGGACCAACCCCGGTAAGCTTACCTTAACCTGATGGATCAATCCATGCGGCTTCCTCCTTCCTCCATCCTTAACGTGTACCACCCATTTATAATATTACTTAATTGTCTAAAATGTAAGCTGAAGCGAACTCCAATTTCAATTCCTTTTATTCTTGCCTCGTAATACAAAACCGCCATATTCTCTGAGAAAATCTTCCAACGCTAGATATATTTGATACTGTTACCTAAATAAATATATTTCTGAGATGGCGCTTTTCGTATCCGTAGAATGTCGTGTTGAATTTTACACTCCAACTATTTCTGCACGCTTCCTCATTTTAGTTTCGTGTTTCGCAGGTTAGCCACGTGTATTTGAATAAGGTTTTATATACAGGGTGGAATTTTGTAATGCCACCTGGAGGGAAAGTACTCTTGATACTGTAGATAGAACATTTTACTCAAAGAAAACATTCCTTTATTTTTGAATAGAAAGAAAACTGCATTCAAAGATTTTCAAAAATTTGCTTGAAAACCATGAAATCTGGACTTACATATAAATTCAATGAGACAAGCTAAAGCTCTTTAACTCAAAGATCCATCTGTTTACTTATGTTAGTAATTAATAATTATAATTGACGTCATTTATTTATTCAAAAAGACGAGTTACTATTTAGATAAGACGATTGAAGATTGTTACAAACGATCTCACCCCTTTAGATTTTTTTGTGGGGATATGTGAAAGATCAAATTTTCATTAAATCTTATGCGAAAGTAAACGAGTTGAAGGTCAGAATACGTAATAATAATGAAATAATAATAATTTATAATATTCACCACAACACGTTATTAAAGGTAGAAATGAATTCGTTTGAAGAATATATTTGTGTATCCTAGAAAATGGAGCCCATTTCGAGCAACTTATTAGTTAGTTTACCATTTTTTGTAAATAATTTAAGATTTCATGATTTGCCCATCATTTAATATATCAAGTTTGTTAGAGAGATTTCATCCTTATAATTGATCCTAACTATTAATGCAATAAAAGTACGGGGTGTAATTTTTACAGATTTTAGCAGGTTCGATTCTCGGGTGTGGCAAGCGAATTTTTGAAAAATCTTTGAATGCAGTTTTCTTTCTATTCAAAAATAAAGGAATGTTTTCTTTGAGTAAAATGTTCTATCTACAGTATTAAGAGTACTTTCCCTCCAGGTGGCGTTACAAAATTCCACCCTGTATAATACTTGTCGGTTATGTTTTGTTCATGTTTCTATCATATTATTACAGCTTTAATTATTATGTATATAGTACTAGCTGCTCCCCCGCGGTTTCACCCGCTGCTCGGCTCTTATGTGTCGAATCTGATGTTACATAGCCCATACACCAGTTGCTGCAGATATTAACGCGATCAAACAAACAAACTAAAACAGCTTAACTGGTGTGTACATAAATAATATTTAATTTAAATCATACAATAAAATCACACTTATTTTTATTCAAAGTCAAAGTCAAAGTCAAAACATTTATTTCAAATAGGCACAAGAAAGGCACTTTTGAACGTCAAAAATTAACAAGAAATAGAATTGATTCTAGTCGCCCCTTCCAAAAGGTAGTTTCGTGTGGAGAAGAATGGGCAAGAAACTCCACCGTTACTCTTTTAAAATGTTTCACAATGTTTTGTATACATGTATTATAATATGTGAAGACGATGCACCCAGAATAAAAACAATACACCAAAAAGATGAAAAGAAAAACGCATGTAGCAGTGGAAAATAAACTTAATTATGTCATAAGTACATGGTGCTCACCTATTTACAAACATTCTAAAAGCTAACAATAATAAATTAATCAATGTGTGAGATGTTATTCCAATATAATAAAATAATATGGTACAAATTATAAATTATTACCTAATTTACTTAGCAACCAGTTTGATTTTGTCTAGACACTAGATTGTCCTGTGGAGCAGGACCAGCATGTTTCCAAGCATCCTTATCTTTGATATAATCCTTTAATTTGTAATAAGCTTGTTTACAAAGTGTACTTTTAATATGAGTTTTAAATTTTCTTTCATTTAATTGCAGTATGTCACAAGGTATTTTGTTGTAACATTTAACACAGAACCCCATTAAAGATGTATGTACTTTGGACAATCTGAAAAATGGTTGAACTATTTTATTTTTATTTCTAGTATTAAAGTTATGCCTATCACTTATTTTATTAAAAAGATGTCTATTTTTTCTTACATACATAATATTTTCATAAATGAATTGGCAAGGAACCGTCATAATATTAATCCTTTTAAATAGTTCCCTAAGTGATTCGCGACGACGAAGATTGTAAATGGCTCTGATCGCTCGCTTTTGCAAAATAAAAATGGATTCAATGTCAGCAGCCCGACCCCACAGTAAAATGCCATACGACATATTGGGAAATTCTTAAAAAGATCTTAAAATGTTACCTTTATTTTTCTATGAGGACATAGCGCAAGTTAGTCTGAACTGAAGTAAATGAAAATAGGGTAGAAAGATTCTACACTCGCGTAGTTTAACGTGCTACGGCGTAGCTACTTCAGAGCTACGGCGTAGCTACTTCAGAGCTACGGCGTAGCTACTTCAGAAATACGGCGTAGCTAACTCTGTTGTTACGCTTTTGCAAGACCATCTTTTGTTTTCAATGTTATTGTTTAAAACATAAACTTTATTATTTAAAAGTAGGGCAGTCAGAAGCCCTAAACATATCAAGGGGTATCGTGTTACCCAGTAACTGGGGGTCAGGGATGACCTAAGTAAACACATTTTTTACAATATTCATACATAATAATTTGCCCCTTAAAAGCCCACTGCGGAATATGTAAATGTACAGACACGGCCAGCTATAACCTGTCACAAGTAAGTAATTGCTGTCATAATGTTCATCCATGCGTATTTACGTAACCCACAGGTACTATTAAGAACCCCATATTATGTGTCCTTACAGGATACTCGCATCTATGGGGTTCGATAGACGGCTGTTATTTGTATGTTTAGGACAAAACATTTCCTGGTGATGACGTTTAATGATGGTTGACTCATGGGTAGAAATGATGGGATTGTCCGAAAGGGTTACCGCTGCCCCGGAACACATAGCGCTAAGGAAGTAACATGGATGGGTTTTAGTTTAGTAAGAGTCTGACATTCCCTTCCGCTACACCTACAGCGCGAGTCGAAGGACTCAATTGATGATTTTCTATCTAATACCTGAAGAAAATGCATACTTATTATTTTTAGATACAAACTTATGATAAATGCCATCCATGTCTGTTATTCCAGTATAACTGGGAAACCAGTAATCCGATTTGTGCGTTTCTTTATACTCAGTGATATGTTTTTGCTCTTTACTTCGATCACGCCTGATGGATAGCGATGGATGGGGGTCTATGGTATTGTTATGTAAAAGTTTTATAAGCGCGAGGATCTTCAAAATTATTGAAGCGAGACGTACTGTATCTAAGCTAATGTGAAATAACTCAACAGAAAAACTATTTTAACCAAACAAAACCCGTAAATGAAACTCCAATGAAAACGTTTATTATTTATCTGTATGTGAAAATGCAAATACGAATCGGAAATGAAAACTAAACCATGGAACAAAACTAACCGAACTGGCCATCGGTATCTTCTCCCACTGATTGGGAAATGAAAACAATACTTCTAGTTACTGAACCTGTCCCGAGTGTTTCGTTATTCGTTCCATAATTTTTGTACCCTTTTGTTCAGTTTTCCTTAGCAATATAGCAAATATTGTTGAAAGGAAGAGGGTACCGCATACCAGTCGTATAAAAAACGTATAAAGGTTACAACAACGGATTGATGATTTTGATCTTCATTATCGTTGTGGTTCATTCCTCCAGCTTCATTATTCGCGCCCACGATAATCATGAAAACGACATACATATCAAAAGTAAAATTAAAACAACAAAAAAAGAAAAAGTTTCAAGTGAAATAAGTTTTAAGTCATTGCCTGCCACGCAGCAGACACAATAGAAAAACTATTATTTGTCGGACACACGGTGACCGCATTGGCGTTCAACGTGTTAATATTTTATTCTTTGTCAACTTCTTAGGTTGACCAGCGAAATCTCTTCTTCTTCGTGTGGTTAGTGACTAACCTGGTGTCAGAGTTTTCATGCTGCCCATGAGCCTCTGACTTACCTTCACATATAGTTGAGAAATATCTCTCAGGAATATATTTGTTTCCTCGCGATGTTTTCCTTCACCATTTTTTAATTAATTATACAATTCACATGAATCCAAAAAGTCAGAGGAGCCTTGAGGTTCGAACTCGAGACCTAGGATTTGGCAGTCTGACATCTAGGCTATCACTGCTTCCAACGAGAACCAGCGAGCTGCAATTCCCAAAAATAAGGTAACTAACAGACAAGATGGTCATCGGACTCATTTCCCAACTTATCAGATCCAATTAAGGTAGGATCCCCTCTATGCAGGTGTGGTTTCGACATTTCAGGAAACTGGGGAGAATTATTATCCGTGTTCAACTGATTTAGTAATTCCTGTTAGCGAACGTTGGAGTTACCAATTGCGATGCAAGATAACGTGTATAGTGCAAGTGGAATGAGTTAGCGATTAATGGTATTGCAATTATATTATTTAATTTGATAATACAAAATGTAGTATTTTTTATTTCTTTGCTCATCATGTTTATGGTTTATAGAGATAATTTTTACGTAATTTAAAAGCTAACAGTCTCAAAATATTAAAAATTGTATGTATATAAAAGTTTTAAAAAGGGAAAGAAAATAAACATAGGGCATCATGCAATGGCAACGGGAAAAGTTCCCAAAATGCTGGCAGCATTGCCATGCTGTATGGCGATAATAAACTAAAACAAAATTAAAAAAAGACCTGTGCGCATCACTCTTTTTTTTGAATCTCAGCAAAGCTTTATGCTGAGATTAAAAAAAAACCGCAGCGTGGTACAATACCACTGCTTAAGTAACTTGATCTTCCATCTTAATATGACGTGGTAATAGTGGTCCTACTGGTCTTAGGTGCATAAAATCTCAAGACAAAACGGTTGTGGTGGTAAAACTTTAGCAGTGAATTGCAATGATCATTATGTTTATGATAAAAAATCCACTCGGAGAGTTATCTGATTTTACGTTTTTATTAAATGATAAAAATGCAGATTATGCACACTAATTAGCAGCAGTAAAATGGAATGATTTTTATTTCAAGCAGAGCCATGTAATTTTATTAACTCAACTTAAATTACCTCGTAAAGGCAAACAAAAATAAAATTCACATTTCATTGGACAAGGGTCCTCTTTTATCTAGACTCTGAAGTGCACTGAACGTTAAAATGTCTCTTGAAAACAAAATGGCGGCCTCTCTACAAGCATTTATTTTTACTGCAAACATAATTTAATCTCGTCACCTTAATTTAATAAAGTAGAGGACAGTAATTAGTTTTGATAGCCCCAGTTTAATTATAAAAGAAACTAATTTCACTTATCGCTAATTACGGCAATTTTTTCTAGTAATTTTTTTCTAGGCTGAACTTTGTGGAGGGTCTTCAAAATGATAAGCGTTTGCTGTGAGAGGAATATCAGATGAGGGGAGGGAGGAGGAGAGCCCACCTTTTTCTTTGTGAATTATGAAAGACTTTGTTTATAGGATTTTTTTAGAAAGTCTTTGGAATCCATAAGTGTAGATTATGAGGGTTTCATCAATGCAATGTAATGTGAGGTTGATTTGCATAAATCCATAATCGTGCTATGCTTAGAAATAATTTGAGTACTTACCACTTAGCGCATGACCTAGGATAAAAACAAAATTGATAAATAAAATATTGTCTTTAGTTATAAAAACACTCTTAAGAAACAAATACTTAGCGGGACTTTTTTAGTTTTGGGACAAGTACTAAGTACAAAAAAGAAGTGTGAAATAATAACAATACCAGCCTATTACTATTCCATTGTAGTGCAAAGATCTCTTCTCATAAAGAGAAGGCACGAGCACTGATCTAATGATATGATATGACTAAAATATGCACTGCATCGTTCTCACATGTTAGTAACAACTTGAATGATGTATCCAATATTTTGTTACCAAATTTTTGTTTAAAACACAGACAGACAGTCCACCTGTGGAGTTTCTTGACCGTTCTTCTCCATAGGTACCTACTGCTTTTGAATGGGCAACTAGCTTATTAATATTATTTGCAGTTATCTTGAAACATACGGACAATGAAATTGTAACCAATGAGCTTATGAAACTTATGAAGCTCGTGGGTAAGTAATAATAGCCGCACAGGTCGATCCATCAGGTTAAGCTACGCTTGCCGGGGTTGGCCGTGGATGGGTGATCTTTACATACCGAGACTCCTCCATGCCTCGGAAAGCACGTTAAGCCGGTAGGCCCCGGATATAGTTACGGGTCGTCAGAAGCCCGAAAATCTGACAGCCAGTCTTGCCAAGTCGTAATATCCAGTTACTGGAGAGAGAGTTTGTGGAGATCAGATAGGCAGTTGCTCCATGTAAAATACTGGTATTTAGCTGCTACCGCTTATAACTTAGTCCACAAACACAGATTACTCCAGATACAGTTTGTAAGATAATGGGGACAGCCCCTTGAGATGACTGTAATGAGAGACCGAGTTTCTTTAACTTTTGATAACGATTTAAGACTCTATTCCCTTGGGTTAAGGACGATAGCGGAGTTTGTACACTTGTACAGTATCCCGTGGAGAAATGAATTTGTTCTTGATTTTTTTTTTTGCGAGAATTGTTAGAGTTTTCTCTCTGTGTAATTATTCGACGGCTATGGGTATTTAGGTTTGTTATTTCGGAGGTCGTTATAATTTATGTACTTTGTTTGAACTTAAGATCTGTTCTCCCTGGTTTAGGAGACAGAAATTTTCCTAGGCTGTGTTTATTTTGTTCAAATACAGGTAACGTTTCGTTGGCTAGAGTTTTTTGAAAGTTTAAGATGTCTTTGATAAGTGTTGTTATTTGTATCGAACAAGAAAGGCTCGATCTAATTATAGTTAAGCATTGGATTGCCATATGTTCTTCTAGGGGGCACATACATATTTGGCGAAATGTGGACACACCTCTGCTTAACCAACCGGGGATTATAGGCGTGATCTTGAGTATGTATATAAAAGATGACCCGACGAACTTCTTGCTACGTGAGATAATATTTAGATTTTTCGGCTGTTTCTTTGGGTTTAACCTAATTTTCTTAAACCATCTCAGTGAGACAACTAAACAAAAAAAAAAAACAATTATTCGATCGAGAAATTATCCGGTTTTGTATGCTAAGTTATTTGGCTTTTCGATCTAGGATTTCTTAGTAGCAGCCCGGAGGCTGGGATTTGTATCCGATGACAATGCAGCAATAAGATCGCCCCAAATAAATGGGACTTAAAAATATCTGGCGAAATGTGCGACCTCTGTTGACCCTTCTGGGATAACAAGGGGTGATGTTATGTTGTTGACCGATTAAAAGCTCGTTTTCCAAAAGAGGTTATATTTCAAGGTACGATAATGGGGTATCAGATTATGAATCCCATGGGGTTCATCTCGCAGTTCAAAGGCCTTCATTCCTATCGGGGAATGATGGTGCTTATGTCTCATCTGTAGAGGCGTCCCTTTGTTTATAGGATAATTATGGTCCATATAGTTGGAAGTATAGATTTACTAATGGGTGATCGTTAAAAGAATATGTAATGAGACGACCGTCGTTGAGCTCTCCAAAATAGGTTTGAGTTACGCGATGACTGAAGCATGTATGCTCTCTGGCGGACAGGTCAAGTCGAAACTAAAATAGTACTTTCTTCAAATATGGCCTTTTCAGATATGGCCACGCATTGTTAGACTATAAAGTGTGTAAGATTAAACGAGAGACATACTTTCAGGTTTTATAGGACTCATGAAAAGCAAAAACTTTGTACATGGGACCAACTCTGAAATATGAAAAAAAAAATATCAGCCAATATTCCACACATTTTGACGAATTATGCGAACATTAATGTACTGAACAGCGGTTTTTTTTCGTGATTTCAGGTATAGTTCCATAGTCAAAGTTGTTCATTTTCATCAAGTATGTCCCTCGTTTAACCGAACACATTGTATACTGATTGGGTATTTACAACTTGAATTTCGCAGTAGCAGTTCGAAGCTTGATTTTGTGCCGGTTCATGGCAATAGGCACTCTACATGTAGGTGTACAATAAGCACATTTCTGCTATATCCTTCAGGAAATACAGACATGATGATATTTTATGGTTTCACAGTTTTTTTTGAGTGTTTTATTCTATGGCCCCTACGAGCCAATACGAGCAAAGAAGAATAAAATAAGAACGAATATTTATTATTTATTGATTTTGGTGCTTATGTACAGACATCAAGCTATCCTAAACTGACAAATATTTCCAATTGAACATGAACCTTATTTATTTCTAGTAAAGTTGGAAATCTATCAAATCAATTTGACAGATTTGGGTAGCTGAATGTGCTGGCTGGACGTAAAAATCTGTCTTTCCATATTAATTATTTACGTTCCAAGAAATCGTAAAGAAATAATATGATACAAGAAAGGTGTTCGCTTTTCGAAAATTTTCTAGAACTGTTTGAAATTATTTACGCAAAAATAATAAACGATATTTCTATTGTTCAAAATGAGAAAAGCTTTTGAACTTTCCACCTGCCATTTATCATTTCCTTGCTAACCCTTCATCCGTCATGTTAACCTTTTCATCTTTTCTTTGAAAAAAGTCTCATTCATCTTAGTTCCTAAAGAAAAGTAATTTTTGCAAAACTTTTTAGGTATTCAGTACCTACCTACCTATGTTTGATAGAACATAACATTTACGCGATGCCCGTAATTAATGATCTTTTGTATTTAAGAAGGAAGATTAAAGAATCGCTGCTTTCTATTAAATAAAACAATAAAACTTTTTGTTATCGCTTCTCTTTCAATCCCAAAATCCCAGCTGGTTTATTTCTCGCGCCGATTGTAACTTGAAATTGTGAGAAATGTGTCTGAGCTGTCTAACTCCTTAATCACCTTTTATTATTTCGTAAATATTCTGGAAAAGAAAGTTCTACGTTTTTTTTTCAACATTATGATGAGCGATGGCCGTTTTGCACGCATGTTTTTCCCCAATTTATGTTTTTTTACGTCACGTTTGACGCAAGTAAGCACATTTTCTTTCTTTCTTTCCTTCTTTGTCGTCTTTGAGATTATCTTGTTATGTACAGTCGCAAGCACATAAAGTTACCACGAACTGTCAAATTTTCTCTATCGATTTTGAACTTAACAATCAACGTTTTAAGGTTTAAAATGATTTGGAGTATGGTATAACTAGATACGCTGGCGACCGTACAAAAGTGAATTATCAGAGTGGCGGTGTTAAAGTACTTCTAACAGACCTTGGGCAGTCTGTTATCAAATCTAGTGATTTGGTTAATGTGGGCTATTCTAGAATAGCATTCAAAAAAGAGATACTATCTATCTAGCCTAGCCGTTTCTTATGTTAACTATGTCGGAGTCGGCTTCCAGTCTCACCAGATGCAACTTAATACCAGTGTTTTACAAGCAGCGACTGTTGATCTGACCACAACCTAGCAAGTCCTGCAACTGGGTAATACGATACCCAATGCATCGAAAGAAAGGGTACTGATGAGCAAACTTTTTTTAAAATTAATATTGGAGTACCTATGAGACGTAGGTCTTAAAATGCGTTGCTTCTATATGAAACTTATTTTGCATAATATCAGTCGGAGTAATCCACTTGCTACCAGACAATCCTAGGCTGATAAGTTATTCAGTGAATTTACGACGAACGAAGTTTAGTTTCAGTATTGAAGTTCGACAACTGGTTCGACAGTAAAAATGAAAATTCTTCATCTTGAATTTTGATATTGACCCCATAATCGTTGTCCCTCGAGAAGTTTGCAAATGACACTCATGACAAAAAATTATAAAATTTTGGGTGGCGCCATTTTGGGCATTTATTTTGACCAAATTTACACTTTCTGTGTCTCTCTCTATCTCTTTCTATACCTAACCTAAAAACGTTACTAGTTGGTAATGTATTAAAAATCCAAAATGTTTAACACTTGAAACTGACGGCATAACAGTTTTTCGTTGCGTCACATTTTCTCCTCCTAGGTTCTAGTAGTTCTAGTCCTCAGCCTACCACAAGCCGCGATAAAGAACATCGCTCTTAAAAGTGGAGGATCAAGATAAACTTGTTGCAAATTAATCAAAAAATGTCCATCCGTTTTATTCTTTCATACAACCACATGACGAAATGATTTCGATAAGCAGGCATTACACAATTTTTTCTACTATAAGTACTTACCATTTTTTGTACTATTATTTCTTCAAATATATAACGTTGACTTTGAACTCCAATGGCGGCGGTGCGGTATGCAAATCTCGTTAACCTTTTAGATATATTTATTCAGTGTCTCAAAGCGTCGAAATGAGTTCGTAGTCTATTCAGTATTCTGAATATATTATGTTATCTCGGTTTAGATTCACAAATTAACACCGTGTTTCGGAGTGTGTTGAAAGCTAAGATTAAATGGCAGCGTATTTTCTTTTGTGTTTTAGCAATTTCTAAATATTTAAGCAACATTTTCATTTTATATTACAACGTGGTTTTTGTTTTTTCTTTTTTAAGACACACGGATAAGAACATCAGACAATAAGAAGGATTAATTAATGCGATATAATAAGTGCATCTATAAAACCTGTTATTGAAACCCCATAGACTATATGCGAAGATGTTGAGACAAACTTATTTTTAAGGGTGTCAATTCGTATTTTAAAGTTTCTTAAAAAAATAATAATTGAGGATCTTCCCATTTAATGTAGCGAAATGGGGCGTCAAACGGGAAAGTGTCCGTGCGATAGGCAAACTGATTTCCGCACAACATGAGCTTTTAGCAATCGATCGATTTGATTACCAATCACGATGTTGAAACATGAACGAGTGTGTTTCGCGGCAAACGGGCGAAACAACATGGCTGCTGTTTTTTGAAATTGGAACGCTTTAAAAATAATGGAGTGATGGAACAGAGCGACGAAATAAAATATTTAGGATTTATTTTCGTGGAATGTTGTCGTATTTTTTTTGTTGTTTTATTGTGAGCCATTTTTATTATTCTATTGTTACGTTTTAATTTTGTTATGAATTTGGTAGGTATTGCGAATATTTGATACGCTTTCAACGAATGTCAGAATAATGTGCAACGTTTTTTTTTTTTTGATTTATAGTTGATCAATGTATCTACAACCCCATTACTAATACTCAGTTGTCCGTCTGTCTGTCTGTTAGAGGGCTATATCTCATAAACCGTAATGGGTAACATTTGAATTTTCCTATTGCCTTATCTAGGAAATAATAAAAATAAATTAAAGTAAAAAGTAAAAGGGGGTCCACATACAAGAAACGTGTTTTAAAATCGTACGGTAACATTTTATTCCCTTGGTGTGGGAGTCCAACTAACACCTTTTGTTTTTAATTGCAGTTGGTTTAAGCATTTTTTACATCATTATAAGTTTATCTTTCTTCAAAATGACGAAAAAAACATTGAATAAATTGTGAATGAACATTAGTTTCCAAAACATACAGCATGTATCAAAAAGGTCATAATTAAAAGTGTGGTACAGATCAGAAAACTGAATTACTTTTTCTTTAGAACCAACATCGTAATCGCGAAATAATTAAAAACTGTCCCATACAAAATTTCAGTACACATTCGACCCACATATATGAGACGACAGTTTACTTTGCGCAATTACGATTATGGTCCTAAGGAGAAAGTTCTTCAGTTTTCTGGGGTGTTCCACACCCTTAATTATGTCCACATCTTTCTGATACATGATGACATCCTTTGGACGGCAGTATTAGCCGGAAAGATAAAAAACGAAATAGTATAAATTGTATAATTAATCTAAATAGTATAATCATTAAGTAATTTAACCATTTGTACCGTTTAATACATCAGTTAATGCTAAAGTAACAACCCATTATCACCACCCTTTAAAAATCCAATTAGCAAATCAAACAATAGACAAAGTG
Source organism: Hyppa rectilinea (assembly GCA_951799385.1). Taxonomy (NCBI): domain Eukaryota; kingdom Metazoa; phylum Arthropoda; class Insecta; order Lepidoptera; family Noctuidae; genus Hyppa; species Hyppa rectilinea. Next base: position 15,587,101 of record OX637323.1, read on the forward strand.
GAAGATCCACTTGTTAGTCAGTGGATAACAAATAAAATCCGTTCTCCCGTCTTCTTTATTCGAAATAAAACGGACTTTTCCAATGATTCAATTATATTTTAATTGGAAACGTGGCACTGAAAGCTTCCAGGAAAGTGTTAAAGAGAAATTGAATTTTATGTTTCGACAAATTAATCGCTTGCTGTTACCCGTATCAATTATATGTATAATATTTTGTGTTGTTAAAGTACCAAAATTGATTATCTTAATTTTCATTTCAGTGATTTTAAATTAAAATTAATTAAACTGTTTCCACTAAGAACGAAATTAAATGACTATCTAATTAACTGTACAAATAAATACAGAAACAAAAGGACACTTAGGCGTCGAAGTACTCGTCCGCATTGCTGTCATCCGGAAACGTGCACAAAAGACTGGCAATATTGCCGCGTTGAATGGCAATGCTAATTCTTTGGCCTAAAACGAGCCAGCCTTCTTGTCACGTGATTTTCTTAAAAAGCAGTCTTCAACTCGCGCTCTTTGCCCCGAGTGTTTTAATGTCTTTGTCAATCAAGCTGGGGGGTCTACCTAGTGTGGATTAGTCAGAGCCGACGGACCCCTGTAATAACAGAGTCCTTGCAGATGCCTGTCCATCTCAGAGATTAAGCATGTATGTAGTTGTACGTTGCTTGCAGAAATAAATAACGTGGTATGCTCTTCCGGAGAAGCTCTTTCTAATGGAGAAAACGTTTTATAACTGCGGTTTATGCTTCCGTTACCTTCATTTCACATGCTCGGACTATACTATGGCCAGTAAAGAGATCGTGGTGTTTCGACAGATAAAAAAAATCTCACGTAGGTGCTAGCACATTTCGGTTAGTGGGTAACCCGTTCTTTTGGGTAGCCTGAACGTGTGAAACCAAGTAATCCATCTTTACAATTAATATTAATGTCTCCCTGAAGGGATTTCGGTAACGGCGGCCAATCTCAATATATATTTTAGTGTTCAAGTGTGGGTGAGAGGATCTTTCAACCAGACAGGTGTTGTGTCTGGCAGGCTACTGCCCGACAACTTTTAGTCGGGCCTGAGTATATATGTTAGGTCTCGCTGTAAACTCTGATTGCGCGATGTAGAATTTGTGTGACGTATAGTGTCGTCACAGCTTTTTGACACTTCGCTCGCTATCAGTGTAGCTCCTATGTGGCTGGATAGATGTCGCCACACTCTCATATTCTGCTGGAACGGCAATCCAACACCTCGACCGGGAACCGGGAACCGGAACGGGGTAGTGGTACTTACCGGAGCGCTTAGTATGGTGACCGTAGAGCCTGTTGAGGTCCAGCGCGAGGACGGTGTGCGGCAGCGCGCAGCTCACCGCCGCAAGCGCAGCCACGCACGCCGCTACACGGCACGACGACATCGCTGCAACAATGGAGATGTACTGACTGAGTTATCATTGTCATAATCAATCATGCCTTGCCTTTTCCGAACTACGTTGGGGTCGGCTTCCAGTCTAACCGGATGCAGCTGAATACCAGTATATTACATGGAGCGACTGCCTATCTGACCTCCACAGCAAACTGGGCAATACGATACCCCTTGGTATGACTGGCTGTCAGATTTTCGGGCTTCTGACGACCCGTAACGACTGTCAAAGATGCACAAATGACAGCTGGGACCAACAGCTTAATGTGCTTTCCGAGGAACGGAGGAGACTCGTTATGTAAAGTTGGTCACCCATCCACGGCCAACCCCGGCAAGCGTAGCTTAACCTAATGGATCGACCTGTGCGACTGTTATTACTTAGCCACGAGCTCCTCCATTGTAATAATCAATATATGAGTATATTTAAAGCTTTCTGCGTATATTTTCTCTTTATGCGTATTTGTTTTTCAGAATTTGGTTTTAAAATCGCTACATCCCTATATCCCTTTGTATGCTTAAATCTTTAAAACTACGCAACGGATTTTTTGATGCGTCAGACTTAACAAGGTGCGTATTAAAAGCAATAGCGTGACGTCATTACTGACCAACACACTGGAAGATGGTGGACTGAAACGATAAGACACACGGGACATAACTTGGGATCTCATTGGAGGATCATACTTGAAACGCCAACACGTACAGAATTCGAGAAGGAGATTGCAAGATAAGAAAAATCTGATCTTGCTTTGATCACAAACAATTTTACAAAGGAAAGTTTTGTGTAGGATAGTAACAACAGTATTAAAAAAAAACTGTTGCAGTACGAATCAATAATCCAAATAATCGCATATAATTGCAATGTTGCTACGGCGTAGCTTGCTACGGCGTAGCTTGCTACGATGGCGTGGTTAGCTACGATTTCGTAGAAGGCTACGCTTTGATAGTATCATATGGCGTACGTGTTTGGTTCCAATAAATAATAGAGTATCTGTTAAGTTTATCTAACCAACGCGAGCGTGTAAAATTGGCATGCATATCAAATGCATTTGCCCCTTGACCGAAAACCACATTCAATTGGTAAGCAAATGTATGCAGCGTTACATATTCCGTGCATGTCCAAATTCCAAATACATTCACGAATTTCGTACCTCCCTATTTCCTCGGATTCATCGCAAACCGTAAAACAAACCATCAAGTTTAGCTTCACTAAGGGTAACCATATAACAAGATAAACCATTTATTTTAAGTATCGAACCAAGAACTTTGCTCAAAACTTGGCTAAAACCTGATACTTGGTCAGCGAAGGTTCGCTAAACTTACCCGAAGAAACTTACGGCTCTGACGGAAACTTGGAATAGTTAATTAATTAATAACAATTCTTGGATGATGTTCGGATAATGGTAGGATCATCTATACTATATATCTTTAGTATATCTATATAGGTACTAATAATAAAGCTTAGAGTTTTTTTTTGTTTGTTAAACGCGCTAACCTCTAGAACTACTAGACCGATTAAGCAGTGATAGCCTATCGGTGTGACCGTCGGACTGCCAAGTCATAGGTCTCGAGTTCGAACCCAAGGCACGTGCCTCTGATTTCACGGATACATGTGCGTATTGTATAATAATCAGTTGCTTAAATCTAGGTGAAGAACAAGATTGTGAGGAAACCCAGCATGCCTGAGAGATATTTCTCAACAGCATGTGCAGCTTAGTGGTTTTTAGGTTAATCACTAACCACAGGAAAAGAAGAAGACTAGACTGTTTTGAAAAACTGTCTCATAGGCTATTTAAAATCGCGCTATGGCCTTTAGGAGTCGAGCAAAATCAGTCGGACGAGGTCGGGGGTGAAGCTAGTAGTCTAAATAAAATGGGGAAGGTATTTTGTTAAAATTTACGAACGATTCTGTGCGATAAACGGTTAATCATGTTTTAGATTAAAAGCTGTTTATTAAGTATTCATTAATCTGTTAGTCTCGGTCTTTATTGGAGCTTATATAAATATTGTATTTTTCTTACAATTTATGTGTACGGAATAGGAGGTAATTTATTTGTATAAAGGCCTTTTCCATTTATCTTAGAAAAGTACAAAATAAACACGTTATTTATTTTCTTTTCAACGCAATACATACAATACATAATAAATACAACGTAAACATAACGTTTTTCAAGTTTATTCAGACGTTAAACGGTAATATGGTTGTCAATATCAGGCATCCCTAACGTAGAATTTCTCAAGAAAATGTTTCTTTTAAAAATATACAATCTAGTATTCATGCTATTTCAGAATTCTTCTGAACATTTGCAAGTCATTAGCTCGCCGTCTGCTTACCCTAATCCTGGATTTGTAAGCAAGCTTATTCAAATAAGTCTAATTACGGATTACGCAAACCTACTCGTAATGATAGAAATTAAAACCGTATGTTTTTATTTTTTGTACCTTTCTGATAGCAAAAGTTTTTTGTTTTGCTCAGGTGATGAATACTTATAAACGTACACAGATACCTTCACTCATGTTTTCCTAGAAGGGGTATGCAGATGTGACCTACACTCACATTCTAAACGAATCATAACAACAACACAAAACAACAATGTTAAGAAATGAGGACGCTCAGAAAATACGTGTAAAATTCAATCTACTTAGCCTTTTCCCAACTATGTTGGGGTCGGCTTCCAGTCTAAACGGATGCAGCTGAATACCAGTGTTTTACATGGAGCGACTGCCTATCTGATCTCCACAACCCAATAACTGGGTAATACGATACCCCTAAAAATACGTGTAAAAGTACTCCAGTAAATTCGAAAATTATTCAGAAATTCCGAAAAAAAATACCAGCAATGTGTAGCTTGAAGCACATGATTGCAAACAAACATTTTGTCTCTGGCTTTCTCCTAAAAACTATGTTCCCTTAAACTTCCAAATACTAAAATCTAAGTTCGAAAACATCCGACAAAAAACAACACAACCTGCAATTTATCTTTTAAAACATAGACAGAAACAAACGATGCTGCTCCATAAATCCCCAATAACTCTTAATTACAGCAACTTCACGAAGTAATTATAAGTTGTTGCACTCCCATCGCGATGCTGCGAGAACAGATCTCTTGAGAGGAAACGGGAAGATGGATGTTCAGTGAGGTACTCGAGTGATGTTTGTGTTTAAAGTTAGTTTATGGTATTTTGTTTGAAGTATGTATTATGTTGAACGGTTTTGGTAATAGAACGAAAAAATGTGAAAAAATATGATTTTTTTATCACCACATGAAAGTTATTGCTGGAAGGACATTGAAGCAAGTAGGTAAGTACTAAACTGTCTGTATAATAGGCATACAGATAGTTATTATTTTGTAGGCACCAGCCGAGATCGTATTATTTAAATACTAAAGGGGTATAGCAGGGGTTCAAACTTGGTATCATCTTATGACTCCCACTCGAACAAAGTCGCGGGCAAAAGCTAGTCCATACACACATACATAAACTTTCACATTTTACTTGGAACTAAAAATTAGATCCTCGAATTTACCAGAGAAGAAAGAACTCTTTCTTAAAGATGTGAGTACAAACATTGAATCAGTAATTTGGAGGACGCCATGTTATCGTAGTTTATCTCTACCAAAATAATCAAAACTTTTCCCACAAACCGCGGTACACAACATTGAATATTCACTTTCATTTACGAAACAAGCAACTTTCAACACACGTCATTGACAATGAAGCAATCTTGGAAAGTTCTCGCAAATTCACAGTTAGTTCGAATGGGAAACTAATGCACTGCTGTGGCGCACTTTCAATCGATCGGTGGTCTGCCGGATTTAGAAGCTCCCCAAGCTACGTATTTGTGAAGATTTGTTACTGATACTTACTTGCTAAGAGAGTTAGTTCAGCTTACGTTAGAGATTTGGCTTTTTGTTGAAAGTTAGGTGTGCAAACAAAACTGAAGTAAAAAAAACGGCCAAGTGGAGTCAGACTCGAATACGAAGGGTTCCGCAGCACTCATTATATACTGAATATTTCTTTAATACGTTGCTTGTATAAGCTTTAAAGGGGGTCTTTAAAACTCATTTTCATTGGAAACTTTTCAATACAGGAAAACTGTATTGAACATGTGTTTTTGGCAGCGTAATCAAGAACCTTCGATTGCATCGCATAATAAAATCCCGTCAAAAATGTACACATGTTATAACCAAACTATTTGTAAACAATTATAATTTCTAAACTGTCAGAATGATTGAAACTAAATCAGGCTATTTTTCAATATTGTCATTCAACCGTTTTTTCTAAAACATTATGTGTTAAAAACATATGTCCAAAAAAAATTGAATAGTTTACGATCATTTTGTGGGGTTAGGTATATTTTTATTCAATTCTGATGTATGAGTACCTACGACCTAACTCGTAAAGAAATCTATCAAAAGAAGCAGTTAACAGTAACACGCAAAGAACGCGCGATTAGCTCGTTACGTTATAGGCTTGTACGTAGACCATCTTCGCATCTCGTTCGCGACTTCGTCAAAGGTGGATTTAATGCCTGAGGCATTCTTTAACAGTTAATCAAGGGTGGAGATGAGATTTGGTGACAGGTGCTTTAAAACATATTAAATAGGTTATATAACATATTTAGTAGGTAAACTTATAACACACATATGTACATATATATTACTGTAATTTACGAATGAATTGCCTAACTCAGAAACCGGATTACACTGCTCTACTTAAAATAACAAATGGACCTTTTACGATTGCCCAACGATTAAATGATTGTTCCACGACCTTCATTCCTGCCTTCCATAATACTATAATATTCAGAGACCGACAGCCATTTTTTGTTGACCAAAAATAATAAATTAGCATCCGTCTAGCCGAGTCCCTTTTGTTCAATGTTACTTTGGACATTGACTCAGCATTCGGCCCGGCTGACGCACGGCCCAGTTAAGATATTGTTTGGTTGCATCTTACACGCATAGAACACAAATAAAATGTATATTAGTGTGTATCACGAAATAGTAGTATATAAGCTGTAACTTGTTGTAAATAAATCAGATTTGAATTTTATATTCTTATCTCATTTCCCTCACTGTGGCCAAGACACCCTTCGCCATCTCTGATCAGTCTCGAGAGTCTGCGTGACTGGCAGTGAGTAGACCCCTTCCGCACCTGGACATCCTTTCCACTATCCGTCTGTTACCTTAGGTCGCATGGTGCAGACATCCCGTACTTATCTATATATTTATTTATTACGTGCTAGGTATATGGTAGGTTAGGGCTGTAGGGCTGTAGGGCTTGTAGGGCTGGTAGGTCTTAGGAACTGTTAGGCTGTTAGGACAGAGTAGGCCCTTTAACTTATCATATATTCTCATGTACAACCACACCCTTAACATTACTGCGACCTCACGTGACGTGTGTTAGGGTGGGTGTACATTTTGGTCCTTCGAGCAAAGCATTTGAATCACGCGGTCCTCTTGCCCACCGTAGGAATTGACAGACTGACACTGCAGAGAATTGGGGCTGGCATCAGCTTTCAGTAACCTGCAGCACGTTACACAAGGTATTCTGATAGGGAACCTATCGTTGCTGGACTCCCACAAGCGGGTTTAACCAGTGAGTTAGGAAGCCGCACAAAGCAAACAAGAGGACAGATATCGTTAGTACAAACTATTACCGGGGTAGGGCCGTTAGGGAAGAAGAAAAGAAGAGCACTATGGAGATACAGGAAGTTAACGAACTAATCAGGAGCCAGGAAGCGGACTACAACGAAATCAAGAGAGTGTTGTCAAACATAAAAAAGGACTCACCTGCAAGGAAGACAGAGAAATACATCAACGAAAGGAAGAAGACATTGGATCAAGTTTTCCAAAGAGTTCAAGAGAACCACTTGCGACTGCAGGAACAAGAAATCTTATCAACTCACAAGTATATTACTACAAACTACTTTGGCAACATAAAGAAGCTATATGACGAAGCAATCAACTACCTTGGGAAGTGCGAAGAAAGGCGGCAGCTTGTGCAGAGTGTCTACGAACCAAGACTTTTTGATGAAGATGAAGACAAGGATGCTGTCAGTAGCCCCAAACTATTTATACAGCTATTCCGAATGTCCCAGATATCGAAGAAAATATCTCAGGCTAAGGAATCCATTACTCAAGACAAGCCAATATGGCACTTACAAACGCTTTTACAAGCTTTACAGAAACAATGGCAAGAAATCGAAGACACTCACATTGGACTATTGATGGACGAAAGTACATTGGACAATAGCTACTTCAAAGATAATTGTTTCGAAAAAACACAGAAAGACTATGACATTACAATGGAATTATTGGAAGAAAGAATCTTTCAAACCTCGGATGAAAAAAATATTTCGTCAAAATCATCAGGAAAATTACCACGGATAAATATTCCCATATTTGCGGGAGACTATGACTCATGGAATACATTTCAAGATTTATTTAGGAAAATTATTCACGAAGACAAAACAATTTCATCGACAGAAAAAATGCAGTATCTTAAAACACACGTAAAAGGCGACGCAGCAAGATTGATACGTCACCTAACAATAAGCGAAGTGAATTATGAAGCAGCTTGGAAATTGCTTACGCAGAGATATGAAGACGAGCGTATGATTGCAACTAAATTTATTGACAAACTATTAGATTTACCAAAAATGCAAAGAGCGAATGCTGCACAATTACGAGATATGCATGACACTGTGAATGAGTGTCTTGAAGCACTAAAAAATCAACGCATAAACACATCGTCTTGGGGCCCACTATTGATAAGAATAATCAGTAGAAAATGGGACGAAGAAACAAATACAAAATATGAAGATCAACTTCAAAATAGAAACAAACTGCAATCCTTCGATGAGATGATGAAATTCATGGAAAACCGTTTCAATTGCCTAAAATCTTTTAACGGAACCACATCATATGCTAACAGTCAACGATCACGTGATAAGCAAACAACGGAAAAATACAAACGCTGTTGGTATTGTCAAAAGAACGATCATATGATTCATTATTGCCCTAGTTTCAAGGCGTTAAGCGTCGACGATCGGTACAAGGCCGTTGTGGAAAAAAGAATGTGCAAACGTTGCTTGAATCATGACGATCAAAAACAATGCATTAGTGCAGTTTATAAACAATGTGAAATTTGTCAACATAAGGGACACAACGCGTTACTTCATCAATCTAGGCCATTTCAACATAGCAATTACGGAAAAAAGAACATATCAAGAAATACAGGGACAGAGAAGACGCAACAAATAGCAACATCAAACCTGTCTGCAACGAATTCCGACGCTAAAAATACAACTTTACTAGCTACTGCCATAGTAAGAACAACTTCATACGATGGAATGCCGCAGTTATTGAGAGTATTATGTGATCAAGGATCAGAAGCATCATTTTGTACTGAGGAAGTAGCACAATTGTTGTCTTACCCACGACAGAAAATCCAAGCCGAAATAAAAGGTATTGGAGACGAAAAACCAAAAACATCAAATTACAAAATCAACATTACTTTACAACCAAGATATTCTAGCGATTACAAGTTACCAGTAACGCTAATAGTACTACCAAAACTAATAAGCTCATTACCAAGGAATGATTTACAACAATTACAAGAAAAATGTTTGGATAACGCACTCATGGCAGACCCAACCTACTACAAAAAGGGACCAATTGACATAATATTAGGTGCCCAAGAGTACAGCAAAATATTACTGCAAGGTTTCGAAAGACTACGGGATGGGATAATCGCACAAAACACAGAATTAGGGTGGATTTTATCCGGATTTTATCCCAATGACACAAATAATGAAGTAAAAATATTGAGTATGGTTGTTTGCACCGAAGAGATACGACAACTTACAAAATTTTGGGAACTAGAAGAAATACCACAAAACTACAACTTAACACAGGATGACCAAACCTGTGAAAACTACTACAAAGAAACAACCAAAAGAAACCCAGACGGGACTTACACAGTACGACTTCCCTTTAAGGAGTCAAACGTAAACTTAAACTTAAACGGTGAATCACGCAGGAAAGCCGCTGCACGACTATTGCAACTAGAACGGCAGTTTGCAAAAAACGAGGATTTACGACAACAATACATTGAATTCATGAATGAATACTTACAGATGGGTCATATGAGAAAAGTAGATACATCGAAATACAACCAAGGAAAATACTACATACCACATCAGGCGGTAATTAAAGAAGACTCACTGACTACAAAATTACGCGTGGTTTTTGATGCAAGCAGTAAAGGCAGCACAAGAATAAGCCTTAATGACAATATGTATAAAGGTCCACGCCTACAACAAGACTTATCTACTATACTTTTACGATGGCGAAGACATAAGTTCGCTTTCATGGCCGATATCATGAAAATGTATCGTTTCATAAAAGTCAATGAATTAGACGTTGCACACCAAAGGATACTATGGAGATCCTCTCCGAAACACACAATTAGTGAATATGAACTCACAACGGTGACCTATGGTACAACTAGCGCCCCGTATCTTGCCGTACGAACATTGCAACAGCTTGCAATAGACGAACAAAATAATTACCCAATTGCAAGTCAAGCCACACTCCGAGATTTTTACGTGGATGATATTTTGTCCGGAGATTCACAGGAAAATGCAGCCAAGGAGCTGCAAAGGCAGTTAATATCCATGTTGAACAAGGGTGGCTTTAAACTTCGAAAGTGGTCGTCAAATAGTTCAGAACTACTGGAAAACATTCCCGCAGAAGACAAAGACGATCAGATGCTCAAACTACCGTTAGACGAGACCAGGAAGTCGTTGGGCATAACATGGTCGCCACGTGAAGACAGTTTTTACTTCCAAATAACTATAACGGAAAATAAAAAACCAACAAAAAGGTTTATTATGTCAGAAGTTGCGAAAATTTTCGACCCACTGGGTTGGTTGGCACCAATTATAATTATAATGAAGCTGCTTATACAAGAACTCTGGACAAACGACATAGGATGGGATCAACCTGTCGATGATGCACTCCACAAAAAATGGACTGAACTACAAAAACAATTGAAAAGCATAGAAAGAATTAAAGTGCCACGATGGTGCTACATAACAGACAGCACAGAGATCGAGTTATTTGGGTTCAGCGATGCTTCAGAAAAAGCCTATGGAGCAGTAGTGTACAGCCGTGTCAAAATCGACAACACCTACCACATAACGTTCAAAAAGTTGTTACAAGCAAAATCGAAAGTGGCACCAAAGAAACAAAAAACTACACTACCACGACTTGAGCTATGTGCCGCACTGCTACTAGCTAGTTTGATGGAAAAAGTAACAGAAGCGCTGAATTGCAATAATGTTACAATATCTTGTTGGACGGACTCTATGATCACCTTAGGCTGGATAAGAGGAGAGCCTGTACGGTGGCAAGCGTTCGTAGCCAATAGAGTATCACAAATTAAACAACTGTTACCAAACGCAAAATGGAACCACGTCGTTTCCGGCGACAACCCAGCTGATATCATATCAAGAGGTATAGACCCGGAAAAACTTATCAACTATTCCTTATGGTGGAATGGTCCACAATGGCTAAGAACTGACCAGATTCCTATGACAAGAAGTATGCCGCAACCAAATGAAGAAATCAAATTGTGTCATACAACTGCAACCGAAATTGAGAAGAACGATCTCTGGAATAGATTTTCCAGTTTAGATAAAATGATAAGAATTTTATCGTACTGCTACAGGTTTGCAAACAAAGAAAAAATAAATAAACCAATATCGTGCATGGAACTTAGAAAAACGACGAAACGAATATTTTTAAAAATACAACAAGAGGAATTCGAAGATGAACTAAAAACTATTCAAAGTGGACAAACATTGAAGAAAAACAAAAAACTGTCCACTTTAGACCCATTTATCGACGAGGATGGACTACTAAGAGTCGGAGGCAGACTACAAAATTCGGAATTACCCTACAATCAGAAACATCCAATACTTTTACCATATGACCATCATGTAACGTCATTAATTATACAGGACGCACATTTAAAAACGTTGCATGGAGGCAACAAATTGACACTAGCTTATGTTCGGCAAACATACTGGATCATTAGCGGGAAAAGAAAAGTGAAGAATATAATCAAAAAATGTGTGAAGTGCATAAGATATAAAGCAGAAACCAATTCTCAAAAGATGGGAATATTACCAAAGCCACGAGTGACGCAATCCTACCCGTTCAGTTATACTGGAGTGGATTATGCGGGACCCATACAAACAAGAACTATGAAAGGAAGAGGTCACAAATCCTATAAATCATACATTGCGGTTTTTGTATGTTTAGCGACAAAAGCTATACACGGGAGATTTAACAACAGAAACATTTATCGCAGCGCTACGCAGGTTCATGGCACGAAGAGGTCACGTTGCACACATATACAGTGACAATGCAACAAACTTCGTAGGAGCAGCTAACTTTTTACATCAGGAAATATTACAAATCACGCAATCGACGCAATTTCAACACGCAATAACAAATATAGGGACGCAGTGGCACTTTATTCCTCCGTCATCACCACATTTCGGTGGCATCTGGGAAGCGGGCGTAAAATCAGTGAAACATCATTTACGTCGAGTAATCGGAGATTCCACACTAACATACGAGGAAATGACCACTTTTCTCCACCAGATTGAAGCGTGTTTGAATTCAAGACCATTGTGTGCGCAAACCGAGGATGTTAATGACAACACAGTATTAACTCCAAGCCATTTTCTTATTGGCCGTGAAGCAGTAGGAATACCAGATCCGATAGACAACATTAATACCGACCTCGTAAACAGATGGAAACAGATTCAAAAGATGAAAAAAGACTTTTGGAACAGCTGGACAAAAGAGTATTTACACCAACTACAGCAAAGATACAAATGGAAACAAGCGAATGAGAATGCAAAAGTTGGGACGGTTGTACTAATAAAAGATGACAATATAAGTCCAAGCAAATGGCCTTTGGCAAAAATCAAAGAAGTTCACCCAGGAGATGACGGGGTAGTGAGAGTCGTCACTCTTCAAAAATCAACAGGCGCTTGTCAGAAAAGATCCATTCATACGCTTATTCCGCTTCCTGTAAACGAAAACAAAGAGATTGGTACAACTAGCCATAACAAACACACGTCTACGCCTACACAATGCAACATATCGACTGCCAAAATAAACAAAGAAAGTGCAAGAACGAGAAAAACAAATACTTGGATACAAACGTTACTATTACAAATGATAATCATCCTATTAATTGGCTCTGTGACGGGTACAACCACATTCACACTAAAAAGACTAAATCCAGGACTATATGTGGAAAAAATAGGAACATCAACAATTAACCGAGGAACCTTCAGATTAGAAACAGATTTCGAGAGAGGAAGTTTGGAACGAGACCGGAAAAATATTGAAAAAATAACTTCACAATTTCAACGACGTTGCAAGGATACTCAAGACATAATGAAAGAGACACATTGCGATGAATTTTATCACCATTTAAACGAAGAAAAAACGAAGTTTGAGATAACAAAGGAATACCTAACAGAGATAAGGAGTACAAGAAAGAAACGAGGTATCTTGGGAGAACTCTTAACATCGGTGTTTGGAGTTAACGATGAAGTTTACAGAGACATAGATACACTAAACAACAACCAACAGAAGCTAATAGACGCTGCCAATCATCAAACAAAGATAATGATATCTACTATCGCAGGAGTAAACCAAACAGAAGAGCAAATCCAGAAAAAGCTAGAGAAGTTCCAAGCAAAACTAAACGAAGCAATATCGTTTAAAAATGGGAATAATGTTTGGTACAAAGCAATTGACAGAAATCATATTAAGATACAAGTAATGCAAGCATACGAGTTAGCAAACAATTACATAACTGAAATTTTGGACTACTATACAGGGTTACTGGAAATTTATTTACAAAAAGCAACTGTATACAGTATTTCAACACCAAGACAAATCACCAATATAATCAAAGAAGCTAATCAAAAGCTACCATCAAACTTAAAAATTATTCAGGATCAAATAATACAGACAGAAATGAATGTAAACGATACCCACATAAGAGTGTACGCATACTTTGCAATACACGACATAACCAAATATACTCTGGTACACATTACGCCTATTCCAGAAAGGAAAACAGATGGATCATTCGAGTGCCTGACTATTCAGCAGACATTCATGGGTTTCGATTACAACACCGAGCTATACTTTGAACTAAGTCAAGAAGAATTTAAAGACTGTCTAAATAGTAGAACAGAGTTTGTCTGCTATCCTGTGGCTGTCAAGAACATGCAATTAAATAAAAATTGCATAGTTGAACAACTATTTAAAACTGAAAACAACACACAAACACAATGCACGACGACGTCTTACAAATTATCGACAGACGTTGTATGGAAGCAACTGTACATGCAAAACAGTTGGCTTTTCACTACTACGAAAACAGTTACCGTGTCAATTGTGTGTGACGGGCAAAGAAAAGAAGTGACAATTCAAGATGTCGGAGTTCTACATATCTCCGAGAATTGCGTCATTAAAACACGTAGTAACATGCTTGCGGCAAAAAGAACAACAACGATGACAGTGTTAGCTTCTTATTCCAAAACAACGAACTTCTCTCTTAACACGCAGATTGTACCAAAAACTATAAAAGATATACCCAAAGAAGAAATAGTGTTGGACAGGTCAAAAGGCATCTTTGACCATTTAATCGCATCCGAAACCAACGTACAGACGGAGCTCGACAACACGATTTGGAAACAACTTCAGTCTCATACATACATAGCTAGCATCGGTACTTCACTACTCTTTATAACTTTAGCAGGAATTATAATTTACTTCGGTCCACAGGTATTGAACCAGCTTCGAGCCTGCATTACAGCAAGAAGAAACACTGCACCACCTGTACAGCAACCAGCGACTACCACTCGACAACGACCGCCGCAGCCGTACGGCATACCACGCAGCGCTCCCGCTCAGCCACAACCATACGAGACCATCGAGCTGTACCAAATGGGGTCCTGTTCCTGAGAGTCGCCAGAATGTTCAATGTTACTTTGGACATTGACTCAGCATTCGGCCCGGCTGACGCACGGCCCAGTTAAGATATTGTTTGGTTGCATCTTACACGCATAGAACACAAATAAAATGTATATTAGTGTGTATCACGAAATAGTAGTATATAAGCTGTAACTTGTTGTAAATAAATCAGATTTGAATTTTATATTCTTATCTCATTTCCCTCACTGTGGCCAAGACACCCTTCGCCATCTCTGATCAGTCTCGAGAGTCTGCGTGACTGGCAGTGAGTAGACCCCTTCCGCACCTGGACATCCTTTCCACTATCCGTCTGTTACCTTAGGTCGCATGGTGCAGACATCCCGTACTTATCTATATATTTATTTATTACGTGCTAGGTATATGGTAGGTTAGGGCTGTAGGGCTGTAGGGCTTGTAGGGCTGGTAGGTCTTAGGAACTGTTAGGCTGTTAGGACAGAGTAGGCCCTTTAACTTATCATATATTCTCATGTACAACCACACCCTTAACATTACTGCGACCTCACGTGACGTGTGTTAGGGTGGGTGTACACCTTTAACAAACAGTACCTAAACATATTTCCCTTTTTAATATTTTCGCTTAACTTGATAAGCGAGAAAAGGCACATTAATTTGTAAAATATTAAGTGGATAGGTCGGAACATTTCTTTACGGACACATTTTTTACAATTCCGTCTGACATATAATTTATTTGAGTGCCTGTGACCCCGAACTTGGGTCCCCGGGGCCCCTGAAGCCCAGGGGCCCTGCGTCGAGACTTAGTTTGATTCCTGTAATATTTTAAGGCGAAGTTGGCCTTATGTAACAGGTTTCTCCCAAGATGCCATTAAGTTTCACGTATGTACGAAAGAGAGATTTATTTATACGTCAGATTTGATTTAGTCAGTTCCTTGATTCTTTATTCAAAATTATCTTACTCGGTTTTACGTAAGGTAGGTTCTTTTTTAGACATTGATATATCTGGAATGTTTGTGAATCTCAAACATGCAAGTAGTCAAGCTCATTTAAAATATATAAGTAATTTGTAGATTTGTTAACACGTTGAACGCCAACGCGGTCACCGTGTGTCCGACAAACAATAGTTTTTCTATTGTGTCTGCTGCGTGGCAGTCAATGACTTAAATTACTTAGGTACGAGACAGTAGCTTAATTATATTTACCTACACATAAATTGTTTTAAGTGTACACTGGAAACAAATCCTTTCTATACAAAAACACCAAATGTTGCCAGTTAAAAAAAAACTGTAATACTTTTTTTTTTCTCGAATACAAAAACATGAAAGTCGAGCTCACATAATAATATCCTTCTTTTGCGCTCTCTATATTTTCTAGCTCGTAATTGTATGCTGCAATAACAAGACCATATTACTTGGAAAAAACGTAACGTTGAAGTAGAATAGAGTGTGTGTGTTGTGTTTTATTTTTAGGGTTCTCTACACAAAGGTTCCAACGAGATCCTATTATTTAAACTCCGCTGTCTGTCCGAACGTCCATCTGTAACATGGCTGCATTCAAACCGTAATAGGTAGACACTTGAAAATTTCACAGTGTACTACCAATCTGCATAGCCTTTTCCCAACTATGTTGAGGTCGGCTTCCAGTCTAACTGGATGCAGCGAATACCAGTATTTTACATGGAGTGACTGCCTATCTGACCTCCACAACCCAGTCAATAACTGGGTAATACGATACCCCTTGGTAAAACTGGCTGTCAGACTTTCGGGCTTCTGACTACCCGTAACGACTGTCGAAGATCCACGAATGACAACCGGGACCAACGGATTAACGTGCTTTCCGAGACACGGAGGAGTCTGGATATGTAAAGATGGTCACCTATCCACGGACCAACCCCAGCAAGTGTAGCTTAGCCTAATGGATTGATTCGTGCGGGTTTTATTACTTAGCTACGAGCTCCTGTGGCCGCTATAAAAACACATATACGCTATGAAAATAAAATAAAATTCAAAATTTATGTAGGTCCCCCCATACAAAAAACCTGATTTATTTTTACTAAAGTATTTAAAAAAAACATATGTAGTAATATATAACATTTTTTACGATGAGCCCCTTTATTGAGAGTCGGATCCTTCGTTGGCGTATTCCACTCACACTTGGCGCTTTGTTTTTCCTCATACAAATAACGAGCTGTCAGATAGTGGTTCTTGAGTTCATTTTTACGCAGAAAAAGGTTTGAATTATAGTCTGTAAGTAAGTTGTATTTTACCCTTACTTGGATAATGTTATACATAACAAATTATTTTAAGTTAAGGTACCATACCTACATGATACTTTAGAAGTAATCACTCATAGCCAAATTAGTATAAAGAAGTAGATGTAGGAAAAGCGACCGAAAGAGTTAGATCCACGATTTCAATAAAAAATAGATAGATAATCACTACATAGTATAAAACAAAGTCGCTTTCTCTGTCCCTATATCCCTATGTATGCTTAAATCTTTAAAACTACGCAACGGATTTTGATGCGTTTTTTTTAATAGATAGAGTGATTCAAGAGGAAGGTTTGTGTATAATTTGTCGACATATTTTGCGGGCGAAGCCGCGGGCGGAAGCTAGTTAGATAATAAAATAACTTGATATATGTGAAAAGAAATCACCCCTATTGATAACGTGGGTGAAGTGAGTTTAAAGTGAAGTTGTCAGAGCCGTGGTGGCCTAGTGGTAACTGCCCCGCGAGTTACGAGTTGTAGATCGTGGTTTCGAACCCAAAAAGGCGCTTTACTTAGTATAAATAATTTCATCACCACTGCTCTCTAACGGCGAAGGAAAACATCATGACAAAATCAGCAATGTCCTAAAACCAAAAATACGAAGACGATGTGAAATTTACCAATCCGCACTGGGCCCGCGTGGTAGACTACGGCTCACTCTCTCGAAGAGGAGGCCCGTGTTTCAGCGTTGAAACATTATAGACTGATTATGATGTCAATAAATCTTCAAACGGCTAGTTGACACTTTCCGTGACCTACCAAGAAGCTAGAAATAACTTCACTTACGGCGTGGAACCTCCATGGTTAGGTAGCTGCTGGCAAACGGCAGAAAACAAATGCGTCCGCCATTTGGAAAAGTGCCAACACATCCTATCTAATATTATAAATGCGAAAGTAAGTTTGTTTGTTACCTGTTCACGCCTAAACCACTGAGCCGATCATCTTAAAATTTTGCATATACGTTGTCAGGTAGAAACAGATATAGGGTACCTTTCACCCCGAAAAAAGTGCTGTTCCCAAGGAAAATAGCAATAACATTTTCATGTTAATAGATGGCGCCACGTGTCTTCTAATCATTATTGAATTATATTATTACACTAAATTTTGTAGTGTGCTAAGAGGTTTTATTTTTAATCAAAGTACCAAATGCATTATGTGAATCTAAAGTGTTGATAGACTGGTTTTTCAAATTCTAAATTAACGCGGCAAAAGCTATTAACATATTATTTTCAGTGGATTACAATTGATCACTGTTATTTTTATATGCGAGGTACTTGGGTCACGAATTTAATTAAATTACAATCCATATTATTAGCTGACCGGCCTTTAACAAATTGAAAGTAAATTAAATTTTCGTGTTTTTATTATCTTCTGTAGAAAAGTTTTGTTGAAAGTGTAAATAGTTTTGTACTCTTAATAATATATTATGTGATATAAAACCTATGAATAGTATGATTTATTACAAAAAGTATGAAGGATATTCAGTGTAATATAATGTAAAATGTATACTTAGCTGTAAAATTGAGTGTGTATATTTTATTTTTAATAATATGTGATTAAATTTAAATTGCAATGCCTTAACAAGAAACTAAGTTCTAAAAACCTATTTATAGTTAAAATCTTCAAAATTACACTTATTTCGCAATAAAGAATTTGAATAATTCCAAGCCCAAGCTAAGCAACCTAATGCTTGTGTTATGGTAACGAGAAGGCTGATAAACTACTTTTATATTTTTTTTTGTAAATATTTTTTTTTTAGATAGAGTAAATCGTATTAAAGACTCTTTTCTCTGCCTAAAAGTTTTATATGAAAATTAATCCCTAGTACTGTCTGAGGAACAATAATTTTACAGATTAATTACAGACAGCCGCTTTAGTAGTTCAGTTCTCACAAAATATTTTCGAAGCAACATTCATTGAGTATTAGAATTGTATAGCAAAAGCATTAATATTTATAACGCAATCCTTTTCAAAATGCACATAGTGTACATTATCTTCGCGTGGCTTTACAGTAATCCCAACAAGACAAAAGGCGGTGTCTACGCCGCGGGATCGCGTGGGTTGAGCTCCGAGTGTGTACGTGGCCTAAATAAATGGTGTGTGTTATGTAGGCGGGTACGTGAACGTTTGTTTTAAAAGTACGTGTAAAAGACACCTTGGCTGTGTTAATTAAACTAGTAAATTATTCAGTTGGGTTTGTTTGGGCAGGGAATTGTTTCAGGTAGCCTAGGTAGGCTTGAAAGTAGCTTAGTGTTAATTTAGGAAAGCTTGGTCTATTTTTATCCAGAACTTTTCTTTTTTTGAGGATGGGAAATCAGCAAATTACCTCTTCCGCTCTGAGTGGAGTGGGAGTGTCAGACTCTAACTGACTAAAACCCATCCATGTTCTGTCTAATTACGTAATACACTATCAATTACAAACTGAATCAATTTGAAAGGTATTGCAAATCCATTGCTTATAATGTGATCGAAAAATTTGTCTGCTCAACAACATAAATAACGCAGTGAATGTTGTTGAATTGTCAAAATGGAAGCCATTGTTACTTTTAGTATGTTGCTCAATTACGTTGTTGGGGTCCTAGACAAGTGTCAACCGCTCCGTGTCAATTCGATTTCGAAAATTGTTGATCGAACAATTAGTCATTTCAGCGATTCGACGCCACTTGTCAACGCATTTGTATGGGAATATTAATCGAGTTTCCTTACACAATTTGACATTGTCTAGCACTTAGCGATCGAAAACCATTGATCATGTGACATTTCGAAAGCGATGCCAATCCCATACATTTCGGATTCATCTAATTTCGTTATCGTTAATGAAAATGTGACTTTGTCTACACCCTTTTTTTTTAAGTCTGGGAAATCATCCAATGTACTCTCCCGCTCTGGGTGGAGCGGAAGGGAGTGTCAGACTTTTACTGACTAAAACCCATCCATGTTCCTTCCTTAGCCCTTTATGTTCCGGGGTAGCGGTAACCCTTTCGGACAATCCCGCTTAAGTGATTGTTGCCATGGTAACAATGCAGGTGTGATGCCAGATTCATTTCAGTAATTTGTTACCCACTCTCTAGTTCTGGGATGTAACCCTTTGAAAGAAAAAGAAAAAACCAAATCAGTATAATATGTACACAACAGTATGATATTGTTTCTAGATTAAAATGCTTTTGGTAATAGGATATGTTTTACAAGTCCCTCTCAAAAATAATATACACTAACACAAAAGAAAGTGGAGTAGTCTCTAGTTCCCATTACTGTTTGATACTCGATATGTACATCAAAAGATCTTTAAAGGTTACATTTGTTTCCTCACCGTGTCGATGGCAAAAATAATGACAAAAAATGCCCAAAATTCAGCCACGCGAATACCGTTTGTTGACGTAGGCATTGGGTTCTTGTGAAGGGGCGGTGCTAGATAGAAGGTGACCCACAGTCAAACTTTACAGTTTAAATAAAATTTCCCAAAATCGATAACATTAAGTGTGAAACGTCTATCGTTTGTCTTCATACAATGGATTTAATTTCAGATCGTTTTGCTTACCGTTTACTGATATAGTTTTTGTTCTGTATCAACCATTGTGTTACTAATAAAAATGTTCTTTTTCATCAGTGTTTGTAAAAGATAAAAGATGGGTTAACAGATAAGTTAAGTAAGATAAGTATAAAAGAAAAATTAATGCTGTGCTGAGACCCTGCGCTGCGGCTCTGTCTCGCATATAGCATTATGCTGAGCAATGGCCCTTTTGCGTGATGTGATGTATATTTTCCCACTAACTTTTTTTGTTGGGTTTTTTACTCTACGTCATGTTCTACCGCAAATATACTTAACTATTTTCTTTTTTTAATGTTTCCTCGGCAAAGTGTTAGTGAGTCACAATGACCTCTAGTTCCACTCGCTGCTTGTGAAGGCTATTTTAACCAACGAACAGGAATAGATCACGAAATCAATATATTCCGTGACAAAGTTTCATGTATTTCTAAACTGACGTCACGATTCTGCAAACAAAACCTCCAAGCATAAGATATTTCGGTCCCAGAGCACTAATGTAGTTTATCGGGACCTCGAACTAAATAACTTTGAAACCACAGCCGAAAGCTTTTTGCCTTTGTAACTTTTATTCCGAGAAACATCCTTGTTTTGATCACAAAAAGGTAAGCTTTTTGTGGTCAAAAAGATTTTTTATTAATTTCTTAGTAAAAATCTTTAGTAAACTAAATCGATTTAGGGGGCCTTCCACCAGAGATATGCTATGCAGCTATGCGAGGATGTGAAAGCTAAGCTACGAAACTATGTGACTATTTCCACTGATGCTATGCAACGGGCTAGTAAGATGCGCTATGAACGCTTACTGTAAGTACTCTGCTCTGCACGTAGCTATACCACTCGCGACGATCCATAGCACGCATCAAGAGCATGCATCTATCCATATAAAACCATAGCTAAGTGGAACCGTTTCCGCTAGTGCTATGCTATATGGACCAATGAATTTGACAGGTGGATATCAAACGCATTCATAGCAACGTAGCATAGCAGTAAAGACAACCTTACTCTCACCGGACTTATGTCGTATGAAAAGTGTCAATGGTGAGAACTGAAAAGATGAGGTCTGGAAAATCATCCAATGACTTCCCCCGCTCTGGGTGGAGCGGAAGGGAGTGTCAGACTTTTACTGACTAAAAACAATCCATGTTCCTTCCTTAGCCCTTTATGTTACGGAGTAGCGGTAACGCTTTCGGACAATCCCGCTTACCCGGCAGGCTCGGCCCTAACGGGCCCCTTCAAATGCTGGCTCCCAACGCCCGGGGCAAAATGAGGTGTTAAATTCCGTTTATGTGTTTTCAAGGCAGTATGCGAAATCGTGCATGGTGATCAGAAGTGTCAAAACAAAGACACACGACCATCTTTAGACGAGGTAGAACGAATCTAATCTAAATCTTTGGGCCTAAACCGTGATATTGAATTTACGTAACTTGAACATGACTGACTTTCAGCTGACTTATTTATGATGCCAGATTATTCTTGTCACTCCCAACCTTTATGTTCATAAAATATCTTGTTGGTTACTTAAACGAAAAAAACATGGAAGGTCCTTCTTTGTCCGTCCATCAAATAGTTTGGGAGTGCAAAAAGAAAAATAGAATCATCTTTTTCTTTGTGTTGGGGAAATGTCACTTCTAAGTTAAATAAAGAATGTGTGTCCTTAGCTTATTGGTGGAGTGGTTATATTTTGGTATGGCTATATTCTGCCTGCCTAGCCATTTGCCCACAATATTGGGGTCAGCTGGATTATTAACATTAAAATATGACGTTGTCATTGCATTCCTTTGAATTGAATTCATGGGCAAAAAAAAATCAGCTGTTCCCTACATTTTACATTTGGACGAGTTATGAGAGCACAATGTAAGGAACAGCTGATTTTTTTTCGCGATTTCATTTGTTCCAATAGTAAAAGTTGTTCATAATGGTCTGTACAATGACCCCTTATAATATTGCGCATGAATTCAATTTCACTCTGTATAATCAACATGATCGCCAAAAAGTCAGATTAGTAAGTTGGTCTCCGGGACCTAAACCACCACAGGCTGTATTATTTTAATATAACTTCAGTGTTAGAATGAGTCAGAGCTATAAAGGCTCGCATTGCTCCATCTCTTTCACATTGGAAGTCATATTTAAAATAATACGATAAAAGGTGAAATCGATTATTTAAAACTTAATGTGTGTGTGTTTAGTCTTTGACTGTAATTAATATTCGTTTTGCAATAGATTAATGGTTTTGTTTCATATTGTATGTTGTTTCAAGCAAAATGTCCGTGCTACTGTATTCCAGTTAAAGATGATTAGATACTTACGTTAAAAACAAATTTGTTCATTTAGTAAAACCTTTAACACTATCTGCCTATCCCCATTGAGTAATCCAAACTAATTTACACCCTTAAATCGACGACATAAGTAACTACTTTCGGTCAAAAACTTCGAGTTCAAAGTCCTAATAACTGCCAGTCATAATTTTAAAACGCCCAGTCCATTTAAGTAATTAGAAAATTTACTAAAATACATTACTTTGATGGAACCGGATTATAACTAAATTATAACCCATTAAAGTGTCAGCCATTTTAATTAACTTAATATTGTGGATTAATTACCTTTATTATATTATTTATAAAAAAGTGTAACTTGAACAAAATTGGTGTCGTAAAATAAGTCAGACTGAAACATATTCGTTTCATTTTATTTAACGTTCAACGATAAAATTGTGAAATTGATAGCAATGTTTCACAAAAGATTAATTTACACTTATTATTTATTCACAAAGGCACAGTATCGTGTGATGAAGGGAATGAAATTGCGTTGCCTTTTTATGGTGTTATTTTTATAGGACACGTGTCTCTTATGGTTAAGCAACGCTTAAATAGTATAGTCGCTTTTCGTGTCTGCGCTCGCGTTCTTCTCCTAAACTATATATTTCGGAAGGTATATATGTATTATATATTACTATAAAAGCAGTGATAGCCTAGTTGTATGACCGTCGGACTGCCAAGTCTTAGGTCTCAAGTTCGAACCCAAGGCACGCACCTCTAATTTTTCAGATTTATGTGCGTACTGTATAATTATCACTTGCTTAAAAATCGGTGAAGGAAAACATCGTGAGGAAACCGGCATGCCTGAGAGATGTTTCTCAACAGTATGTGATGCTAAGTCAGAAGCCCATGAGCAGCATTAAAACTCTGACACCAGGTTAGTCACTAACCACACGAAAAGAAGATATATTACTATTAAACTTATATTTATTAAAGAAATCTCGATGTTTTGTCAATTCGTAAACATCGCACGAAGCAGGGCGGGTCGCTAGTAATATTATAAATTGTGTACATGATGGGTGTCTTGTGTAATTTGAGCTTAATGTGGTAAATTATAAGGGCGTGATGATTGAGTTGACTTTTTGATGATTGCAGACTCTGTTATATGTATACATAGTAAAAAACAAAGTCGATCCCCGAAACCGCCGTCTGTCCCTCTGTAAGCTTAGATCGTTTAAACTAAGCAACGTATTTTCCACCTCACAGGCTCGGAAAGAGTCTGTTTGTCATTCGAAATCTGAGCGCAAAATTGCATTTTGCTCGCTAGCGTGGAAAGAGTTTTAAAATTTTGAACCTTTCTATTTAATAATTTTCTATACTGCCAGTCCAATGAAAATGCATGACACGGTCTAAAATAAAATATTAAATCACATAGAAATAATACCGCTCACCTAAAAAACTTCCATCATAGAACAGAAATTAAATATTTTGTGAGGATATAATTCTAAAATTGGAATTAATGTTAATATGTATTACATTTGATTTAAAAAATCTGTGACGTCACATTTGATTATGCCATGAAAATACTACACTGTCAAATACCCAATTGTGTAGTAATTTAAGTTTAATTTTTTAAATAAAAAAAATACTAATATAATATGTTATTTAACCCTTTGCTTGGCCAAAATAAATATGTATTAAATTAAATTAGTTAGTTGTTTGTATTAAATTAGTTTTTTCTTTAATTCTCCTAGGACAAGTAGGATATAGAAAAAAATACAGGTTATCTAATTTTGGAGATATTCTATATATCTCTTAAGATACATTGCCAAGTATCTGTTATTTTCTTCACAATGAGTCAATGTATCTGAGACGCTCGAACAAAATAAAACTCAACAACACCTGTTTTCTTGCACCTTGCAGTTTCCTCGCTGTAGTGAGGTGAAAACTTGTGTGTTGAAAAAAATAAACTTTGCAGCCTTGCATAACAAATAACTATTTTTGCGGTTTTAATCAATAGTTAGAGTAATTCAAGATGAAGGTTTATATGTAAACTTTCTTGAATTCTTGAATTTCTATTAATATCGGGTCGCTGGTTTATTTAATATCTTCAATGTCGTATATTATTTACAGATTCTAAAATGAACAAAAAAATAGTGAACATTTATTATCAAGAAGTTTACTATAGCGTTAACTTATAAGCTAGCTACCTTAGCTACAGTGATAAAAACTGCTTTTGAGAACAATTGTCTCACGTAGAAAAAAGAACACAAAAATCCAGAGGGTAGGCTCTCACAAGAATTTCTATTTTTTTAAATGGTTTTTAATGATATTTTTAATTGAATTTAAATTGGCTTGAATAATATTTTCATTGTACTTTTGATGGTGTTTTAATTGTATTTTTTACTTATATGTTAATTGTGGTAGAAACACCGCGTTGGAGCTGTAAAGGTGTTATTTTCATAATTTTGAATAAATTGTAAAAAAACAAGGTATTCGGTTCACCCTAAACCCAGACAGCTTGAAGATTATATTTTCTGTCTTCACGATCTCGCAGGCTATTCTCTCAGAAGAATAACATTAATTAATCAACGCGACGCGCACAAGTTGCGTTGATAACGAGAAACAAACATGGAGTATGATAGAAATGGAGTGCTACAGCCCGTCTCGTCGGAACAAATCATCTGAAGAGTAATTTTATCCAATAGTCAAATGGCCTCAAACATGATCAGTAATGTTTTGATCCGTCTTTTAAGTTATTATTATGAATAGCAATTATTGAGATATTTAGTGTCATCAATACTGAAAAACTAATTACACTGCCTGTTTGGCGCAGCCATGAGGCACACAATACTGTTTTAAGTCTATTATTTTTGTTGTTGTGTAAATATTGTGTCACCTAATAAATTAATTTTCTTTCTTTCTTAATTGAATACTTAGAAGCCTAGAACTAAAGTTTGAAACAAAAATCAGCAGAAATAAAAAAAATAAGTCTACTATGATTGCTGTTAAGAGTTAGCGGGCGGGATTCTACTATTGTGTATGGCTTGATTTAGTGGTGAACGTTACATAATTAGCTTTACCCTCGAATTCCTCCGAATTTCATCGAAACTTATAAGTATGTATTATTGTTTATTTTTTACTTTAAAGGTATTTTTTGGTTGATAGGCTATCTCTTTGTTGCACCTTGCATGTTTAGATTCTGCTTTACTCTCAGGTTGTCTAGTAGAAAATCAGCGAAGTCGGCATTTGTGAAGTATCTTGTTTACTTGTTTAAATAAACAAATGAATTTCCAGTTCGCAGAATGAGACTGAGTGCGGTTTCCACCAATGTAACTGAACGCGATCAACGCATAAACAACGTTTAAGCGCTGTCAGCGACATTATTAAGTTTAGTTGTTGTTGTTTAGTTTTAATTTTTAAGTTTGTTTGTTTTAAAATATGTATTAATAATAATAATAATATCCTTGGACATTTCACACAACGTCATATCGTCCCAAGCTAAGCAACCTAATGCTTGTGTTATGATAACGAGATGGCTGATATACTACTTATATACTTTTTTTTTGTAAATACATACATATTATTGATAGAAAAACACCCAGACTCGTAACAAATACTTGCAGGTCGTACAAATGTTTGTTCCGTGCGGGAATCGAACCTGCGACAAAGTGCGCAGCAGTCAATCGCTCAACCACTGCGCCAACCGTGTCGTTAAACTATTAGTTTATAGTTATTATACTGTTATAATATGTGCTGTGTTGTATGGGCCTTCGTTGCCTGAAATAAAGGATAAAGAATAATAATAATTATTATTTTTTATGGAATAGTGACACATGTCTGTGTCACTCATGCTGTGTGTGCTCTTGCATGCGATTTGGATGTGCTGATCGCGTTCAGTTTCAATGGTGAAATTCTCGCTGAGTCAGCTAATGGCCAGTAGTTCTTCAGGCGTTACTTCCTCTGTGGCGCGTACCACCAACAAATTAATTTACCCGCCTTGACGTGCTCTCGTTTCGTAGCTACAAAGTTTACGTAGTTAACAAAATTGTAACGTTTGACGTACTGATGATGAAAGGGAGCTAATTTTACGTTTTAAAATTAGTTTCGTCCATAGAATTTATTTTTAGAACGATTAATTTTTAACAATTTTATTTCGGGTGAACTCAGTTTGGTGAAAGTTAGATTAGTATAACATTTAATAATTTTTAACTTTCACACTAATAATAATGACTATATTTATTAAAAGTTTGGCAGTTTTAAAATAGTAACTAGATATTTTAGATCTTAAACACTAAATTACACATTGAATTTGTACCGATACCCATTATTCACTAGATTTTTGCAATAAACTAATTTAATCTGGGTTTGTGACTTTAGTATCTAAACTTTTAATTATTTTAATCAGAGTTGAAGTTTTAACAGCCGCAGTTTTAAGTAGGTACATTTTATAAATTTTGTTTCATTGTTATCATCAAAATGAATGACCAAACTTTCTTTGTATTACACGTACATATACTTTAGAAATGATCATCATCATCATCTGCCTAGCCTTTTCCCAACTATGTTGGGGTCGGCTTTCAGTCTTACCGGATGGAAGGTAGCTGAATACCAGAATTTCAAATGGAGCGACTGCTTATCTGACCTGACAAATGACAGCCGGGACCAACGGTTTAACGTGCTTTCCGAGGCACCGAGGAATCTCGGTGTGTAAAGATGGTCACCCATCCAAAGCCAACCCCGGCAAGCGTAGCTTAACTTGTGCGGCTGTTAGTACTTAGCCACGAGCTCCTACTACATTAGAAATTATCATGGATATTATTTTCATAGTCTAGTCGAGCTCCTACTACGTTAGAAATTATCATGGATATTATTTTCATAGTCTAGTCTAAAATGTTGAAATAACTTTCATAACACAGTCATTTAATATTTATAATGTTACGGTTTTGTTCACCTATTAACATAAATTCCGGGCAAAATCAAAAACATTGTAAACAAACATTGTTGGTTGTGAAGTTTTGACAGCTGTCATTTCGCGTTGAACGAGAATAAGTAGGTAATGTCCGAAACAATTCTCTACATGTAAATATTTAATAATATAAATATCTATTTGGTTCCATGCAAAAATCTAAGCCCGCAAAAAGCCGATCGACTCTGTAAAAATGTAATCAAGAACACTTAAGTGAAGTGAGCTCCAATTCCAATTCTAATTTTATAGTAATGGCTCCATCCACATGAGCTCAAAGTGAGCTGTCAATCTTTAGCATCAGGCAGAATGATAGCTCGTATCAAGCTGAATTCACCTAATTTTCACGGTAAGATCTTTACAGAATAAACTGGCTAGCTCTGAAGTCAATCTCATTAGAATGATTTGATAGTAAAATCTAAAATAATGAAGCCACCGTGTGTGCCTTGAAAGAGCTGAGAAAATACAAAAAAAAACTTAGAAGAATGGTGTACCATAAAAGATAAAAGTCTTTAACTACGTAATCACCAATCCACACTCACTTAAAGTCAATTCAAAACACAGCTTAGAACGTTTTTCGAACTTCATTTGTTGCATTTAAACGATCTAATCAGAGGAGTGAGACGGTGGTAGTATTGATATCTTTGTCGCTTTCTTTTTGTTTCGAGAGAGGGGAACGGGATATATTCTACAGTATCGATACTTTTGTATCGAGTAGCTAGTTAATAACCCATCGTTGATTAAATTAAAAAAGCAGGTTTGTCCAATGTACACAGCTTGACCTATATTTCAGGATGGTTCGAACTACAGGTTTGCTTGATTGATTTGATAGATACAGTCAATGAAAACGTTATTTATTGTCTTTTTATAACCTTTTTTAGTACCTACCTATAGGTAGTAATTCGAGTTATTAAATTTTAAATTGATACAATAAAATTACAAATAGCTTCTTTATTAAAAACTGAAAAAAACTAATGTTTTTTTTTCAGTTTGAAATAAGTAAGAGTGTATGGCAAAGAGTAGGTCCTGTAAATGTCAGTGGGACCTTCACTTAGGGGGCTCAGTGGTAGAACTTGTGTAATGTGTTGTAGGGTTTTTTATCCTTTAAAATACCAACACACAGGCAGCAGTTATTCAATTATATTGCTTTGTAACGAATTCATCCGTCAAGCAGCACAGCTACTGACAGACTCATTTTCTTTTATAAAAACCTATAATAATTATAATAATATCCTTGGACATTTCACACAAAGCCATATGGTCCCAGGCTAAGCAACCTAATGCTTGTGTTATGCTAACGAGATGGCTGATAAACTACTTATATACTTTTTTTTTGTAAATACATACATATTATAGATAGAAAACCTATCAAACTATTCTATAATTTTGAAAGAACGAATTTTGTCAGTTATTAACCAACCAGGTTCAACAGAAGGTTTCACTTAGGCCCTACAGTACATAATATAGTAATAGAAATATCGATAATATTTTTCCCATCCCTAGTCATGAGCTCTATATAAGTCGTAATGAGGCGTTCGAATCCATATTACGTGATGCTCATGTTGTATAGGGATGGTAGTAATGAGTTCTGATTGGATTTCGTGAGACCATTCGTAAAGACTCTGATTGGATGGCTGTAGTAAAAGATGGATTATTGATGCTTAGGTTGGGCATTTTGTATTAGTGGTATTTTCTTTCCATATCAGTCGGGTAGATGAATAATAATATGATCAGATCGAACTTGTCGAAATTTCGGTTAAATACTAATGTGTTATACACAAAAACCTACACGGTATGAATTTTGTAAATGATGTGGAGAACTGCATCAAAATCGTGTGTAACAGATTGTGGTAACTTGATGTGCTGGCCTCTGTACATAATGTATGTGTATGTAAGTGGACTCGTTTTCCGGCACTTAGAGGCTCATTCCGTCTGTTGACCGCCCAGTTTTACCAAACTGTCAAATTTCTCAAAATAAATTTAAACCTTAAAACCTAGGTGGCTAAGTTCAAAATCGATTGAGAGAATTTGACAGTTAGTGGTAACTTTATGTGCTAGCGACTGTACGTGGTTTGTCATGTCTAAGTATACATACAGACGCACACGAAAGCGACTTTCTTTTTTTATACATGTAAATGTATAATATCATTTATTTGAAAAAGTAATTCAGGATTCATAAAGAACATTTAATTTAATGAAATTTCTGAATTGTTGTAAAACTAAATACAAATACTGAAAAGATGACAGTACAAACTATCTGAACATTGAGAAAAAATTACCGTAATTCCTTATAATTTAGACAGTAACCTCATTATGTTAATAGCCCTGTCATTGAAAAGCTAAAATATATTCACTAACCGCAGCCACCATTTAACTAAAACTAAAATATACGAAAACCTAATCACCAGCTTCTATATTGAAATTAATCTAAATTACGGCGTGTTCTCAACATTTCATGTTATTTTCAATTTGCATCGCTACTTTGAACGCGTTTAGCAAGCGCTTCATTAAGAAGTTTCTAAAGCGCATTTAAGCACCGAGGTCGTGGGAATTAATGTTTAAAGGGAAATGGGAAAGACGTGGATTTTGTGTAGTTAAATATTTTACTTAGTAGTTGCACGGTGCTTTTAGTATTAAAATAATAAGCGCGATGTTAAATCATACAATAACTAATGAAAAATTTTGATATTTCTTGCAGTTTTGTACGTTTTTTTTTCATAATAAAAATCTTATGGGCAACTTAGTAGCTTCTGCCGGCGACTTTGCTCGCGTGTATTTGCGATAACATCCCGCGGGAACGTACTACCGGAGTAAAAAGAATACTATGTGTTAATCCAGGATATAAACTATCTGTATGCAAAATTTCATCCAAATCCGTACAAAATTTTTTGCGTGATTGAGTAACGAACATTCAAACATCTTCACAAACTTTCACATTTATAATATTTCAGTAGAATTGTATTTTCGAACAGTATGGGGTGGAAACCTTGGGGCCGTGGGTTGGTTTTTGCTGTGCCCGACTGTGTTTACAACGATCATATGTATTTTTGTAAAACTCACCAGCTAAGTGAAAAAAAAATGGGTATTGAATTTGTTTTAATTTGAAGACCTATCTATTTTAATGTTTTCTGTAATGATAAACTATGATAACATGGCGCGCCCTTCCAAATTGTTTCAATGTTTGTATGTTTCAATATTTGCAATCACAACCTCACGAAAGAGTTTGTATGTAGTTGTAAGTATTCGTCAAACTCAAACTCAAACTCAAAGTATTTATTTCAAATAAACCAATTACGGGCACTTTTGAATTGTCAAGGTGTCGGTCAGTCAGAGAGATGAAGCTAGTTGCCCATTCCAAAGCAGTAGGTACCTATGGAGAAGAACGGGCAAGAAACTCTATGGACACTCTTTTAAACAAAATAGCAATAGCGTCTTCAATAGCAAGCCCGCAGCAACATGCGATGAGAGTCTTGGTGGCGTTTTGCAATTACTTACACAAATACTTAAAAACGTTTTGAATTTTGGAGGGGCGGGCCATGTTATCGTAGTTTATTTCTAATACCTGTCATATTTTAGAGAACGTGCCAGATTATCCCACCTGAGACTGAAAACATAACCCGAGCCAATCGATACTAAAAAGAAACGATGATAACCTTCATCTATACAAATCGCTCTTTCAGCCAGGCTATAAAAGTTGAGCGAAGTTGAAGAAAAGATGAAATCCAGTAGTGACAGGTTATAAAGTAAAAATAGACCTTCGCAAGTGATGTGTTACTGAGTAACTACATCATTTTGCACCGATTTCGTAAATGACCACAATTCTTCAGAATTATAAGGAAGGAATTATTTCACAGTGAAAGAAAGCTTCGTGAAGGAAATTGAAATCGTATTCAAACTTAAAGCATTTATTTCAAACTAGCTTCATGTCAGCGTGATAAATGAATAACTGGCTGGTCTAAACCACGTTAAAGAGGCCCTACAACAATTTTGACACTTGTCAGTATCAAAAATATGTTGAAAGTGAAAGATGTGTTGATCCCGTTTAGTTTCATTGGAGAAATTCGCCCTAGATGTATACAGCTATATAGTGGCCCACCCGACGCCGCGTCCACTAGCTTACGTAGCCAACCTTACATTTTATTGGCGACAGGACCTGGCTGCGCCGCCATGGCATTCATGGAGTTAAGGCTCTATAGGTGAACTGAGGTGATGCCTAAGTCCAGCCGGTGTTGAACATAGAAACAAAAATAAATAAGAGAAACATCGATCAATCCTGAAACAAAACAGGACCAAAAAACACACTTAAATTAAAACAAAAATAATTGAACAGAGAAACAAAACACTCTATTTGGCCAGAAACAATTTCCATGCAAATTGGTTAAACAAAAAAAACTTTCATTTGTTTTTTCGCTCCCTGTTGACTTGCAAAAAGTTTGTATAAATAGAACAATAAATATGTCTCTCTTTTATTCAGCTCACCTTTTATAGTCGTTACGTGAGGAAATGTCTCTAAATGACAAAAGGCGAGGATCTTTGAAAGCCTGAAAGTCTGAAAGCCAGTCCTATCAGGGGGTGTCGTATTATTCTAGTTACTGGGTTGTTGAGGTCAAATAGGCAATATCTCCATGTAAATTACTGGTATTCAGCTACATCTGATTAGACTGGAAGCCGACCCCCACATAGCCGGGAAAAGACTAGCAGTTTGATTAGTATTTATTGTTATTCTGTGGTAGTTTGTTAGTACTTTTTAGTGGTTACTAACAAACTTTGGGTTTGGTTTAGATACATGCACGGTTAGAACATGACTTATGATTTCTCAGGTGATGCCCTTGTATAATAAGATACTGTTTTCTGCAGAAGATTATATAATTAGTATGAAATAATGATTTGGTTTACTTACAACTCCTCTACATATTATAAAACAAAGTCGCTTCCCATTGTCTGTAGATACTTCTGTAGGCTTAGGTCTTTTAGATTGCGCAAAGGATTTGAATGCATTTTCATCAATACATAGAGTGATTCAAGAGGAATGCTCATACGTTAAGTTTAACTAGCTTTCGCCCGCAGCTTTTCCCGCGCGATCATATCTACATTGCACCATACGGGCGAAGCCGGGCGGGTCGCAAGTTACCTTTAAATTAAGGGTCTGTTTCTCCAGTTCCAGTTGTTATTTGTTGTTGCAACGCAACGTATAATTATAATGGGATTATTATAGAATCCACAGCTGTGTTTCGATTTTCCTATTTGCTGTTTCGTATTTTGTTAAGTACCTTGTTGCCAGGACTACAAATCCACCCATACTTTATTTACTAATTATTATTTATTTAATACTTTAAGCACATAAATGTACAGAGGCGGACTTAATGCCATAGACATTCCTACTGAAATTTTAAAATATTGTAAAAGTCAATGGTTTCTAGTCCATAGAAAACAATCTATTGGAACCGTGTAGGAAGCTTCAGACGTTTCATAAGTGCATAGGTTTATATGTAAAAAAATATTTAGAATTTGAATTTGATTTAGATGCCAGCTACCTACTGCCGAAACGCAAAAAAAAAACAATGGCAACTACGAAGTAATCTTCTTACTAAGAATTGAAAAAAGAATTCTTGGGTTTATTACCAGTTGCCAGCGATGCGGAGGAATTCGACGCCTTATTTTAGTTAGTTATTAGTTTTAAATGCTTGTACATAGTACATATATTCTTTCTAGTTTTAGTGTTAAATCATATATTGTATATATCATTTTAAATAATAATTGTAATATTTGAAATTAATTTGAAACAAGAACTGTCCCTTATTATATGATCACTAAGAATTTACAAACATCACCAAATTATGGAAGACTTGGCGTTAAACTAAATCATTAAATGTTCGTCACTCCATGCGCCAAGCCGTCACCTCGGTGGTACGAATGTCGTCACCTCCGCGGTACTAATTCTATTTATTTCACAATGACATACGTTGGTCTGAGACGTGTCTAGGGTTATAATAAGAAGCTTTCTTATATCCACAGCTATTTATACGTGGCACTCTTAAGAGGTGACATTTTTAGAGCTGAGAATGGAAACCAAGATATTGCTGTAGAAATGGAATTTAAAATTTTGAAGAAACTGAAAAGAAAACGTATTACGGTGTTATTTTATAGCACTAGCGACCCTCCCTGGTTTAGCACAGGTAGATAATAGTGTGGAGTGTGATTATATTAAAAGGGAATCGCCATTAATTATTTTGGTAAATAAATAAGTACTCTAGACGTTTCTCAGCAACAAGATCACAATATTACACATGCTAAATTTGGTACGATTTTGGAATTTGCTGCAACTTCATTACAATAATTCGTTTATATTAGGAATGAAATAATAAAAATACAACTAATTTATTATTATACTTTATGTCCACGTCAGGCCAGAGCACCCTAGCAAACTGGTCGATTCCCTTTGGTATGGGGATAGTTTGAATCCTGGGGAAGAATATAAGCTACTTTTTATGGACATATCTCACGGGCGAGGCAGCGGGCTAATGTTACTTAAACTATGGGTATAAACTTTCTTAATGACTCACTTCATCTATTGATGAAAACGTTGCGTGCAGGGGACAGATGGCGGGGAGCGACTTTGTTTTTATACTGCGTGCTTTATAAAAATACGTTTTTCGTGTTATACAGGGTTAGTCACTAACCAAACGAAAGAAAAAAAAAGGAAGATCTCGATGCCCGAGAAATTAATGACATACAGGCTTGTTTGAAAAAAAAAATACGTTTTAACCAAGGGTAGGTTACCAAGGCTCACTTTAATGTCTCGCTGATGGTGGCGTGTGTGTTGGATCATTTAGCACCCTTCAAAATGGTTGAGCTGAATGGTGCTAATATGTGCGTCATGTTCGTGAACGGGCGCTGTCAGTAGGGACTGTTTTTTTTTTATCTCTTAGCGGCTTGGCTAGGCTTGTTTTAATTTTTTTTTTAATAGTTTTTACATATCGGATGCTTTTAACGTTCTGCATCGTTCTCACATGTATAATATTAATATGAACTATGTAACCAATATTTTGTAACCATAAAATTGTTTAAAAGAGTGTCCATGGAGTTTCTTGCCCGTTCTTCTCCATAGGTACCTACTGCTTTGGAATGGGCAACTAGCTTCATCTCTCTGACTGACCGACACCTTGACAATTCAAAAGTGCCTGTAATTGGTTTATTTGAAATAAATATTTTGAGTTTGGTAATTTCCGTTAACTACATCTAGTTTTATAAGGGTAATTTTCATTAACTACTTTAGCATTTTAGACTACATACATTAGGAGAGACATATCACACGTTTTGATAATAAATGGCAATACGGACCCCATAATAGCAGCACATTACCCACACGCAGGCACAGGGTAATATTTAAGTACCCGTCATACCCGTGGGTGTTACGCTGAACTCATTAGTTTAACGACGAATGGCCAGCCTTCATATTTTGTATATACTAGCTGCTGCTACCGGCTTAGCCCGTGTGGACTCTACTAATAAAATTTATTTATTATAACATCAGCTATCTGTCAATAAAAATTCCGTCAAAGTCGGTCTAGTCGTTTTGGAGACTAGTCGGAACAAACATACAGATAGACAAAAATAAAAATAAATCTTTTTTAACATTGACACAGACTTAAACGTAACTGGCGAAATGTGGGGGGTATACCTACTAAATAGCTCTGCTTAACCCTTCCGGGCAACGTGATTTTATTTTACAGATGAAGAAACAGCAACCTTCATATTAGAAATATTAAATCTATACTACGCTACTACTTTTTTTTTGTTATTTTTACTGCTTCATGTTTGCCGCAAATAAACGTATTTTCTTTCTAAAATAAATGTAATTATGCCAGACAAATCGTATTGTATAGAAATTAAAATTGAAACCAATACTATCTCAATGATACTAATTGACTAAGAAACATCTCACAGATACTTTACAATTCCCAGCATCGCTCGGTAACTTCATTAGAGAATACGTCGCATTATATAGACTCGTTAAGTAAAGGATGATGACGGGGTAAGAAAAAAGACTTTATATTTAATACTCAATAGGTACTAAATAGCTTTACCATAATGTGTACTTAGGTGGTATACATATAATTTAGATCATTATGGACCCTGTAGGGCACACTAAAGGGATATAAGAGAGGAAGCCCTGTTTTAGGAAATACTAAGTTGCTTTTGTGGGGAGCAAGTTTTAGTTCACATAATAAATATAATCAAAGTCCTGACTTTGAATCCTAACATTTCGCCTATCTATGGTTTAGTCCGTCAACATATAATAAAACAATATTGGACACGTATTTTTTTCTTAATCATATTTACCCCTCAAATGTCGTATGAAGCCCATAGTTTCATAAGAAAAATTCTCTCGAAACGACAATAAATGTATAAATCGATGAGCTCTTATAAGCAAACGGAAAACGCATTTAAGTTGGGGAGTGAGGGCGCACTACGTCACAACTTACATATTTCATTTCATTTATTTTTCATTTCATTTATTCATGAACAATTCACATTGTGTCGAATACATACACGTGCGATTTACAAACAAATACAGAACCATGAATTATTAATTAATATTCCAACTTAAAATCAGGTATAGTGCTTAAATAGTTTCAAAAATAATGTCAAACACTTTTAAATATTATACATAATGTCAAATAGTATTAAATATAATGTTAAAAAGTCCTCAATACTATGTCAAACAGTCTTAAATTTATAATGATATTTTTCGTCAATTAAATAATAAACAACTTACATGCATTATTTATAATTAATATATTGTAATACACTTTGTATATTAAGCCTGCATTTGTACCTTTGTTATGTGCAAAAAGTTTCAATTAGTAAATGTATTTACATATTCATAGTAACATGTTCAGAGGAGAGCCATTTCGTATGCTCTTTCACTCTCTCTCAACTCTCTTTTTTACGTCGCCATATTCGAGTAAAAAGGGTAACAGTCACGTGCCAATTAGCGCGACTAATTATCACAAAAACGATTGTCTACTGAAGTAAAGTCTTGGATTCGTTAGCTTAAGCTTTCCTGCAATATTTCCTAATTAATATATTTGTTTTAGTTTTTCTCATTTAATATTGTTATGTAATGATTTGCAAAATATGCTTACGTGTTATATGTACTGGGTGTAACCGAAAGGGTAAATACATACAAAAGCATATGCTACAGACCACCAAACGGAACAACTTTTACTATAGAACCTAACTCCGAAATCGCAAAAAAATCTGCTGTTCTATACATTTTTGGTCACGTGACTCGTCGAAATGTAGGGAACAGCTGGTTTTTTTTTACCATTTCGGAGTTGTTCCCACAGTAAAAATTGTTCAGTTTTGTGGTCTGTAGCATATCCTTTTGTATGTATTTACCCTTTCGGTTACACCCAGTATATTGTTATTTGAATCTTTATTTTTGAATGAAACACAGCACATAGTTACGCCAGTATTTCCTGATGAATTAGGGAGAGGTGCACAAATCTTTTGTAACATGGAGGTGGGCCTACTGCCACAAATCCACACTCTGGGTTGCTACTGAGAAATTCCAGATGGAAAAAATCCAATAACATTTTCCCGATCCGAGAATCGAACCCAATACCCGAAACTTAGAAGTAGCGCTTGCAACTTAACTAGACTATCGCCCCCCCCTTCCTTACGTTGTCTATATGTTTGTTGTTCTCATCATCCCATAGTTGTTTCCTACATATTTGTTCTACACTGAATAAACGGTAGTATAATTTAAGTTATTTAAAAAAAAAACATCTGTGTCCCCTTTTTCGGTCTGGCTTTAAAACAAAAGCAGATTAGGAAACTCATACCAGGAAACAGCCAAACATTATTATGTCCAATATTGAGCTAACAAACAAAACGCGTTCTACTGTCCAATTACAATGGAAATAGTACAAAATTCCTCTGGGAATTTTGATAACATCATAACGGACCCGATTGTGGCCTAATGACGTCATTATGTACATACAAACGTATGTAAAGGGACTCTACCCACACGATGTTGTCGGATACTAGGAAACAAATCGTTTGAGTAGGAGTTAGATTGTGCGTGGGATTGGTTTAGGCCTAGCGCAGACTGCCGATTTTATCGTTCACCGATATTTTATGTCGTAGTTTGGTAGCGCGTGGTGTTCACAGAGCCAATCGTCCGATTTCCCGAACGAATGTTCTAAAGTTAGCTAACAAATACGAAACAATCAGTTTAGCTGTTTGGATTGGCTAAATGAATTATCAATAACCAATAGCGACGATATTTCTTTTTTTAGAAACCAGAGGGCCTAGACATGTGTCAATCGGTCCGTGTCTAAGTTTTGCAGCAGTGATAGCCTAGTGGTGTGACCGTCGGAGTGCTAAGTTATGACTTAGCACTCCGACGGTCTCGAGTCCTAACCCAAGACACGCACCTCTGATTTTACAAATTCATGTGCGTATTGTATAATTATCACTTGCTTAAAAATCGGTGAAAGAAAACACTGTGAGGAAACCAGCACGTCTGAGATATATTTCTCAACAGCATGTGAAGCTAAGTTAGAGGCCCATGGGCAGCATAAAACTCTGACACCAGGTTATTCACTAACCACACGAAGAGAAGAAGACCGCAAATAGCAACAGCCAACATCGCAGCCTAAACCAAGGTAATTTGTTAATAACTGCTGGAAAATACTAACAAACAACCATAAAATAACAATAAATAAACTATTCAAACTGCCAGCTTTTTTCCCAAGTTTGTGGGAGTCGGCTTCCAGTCTAATCAGATGCAGATGAAAACCGGTATTTTACATCGAGCAACTGTCTATTTGATCTCAACAACACAGTAACTGGATTATACGACACCCCTTGGTAAGACTGGCATTCCGACTTTCGGACTAAGTTTTAACGGTATGACTTATACAGCAACTACAGACAGATGGAATGACAGCTCACTTCAAGATCACTTCCCCTGAGTTTTTACGGTAAGATTTTTATGGTATTCCATAAAAGCCTCACCATGAAAACTATACCGTCTATTGACGGGCCTTCCGTAGCAAGTAATCGTCGGAAAACTGATCGGTCGTCTGTGAACCGCCTCGTCTATGTGTGCTATGTGTCTCACGCCTACTTGAACATTATTTTTGTTTAGTTCCGAGAATAGCTATTACTTCTGCTTGCTCCACTACAGTAATTGGCGAGAAGGTTCCACTTGTAACGCCATGTTTTATTTGGTTTCTTGGTGTATTGTTGTTGGTACTGAAGTGGTACTTACTGATCTTATATTTGGTAGGGATTCTCTCTATATTATTTTTCTAAATAATATGGGTTGTAGTTTGCAATAGTGATTGTTTATCATCATATGACTGCCTGGTTGGTCTAGTGGCCGTAAACGCTAACGGCTGAGCATGTGGTCCTGGGTTCAATTCCTAGGTCGGGCGGGGTTCCATTCGTAGGTCGGGCTGGGTTAAATTCCAGATAGAAACCCAATACCACTTTATTGGGTTTTCTATCTGGAATTTCTTAGTAGCAGCCAGGATTCAAGATTGTGTTGATGGCAATAGTCTCGCCCCCTGTTACGAGGGACTCAAACATAACTGACGAAATATGGAGGTACTAAAGGTACACC
The DNA here is from genome assembly GCA_951799385.1 of Hyppa rectilinea. NCBI lineage: Eukaryota > Metazoa > Arthropoda > Insecta > Lepidoptera > Noctuidae > Hyppa > Hyppa rectilinea. The sequence continues at coordinate 15,626,230 of OX637323.1, forward strand.
TCTGCCCAACTATTTGGGGATATACAGCGTGATCATCTTATGTTATGTTTTCCATGAAAATGATAAACCAAACATTTTCTTTGATACCAGTTTTTGAATTATACTGAAAACATTAATACTTCTGGGCAATCTGACTCTCAATTTGATACGAGTTAACTAAAAAACTTTTAAAGCCACATTTCGCCATAAAAAAGTCATTACTTAACGTAGTCGCAGCTAACATGCTACAATCAACGAAATAAGTTCCAAAATAGCTCGTCCTTCGCTCATACTACACAGACTGACCTTTGACCGAACTGCATCACATATTCTCAGCAATTAAACACACTCCACACACGTACAATACATGGTACAACACACAAATGTTACACAAACAAAACACAGTGCTCCGATTCTCATTATGAACTGGAATTTCGACACCCACTCGGCAATTTTGAAGCAAAGCCCTGGTTTATGCGAACGAGAACGGAGAATGTTATGTTGGACGGGCTGTTTGTATGTGCATAATCAATATTTATGAGAAGACTGAATAAACACAGTTCGATATGCTATTTTTAAAATATTCTAATACATTTTACGAATTCCCCGAACGGGTCGGCAGAGGTGTTAATATTGTGGAGGCTTTATGCGACCTTATGTTGAATCTAGCTGGTTGGTTAGAAAATAACTGGCAGCATTCCAGCTTTCAAAATGATTAGATCAATTTGATAGGTTTTTATAAATGAATCGAATAGTGACTTTGATGTGAAGCGCGTCTTCATCATCTGCCTTGTCTTTTCCTAACTATGTTGGGGTCGGCTTCCAGTCTAACCGGATCCAGCTGAATACCAGTATTTTACATGGCGCGACTGCCTATCTGACCTCCACAACCCAGTTACTGGGCAATACGATACCCCTTGGTAAGACTGGCTGTCAGATTATCGGACTTCTGCTGACCCGTTACGACTGTCAAAGATGCACATATGACAACCGGGACCAACGGCTTAACGTGCTTTCCGAGGCACGGAGGAGTCTCGGTGTGTAAATGGTCACCCATCCACGGCCAACCCCGGCAAGCGAAGCTTAACCTGATGGATCGACCTGTGCGGCTGTTAGTACTCAGCCACGAGCTCCTCGAGCTGAAGCGCGTAAAATAAATGATTTATCCTCACAGAAATATATGACTGAAAAGTTTTATTGTATTTTCATAATTATTATGATAAATCCCCCTATAAGTCATATTGCGAGCACTCCTTTGTATGCTCAAGAGTGAAGACCCTCTGGTCTTTATAGCATACATACATTTCGCCAGTTAGATATGTTTAAGTTATTGACTGCCACGCTGCAGACACAATGGAAAAACCATTGATCCCGGTCTTATGTAATAGGGGTTGAGTCTAGTACCAGAATTACAGAGGAAATTAAAACTGGCCAGGTGTGTGTCAAATAAGGTATTTTACGCGCGTAACATTCGCGTGTCCTAGACGCATTAAACTTTAAAGCATAACGAAATTTGGTATCGTGCGTTACAAAAGTGCGTCTATGTTAGTATGTATGATAGTATAGCTTAATTTTTATGATTGACCGACCCTATGAAAATTCAAAATTAGTTTATTACCTGTAATTGGTTTATTTGAAATAAAAAAAATGAGTTGAGTTGAGTGATATTGGCTCCTAAGCTACGTATGTAAAACGCCTTGTCGTAAAGTTTAAGGTGATTTAATCTGGCAGTGAAACCCAATTATTGCACCAGTCTGTTGATATACAATACATACACAAAGTACACACTCCACAGCTCTCAATTAATCCAGCTAGTATGACACGGTCCACGCTTTCATTTGCATACAAATTGTTTTTCAAACAAGCGATTGGGACTCTGTGTTCTGATTTATTAAGTAAATACTCCGCTTGTTTTCAATTAATTGATATAGTTGTGCATGCTTCAACGATTTCAATGTGAGTAATTGAATATTGAGTGTTCGAGTTATTATAGTTCCAGTCTATTAATTGCTTTGGTAATTAATGTTAGGTATTTGCAATACTGATATATTCTTTTAAGGAGCTATTGGTAAATGCGACAAACTATATTTCATTCACTACCTTTATGTGAATGAAATATAGTTTGTCGCATATAAGGTGGTAAACACTGGTATTAATACACCTAGATATTTTACAAATAAAATACTGTCCTAAAAATAGCATAAAATACAATCCAACTATACAGAACGTAACTTTTCGATTAAGGACCGTATTTTGCCGCGATAACCGTAAAACTTCTATAATCTGATACTCCATCCATTCTAGAGCACTACATAAAAATAAACAACGCTGAACATCTCGTAGCAAAGTGCTACGAGTGATTCACAAACAAACGCTACGAGTGCTACGCTACTACGAGTTGCTACGAGAGTACGAGAAGCAATTTTCTCTAGAATATGTTTAGATTACATTAAGTAATAGAAATAATAATTTATTCCATTATAATTTTACTATGTACCCGATAATAGAATACAGTTTGAGACTTAATTAATATTCTTTGAAAATGATCTCTAAAATGAAAGATAAATAATATCTCACATGGTGATATTCCCACGATAAATATTAAATAGTAATTTATTTCTAAGATCCAAGAAAACTGTTTTGCAAATACACAGATCTAATTAAAAACCACTAAATTGAGACTAAAATATTTCCTTTGAAAGGAATATTGTAATTTTTGCTGAAAATAATATTTTGAAAGATATAGCTGTGAACGTAATGAGAAGATTTTTTTGTTCTTTATTAGATGAAAACAATTTGAGTTTTCTAGGCCTATTTATTAAGAAAGTCTTTTTTTTAAATACACTTGTTTCTGTTTGTGGCTTTACCCGGGTGAAAATTATCGCAAGGAATTGTACTACAGTAATGTGCCCACTGCACACGAGTAAAGTTCCGAGTCAGCATGATTTATCCGTCATCTTCAACAATGGCATCTAATTTCAGCCAATTAAGGTACATAGATTATACATATAACCTTCCTCATGAATCACTACATTCAATGATGAAATCCGTACCAACGTCCGTTTGGTAGTTTTAAATTATGGAGTTCAAGTATATGCGTTGATGTCTGAAACTATCGTACGGAAACGGACTATCGGGAACATCTTCTTTTCGTGTAGTAACTAACCTGGTGTCAAAGTTTTTATGCTGCCCATGGGCCTCTGACTTAGCTTCACATGCTGTTGAGAAATATCTCTCAGAAATGCTGGTGGTTGGTAGGACTACCGGCATAAAAAGTATCATATGTGTCTAGGGGGCCTAAACAAAGTCACATTGTCATTAGCGATAACGAAATTAGATAAATTTGAAATGTATGGAATTGGCATAAGCTTTTCGAAATGTCACGTTTTCAATCGTTTTCGATCGCTAAGTGCTAGATAATGTCAAATTGTGTAACGAAACAAGATCAATATGCCCATACACATGCGTTGACAAGTGGCGTTCTTGGCAAGCCGAATCGCTGAGATAACGAATTGTTCGATCAACAATTTTCGAAATCGAATAGACACGGAGCGATTGCAGATACGTTCAGCAGTTCCGGCGTGATTGAATAACAAACATCCAAACAAACATCTTTACAAACTTTAAAATGTATAATATTTGTAGGATAGTGGTAATCTTTTGCTCACCTTATCAAAACCCTATTTCAGCATTCAAAGTTCCGTAAGTGGATTATAATTCCAAGGAAAATGTTTCCACATAACCCCGGGGATATGAGCACGTAGTTCCTCGGAAAACGTACTGAGAACTTTCTGCAAGACAATAAAACTATTACTGAGGAGACTAGGGGAAAATGATTGTGGGTTTATTCAAGAAAAGGAATGTTCATTTGAATATTTGGGTCAGCTTGGGTTCTGTTCTATATTTTTATTTTACTGTATTTCAAGAGAATATCTCAACTTTGCACATTCTTGGTTTGTTGAATTAAAGTGTTCTTGTAAACCCAAAATAAATGGACTTTCAGACATTGCAATCACAGATTTTTTAAAGTACAAATAAAAAATGCGAGGAAATAAGAAGTAATTTCGTAATATTTTTCCATCGCAAAAAATCATTCTATATTTTTGTCCACAAACAATAAATAATTTATTGATTTTATTTTGTACTAGCTATTGCCCGCGATTATGTTTGTGATTCACAATAAATAAATATATATTATTAATCCTTACCCAAGTTATGGACTATCTGTGTCCTAAATTTCATACAAATCCGTTTTAGCGAGAAATAGTTACAAGCAAACACACTCACTTCCGCATTAATTAGTAAGTTATGGACTATCTGTGTCCTAAATTTCATACAAATCCGTTTTAGCGAGAAATAGTTACAAGCAAACACACTCACTTCCGCATTAATTATATTATTTAGTGATTATATATGGGTTAGGAAATATAATCGAAAATCTGACAGCCAGACTTACCAAGAGGTATCGCATTGCCCAGTTACTAGGTTGTGGAGGTCAGATAGGCAGTCGCTCCATGTAAAATACTGGTATACACCTGCATCCGGGTAGACTGGAAGCCGACCCCAACATAGTTGGGATAAGGCTAGGCAGATGAGGCAGATATGGGTTAGGAAATCTTGCCAATTTCATGAAAAATCAAATTGTTTGGAAATTCACCCTTAGGCCCGCTACTTCATCGTGTGCTTAAGGGTTCTGTATTAAGATGAACTAGTCAGCTAGGCTATTAACGAGGTTAATAGCTCAAAGCCTATTCCACTAATTAGGTATTCTCTCAAGTATGCTCTATAATAATAGTCTTGCGTTGAACAATTAATGCTCTCATGCATACATAACCCTACGAGTTTAATTTGTGTGTGAGGCCATCCAACTTGTATCTTTGTTACTATATGTATAATATATAATTATCATCCTCCTAGAGTAGTGGTGTGACCGTCGGACTGCCAAGTCATAGGTCTCCAGTTCGAACCCAAGACACGCGCCTCTGATTATACGAATCCATGTGCATATTATAATTATCACTTGCATAAAAATCGGTGAAGGAAAACTTCGTGAGGAAGCCAGCATGTCTAAGAGATATTTCTCAACAGCATGTGAAGCTAAGTCTTCTGAAGCCCATGGTGCAGCTTAAAAACTCTGACACCAGGTTAGTCATTAACCACACGAAAAGTTTTCCTATAAATTCTAGGAGGATCTTCTCCTCCTAGGATTTATAGGAAAACACGAAAATCGAAATAGTCTATTTTAGTCAAATACAATTATTGTAATCATCATCATCATTAGTCTACAACTGGCAACTGCAACTGACATAGGCCTGTCCAATTGCATGCCACTCATCTCGATTTTCGTTGCTCCACCTAGCGAAGACGTCCTATTTTACGTATGCTGATTTTGCGATTATTGTTAAAATTTAGATCGATATGTTTTAATCTAAACAGCCTTTAGATTATTAAAAATAACTTTGACAACGCTCTTAAATACACAACACAAAACACAATTAATTATTAACTTAATTAAACATCATCTGCCCAGCCTTTTCCTAACCATATTGTGGTCGGCTTCCAGTCTAACCGAATGCAGCTGAATACCAGTATTTTACATGGAGCGACTGCCTATTTGACTTCCACAACCCAATTACTGGCTAACATGATACCCATTTGTAAGACTTTTGGGCTTCTAACAAACCGCAACAACTGTTAAAGATCTACAAATGAAAGCCCGGACCAATGCGTTTTCCGAGGCACAATGGCCTTGGTATGTAGAGTCTCACCCATCCATGGACCTACCATGGCAAACGTAGCTTAACCTAATCGATCGATTCGTAAGGCTGATATAACTTAGCCACAAGCCCCTCATTTTTAACCTAAACACAATCAAAACCACAATATTAAAAAAGTACAAATAAGTAATTCAGTTAAACATAACTCTCTAGCAGGTAATTACTGTATTGTATTTATGTTTATATCTGTTTTGTATTTTAGTTAATGAGTGTATTGTATTTAGTGCCGCTACTAATTACATACAGTACTGTACAAAGTAGTTGCTAAGTATTCTCGTATGCGCGTTCACTAATTAGGACTAAAAGCTTGAAGGGCTTAGCGTGAGTTATAACTTGAGGAGTTGTTACAATTATGTTTGTTGGAGCTCATTTGTGAAGCCTGTGGGTGTTTTAATGACCGTATGTTTGTAGTAATAAATTATTACGCATAATATCACTCGAGTACAAAAAGGAAGAAAGAAGTAATAATTAAAATCCATATTTTATTTACGTACTGATCATTATAAAAGCACTGTGCAAAATAATTCTGAAGCATAGACTTTTCAGTCATCTGCGCATATTGGATTAAACAGATCAAATATCAGTTTTATAAATAAAACATCTGAATTAAATGACTATGTATGTAACTAACTATACAAATACACACATCAAAAGTGTCTAGGGATCAACATATATTTTTGCAATAACTTTTCTCTTGATTGATATTAATTTAAATTTTCTTTAAGGATTCATCAAATAAAGTGTTTTCGTTTGTCACAGTAACGATAAACCAAGTCACCTTTGCATTAATAAAGAAATTTGCCATTTTCCTAATAAAGGGATTTTTGACATTTGAACCACTAACATTAAAGTTCGAAAAAAAGACTGAAATAACAGTTTTCTTTAAAATTTTATTAGGTAACTTAAACAATTAATAATCCGTGTTTCTACCGCGAACACTAACAACACAAGAACATCGGTTTGGCATACTCAAAATGAGTTCATCCAAATCACGCTGTGGAATGGCCGCCCATGTTCGTTGCAACAACAAAAAAAGGTCTTCTTGCAACTGGATACCCTCCATATTCGGCAGAGCTCTTCTCTGTAGCATATCCCATGCATGCTCAATCGGGTTCAAGTCTGGCGACTGAGCAGGCCAGGGCAGGACATTGATGTTAGCTGCGGCGAGAGTCTGTCTTACAACTCTTGCGGTGTGCGGTCGTGCATTATCATGCATTAACTGAAATAAGGGACCGATTTGCACTTGTAGAGGAACGATGACGTCAGATACAATCGTCTCAGCATAAATTTGAGCGTTGAGGTTGCCTCTGATCCAAATCAACTCAGTTCTTCCGCCGATCCAAATACCCGCCCATACCATGATGGTTCCACCACTATAAGGATGGACTTCCTGGCAGGATTTTAATCGCTGTTGGCGTCCAGGGGTTCTCCAGTATCGTATACGTCTTGTATCCGGTCTCATACCAAAACGAGACTCATCAGAAAAGCACACGAAACGCCATTGTTCTTCTGCCCAATTTCTGTGTTCAAGAGCCCATTGATATCGAATCCTACGATTGTGCATTGCTATAGGTGGTACCCGTAGCGGTCTTCGGGAATGAAGGTTCACTTCATTCGTTCCTCTACAAGTGCAAATCGGTCCCTTATTTCAGTTAATGCATGATAATGCACGACCGCACACCGCAAGAGTTGTAAGACAGACTCTCGCCGCAGCTAACATCAATGTCCTGCCCTGGCCTGCTCAGTCGCCAGACTTGAACCCGATTGAGCATGCATGGGATATGCTACAGAGAAGAGCTCTGCCGAATATGGAAGGTATCCAGTTGCAAGAAGACCTTTTTTTGATGTTGCAACGAACATGGGCGGCCATTCCACAGCGTGATTTGGATGAACTCATTTTGAGTATGCCAAACCGATGTTCTTGTGTTGTTAGTGTTCGCGGTAGAAACACGGATTATTAATTGTTTAAGTTACCCAATAAAATTTTAAAGAAAACTGTTATTTCAGTCTTTTTTTCGAACTTTAATGTTAGTGGTTCCAATGTCAAAAATCCCTTTATTAGGAAAATGGCAAATTTCTTTATTAATGCAAAGGTGACTTGGTTTATCGTTACTGTGACAAACGAAAACACTTTATTTGATGAATCCTTAAAGAAAATTTAAATTAATATCAATCAAGAGAAAAGTTATTGCAAAAATATATGTTGATCCCTAGACACTTTTGATGTGTGTATATAGAAAAACAAAAAGTATAAATGAACGTACTGATTGGGTCTATGTAATTTGTTAAGCAAGTCTTTGTTCTTGGCATTTTTTAAGAACTTAGATTTCTCGATAGTATCACTTTTTTCATTATATTAACACATAGTGTTCTCTCGTTCTTTATTTTAACTATCACCTCATCTCCCTAGCCTTTTCACAACTATGTTGGGGTCGGCATCCGGTCTAACTGGATGCAGCGGAATACCAGTATTTTACATGGAGCATCGCCTATCTGACCACCACAACCCAGTAACTGGGCAATACGATACCCCTTGGTAAGACTGGCTGTCAGATTTTCAGGGTTCTGACGACCTGTAACGACTGTCAACGATACACGAATGACAGACGGGACCAACGGCTTAACGTGCTTTGTCGAGGCACGGGGGAGTCTCGGTATGTAAAGATGGTCACTCATCTACGGCCAACCCCGGCAAGCGTAGCTTAACCTGATGGATCGACCTGTGCAGCTGTTAGTACTTAGCCAACTATATTCTTCACAATTCTGGGCCACAGAATTCCGTTCTGTTTAATTTGAATATAGTTTAAGCAAAAACGTATCGAAATATTGCTCAATCCGCAGCGAAACGCCATTAAAAGTTACTACTCACTCTTACGTCATGAGTTGAAAGCCACGAACTGTAGCAAATTGGTTGCACGCAGTGAATGTGAGTTATAAACTTCACGAAATGAACTTTAAACTCGCTACACGCGTCTGTTGGAGCTTCTAGTTCAAAGGACAAGCTTACGTCATGTGGAACTTGGTACAAGCGCCGATGTATGTTTGCTAAGCTTCTAATAGGTTCTTTTGGTGGCTCAGTGATAATGACCACAGAACAGTTAAAGAACTGTTCTGTGATAATGACCGTGACTTGGGAGTTGTAGGTCATAGGTTTACAGGTGCTTTGCTTTGTGTAAATTCATGACCAGTGTTCTCAAAATGGTGAAGCAAAACCTCGTGAGGAAATTCGAAGACATGTGACATACCAGATATTAGAAATGTGCAAAAGTTATAAATGAAATAATAGTCTTGATCCCTATAATTCTTCTATAACTAAAACTTAAGTAGATATTTTAGTTTTCAAATTCTTTTACAATTAAAACTTATTCGATATTTTAGTTTTCATCAATAACAATAGTGTACATTCATAACATTGGCGGAACAATAAAATTAAGCAATTTTCAGAATATTTCCTTTGATGCAATGCAGCTTTTGGACGAACAGTTATTTCCAAATTACAATTTTACCGATACGGAGTTGTAGAAGAACGACAATGACGCTATCTCACTAATATTACAAAGGCGAAAGTTAGTGAGTTAGTGTGTGTGAGTTTGTAAGTATGTCCGTCCTTCACGCTCAAACAGCTGAACGGATCTGAATAAAATTTGACACAGAGGTAGTTTATGATCGGGATCAACACATGGGATACTTTTTATCCTGGTATACGTTCATTTGGTATACGTTCACTTGGGATAATTTCCGACATTCACGCGGGCGAAGCCGTGGGCAGAAGCTAGTCACTACATAGTATAAAACAAAGTCGCTTTCTCTGTCCCTATATCCCTATGTATGCTTAAATCTTTAAAACTACGCAACGGATTTTGATGCGGTTTTTTTTAATAGATAGAGTGATTCAAGAGGAAGGTTTATGTGTATAATTTGTCGACATATTATGCGGGCGAAGCCGCGGGCGGAAGCTAGTAATATATGAAAGCAAAAACCTTCACATTCTCTAATTAAACACATTAATCGTATAAATTATTCAGTGTCCTAGCTTTCACTTTGTATTTAAACAGATTATCGGCTAAACCGTTTCCTTTGAAATTCGCTAGCTTCATTAATATGCTAGCGGGAATTAGCGACGTTGTGTTAGGGTATGACCAGGGTACCCGAGGCGGCGGCGCGTAGTGTTCTACACGCTTCTACTGGACGTCGCGGGAGGAGCCTTACACTTCCCTGGAGTTTCTCAGAAGCAGTCCAGTGTCTGGATTTGTGCCCGGTTGGTGACAATAGGATCGCCCCCTATTACATAGGACAAAAACATAACTTAACGGTGAAATGTGGGTGGTACTATTCGTACGATTACAAGCGTAATATCCGCTGTCCGCTACAATAACTCGCGCCGCACTGTCACGCCACATAATCGCGATCGCTACCGCCCTAGCCACACTGTTAGAGGCCTTAGGGCTCCGTGGACATGAGGATTTCATGTGATTAGTTTCAAGGTTTTCCTTGTTAAGCTTTATTCCTAAGGTTAGGTACGAGTAGATAGATGCTTTGATGTTAACCTTAACATGATGTTGTTATGTTAGTACGAGTAGTTGATAGATGACGGCTTACGATGGAAGGTAGTAACAGTCGTTCCTAATTGAACATCTGCCGGAAGTTTTAGAGACTGACGATATGTTGCCAATTAATGCAAAAAAATTAAGAATAGCTGTAATTGCACAACGCAAAGAAGGTTCTTAGAGGTAGAAATGGTAAAAATATATGGATATCTTTTTGTGTTGGAATAGAAAGAAAAATGTTTTATTGCCTCAGAAACATGTGCTTACAATAAAGGTAATAAACTAGAGTGGGTAAAAACATACATAAAACAAAATAGATCAGCATTCATCACGAGCAGAAGACAGGAATAGTCTGCGGCTGCACGTCATGACTGTGACAAGAAGGCTTCCACTCAGCATTATGCTGTGGGGTACCTACAGCACAGCGCTGGTTTTCAGTGGTCAGCCGAAAAAAGACGTACGGAAACAAAGACAGGTTCAATTATTGGTACACAATAAATGGAACAGAACTTCGAACTCTTCAACAAGAAGGTTTATTTGTTTGAGATGCAAAACGCGCCGTTAATTTACTTATGTTACAAATATGAAAAACCGGACATGTGCGTAGTAAATTCAATATCCGAATGGACATGAAATGAGTACTATTTTATTTACATACCTAAAAATACTTAAAATATTAATAATAACTATGTACAAGAATATTAAACAGGAGGGAAAAAATAAATCAAAGGGCATCAAAAAATTCGTCCACATCGCTGTCAACAGGAGAAGTTCCCAAAAGGCTGGCAGCATTGCCACGTTGTATGGCAATGCTGATTCTTTGACCGAAAAATAGGCCGGATTGTCCGAAAGGGTTACCGCTACAAAGGGAACATGGATGGGTTTTATTCAGTATGAGTCTGACACTCCCTTCCGCTCAACCCGGAGCAGGAGAAGTAATTGAATGATTTCCCACCCTCAAAAAAAAAGCCCTCTGGTCACGTGAAGAGTCGAATGTATTTGACTTATGTTGGAACCGTGAACGATAAACATATACATACTAAAACTTGAGATATCTTTTTAATAAGGTCTGAATTATTTATCAAAAGGCATTAAGCAATTCCAGTTGAAAGGATAAACGTAATTTCTGGGTAATTCTGTATTTCTGAGACCCAAAAGGGATCAATAAGGGACATTTTGTGTTTTACATAATAAATACTTTGCAAATTTATTGTTTCGGCGTCAACATTTATGAATACATTAACTTAAAGGCAATAGATATGTACAACTGTGGCGTAAAATTATGTCCGTCAGAAGACTTTTTAACTTTGTCCGTGCGACACGAATGCTTTTAATTATTAACGAAATTTTAATTGGAAACACTCGTTTCGTACGGTTAGCCAGCGTATCAAGTTATACCAAACTGTCAAATTTCTCCAAATAATTTTAAACCTTTAAACTTTTTGGTTAAGTTCAAAATCGATTGATTAAATTGGACGGTTTGAGGCAACTTGATGTGCTAGACGCCAGCACATCAAGCTATCCCCTATATCCTCATAAATTAAAATCGAAATGACTTACGATAGATGTATTTTAACAAAAATCAATCCAATATTCGTAACGTTTACTTTACCTGACATTCGTGGTAAGTTCACAGTTTATTATAGGTCATTAAAATATGTAGATAAAAACCGACTCAGTAAGGGTCGGACCCGTTCACGCAGGGTTCTGTACAGAGGCCAGCACATCAAGTTTCCCCAATCTGTCAAATTTCTTTGATTGGTTTTAACTTTATTTTAAAAGCATAAGGTTCATTTTCAATTGGGGAAATTTGACATTTTAGAATAGCTTGATGTGCTGGCGTCTGTACCTCCATACAGTATTTTAGAGACACATATGTATGTACGTACAGTACTTCAGTTTAAAAAAACAAGTTTCTCGACACCTTTAATTTTAAACTATTTTAAATCTTTTTTTTTATTTCTGTTATAGCGGCAATGGAAATAAAGTATAAACACAACACAGGTCTGCGCAAAACCTTGTACTAAAATTATCTTTTTGTTTATTCTCTGTTATTAGTTAGAGAACTAGTCTAGAAGTCTAGCTAAACTATTGTCTTAGTGCCTAAGTCGTTATGAACTAAGCAGTCTAGCCGCAATGCAGATACGAGAAAGAATAAAGTTATAACAAAACTTTTTAACTCAGAACTTAATAGTTGGGGTACGTGCGAATACTAGACGAACGCTGCCCAAGTTTTTTAAGTTTAGTAAATAGTCATGATTTCGTTCAGTACGTGTTTATTTTATTGGTAATGTTATATAGAAACTTGTTGGTAGGTATTTGCTTTGACTGGAATAGAATAAATACTCTTTATTATGTACAGTCGGCAGCACATCAAGTTACCACAATCTGTCAAATTTCTTTGATAGTATTTCAACTTTATTGCAAAGATATAAGGTTCATTTTTAATTCGGAAAATTTGACAGTTAGGGATAGCTTGATGTGCTGGCGTCTGTACAGTCGGCAGCACATCAAGTTACCACAAACTGACAAATTTTCTCAATCGATTTTGTACTAAACGATCAACGATTTAAGGTTTAAAATCATGATGAGAAATTTGACAGTTTGATATAACTTGATGCGCTGGTGACCGTTCAATTTAAAAATTACAGATATGAATTTAGAACATTTTATAAACATTTCCTACTAGTTTGCTTTTAATGTAACCTGGACGGTTACAAATCAAGGCGGATGGGTGTCTTCGGATATGTTTTAGTGTTGTCTTTTCCATCAAGTTGGTTTACAAGATATCCAAGTTCAAGTTATCCAGCTAATTGAGTTTCTAGATTCAACACATAACACATATCGTCAGTTATGTTTATGTCCCGTGTTATAAGCGGGGAGCCCATTGCCAGCACAAAGTCAGACTCCGGACTACTACTAAGAAATTCCAGAAGGAAAAACCCAATAACACTTTGCCCTACCGCGGAATCTAACCCAGGACCTAATGCTCGTCACCACTAGCCCATCGAGGCAATCTTTCTAGATTAAAATTCCCTTCAAAGATAGTTATTATAGACTTAAACTCGATCTAAAAACATTTATCTCAAACTAGCTTCCGCCCGCGGCTTCGCCCGCAAAATATGTCTACAAATTATACACATAAACCTTCCTCTTGAATCACTCTATCTATTAAAAAAACCGCATCAAAATCCGTTGCGTAGTTTTAAAGATTTATGCATACATAGGGATATAGGGACAGAGAAAGCGACTTTGTTTTATACTATGTAGTGATGAACCAATTACAGGCACTTTTGAATTGTCAAAGGGTCGTCTTTCGACGACTCCCGGCCACCGTAGGCGCGGGCCCGCGGGCGGTGAGTAATGGGTGACTCACCGTCCGATCAGCACCAGACCCGTGCCGGATGGCGCGATAAGTTCCACGCGCGCCTCAAAGAGATGTCAGCATATGAAGGGGCCCCTCAGGGCCAAGACTGCCGGGTGAGCGGGATTTAGCGAAAGGGTTACCGCTACCCCGGAACATAAAGGGCTACGAAAGGAACATGGATGGGTTTTAGTCAGTAAGAGTCTGACACTCCCTTCCGCTCCACCCAGAGCGAGAGCAGTCATTGGAAGATTTCCCAGCGAAAAAAAAAAAAGGGTCGTCAGTTGCCCATTCCAAAGGGAAAGACAGGTTCACATTTAGCTATCGTTTTATAGGATTACAAGAACAATGGATCCTTATCTATTCCCAAGAAAATACTCAGTATCCGAAACCTTCCATTAACGAACTGGTAGCTACGAGTACGACACAATAACAGGTTTTTGACAATAGTAAAGATATTCTACCAAATTGCCATTAAAATAAAACGATCCACTTAAAATAGGTACTTGTGTTGCTCAAACCGACTTTAGATACCACACGTAGGTACAGTCAACCGCATATCAGTAGCAATTTGATATTGACAGCGCTTTTGAAATCATCAAGTGACCTCTCCCGCTCTGGGTGGAGCGGAAGCGGAGCGGAGCCGACACTCCCATCAGACTCTTACTGACTAAAACCTATGTTCCTTCCTTAGCCCTTTATGATCCGGGGTAGCGGTAACCCTTTCGGACAATCCCGCTGAATTGACAGCGCCTTTATAAGCACTTTAATAGCAAAAAGTAATGCAAGTGTTAACACTCATTTGCGGTAAACTTTACCTCCTAAATGCGACGTTCGCAAACTACCATACATATAAAAGTTTTATAACTTCGGTGCTTATTATGTTTAGGAGTTTGTCCTATTTTTATTTTGCCAATTTCTAGAAGAGTTTCTTAAACTGTTTATGTTTCGGGTTCTTAATGTTTTGTTTCGTTTTGTTGCGAAGCGAGCGGAATTCGAAGTGGCTTTAATGTGTTGTGCTAAGTACGGGAAAAGTGTATCTTTGTTACGAGAAAATTGCTGCAAAATACCTTTAAGGAAAAGAGCTAGCTTTTGAGAACTGTCTTGAAAACCATCCTACGAGAACGTAGTCTATACTAATATTATAAACAGGTACAGTTTGTGAGGTTGTAGCGGGTAATCTCTGGATCCACTGAACCGATTTAAAAAAATTCTATCACTGATAGGAAGCTACTTTATTTCTGAGTGTTATCACTACATAGTATAACAAGTCGCTTTCTCTGTCCCTATATCCCTATGTATGCTTAAATCTTTAAAACTGCGCAACGGATTTTGATGCATATTTTAATAGATAGAGTGATTCAAGAGGAAGGTTTATGTGTATAATTTGTTGACATATTTTGCGGGCGAAGCCGCGGGCGGAAGCTAGTAGACTATAAATATTTAAAAAAACACGCAGACGAAGTGCTAGTACTGGAATAAATAGAAAGAATATATATTATGTCTTAACCCAAGTCATGGTGTATCTGTGTGCAAGATTTCATCGAAATTCGTTCAGCTGTTAAAGCTGATTCATATTTGTGTCGTTGGCGTACAGGGCATGCGCTTGTTTGTCACGTATACGTAACAATGGCGTTCAAAAGTTAGGTTTTAGGGGAGGCTTTAGCTCAACAATGGGACAGTGTAGATTAGTCAAAAAAATGTATGAAAGCCGAAACAGAACGGTAGAAAATAATACTTCGCAGTTGAACCTATATTTCTCGTTCCAGCTCAATAGTTATGAAAACCGAATGTATTTTTGCAGACCTATTTTACAGCCGTCATATTTCGCACACATATCAAATTCGCACGTATTTTAAACGAGGGCGAACTCTCGTATAAAATTTTCAGTTTTCAGAATTGAAAATGAAAAGTGGCGTGCTTTATTTACTTTGCTGCATAAAAATTGTTCCGTATTTCAGTTGAAATATCGTACTCAAATCCTTGAGGCACTTTCAGTATTGAAAATCCAAATTAATTTTTAAAAGATTGAACACAGAACCTCGTAGTAAGAGGTTGGTTTCAGTTTCAACACCTCAGAATACACACCGGTTAACTTATCTAGTAGAATTTTGTACAAGCCATCCGCTAGATACTATTTATTAGTTAAATTGAGTTAGTTCTATTAGTCAATTCACTGATATAACGATTGATAGAGAAGTATGGAAGAAAAACACATGTTGCGCCAACCACTAATAAATTGGGATCGGGGCAGAAAAATTATGCTGACCTTGAATTCACACAAAGGCCTTTTATCATACTGAGACGCCATGATCACTGTCATTGGTGGATTAGTAATTTTCATACTAATCAGAAAGCGGTACTCTTGGACACGGCGCGTATAGTTAGGAGGTTGCTCTCTCCGGAGCCCTGACCACCGGTAGGTTGGACCATTGGTCCCGATACCGGTGGGTAACTACTATTTTTTAATGTCTTTTTAATATTTTAGGAAAAATATTTAAAAATGTACTTAATAGATGTATTAAAATGATAATTAAGTCGTTGACTGCCACGCAGCAGACACAATAGAAAAACTATTGTTCGCGGCTCACCGGTGACCGCGTTGGCGCTCAACGTGTTAAATAAAAGTCTATATTTCCTCACGAAGTTTTTCGTTCAGTAATGTCCAAAATAAACTCGTAATATCGATCAAAAACATGCAAATTACCACTACAAATTCTCATCACAAAAGATACATGTACCTACGTCTAACCGAACCCTTTACCCACACCCTTTCTTTAGGTACAATGTCGTAACCTACCTACATAACACAATAGACCAGCGACAATAGGTCTAGGATTACACCAAGATATCATACAGACTCTTTTGTAAGGACTGAAAGGTATATCTATGGCTTTTAATAAGAATGGAAGTCGTTTATGTGAGATATGTCTTGATATAAAAGCCTTTTATAATGTTGTAGCTTAGGTTAAGAGTCAATTAAGTCGAGTAATATATAATAAGAATAGCTTTTCAACTTTAATACAAACATAAAAGGTTAATTTTCAATTGGGTCTCTACAATGTAACAAAATATAGTATAAATAATTTTATAGATAAAAATAATTATAATAATATCCCAGATGTGGGAAAAGGATGCTCTTTAAATATTCCTCTAGTTGTGGGAAAATAAGCAGTACCATTTTGCTAAGATTATCTGTAGTATCTTATTTTACAGGGTGTACATACATAACTAATTATAAAATGAATATTTCCCTAACCAGATACCTACTTTATTAACCACATGGGCCATTTTAGATTTTCTAAAACTGTTATTTATAACTGCAAACGGTCTAGAGTAATCCTACTTGAAATACTGTGACAACTTGATAATGCTTTATCGGAATCAGAGAACAATCACTCAATAAACATGACATGTCAGTTCAGCACGAATGAATGATTGAATGAATGCTCTATGAACAATATTGCACGGTTGACATTTCACAACAGGGGACTGATTTCCACATCACAAAATGTCCCCATACCAGAGGTCTTCTTTCTTTTAATGCTGCCCAGGGGCCTCTGACTTATAGCTTAACATACTTTTGAGAAATATCTCTCAAACATGCTGGTGGTTTTTTCCTCACTATGTTTTCCTTCACCGATTTCTAAGCAAGTGATAATTATATAAAGAATACTAGCCGCAGGAGGCGAGGCGGTGCGGAGTGGGTGCCGGGTGGCTCTAATGAGCTGTAACCTTTAAGTCCAAGGTTTATGTCTTTATTGCATTAATATTAAGCTTTGGTATAACAAAGAAATCTCAATGTCTAGTCGTAGGAATCGGCTGATTCATATTAGGATTTATTGCTTGTGGAGTAACACAAGCAATAAAAATTAGAGTGCAGATGTATACGAACGTAAACAAAGCAAACCTTACATACTTATACGTAAGGATTGCTGCTGGTGGCGTTCTGTAGTTTTTTGCTCGTCATCAAAGTTAGAGGGCGTAAGTTAATGAATGTAGCTTACATTTTTACAGTAATGCTTACATAGAATTAACTCAAAAGCATTAACATTAGATACTATCTAATGCGGCCATCTTTTGTCCAACCACTAGTTAAAATGGCCGCCGCAGGTTACCAACTTATTCCATTTCGTTACTTTTACATCGAGATCAAAGTTACGGACGAGATTGAGACGGTATAAGTTGTTGAGTAGTTTTGAAAGCGGCGCTGCGGAAAAGAAATTTAAAAGTAAATTTTGAGATGTTATATTGGATGTTTAGGTGAAATTGAGTTCTTATTTTGTTCATGAATGGATAATAATTACAATAATTTTAGTACCTTCGCAAAGGTATATTTTGAGTTTTGTTGTAAGCACAGTAAAGTTTTTAACCCATTAGATGTTCACCTATTAGAAGCCGTTTGCTTATAAGAGCTCAACGATTTATACGGTTATATTTATTGTCCGTTTCGAGAGGATTTTTCTTATGAACTCATAGGAGTCATACGACATTTGAGGAGTTAACAGTGACTGTGAACATTGACAGTTTGATCTCGGGTTTGGCGACAGGTTTTGGATTTAGAACTTTAACAGAGTCGACATACAATTCGTTTCTTTTTTTTAACGGTTCCTACCTTTCAAATAGAGAAATCTCTGTCTATTCTGCTACTCATCGCTATTAAACAACACTAACAATATCAACACAAACTTCCAACTGATCAGTACATACTACGTACTAATCAATTATTCTGCGCCCATCCGACGTAGCTAAACAAAGCCATTGGGCCGAACCACGTCAGTCCACAGTTAACTAAAATCAATACACGTGGCAAGTTCACTCTGTGGCTCGCTAGTTTAATTACCGTTGAAATAGGGTGCGCAAAAAAAGTATCGATGTTTTTAGTAGTATTTTTGCTACGGTATACTTGGGGCTAGATGATAACAGTTAAGCTACGTTTGTCGGGGTTGGTGCGTTGATGGGTGACCATCTTTACTACCGAGATTCCTCTGTGCCTCGGAATTCACGTTAAGCTGTTAGTCCCGGCTGTCATTCATGGATCTTAGACAGTCTTTTTCCAGCTCCTCCCGCCATCTCTTGTTTTGGAGCACAGTACTGTGTTTACATAATACTGCCCAACCAGAGAATCTAACCCAGTACCCGCTTTTAGTATTCGCATTCACTACGGCAGGTAGTTAACACCTAGTTATTTTATACTACCTCACCTTTACGTTTTTAAAGGACGTTACGTTTTGGGTAACTACAGTTTTGAGCCGTTTGGGGTCTAAATGCTCGGGTCGAAGAAAGAACTCCCATCACCGTACAGAAATTAAATATTATGCGAAGACATAATTGTAAAATTGCATTTAGTGCTAATAAGTATTCCATTTGATTCTAAAAACCTGTGACGTCACAATGTAATATTTCATACGAATCACGTAGAAATTCCGCGTTTTGACAATTCATAAAAAGTAATGTTATTGACTACCCTTTGAAATACCCAATTGAACACAGATCTTATTTATCACTATCTCCCAGGTCGCACAGGGGAGTCGCTTCTGTCGACCTTTCCTTAATAATTTATTTCGATACTACTAAAGTGGACAGTAGGTATCGATACTTTTCGATACATATCACTAACGCTACCTTGTTAGCACTGGTCATTCGTCCGTTATGGTCAAGTGACTTCCATACAACTAGCCAAGTGGAAAGTGAAGTGAATTCTTCCGGCTTGCCAATCAATTTTGAAGCTACTCTACGTTTTATATTTTTTAAAGTTAGGCGAAAAATATTTTCTTTTTTGAGCTTATGGCTTCGAATTCAGAAAAAGTTTTTGCAACAAAGGTTTGAATAGTGAAATAGACGTTTGAGTGTTTCAGCCAATCAGCCTAGCTTTTTTTTCAGCTATGTTGGGGTCGGCTTACTGTCTAACCGGATGCAGCTGTATGAATATATTAAGACAATAGGTACCAATAAATTAGTGTTCTCTTGATATTAATTTATACTGCAGCTACTTTACTTTTTCAATTTTATTTTATTTGTTTCATCATATTTCTTCTAATATTTTTTTATTCTTAAGAAAATGTTAAATGTGACTGTGTTATGTAGACAGGACACGGGAATTAAAATAGTAGTTTAAAAACCTTCAATAAGTTTAAAACAAGAATGAAATGTTTAACAACAAACAACATTTTATATGTAGTAAAAATCTCTATAAATTGTCAATTTTTATAAATATTCTCTGCCTTCAAATTAAACGAAGGTAGGCTCAGAGGACCAGCTTAGAGTATATCAAGCATAATAAAACCAGTCCCTAGCGATACAGCAGAGTCCGTTACCTAAAGTTACCAGATTAAAAAAATAAATTGAATATTTAAATTGGACATCATCTTATTTATTCTGGAGTCCTAAGGGGGTACTTATGTTGTATCGACAGATCGTAATCGAGGAGCCGTGATCAATTTTGAATGTTTAAAGAAACCTTTTTGCTGAAAAAAGGTGTTAAGAGAAAATTCACGCCCGAAGTTTTTTTTTTAAAAGAACGCGTTTCGTTTTTTTGGCAATGCCTGTAGGCTAGTTTGGTAGAATTTTTACATTTTCATTAAAAACTTAATTAAAAACTTTTTTCACAGTATTGACTTTTAAACTAAGTTACCTTAACTAATTCCAACGTTATTTAGAGTATTCTCATAATTATAGGCACCGACATAAATTACAGAAAAACAAAATGGCCGCCTCATAAAACTGTTCATACTTTAGCACACAGATATACGTGCAGTAATTGTAGAACATAGACAAAAATGGGACAGCCAAGTTTATTTTATAGATGTTTCCTCTTTTCAACTTCTACATGTAAATAAGTATTAAAATTGATACCGAAACTTTAATACATTTGAAAAATCGGCCAAGTGCGTGTGCGACTAAGCACAGTTAAGGGTTCCGTAGTTAGGATGAATATGTCCTAGGAATAAACTTAACATTTTAGTCGAACAACATGCTCTCCCATACATTCCAAGTTTCCAACTGCAAATGTAAGTTTTTACACACAATATTGGCATATATTCATCGGTTCATTAAATTCGGAGTAAATTAGCTATGACACAAGGACATTCAGAAACACGTGTGCTCCTATAAGGGTTCCGTTTTTATATTCGGAAAAACGTAACCCTATAAAACTGCCTAAACTGGGCTGAAGTTTTGACAGCTGTCAAATTATACACAAAAAGCTCGACAGCCCGAAACCGTCTTTCATTTTTTTTCTGTCTACATCATAAAAAGTCTTGTAAAGAATTTGATCGTGAGTACAACCTTTCAGTAATTCTTCTATCAATTGAAAAATTAGGTCTTAACGTGCTATAAAAACTTCATTTCTTCAACATCATAAAAGTTTATACCCTCTCTGCTATAAGTTGTAAAAAAATAACAAAAAAAAAGTTCCTAACATTAACACGTTTCTCTTTAAAGTACAAACGCCAGCACATCAAGCTATGAAATTTTCCCAATTGAAAATGAACCTTATACTTTTGTAATAAAGTTGAAAAAGTATCAAATAAATTTGACAGATTGGGGTAACTTGATGTGCCTCTGTACATACGTGTGAACGTTTCCATGGACCGTAAAATTGTGTGATAAATACAGTGTTTTTTTATTTCTTGCGACAATAAGAATAAAAAAAGGACTAAATACTTTTTTATTGTTTTTTTACTGTTTGTTTGGAGTCTTTCTTTTCGTGTGGCCCATGGGCCTCTGACTTAGCTTCACAGGCTGTTGAGAAATATCTCTATATGTTTTCTCACGATGTTTTCCTTCATAGTTTTTTTAAGGCAAGCGACATTTATACAATACTCACATAAATCTGAAAATTCAGAGATGCGTGTCTTGGGCTCGAACTCGAGACATCAGACTTGCCAGTCCTACGATAACATCACTAGGCTATCACTGCTGCCTATATCTGCTCTGTGTAAGTAGGTAATTGATGGTGACAGGTTTATAGGCAATATTGACCCATTGTCCGGGCTATGAATAGGTCACTGACTTAGTCGGCGGGTATTGACAATTGCCCTGTAAACATAAAATTTTACTTTTACGGTTCCTCGAGGACCGCCCCGCATTAGAAAATAGGTTTTGATGTTTAATGATTTTGAATTAAATAATGTAACATTAAAATACATTTGATATATTATGTATACAAAGTCAAAGCCAAATAATTTTCAATCAATTAAATAATATAAATTTTAAAAAGGCACAAGAAATGCTGCCAGTCTTCTGGGCACGTTTCCTGACGACAGCGATGCGGATGAGTACTTCGACACCTAAGTGTCCTTTTAGTCTTTTTTGGATTTATTTGTATAATTATATTGTTAGTAAGATAGTCTTTTAATTTAAGTATGTATAAGTTGTTATTGTATTTATATGTCCAGTTAAGCAAAACTAAAAATAAATGAAAAGATTTTATTGGAAAAGAAAGTCAAATGGAAACAAAATTGATTCTAGACACCCTTTCCAAAAGGTTTCGTATAGAGAAGAATGGGCAAGAAACTCCACCGTTACTCTTTTAAAATTATAATTATGTGAAGACGATAATAACATCACGCCTATAATCCATGAAGGGTTGGCAGAGTACCTAATAACCTATACTACACTCTCATTTAGCCAGTTATGTTGGGCACATTTTTTTCCAAATTTTGGAGTCAACCGGATATAGGAAGTAGTTAGTATTCATGGGTACTTTTCTCTTCTCAAGTTTGTCCCTCGTTTAACCTAACACTCTGTATAATATTGTACCTGATCGTTTTCTTAGTATGTACCTGATAAATAAATCCTTACAACCTTTGCCTTAGCGTTGAAACAAAGTTGTCAGATTCCCTAAGAACTTCGATACTGGATTATAAAGTGTAAGTGCCTAAGCGGTTGAAAGTCCCTATCTGCGTACATATATCTATGCCTATAACAAGAACTATAAATCCTTATTTGATGTTCTTCAGGATCAGGAGCGCAGGGGCCGTCCGAAAGGATTACCGCTACCCCGGAACATAAAGGGCTACGGAAGGAACATGGATGGGTTTTAGTCAGTAAGAGTCTGACACTCCCTTCCGCTCCACCCAGAGCGGGAGCAGTCATTGGATGATTTCCCAGCAAAAAAAAAAGGGCCCGACCACCACCTTTTGAGCAAACATTATTTTAAATTTTCATTAAATTAATAGTAAATATTGATTAAGTTTACGTCAGTACTTAGTCTTCTATAGTTGATTAGCAAGTACTCACGTTTGTGGCTAATTACATGTGACATAAACATATTTTTGACACCACCTGCTGGCTCATCAACTGCAAACTCACACAACACTGCTCAACACTACACATCACAGAATGTTTCAATTTGCGGAAGTCCTTGCTGCACAAAAGGCCCTTGAAGACAACTTTCTAAGGAAGATGGGGGAGCTTGAAGCACAAATCCAGTGCGCCGGACCTGCCAAAGACACAGTGGCCAAGATTGCTGAAGAGTTTCGAAATTTCCGTGATGATGAGGCTGTATCGAAGGTATACTTTCATCTCTTTCTCACACAGAAGGAGTATTAAAATAAAATTGATTTAAAAGGTGGTAGTTAGCACCAGTACTCGTAACCGTCGCGCGTGCATGACCAGGGGGCATATTCAAGTTTCAATCACTCCTTGTCGATTAAAATTCGAAAATTATTGTTCGAACAATTCGTTATCTCAGCGATTCGGATTGTCAAGAACGCCACTTGTCAACGCATTTGTGTGGGAATATTGATCGAGTTTCGTTACACAATTTGACTTTGTTTACCACTAAGCGATCGAAAACGATTGATCACGTGACATTTCGAAAGCTTATGCCAATTCCATACATTTCGGATTTATCTAATTTCGTTATCGTTAATGAAAATGTTACTTTGTCTATGAACGTTAACGAAGTCAAAGGCATATGTAAGGATCGTTCTGTTGTTCTTGCCTGCCTACCCCATGGGGGAGAAAGCGTGATTTTATATAATAGGTATGTATATGTCCTAGTTACCTGATACCCAATAAAGCCTGGTCTACAAGTGCTAACAATTTGTAATGGCCGCTATAAACTTTATCACTTGCTACTAAAGTTTTAATACTCGCTTTACAGCGGTTTAGTACTTAATTTTAACGTTTATTGTTGTAGACTATGTTTTGGTATTGAGTTTAGAACTAGGGTTTATTTACTGTGTTATTTTAACGGAGTTAGTGTGATCAAAAACTGAGAGGTTATTGTGTAACACTCTAGCAGTAGCAATAAGTGACGTTTTGACAGTTCAACGATATTCATTGCGTGGTTTACGTTGTTGGGCCGATGAATTCTTCGAAAATATGAAGCAATGGATTAGCAATATTCTTCGAATACAATCAGATTGTGTGTTGCGCAATAGGATGGGATGTACCAATTTCAAAAGCACATATAACAAATTTTAACTTTAAAAGTTGCGCTCAGAAAGGATAATAAACTATTGAAAAGCATACTATTCTAAATTCAAATGTCAACATAATGTCAGACCCGATAAAAGTTCTCCATTTCGAATTTGTCATTTGACATTCAATCTGACCTTATTTTAAAATTCCTAGTAAATAATACATTGTTAAAACATATCGTACCAAGTAGGTACTCGTTAATAATAAAGTCCGTTTCATTTATTCCCGTAAATATCAAATGCGAAAACAAAAATGGGGATACGAGTTTAAAAATGTTTATATCACTACATAGTATAAAACAAAGTCGCTTTCTCTGTCCCTATATCCCTATGTATGCTTAAATCTTTAAAACTACGCAACGGATTTAGATGTGGTTTTTTTTAATAGATAGAGTGATTCAAGAGGAAGGTTTATGTGTATAATTTGTCAACATATTTTGCGGGCGAATCCGCGTGCGGAAGCTAGTACTTAATATAAAGTGTGGGTTTATAAACTAGGAACAATCATACTCTTATATTAAAACAATTCGTTGATTTCGTAATTGATCTTCATTTGTTTCTGATGTTACAAAAACAAGTTTCCAAAGAGTTTGAGCATGTTGGATGTTGTTTCTTGTAATCAAAAGTTTTGATTTGTAATGAAACATTGTTTTGTTTGTTCTCTCATAAGATTACTATCATAATATTTTATCACGTCTTGTCTCGCCGAAGAGATAAGCAGAGGTGTCGAAGATTATTTTTTATGTCCACACCAATGGCTGTTTACAAATTTATATTACTAATAACTTGCAACGAAATCAAATAAGATTTAAAGACTTAGTGAAATAGAAGTATGGATGAACCGAAAGAGTATGTCAGGATTTTAGACCACGGTGTTCTGAGTTTTTTGCTTACCCAAGTAGGTAGAAAGAAAGCGTTATTTTATCTAAGGTCGTAAGCCAAACCGAAGCGTCAATCTATTGCTTTGTGGGAATGCTTATGGAGTTTTGGTCAGCACTGTACCTAAGTACTAGATTTTTAACGAAACGGCTTTTGTCTGCGACTGCACCCGCGTGGATATCGGGAAATATTCCACAGGAACTTACTACTGGAATAGGAAAAATACCCAATAGTATGTTAGTCTAGACTATAAACTATACGTGTGCCAAATTCATTCAGCTGTTTTTACGCCAATCCGAAACACACAACCAAACAAATAGACAACAAAAGTTCCAAAAACTATATTTTTGGCATCATACTCGCTCCCATCCAAACCTCGTAGCAATTACTTTTTTCAAAGATATTAAATGTACAGTTTTGATTCGTTGTTATTTTATTATATATAATATAAGTTCTATTCTTTATCGGAAAAAGAATATTCCCAATAATGATAGCATTGAAAACACCACAAGGATTAATAACAATTGCTCACTTACTGCGGTATAAAACACAGTAATTATAGTACGATATAATTAATAATTCAGCAAATTGAAGCGTGTTTTCCTCACGAACTGAACAATAACACATGGGCTCATTGATATGGATGTAATAATTATCGATTCTACGTCAATATCTGCTGCGTTGTAATTGTGAATCCGTGTTGGATGTTTCATGTATGATATTGTATATTGTCAATAAAAAGTACTTAACCTTTTGCACGCCAGAGCATAAAGGCACGCGCGTGCCCTCCGCGCCAAGCTTCAAATTTATTCCTTCTTGTTATCATGAATTTCCCAATATCCATGGTGTCTTTTAATTTGTTTCATGTCATTAAATACGTACGAGAGCTTCAATTTTTATACGTACTTTCGTCTACCATATCTGTGTGGGGGGTCATATTAGATGCATGAAATCTGCGGATAGCCATGCATCTAATATGACCCCCACAATGATGAATACTTGGCTTAGGCCACTGTATGAAGAAAAAAAAAATTGAAATAATATATTATGTTTGTGCCGGTACGTGTAAAAGCTTTCATACTTATTCATACATGTCACTACCGGATTACTGGCGCCACTATCCGGCACACAGAATATATGGAGAGGCGCTTACACGTGTCGCGAATTTCGCCCGTCACGTGTCCATTGGGGCACATTTTATTTCATTTCTGATGTTTTTCGGCTCTACGAATGAGTTGCTACGACGGCTACGAACGTAGCGCGTAGGCCTTTGCGTAGCAATGTAGTTCCTATAGTTTGACCGTAACAGCTGTACCCGTGTATGTATCAGGCAGACATCTCCGCTTGGACCAAAGCTACGAGAGGAGACGAGATGTTTTATAACAACCAATAGAATTTCGTTATCCGAGCTGAAAAACCTCTCTTCTCGTCTCCGATATGGACTTCTCCGCACATCTCCGCTTTGGTGGAGTCCAGACCTTAGGCATGCGTGGCGAGACGGCTTGCATCGCGAATTACATATTAAGTGGTTTTCAAATAGGTTAATATAAATATATTAACCTATTTCAAACAAAACCACACAATCTGCCTAGTCTTTTCTTATGTTGGGGTCGGCGTCCAGTCTAACCGGATGCACCTGAATGCCAGTATTTTACATGGAGCTACTGCATATCTGACCTCCACAACCCAGTAACTGGGTAATACTTTGGTAAGACTGGCTGTCATTTTCGCGCTTCTGACTACCCGTAACGACTGTCAAAGATCCACGAACGACAGTCGGGACCATGTGCTTTCCGAGGCACGGAGGAGTCTCGATATGTAAAGATGAGATGTCTCCCATCCGCGGACCAACCTCGGCAAGCGAAGTTTAACCTGATGGATCGATCCGTGCCACTGTAAGCACGAGCCACAAGCTCCTATTAATTTGTTTTTGATCATGTAACTTTTATGCATGTCAAATAATTTAATACATCTTTGAAAAGAGAATTTAATCATCGGAGGTTTCTTACTGGCCAGATACCAGAAACATAATTTTCTAAACAAACGTGAAACCTTCTTTTCTATTCAAATGTCTCATTTGCGCCCTTTGTTTCGACCTGACCTTTTTCTTGAAGCTAGAACAATAGCCGCGTTTAAGTATTTTGTAGAATTACACGGGAGGGAATTACTGGGCATAAACTATGTAAAGTTCGTAGTTTTATCTTTTAACGATATATCTTTTGATTTAGAATTTGTATTGCTATTCTTCTTCAAGAAAGATCTATTAAGATCTATGGATAATATAATGAGGGTTTATTTTAAATGACTTGGTACTATAATACAGATTGTTGTACCAAATCATTTAACCGTAGCCATCCGCATTCATATTGTAAACTTTCCTGACGACATTTTCCTCATTCCTCTACATAACATGCCCATACCATGACAACCGATTTCCATACAACTTTTCAGTCACCGGTGTTACTTTCAGACTTTCTCTGATAGTCATTCCCTTCTTTATTATGTCTACATATTATGGTCATTCCTTATTTTATCCATTCGCGTAACACCACAAATCCCTCTTAGCATTTTGTGGCCCAACACTCTAATCCTTAAAATTTACGCAAGAATATCGAACATACATAAAAACCGTAAAAAATACCAACCAAATAAATAAATACCGTATCAATTTTGTAAACAATATGAAGCTTCGATTTTTAACGTTTAAAACAAACACCGATCGCTATTGTTTCGATTGTGATCGAGAAATTGTCACCAAGCAATTAATTCGAAATATTCACAGACTGTTTGTTTGTAGGTATTTGAAATTCAAATCGCTTTTATGTTCAAATATTTTTTTTGGGGTTTGTATGAATAAATAAATTATTATTTTTGTTTTTATTTATTATTCATTGGAGATCCAACGCTATATGTAACAGATTGTTTGATGTAGGTTCGCAAACAGGGCGACAGTGTTTACGATGTGTCGTATCTTTTTAGTGGTACTCCCTTACTTCTCCTAAATTTGTTTATCCGAAAATCATTATCCATAACACGTTTGCTGTAAACTACAGTTACCATAATGTTCAATAATTCGAAATTTTGTTTTACATGATTATCTTTACTTCTTTAACTGTTCTGTAATAATTTCGAGTACCTACTATAATAATTGTATCTCCTAATTTTGCATGTAATAAAGTCATATGTCCTAAGTGTTGTACAGAGGCCAGCACATCAAGTTACCACAATCTGTCAAATTTCTTTGTTAGTATTTCAACTTTATTGCAAAGACATAAGGTTCATTTTTAATTGAGAAAATTTGACAGTTAGGGATAGCTTGATGTGCTGGCGTCTATACTATACAATGTGTATAATTCTGAATGTTCATTTATAATAAAGTTCCACTTATATATAGCGATATCCCTTCCACCGTGTTTACACTTTTGTTTTGATTAGTCTGCTCTGTCCCGCTGCTGGGCAAAGGCCTCCCCAAATCCATCCAGACATCTCTTGCGAAACGCGTTTACGTCGTCTCGCCAGCTCTTCCTGATCCATCCTCAGGCACCCATCTTGCGCCGGCTGTTGCCAACCAGTCCCTGAGCATACGGCTAACGTGACCCGCCCAATCCCATTTCAGCTTGGCAGCCTTTTTGCCTATGCCTATGATCCCCATTTTTTAGCGCAGCATGACACATTATTTCAGCAGTGTTAGCCTAGTGGTGTGGTCGGCGGACTGTCAAGGTCTCGAGCGCCAACTCAAGGCACGCCCGTCTGACTTTTGGGATTCATGTGCGTATTGTCTAATTATCACTTGCTTATAAAACAGTGAAGGAAAACATAGTTAGGAAACTCATATACCTGAGAGATATTTCTCAACAGCATGTGAAGCTAAGTGAAGCAAAGATATCATGGTAAAAGTAAGAAACCGATTTTAAATACTTATCATGAAATAGGCAGCCCTTTATTGCTACCCAATCGCATTATTAAAAAAAAGTGAATAATAACATTAAAAAGATATCAGTTTCAACACCAAAACTATCATTACCATCGTCAATATCATGATAAAATAGACATAGTAAATTATGACTATCAGAACAATATAGTTAATGGCTTTGCCCTTTAAAATTTAGGTGAATATCATTCGTTTGACCTACGACCATTTAAAGGCCCTTGGTACAGACGCCAGCACATCAAGCTATCCCTAACTGTCAAATTTTCTCAATTAAAAATGAACATTATGTCTTTGCATTAGAGTTGAAATACTATCAAAGAAATTTGACAGATTGTGGTAACTTGATGTGCTGGCCTCTGTACACGGCATGGTTTATACGCCGTACCAGGTAGAACGCGTCGTAGAATTTAAAAACATGTCTGTCAACAAGCTTCGTAGTTGATCACTATGGATCAACTACAACAACAACACTGACGACCGTGCTAACACATGGCGAATGAACTGTAGTCATTCACGACAAGAAAAGCAATAATTCATATAATGTGTGGAACACACTACCAATGGTTGTGTAGAAATAAAACTTAATTGCGTTTCTCTGTGAAAGAAATGTTTTATTATAATAACCATAAAATACACGACACTGTAGTTTCATCACAGTAATTATTATAAATGTTACAAACCTGTGAAAGAAACAACATTTAAAGCTATTTATTCCTACTTTTATTAAAAACGAAACAATTATGTCACCACATGTTCTTAGAAAGAAATTGTAGTATTGACAGGCTGACAGCCATGATGACACTTGACACTAATGACATCTAAGCGTGCGTTCGGAATAGTACACGGACTGGATTACGCGATATAACTAAATGAAGAATCATACATGAGCTTAATTTACATTCATTTATTCATTTGTTTAACAGTACAAAGATGATGGTATTATAAAAAACAAAGAGAGTGCGCTATGTTATTGCAGAGGGCGTACAAGAATGCTTACAATCAATACTATTTATAATATTATAAAGAGGAAAACTACTTAACGGATCTGGATGAAACTTGGCACAAAGATAGATTATAGTCAGGAATAGCATATACGCTAGTAATTAATAATTAATAAAAATATGCAAAAATGGCAAAATGAGTTAATGTCATAGTTAAAAGTCAAAATAAGATACATTACATGTCAATACCTAGACTGAAAAAAATATTAAGAATATAATCAAGTTAGTCTAACTGGATGCAGCTGAATACCAGTATTTTACATGGAGCGACTGCCTATCTGGCTTCCAGAACCTTTTACTGGGTAACACGATACCCCTTGGTAAACCTGTTTCTTTGCCTTTCAGGCTTTTGACGACACGTAGCGACTGACAAAGATCCACGGCGATAGCCGATTTGCGCGGATATGACGTATATTTTCGCTAAACAACACTTGTTTTTTTATACTGCGTGATGTTTGCCGCAAATAACTTTAATCTTTCTTTCGGGAATGACAACCGGTACCAACATCTTAACGAGCTTTCCGAGGCACGTAAAGGCATGTAAATATGGTTATCTATCCTCGGAAAGACCGCGACAAGCGTAGCTTAACCTGATCGATCGACCAGTGTGGCTGTTAGAACTAAGTCAATGTGTGTTCAAAGGGCCTTTAAGGTCAAGGCTAGTCTAGTCATGATACATGTTCGTTCTGGTATCGGTCAATAATAAATAAGTCTAGGAATTGTATATTACCTGCCCTGTAATATACTGTAGAACTGTAGCCATGGGAATTTCTAAAGCACACTTTATTTAGTAAGACGCACTGCTGCTCAATACTCGATATATGTATTGCTTCATTTGATGAGGGGCTCGTGGCTAAGTAAGTACTGAGACTGAATCTCATCAAAGCCTATAATGTCATTTATTTATTAATATATAATTGGGTATACGAAAGGGTAGTCAATAACGTTACATTTTATGAATTGTCAAAACGCGGAATTTGTACGTGATTTATATGAAAAATAAATGTGACGTCACAGATTTTTAGAATCAAATGGAATACTTATTAGCACTAAATGCAATTTTATAATTATATCTTCGCATAATATTTAATTTCTGTACGGTGAGGGAAGTTTTTAAGACGAACGGTTTTTTATCTATGTGATTTCATATTTTATTTTTGACCGTTTCAAATAGTCAATTAGAACACTCTCTTATAAAGTTAGACATATTTAAATAATACATACAATCTTTTAAGACTAACGCAAAAACGTTACACGTGAAAAGAAATAATATAAACACAAAAATAAGTTTGTCGCCCTCCAAACAACAAGTAGAGAATCCCAAGAGAAATCCTCCTGAAATTTATTAAAAACTCTCGTCTACCTACGCTTTGTCGAGGAACGCCAATTTTCCGGTATTACCTTCAAATAAAATCGTGAACAAGCCGTCTGCAACACGAAAACTGAAGGGAAAAAATGGTAAAACCTGGCAACATTCACGGTCAAAATGTCAGCGAGAATCCGGACTAATTGGCAGATATAATTGGAGAACTGTAAATATCTTTTTTTTTCGTGGGTATATGTGGTTTTAATTGGAATGTCAGGAGGAAGTTAGCTTCACTTTTATTGTTGTAACCAGGTTTTGAATGTACCTTTTGTAATAGAAACTTTTGCTCGTTAGCCGAACAGCAACAACATTTCTGTGTTCCATTTTGAAAGGCATATGTATGTATCCATGCTAGTCATATAATAGGTATGTATAGACCAATTGACAAATATTCCCAGTTACAGGCTGATCTATCAGGTTAAGCTACGCTTGCCGGGGTTGGCCGTGGATGAGTGTCCATCTTTACATAACGAGACTCCTCCGTGCCTCGGAAAGCACGTTAAGCCGTTGGTCCCGGCTGTCATTTGTAGTCGTTACGGGTCGTCAGAAGCCCGAAAATCTGACAGCCTGTCTTACCAAAGGGTATGGTATTGCCCAGTTACTGCGGGTTGTGGAGGTCACATAGGCAGTCGCTCCATGTAAAATACTGGTATTCAGCTGCATCCGGTTAGACTGGAAGCCGACCCCAACATAGTTCGGAAAAGGCAGATGATGATTAGTAAGGGCAGATTTCACTATTGAAACTGAACGCAATCAGAGCATAAACCGCGCTTACAAGTGTCATTACATTCTGTGAAATTTTGTACTGCAGGGCTCGGAAACCGGTTGAAATTCTTAACCGGTTACGGTCATTGACCCCAAACCGAAATCGATTTAGGTTAAGGTTTGCACTTTACCGGTTTTTACCGGTATATGTGGGAAACCGGTTTTTAATGAATTTTGGTTTTGAAAGTGAAAATTAACCGGTTAAAACCAAATTTGAACACCCCCGCCCCCGCCACTCACAAGCACGGTCAAGACGTTGCGATGTCATTTAGTTACAAAATAGTCGCATCAAGTCGCATGCAAGTTCTCAACGTCGCCGCCACCGTCTTCCTTCACCAAATTTCGTAACTTGTTGGAAGTGTTAAAAAAGTAGACGAAAAATATTTACGACTTACGGAATTAACCGGTTAATTCGGGTGTCAAAACCGTTTGTGCTTATGTAACCGGTAACCTTTATCGTTTGGGCTACATATGAACAGTTCACTTGTTTAACCGGTTAATGAAGGAACGATATATTTACCGGTATTTCATCGAAATTAACCGCTCTTTTTAAACCGGTTCAGAGCCCTGGTACTGACAGCTCTCGAACGCGGTTCAGATGTTAGTGAAATTAGCATGAAAAGTAAATTTGCAGTGTTATAGCTGTTTCATACGACCGGTAAAGAATGATGGGTGACATTTTGCTATGATAAGCAGCCATTTTCTCCGAAAGTACAGTCCGCGAGGTATAAGCTGAGCTTTGCATTAGTGTGAGTGAGAGGAGCGCGGCGAGACAGAATGGCGCCGCGCCTCAGGCCGGTTACCCAAAATCAGTTTAAACCACCGGGCGAAAATGGCGCCGCGCCTAAGGCCGGTTATCACACCTACACTATCCATGTACACTCACACAAATGCAAAGCTCAGCTTATACATCGCGGACTGTACATAAGACTATTAAAACTTTGTCTCCAAACGACGACAATAGCTGTAATTTACGTCCTTCTTTTTCCTATCGAGTCCATGGTGCTTTTTATGGTTCCGTAGCTGAGGGGTGTCAAACGGGGGTTTCACGCTTCGTCTGTCTGTACGAGGGCTGTGTCTCACAAACCGTAAAAAAAATATTTTCTTGTAGTTTCAAAGATTATCTCGTACGAACAGCTTTATTATATTAGTGTCTATATACATATATAAAATAGTGAAGTGTCTGGGTGATATATCAACGCACAGCCCAAACCAATGGACTTGAAGTTTTGCAAATAGATTCCTTATACAATGTAGACATCCCCTTAGGAAGGATTTTTGCAAATTCTATCCATAAGAGGATGAAAAGGGGGATTTAGTTTGTATGAAAAATATTATAATCTTGAAACATTAGTTTTTCTAAACAATCACATAAAGGGGTCGTCGATATAAATGAACGCCACGCGGACGAAGTCGCATGCAAACGTATAGTATAAAAATGACTTTGTATGATAACCTATTATCGCCCAACCCATAAATGTCAAAAAGCAGGCAAAACAATAAATTAGCAGAAACCGGCTTAGTGACGACGCGTTATATCTGATCGCTCAGCGCGCGGTGGGACCTTGCCATACCTCGATGAAACACTCCGTTTAATGAAAAATATTCCCGCTATTACTTTGAGTGGTTCATAATCTAATTTATTTCGTGTTGTCCAACTTACTCATGTCATAATGATACTTTTGTTTTAGTGTTTTATTGAGGTTCGTGTCATATTCATCGAGGATTCGTGAGGTGAGGAAACCAGCATGTCCTAGAAACAAAAATTTGAGGACATGTGACATCTACCAACCCGCACTGAACCCGCGCATTTATCGCTCACGGCATACAATATTTTTCTCTGTTTTTTTGTAATACTTTAGTGAAAACACGTTTCTAGTATGAAATTTGCTATATTTTATATTGTTTGTTGTTATAGTGGGTATAGAAAGTAGTTCACACTGTTTTAAGAAATTCTAGCTATTACGTTTGAAAAGGTATCGTCTTGTGACATACAGACGGACAAACAGTGGACCCTTAATATTAGGGTCGCGTTGGCATCCTTAGGGTAAAGAACTATGTACAATAGAGGAACGAAAAGTTTAAACAATGTTACGCACAAAGGTACTTAATATTTTCATTCTGCGCCTGTACATCACACATCAAACTACCAGAATCTGTCAAATTTCTTTGATGGGTTTTCAACTTTATTACAAAAGCATAAGGTTCATAATCAACTGGGAATATTTGACAGTTTGGGATGGCTTAACGTACTGGCGTCTGTATATAAAACATATCAGTTTCGATCGTTCTTAAAATACCGACTAGATTTTCTACCTATGTTGAGTAGAATATCACCCCCACAAATTCCAACGCCGAATTGAGAAAAAGCCATAATTCCAAAGATGCCACGTAGATGCAAATAACTTGATGACGACACGACGACGTGACGTGTGTACGTGACGTTTCACGACTGATAATACCTACTTGATATGTACAGTCAGAAGAATAAACACCTTACAGTTTCGCAACATTCAAAAAGTTTTACCCCGTGAAATAAAGATAGGAACATTGAGGAAAGATAATTTTCTCAAACTCAAAGCATTTATTTCAAATAAAACAATTACAGGCACTTATTGTCAAGGAGTCGGTCAATCAGAAAGATGAAGCTAGTTGCCCATTCCAAACTAGTTGGTACCTGTGTAGAAGAACGGGCAAGAAACTCCATGGGCACTCTTAAATCAGAATATGGTTACAAAATATGGGTTACATCATTCATGTTGAAATTATACATGTGCAAAATGTATGTAAATGCGTCCTTAATAAAAAAATAACCAAAAAGATTATTTTTTATTAAGGACGCATTTATATTAGGTATATTAAAATATACACGGTAATTAAAAAAATAATTTAATTTTTAAAAGATCCGTGGCAGCTAAGATATTACCAGTCCCTACTGACGGCGCCCGTTCACGAACATAATGGTGCTAATGCTCCATTTAGCTGATAGTATTGGTAACGCCATGTTCGTAATACTTTAGGAGTAAATCGCTTTTGAATCTTGCGTAAGTGTAAGATATTTATGTTCCTGACTATACTTTAGGTAGGTACTAGAATATCTCAAGGAACTGTTTGAAATTCATGTCGGTAGAGATGCTGTAGATCCAGCGTTGCTTCCGACTTGAAATAATATGATCGTATCTTAGAATAATGTTGTGTCAGTATTTGAATTTGTTTGCTGAAATATGTTTGCTTTTGAACACGATATCGAAGTTGAGCTTTTATATAAGGTGTTAAATATAACTTTTACTATGGGATGTACCCTGAAATCGTGAAAAAAAAATGAGCTGTTCCATACATTTATGCACACGTTACTCAACAAAATGTATGAAACAGCTCATATTTTTTTCGCGATTTCAGGGTTTATCCCTCAGTAAATGTAAAAGTACAATGCTCCCACGAAATTTTAGAGTTAATTTTTAACACCTTATATATCACTAGATTGGAGGAGGAGGAAATCTTCCCACGGGTACCGAATTCTTTTCCGGAATAAAAAGCAGCCTGTGGTATTTCAGACTATAATCTATCCCAGATTCATCTATAGTTCGCGATTCAGTTTCCAAGCATGTAAACCAATATTTATGTTTTTATAAAAACAACTTTAATTCCAACTTACAGAGTTCAATTTTCGCTACAAGTTAAAATATTTTGATTATTACTTCAATGGGTAGTGGTCATTCTGTAATCAATTTAATTTACACTAATGTAAAGTTGGTATTTGTTTAAGGGGGAATAACATCTGTTGGAAACGAGCATTCGAAGAAATTGAAATTGAAATTGTTTATTGAAAAAATTGATTATTACATATGTTTACAAATATAGTGCCATAAAACTAGAGGTACATAATAATTGGGTTCTACCTGAACTAGGAATAAACCTGTATCTCAGGCATCACACTCAAATGCTTATACATTATACATAGGTATTATCTAAGTTTCCTTAAACGAATAGTAAATGGTGTTATACAATTATAAATGTTATTAGGTACTTTTGGATCATTGTAAGATATTTTTGCAACGATGTTCTATTTACATTTTTGCAGTGTAATATTTTTAACAAGGTCGCGAATACATTTAGAAAAAATTGCCGGGTCATCAGAATGTTAATTAAAACTAAGTATTTTATGTGCTATATCTAGTAAATATTAAGAAGAAGTATATTAACAAAAAAATATATATAAACGTTAGTGCTCTTACGCGACCTAATTATAATCTATGGAATTAATGTATCTAGTTTCAGCAATCTTTTTTGCAGGGCATTCTTGATCGCCTGTTTTGTGATTGCTCGGTTTTTTAAATCGCATGCAGGTTGCACAATTTGATGGTTCAGCAAGTTCGGTGCATTCATTTGACTGGTGACCCTGTTTTCCGCAATGTCCACACGTATAGGTAGCCTCTCTACAAGTCTTTGCAGCATGTCCATACTGTTGACATTTAAAGCACCTGGTTACAAGAGTGAAGTCCCTCACTGGGCAGGATGTCCAATTAATAAACACTCGATTCTGGTTTATAAGAGCCTTTCTTATGCTAGCAGTTACTTCAAGAATAAAGTTGCATGTTGGTCCCTCTTTTTTTCCCTAGGCAGTTTGTCGGCCACATTCTGCTCATAAATACAATCGTAAACTTCTTGATCACTCAAAATGGTCGGTACTCCTATTAGTACAAGTTTTGGTCTTCTCTTATGAGGCTCTTCCACTTTCAGGCCGGAACTACTTAGCTGTGATGATTTCCTAAGTTTTTCGATGTCGTCGTTGGTCTCCGTGCTAATTATAACGCCTCCGTTTTTAGTCTTGCGCAATCCTCTAACGTGCAACTTCATTCGTTCAGGGCATATAATTTTTTGGACAAGTGATTTAGTCTCGTCACTAGATTTTATTTTATCCGTTGGATAAATTGCAATCGAGCTCACATTATTGGGGCGCAAGTAATTATTTTTATTGGTTTTTACCATGTCAGCGAATGAAACTATTTCTGCCATCGCTGGTTTAGCGCAGTTCTCTTGAATAGTTTTCTGGAAATTTTCAAAGCAGTTCGTGAGGTCACCTTTTTCTCTCAACACTAGGGCAGAATTTTGTATTTCTTGGGCTTTCAGTTTCAAGTCCTGGTAGTAAACTGCCATTTGTGAAACGCCATGTCCCACCTTGCGCGATAGGGAGTTGATCCTCAGCTTGTGCTCGGAGTTCAGCTTGCCTTCCTGAGCAATGGTACAGACTTCATTCAGGCATGATTCTATTGAGATCAGCCAGTTACTAATGTCAGTGGTGTCCACTGCCTGTATTTTTCCTTCAGCCGCATGGTAAGGTGTTTGAGGTTTGCTTGCAGGGCTGCCCCGAGGGCTATTTGCACTATTAGACATAGTTAGTTCTTAAATGGTTCTCATAATTATTTGTTATTCACCATAAAAACACAAACTTAGCAAAATAAATGAAGAGACAATTGACTGAGCGTATAAATGTTCAATCAAAACTGTCATTATACCGGAACTGTCATCCATTCCATGAAATTGATAACTTTGATTTATGATACATAGTGTAGAACAAATAGGCGGACACTGCACGTCCCTGAGACTTGTCGCGCCTACGTCTGACCATGATTTATTAGTTTCAGGAAGTTAAAATGAGAATATGATAGGGATATTTTTGGAAAGGTAGAATTACAGTGGTATTTATTTTGTTTTGCGTTGTGTTTCGAATTGTATATAAATATTCTAAATCAAAGTAATTCTAAGCCCGAAAATCTGACAGCCAGTATTACCAAGGGGTATCATATTGCCCGGTTGTGGAGGTCAGATAGGCAGTCGCTCCATGTAAAATACTGGTATTCAGCTGCGTCCGGTTAGACTGGAAGCCGACCCCAACATAGTTGGGAAAAGGCTAGGCAGATGATGATTCTAAATCAAAGTCAAAGTCAAATCATTTATTTCAAACAAGCACAAGACAGGCACTTTTGAACATCGAATTTCAAGACTCCCGCAGCAAGGCGCGACGCGACAGTGCGACGCCATTCTGGTAGAACAATTTCCGTTTTTTAAAAAGTTTTTAACTGAGACTGACCGAGTGAATTACTAGCGTCGTGTCTTAACTCTCTAAACATTAAATTTGTTTTGTTTTTCTATTTGGAATTTCTCATTAGCAGCCAGGAGCCTTATTTTTATTTTTTTTGAGGGTGGGAAATCGTCAAATCATCGCTCCGGCTAGAGCGGAAGGGAGTGTCAGACTCTTACTGACTAAGACCCATCTATGTATCCACATACCTAGATGCTAAGGGCTAAGGATCCCCTTAGCCCTTTATTTTCTGAGGTAGCGGTAGCCCTTTCGGACAATCTCGCTGACCCAGCAAGCCCCTAGGCTCATAAGCTTGCCCCTAGTCCATGGGACTTTAACTTAACTGGTGAAATGTGGTGTACTTTAGGTATACCTCTGTCCAACGTTTCGGGGAACACAGGCGTGATGTTATTCATATGTTATCTAACTTAATGAAATCCGTCAGTTACTGACACGTGCTTACGAATGGGCACTGTAATGCCATACCTAATGTAACGGTTTTATAAAACACTAGCTTTACTCGGCCAGCTTGACACGGGTAGAAGTAGGTACGTATCTACGACGCACTTACCTACCAACCTACTTTACATACACTACCTACCTACCCTGCCTACCTACCCTACCTACCTACTCTAGGTAGTTGGTTAGTGCCTAACCTACCAACCTTTTCCACCTTTTAACACAAACACTGCCACATTTTTTTTATTTAAGCTCTGTGCCTTCAACACACTTACGTGTTCGTGTCAGTTAAGAGTTAAAACTTCCTTGGACTTTTACAAATTTTTTAAAACCAAAATTAAGGCAAATCGGTTCAACTGTTCTCGAATCTTTGTAAGACTAACAAACGTCAATACATAGACTATGTACGCTCATAGAATGTCCTCACATAGTTTCATACAAACAAACACGTTTAACCACATAAATAAATACAGAATCTGAAAAATAAGTAAAAGCATCACTGTGCAGATTGTACGTAATCAGCAATACATTTACATTTGTTGAGTAAATATTATTTTATGTGTTCGTTTATTGTAATGCGTGCATGTGGTTGAGCAATTTCTTTTACAGTTGAGTCTATTTTTTAGATGACGAATAAAAGAGAAGTACCTATGGAAGAAAAAGACATGTTGCGCCGACACCAAATAAATCATAAAGTATCAACATTATTTATTTTCAGGAATAAAATATGGCAATATTCCTCCAGCTCATCCCATCTGCTGTTTAAGTATTAGGAGGCGAGTCTGCCATCAACCGCGGGCAAGAATCTCGATCTTGGGCTGCTACTGAGAAATTCCTAATAGAAGACCCAATAACACTTTGCCCTACCGAGGAATCGAACCTAGGACCTCATGCTTAGCAGAAGCGCTTGCTAGCACTAGAACAACCAGGCGATCATTTTAACAAGTCTGTTGTATAATTCCGTAAATCAATTTTCTATTCTGGAAGCCAGACATTGATACGTTA
The DNA here is from genome assembly GCA_951799385.1 of Hyppa rectilinea. NCBI lineage: Eukaryota > Metazoa > Arthropoda > Insecta > Lepidoptera > Noctuidae > Hyppa > Hyppa rectilinea. Next base: position 15,665,815 of record OX637323.1, read on the forward strand.
TTATTATTTATAATGGGAAGGAAACCAATAGGACGAAAACCTACAAATCTTTACTAAAACATTAATAAATCTTCATAGCAAACTTAATTCTGCGTACACAACTAAATTGGGCGGGAAAGAGAATAGATTACGTCATTGTAGACCCTAAATTATCAAATTTTACGCTCTACGGTCTGGTGGGAGTCTGATTAGGGTTCCGCAGTCACTTAGTTCCTTTAGATCTGTCGTCATTCATCACTTATGTGTATTCGGTAAGTAGATACATCTTTTGAGAATTGTTGTGTCTTTATTTTATTTACATAAGTCAAAATAATAAGGCTCGAGGAGCTCGTGGCGAAGTAATAACAGTCGCATGGATCGATCCATCACGTTAAGTTACGTTTGCCGGGGTTGGTCCGTGGATGGGGACTTGAGATGCCTTGGAAAGCACGTTAAGCCGTTAGTCCCGGCTGTCATTCGTGGATCTTTGGCAGTCGTTACAGGAAGTCAGAAGTCTGACAGCCAGTCTTACCAAGGGGTTGTGGAGGTCAGATAGGCAGTCGCTCCATGTAAAATACTGGTATTCAGCTGCATTCGGTTAGACTGGAAGCCTACCCCAACTTAGTTGGGAAAAGACTAGGCCGATTGAAATGGGCCCGCGTAGTGTATTTTGGCCCACTCTCTCTTTCAGAGTCCTCTCTGAAAGACCTCTGGTCTGGTCTCCAGCTGTAGGTAGGCTGATTATGATTCATGAGCTTACTTATATTTAAGGAGTTGATGAGATTCACTCGTAACGCTCCCTAAAAATCCACTCGAAAATAAAGTAAGCAATTAAAATTCAAACAAATGATAATATTCCTTAAAGTTTTATCAAAAGACTTGCTCTGTCAAATCTCACGAAGGACAAAACTTCCCAAGTTGTAAGTAAAACACAAATTATGGCAACACTGGTTGTTACGTCAAAGTTCATGATAAGAAGTGCTGGCAACTCTGCGTTAGTTGTAAGAAGTTTAGTTTTTGTTAAGAAAAGTTCGTATTTATGTTGGTCGTTATCATTTTTTACATTGGTTGGACAAACTGGGTGATGCTGGACAGTTTTATGAATTTAAATGGAAACTGGAATCTCTAGGACGTGAAATCTGATTCTAGTTTATGTAAATTACACATACTTATGTTATTTTATGCGGATTTACTTTTCTGAGTTATTTCGAGATGTTAATTAATACTTAGCAGGAGTTCTTTGTGAAAAGGCTTGTTTTTTTTTTCTCTGTGTGGAGCGGAAGGGAGTCAGACTCTTACTGACTAAAACCCATCCATGTCCCTTCCGTAGCCCTTTATGTTCCGGGGTAGCGGTAACCTTTCAGACAATCCCGCTTAAAAAAGGCTAGTCCTGTGCTACACCTTTGCCAAGCAGTACTGAGCTCTAATTACATAAGAGAGAGAACTTTTTCCTGAAGAGGGACTGAGTAGTGGGCAAACTACTACCTTTTATAGCATTATTATTTTAACCTTTTAACCGCCCGTCTACAAATCAGTGGTCCCCCAACGCCCAACTCATAAAAAAAAACTTTTATTACTGACGAATACGGTCTTGCAATTACATAAAAAAAAACCGAACATAGATTCTAAGTCGTATAAATATGACTCAGGCGGCACGGGCACGAAAAAAATTGTCGTATTAATCCGACTGGGCGGTTCAAAGGTTAATATTGCATTCACATTGGATAAGAGATGGAGCTATTACCTCTTATAAGGTTTAACTCTTTCTCACACTGAAGTATTATTAAACAATACTGAGATTGTGAGAGATAGTGGCACCCTGGTTCATAATAATAATCAAAAAACATAGCTGTATTTCAAAAATCACTCATGATTGTGTAAAGATTATAAATTCGAAAGTAACTCTGTCGGTCTGTCACCTTTTTACGCTTAAACCACTGAACGGATTTAGATAAAATTTGGCAGAAAGATAGATTGCATCCTGGGAAAGGATATAGGCTACTTTTTGTCTGAAAAATATCCCTAAAGGTGGGATATAGGGGATGATTATTGCGATATAACCGAACTCCACGCAGATGAAGTCGTGGACAAAAGATAGTATGAAACAATCCCGATTAAAAGTTTTGTAACAACTGTTGAATCTCTTTTGTATACAATTCATGTAGTTCGGTGGGAATGCCAATGTATTCATGTACCTATTTATTATTCCCTTTGTCTGCTATAAAGGTCTGATAAAACTTTTAGTTAGGTACTGAAACAGAATTTATAATATTTTAAACCTCATATGTTTTCAAAGTAAAAACATGTTCTAGATAAAATATATTTTCATGACCTTTATAGTTTTAAATGCTACATTAGTTGAGAAGTCATGATTCATGAGCATCAAGAACGTCATTCAAATTCTCAGTAATTATATGTATATCTTAAATACAGTTACAAGTTCTTATAAATATACGTAGGGTGATCTTATTACATGGGTTTAACCTTTTCAACGCCACTGTCACATATACGTGACAAGCAAGTGCATGTCCTGTACGCCAACGACACAAATATGTGACAATGGCAACAACACTATAACACGGAATAAACAATTAAATAATTACTTTTGTGAGTGTTTATATGGATATCTTAAAAATTTGATGCTCTCGTTCGTATTTAATGACATGAAACAAATTAAAAGACACCATGGATATTGGGAAATTCATGATACAAAGAAGAAATAAATTTGTAGCTTGGCGTGGAGGCGCGCGTGTGTTTACGCTGGCGTTCAAAAGATTAAACATACATTCTTTAACCTTTTGTACGCCAAAACGCCACCTTTTGAATATGAGATATCACGGATGGAAATAGACTTTTGTATAATATTATTTGTGTGTCATAGGGCCGTTCAAGTATTACGTAAGCAGTTTTATTATCATTATTAAAACCCTCATTGCCCTTGTCAACAAAAGAAAGCAAAGCTCTTACGCCCAATGCTTACTTTAACATTGTTAGATGTATTTTTCTTTTAAAGTATTATGTTTTTTATTGATTCAATCGTACCGTAACGAAACAATATATCGACGGAAGAAATTAGGACAAGTGAATAGCGCGCTATAGTTCCTCTACCCGGTTGTATGCGAGTACCTAAACGTATTCATTATTTGCGGGAATCCCCAGAAATGCGTTTCGTTTTCTAACATAACCAATGTGTGTGTTGCCGTAAGTGTAAATAAGTAAGTAACTACTGCTGACGTAATCACTATCTAGACCCCCCTAGCCCCATGTGATTAAAAGTAAGCAAAGCAAAGATCCTCCCCCCCCTTATAGTGCTTACATAATACTTGAACGGCGTCAATGACGTAATAAGTTGATAGTAAAAGATTTTAAAGGAAGAGGTTCTTTTGTTCTTTTTAGCGCATTTAAATAAAAGCTTGATTTAAAAAAAAACGTTTTAATTTTTTTGTACATTTTCATTTTAAATGTTGGTTTTAATTGCCTCTTTCATTTTTACGGTTTGTATTTCCTGTGCATGTTTCAAATAAAATATTAAAGGTTTTATATCTATACTAATATTGTATAATATTATAAGGGAAGGGGGAGTAAAGATTTGTATGTATGTTTGTAACGAATAAACTCAAAAACTACTTAACGGATCTGGATGAAACTTGGCACAAAGATAGACTATAGTCTGCAATAGCATATAAGCTACTTTTTATCCCGGAAAAATGTACGGTTCCCGTGGGATAATTTCCCACATACACGCGGGCGAAGCCGCTGGCAAAAGCTAGTATTAACTAAATATGCTAACAATCTTCACAATACATGGCAAGACTTGGATTCATACGGACCCTTAACCCTACAAGCCCTCACTTGGAACTTACTACAACGTTTATTCTCGACACAAAAGCTGACTCCAACCTTGCGAAGCTGATTAGGTTATTATTGTCGTGGTACGATGGTTTCCGGTCAGCGATCAAAGCTGATTGGACCGGACATGACGTAACGAGCCAATCGGAAGCGGATTCTGTGAGGCGCTCGGAGAATATTACACACTGCTGAAATGCTAGCTCAAATGTTTTATAAGATCTTGGATTGGAAAATCTTCAATCCGTATGAGAGATAAAATTGTCTTCTATAAAGATTGATGATTTTCAAACCCGTTTTCTAGAATCCCTTAATAAGGCGCGAGCCAGTAGGCTAGTTAGAGAAGAAGTTGAAATTGATTTAGGGTAAGTTGATACTCTAGAATATGAAAAATAAAAAAAAGGGGGGGGTTTCATGGGGGGAGTACCTTTTTTTTGGGTGGGAAATAATATCCCTTTGCCCGATTAGGTTTATATATAATTTGTCGATAATATTTTACTTTAAAAATAAAACATCGTGGTGGGAAATAATTTCCCCTTGCCTTATTAAGGGTTAAAACAAAAGAAATCTAAATATTTTATTTCTCACGGTTTCTGCCAGCTTCATTTCCATGCATGTCGGAAATAATCCCACCGGAACGTAGGTATCTACTACCGGGAAAAGTACCAATCCTATGTGTTAATCCAGAAAATAAACTGTCTTTGAGACAATTTTTTTTTGTATGTTTGAGTTGCAAACATCCAAACAACTAAACATCTTCACAAACATTCACATTATAATATTATGTGGGATAAACCATGGGTTATGAAGCTAGGTATATGAAGAGTCTGAAGCTAGGTGCATGGTTATAATTGGTGGTTTCCTCTGGAGAAAAAGCGGCAAGAAACTCCAAGGTAATTAAAACAATTTTTTTTGCACTTTGATATATTTCCAGTCAACATTGTTAATAGGTAAGGGTCGGCGGTCTAGCGAGCCATCTAAGGGCTCACGCAAGAAAGTGATTTGAAGGATCGCCGTTATTGAAATTGATAAGGAGGGCTGTACAAGACCTACTAGTAGTAATACGTTTCTTTTTTATAGGATTGTTAGGTCTACTTTCTTTAAGGTAGATTCCTCCCGGTCTGAGTAGAACGGAACTGAGAGTCAGACTCTCAATGGCCAAAACCCATCCATGTTCTTTCCTTAGTTTTTTGTGTTCCGGGGCAGCGGTAACCCTTGGAGACAATCCCGTAGACAGATTGTCACCAACAAGGTCTGTGTTATAATTTTGTTAAACCACCAACGAACAGCAAATAGTTGAGAGACCACACCAGCATTTTCCCAACCACTGAATATAAATTCAGGGTACAATAGCTAGACAAGGTTGAATTTATATTCAGCACGTTTTGAAGAAAGGCAATAAAAAAATGGTTCTAGCAGATGTAAGCGAGAAATCTGCATACATATGTTACCTTTCGGGTCAGAACCTATTTCAGACCTCAATTCTAACACGATTTCTCTTTAGAATACTGATCAGAGACATTTCTCGTAAAGGTGGTTCCTCACCGCGAGCATTCGTATGTATGCTTAGATCTTTAAAACTACACAACGGATTTTGATGCAGTTTTTATAATAGATAGAGTGATTCAAGAGGAAGGTTTATGTGTACAATTTGTCGACATATTATGCGGGCAAAGCCATGGGCGTATATTGTAAGGCGAAAGTTTGTGAGTGTGTTAGTTTGTATGTTTGTTTGTCCTTAACGCTTAAACGGCTGAACGGATCTAGATGAAATTGGGCACAAAGGTAGTTTATGACCTGGATTAATACATAGGATACTTTTTATATGGTAGTACGTTCCCTTGGGATAGTTGCCGACATACACGCGGGTGAAGCCGTTCGCAGCAGCTAGTCGAATCATAAATGTTACATTACAGGCGAATGCTTGCAGTGAGGGACCACCTTAAGGTTGACTTATAGAGGTCAAAATATTGGTTTAGAATCTACACCTGTCAGCAAATATATTAGTGTCTATTTGGGTAAATTATGAACGTAATTATAAATGTCGTTCATAGAACGAGCCAGTCAAGCAGGCATGAACAACATAGACGATATGACGATGCCCTGCAAAGTTAATGAACAATGGCAGCTTCCCATACATTGATTTATTTAAAATTAAATTACGTCTTTAGATGAAAAAAAATATCATTAAATCAACGTCATCTCTGAAGCAGTTTGTGCAAATTTTTTTATAAAAAAAGTGGGTATTCATAGATATTCTGTGTTGAAATTTTGAACAACATGGGACAGATCGCAAATTTCTGGCTAATTACTTATAGAATACCACCCTTAAGTTATGGGATGTAGGAGTGTCGTCCGTGACGCCGCCGCGCACCTACATACCTATAATTACCTCCGTGTCTTTAATTCCAAAACTAAGTAAGAAGTGCATAAAATAGCGACAAAACTATACAGCTATATCCTACAGTAAACGAGTGACAAACTAAGTGCAAAATAACAGTGAAATAACGACAATAACTCCTTGTACGAGCGGTTTTATTTTCATAACGAACTAATAATTTAAAAGACGTGCTCATTTTTTGGACTTTGAACTCATTAGATACACAAAGGAATCACGTACTCCGATCCGGACCACAAAAGCAACGCACAGCAAAGCACACACGTATTTTAAACGACACTTAAACAGTTCGCTTAGCACGGTGGAATACCGCGTTGCATTGAAAACGAACCAAGTGATCGAGAGTTCGAACCCGGCACACCGATCTTCTTTTTGGATTTTAAAATTTTATTATTCTGTTTTTTTTTTCTTATAAATATTCTGCAACAATATGCATCGAACTCCGCCTGAAGCAGGCTTGAGCCATGGACAATCACTTTCTGAGCCCGACCTTCCGACTGCAACTACCGAACAAGCAGACGCTATTAATATCACCGTACGCAACAAACGTCAACGTCTTGCCGATTCTCCAAATAGCGAACTATACGCCGAACGATCCACAGCATTTTCCGCTTTTAAATCGGAGTTAATGGAGATGCTCACAACTTGGAAGTCTGAGCAAGAAAAGCTGCTCACATCATGGAAAGACGAACAAGCTACTATTTTGTCCAAGCTGGTCAGAGAAGTTGCCGAGCTCAAACAGAAATGTCTTTCGATTGAGGAGTCCAACACCGAAATGGACCGCAGTATGTCTTTTATAAATGAAACATATGAAGGTCTCAATTCTAAAGTATCAAAACTAGAAAAGGAGAAAATAGAGAACGAAGACCTTATTTACCGGTTACAGAAGCAGATACAAGATCTGAATTTTATGTCACGACAAGCTACTATTGAGCTGCGTAATATTCCGACTAAGGAGAAAGAAACATCTGTGGATCTAATTTCTGCGGTTTCAAGCGTAGGGAAGACTGTTGACATGACAATTCAAACATCTGCTTTCCGGGATGTATATCGTATACCTGGAAAATCAGGTTTATGCAGACCGATCGTCGCTGAATTTAGCTGTGTCAATATGAGAAACGAATTCCTCGCCAAGGTGAGGAAGTTTAATAAAGAACGTTCTATCAATGATAAGCTCAACACACAACTGATCGGGATTGCAGGGGAAAAGAAACCAGTTTACGTCGACGAACACTTACCTCCCGCAATCAAAAAACTCTTGTATGACGCCCGTCAGTTTGCTAAGACAAGGGGTTTCTCCAGCTGGTATTCCAACGGAAGAATTCTCCTGAAGAAAGACCCAGCTGATAAACCCATTGAAATCAAATCAGAGAAATGCCTTACCTTGTTAGCAGTACCGGTGCGAGTACCCGCACCAGTACCAGCACCAGTAAGAGTTCAACAATGACTATCGTCACTTACTCTTAAAGTTATTTGCGTTTGTGCATGCATTCATTTTTACTTTTTAATTTTAGTTTGTATTAATTTTTATAACTATTGCATTTTACTGTCAATTTACGAAACACTTAATTTAAAAACACAAAAAATACACTTTAGACACATACATAGTTACACTCAAGCTACCAAGTATAATTACGTCATCAGGCTATATTGCAGTTTGATGGTTGGCAATTCTTTCATATTTTATAGCTGTATCGCAAAAAAAACACTATCAGGCCAATTACTAGTTGTCACATCGCCCAACTGTATCCCGTATTTCGTATTTTGTACTCAATTTTACCGGTAACTAATGGCTAATTTAGATCAAATTTCCAAGGAATTAGATAACATCTCGGTCGCTCAATCTTTCCTATGCTTCCCAGAAAAATGCCCTGATTTAGTCCAGTTGCTCAAAAATAATTTAAAAATAGTTCATATTAACATTAGAAGCATTCATAAAAATTTAGATCAATTTCTAACCATGATTTCTTTAACAAAGGTTGAGTTTGATGTAATATTTCTGACAGAGTGTTGGCTGCAGGTTTCTGGACCTATTCCGGTATTACCTGGTTATTCATCTGTCGCTACAACGAATAATGTGAAACAAAATGACGGAGTAGTGGTCTATGTTAGAGAAAGTTTAAAAACTGTGACGAGAGAACCACCGTTTCTGGACGCTAACTGTATTATATCCTGCTTAGGCTCTACGGCAATAGTTTCAGTCTACCGCTCTCCATCTTACCAAAATCTAGAAAACTTTTACAACAGTCTGCAAGGCGTAATATCTTCTCTGAAATCCTACGCGAACATTATCCTAATAGGTGATATGAACGTTGACATCAAATCAGGATCTAGTGACCGGCACGCTAGTGACTATTTAACTCTCACCGCCACTCTTGGACTACTCCCTGCGCATTCTCTACCGACCAGAGCAAACAACTGTCTAGATCGTATAATGCTTAAATCTAAGAAGACTTCTACCGTGCTAGTCCTAGATTCTCACGTCACCGATCACCAGCCTGTCTGTTTGTTTCTGCTCCTCAATTCCAGTTCGGGATGTAATGGACAAAGAACAACATCACAATATGATTATGAAGCTATTCGTAAAGAACTAGACAACACCGACTTCAGCCCCATTTTAAAGTGTACAAACGCCAATCAAGCAACTAAGATGTTAATTGATAATATACAACGTGTGATTACTAATCACACCCGAATAACCAAAACCCGTCATAAATGCTGGGTTCTAAAACCGTGGATGAGCACCGGCTTAGTCCGTTGTCTGAAAAACCGAGATAGAATGCATATCGAAGTCAGGAAAAAGCCTGACGACCCCATTCATAAAATAACATACACACGGTACAGAAACTTTTGTAACACTTTAATAAGAAAGTTGAGGCGAGCTTTTGAAAAGGAAGAATTTCTAAAAGCCAAAAATTATCCTAAAGCCACGTGGAAAGTTATTAAATCTATCACGAATACAAATGTTCAAACCCGGTCCCCACGTGAACTTCTGCGTGATTCAGTTGACGTTAAAACATCGGCAAACAAGGTCAATGAGTTTTTTGTCAATATAGGTGCAAACCTAGCGTCGAAAATTAGAGCCAGTATCAACACCACAGCTGTAACAACTCCACCCAGTCAATTATCCAACTCTCTTGTAATCCTTCCTGTGGATGAGGAACAAGTAGGTAGAATTATCCATGACCTCCGAAGTGACTGCGCTGCAGGGTGGGATAAAATTCCAGCCAGAGTTATCAAGAGCTCGCGTGTTACCTTAACCCCTGTAGTCACTCATATTTGTAACTTGTGTATCGATTCTGGAATCTTCCCGGAACCTTTTAAGAGGGCCGTCGTGCATCCTATATATAAGAACGGGGACAGAGACATGGTCACAAACTACAGACCTATTTCGGTTTTGAGTACGCTTTCAAAAATTCTGGAAAGAATTCTGAACAATTGCTTGGTCCGCTTTCTGGAAAAACATGAATTAATAGCTCAAAATCAGTACGGTTTTAGATCTGGAATTAGTGCGGAGGATGCCGTTGCTGCTTTCACTAACAGTCTAGTAAGCAAACTAGATAATAAACTGAACTGCTTTGGCATCTTCTTAGACTTAACTAAAGCATTTGACACGGTCTCTGTCCCTCGGCTTATTTCAAAGATAGAAAGCCTCGGAGTGCGTGGAGTCCCTCTTAAACTATTCAAAGACTACCTCTATGATAGATCCCAGTGTGTTCTTATTGATTCAGTCACTAGTTCATATGAAAAGCTCACCTATGGAATCCCACAGGGTAGTATACTGGGACCGACACTTTTCCAGATATATATCAATGACCTATGCAAGCTCTCCATCTCTAAGTGCGAAATTTTCTCTTATGCGGACGATACTGCACTTCTAGTGTCTGACAAAAACTGGGAGCAAGCTAGAGATGGAGCAGAATACTCGCTTCGAATAATGATGGAATGGTTGTCTACTAACTTACTGACGTTGAATTTGGATAAGACAAAACTAATCAGGTTTTATCGCCCACAATCAGTAACCACCCTCCCACCTCCACCTCCACCCTCTTTCTGTCATAAAATTAAAGCTCACACTTGTCCCCCTCATCAGTCAGTGAGTTGTACCTGTCTTGATCTCAGCACAGTCCCCAAAATTAAATACTTGGGAGTGATAATAGACGAAAATCTTAACTGGAACGCGCATATAGAGGCACTCTGCACTAGAGTCAGAAGACTCATATATATATTTAAAGAACTCAGGCATTCCGCCAATTCTGAAACTCTGACTCTTGTGTACCTCAGCCTTTGTCAGTCCATCATTATGTACTGCATTCCGGTGTGGGGCGGTACTTACAAAACCGCAATGATCCCGGCGGAACGGGCACAACGAGCTGTTCTTAAGGTGATGCTTTTTAAACCTAGAGACTACCCCACTGATCAGTTATATTCTGAGGCCGAAGTTCTCACAGTAAGGCAATTATATGTCCTTCGTTCAGTCCTGCGGAGACACTCCAACCTTCCATTGGATAAAAAACTGCTCTTAAAACGTATCGGTTTTCCTATATGTAAAGCAAACCCCTGTCATTTTGCGTTTACTAGTCGACAATTGATGGTTCAAAGTTCACGTATTTATAATAAAATAAATAAAATTATTCCATTGTATAGACATAACTTGTATGAAATTAAAGAAAAATTACGAAAATTGCTTTTATCCTTAACGTATGATGAGACAGAAAATATATTGGCTATAGAATCATAACTGTATCAATTCTACCTTGAAGGAATATAAACACTTTGATTTCACATACACTCCTCACTACACACACACACCACACTACACTCATTTACACATCCCTAGATACATAAACACAATCATTCACTACATCTGACTTGTTAAAAAAAAAAAAAATGACTGTAAACAAACAGAAAAGTCACGGTTGTATTACATTTGATGCCGTAAAATTTTCGACTCCTAAGATACAGGTCTGCGTACCTAGTTTAGGAGCCAGGAAAACTGACAATAATTTTAATATTGGTAGTACAAATTAGTTATCATATTACTGTTTTTGCTAATAAACTTATTATTATTATTATTATATAAAAAAAACACGTTGTACTTACATGAGTATTATAACTCATGGTCCTCTGTGAGTAAATACTAAGCATAAAGTACATGGGTGATCTTTTATCATCCCTATAAATATAATTTATAAGATCGCCCGCTTCGTTAAACCGTTTTTTCTGCCCGCTGAACAAAACCTACCCTACAACACGTTGCTGAGCCGACCTCCAGTGTAATCATGTGTACCTTTTGACTCGCCAAGTCTATAAAATATTCATAGAAAAGCGGTTCTAAAGCGGTTTAACACGCGTTGGATTAAATGCGTTCTGTGTTTAGACTACACTAGTAATAGCTTTGTGCTCTGACCGTCTAGTCCGTAAACAACTGAACCAGTTTTATTTCTGAATACTATGTAGATGTTAAACCTGACTTGGTTTCCGTACGTCGTTTTCGAGTGATCACTCGGTAACTTCTTCTTCTTGTGTGGTTAGTGACTAACCTGGTGTCAGAGTTTTTATGCTTCCTGGCCTCTGACTTAGCTTCACATTTTTTTTTTACTTAGCCTACAACAGTGTAGGCTAAGTAAAAAAAAAATGTGAAGCATTTCAGCCCACTGCAAATGCTTCGCATGTTCAAATAGTCAGCTTCAATACTCAGTTACTGGGACTATGGTGCCACTTGGCTGTAATTCACAATATTGAGGAAAAAGCGGCTCCCTTCAGTGTAAAAATAAAAAAATGAATTTTAAAACATTGAACGCTATGAAATATGCATATTAATGTGATCGTCCAGTATTGCATAAAATACTTCTCTGTCGCATTTCCTCATGGCAACAAAAGTTACTGGCAACACTCATTCAACACTCGTTTCTTCAACACAATGGTGGAATTCTCTATTCGGGTCTGATGTAGCAAAAAGGACTTTAAGAACATTAAATTTTCACTCAATGAGGGCATTATGGTTGCTCCTTTTTATGCCACAATGTGTACCATTTTCCTTCCAAAAGGGAATTTAACTTCTCCGGAATTATTCAAGGCACGAATGAGGTAATTTACTTATTAAGAGTGGATGCTTTAATTAAGTCTTTTTATCATTAAAGAGGGAATTGCGACTAAATTATTCAATCGTCCATTCATTGTTGACTTTATTTCATCCTCAGGTGTATTTATTGATCAGTGGGAACTTCCGAAAGGGTTACCGCTGCACTGGAACACAAAGGGCTGAGGAAGGAACATGGATGGGTTTTAGTCAGTAAGAGTCGGACTCTCCCTTTCACTTCACCCACAGCGGGAGGGGTCATTTGATCATTTCCCATCTTTAAAAAAAAGTGTTTTTAACCGACTTCTAAAAAAGGAGGAGGTTCTCAATTCGACTGTATATATATATTTTTTTTTTATGTTTGTTCGCGCATAACTCCGTTACTTGCCAACCGATTTGAAAAATTCTTTTTTTGTTACTTTTTTTTTTATCGAAATCGGTAAGCGATAAGCGGTTTTTGAAAAATCAACAAAAATCTAAAAAAATTCCTACTTAATATATGTGGATGATGTTGTAATAAGTACCTATTTTTTTTTTTTTTTTTTAAGGCTGGGAAATTATCCATTGACTGCTCGCGCTCTGGGTGGAGCGGAAGGGAGTGTCAGACTCTTACTGACTAAAACCCATCCATGTTGCTTCCGTAGCCCTTTATGTTCCGGGGTAGCGGTAACCCTTTCGGACAATCCCGCTTACCCGGCAGGCTTGGCCCTGAGGGGCCCCTTCATATGCTGACATCTCTTTGAGGCGCGCGTGGAACATATACACGCCGTACGGCACGGGTCTGGTGCTGATCGGACGGTGAGTCACCCATAACTCACCGTCCGCAGGCCCGCGCCTACGGTGGCCGGGAGTCGTCACGTGTCTCCCGACGCCCGGGGCGTCTCCTGCGGCGGCTGGGACGGGAGGACCTTTCTCTCTCCCATCCCGCCACCTCCTTCGCGAGCATGACTTTTTCGCAGAAGGAGGTGACTGCCTCCCACTCCCTCTCGCCCCGGACCATGGCTTGCACCAGGGCCGGGCGCGAGAGGTCGCCGCCGCCGATCGCCTCTACGAGGACACGGCGGTGCTCTGCCCATGCTGGGCAGGTTTGCACCGTGTGCTCTACCGTGTCCTCTGGGCGATCCTCGCAGTGGTGACACCCGGGCGTTTCCTCCCGCCTGATGATGTGCAGGAACCTCCCGAAACATCCATGTCCGGTGAGGACATGCGTCAGGCGGTAGGTGAGGGCGCCGTGACGCCTCTCTAGCCACTCCTCAAAGAGGGGCCGTACCGCCACTATCGTGGCGTGTCCTGCGCTGGGTTGCGACAGTCGCTGATTCCAGGCCGCCATGAGATCGCGCCGGAGGTCCGTCCGCTCCGCCGCAATTTGCTGCGGAAACGGAGTTTCCCCCCGGCTTAGTACCTCCGCGCGCCACTCGAACAGGCGCGCGAGGACTATCGCCTCCAGATCCCACGGCGGCAGTCCGGCAAGGAGGCTTGCCGCCTCGCCCGAGATGTAATAAGTCCCTGTCACTGTAATTTACATACCAGATAGTGGTATTAAAATTGGGAGGGGGGGGGGGGTTGTGTAGGTACCACAACTAAAAAGTGAAAAATAAAAACTTTTTTACAAAATAAACACTACAAAGTGAAAAATAATTTTGATTTCAGAAGTCGGTGGCAAAAAATGAAAATACAAAACGGAGGACACCGACTTGCGAAATCAAAATTATTTTTCACTTTGTAGTGTTTTTTTGGAAGTCGGTTTTATTTTTTGTAAAAAAAGTTTTTTATAGCCTACATTACACTAACGAAGAATCTCAACACAGCGATTCACAAATCGACCAAAAATTAACAGCGCCATCTATCGGCACAATGGTTAACTATTTTTCTCAAACAGAAACATTTTCCATCTCTCGCGTTTTAACCAGAAACAAAACATTTATCCTAAAGACAAAAAAAGAACAGGAATCTTCGAGAAATCTACAGGAAACAATGGGAAACCCGTGTCAAGGGATGTACAAATCCCATTAAAAAGGCATTGTTTACGTTAAGTTGAATGTAGATTTAAGGGATGTTTTGTGTCACAATTGTGATATAGAGGTAAGCAGAGATAAGGTGCTGACGTTAGGGGATTTCCAGATGAAATATGTTTGAGATATTGTTTACGGAAAATTCGTTTTAAGGTAAAATAGAGTTGGAATGCTTGATTTTTCTCGTGTATAATTTTTTTGAAGGGAATGTTGTCTGGCTGCTTCTTTTCACATCTCAATCGAATTTGACAAACACAAAGTTCCCAACCTTGTGGCGAGTTATGTGAGAATAATGTATGGAGCAGCATAAATAAACTGACAGCCAGTCTTACCAAGGGTTATCATATTGCCCAGTTACTGGGTTATGGAGGTCATACGCAGTCGCTTCTTGTATAAAATACTGGTATTCAGCTGCATCCGGTTAGACTGGAAACCGACCCCAACATAGTTGGAAAAAAGGTAGGCAGATGATGATGAATATATGGAACAGCTGATTTTTTTTCGCGATTTCAGGTGTGTTCCCATAGTAAAAGTCTTACAGTCAAACTACGAGAGACGAAATGTAGGGAACAGCTGAACTTTTTTTCATCTTTTGTTCAGTTAGGTGATCTGTAGCATACCCTGTTGTGTGTATATACCTTTTCAGTTACACCCAGTATAATTTAGGTGATAATCTACCAGCATGTTCTTTTTTTTTTTATTGGCATTATTTGGCAGTGTGTATATTCTGTTCCACAGTACATTTATACCAGACAAGCTCTAGGCGTGAACCTGTAATTGGCTGTCAGATTATCATACTGTTATCTATGGCCATTTTATTTAGCTGTAAGTCTTCCAAAGTCATTAAATAAATAAAAAGGATACTAAAAGAAAACTCATTACATCAAATAAATCCTCTAATTCTTCTCTACCTAACTCCAAATGAAGAAGCCAATAAGCATGTCTGTTACGACTAATGAATACTGATCAGCTCACCTCCTGTAGGTAGTTAATTCAATTGGAGGGAGACTTTTACCATTCATTTTATTTTAGGTTACTCCTGGGTGTTTTGTACGTAATGGTAGCTTTTTATATTGGAATTCTATTTAAAGCTGTTTTTAGGTCGAAAAATACAACGTTACTTCTTTATTATGACAGGTGAATAAATTCATTTGTGCATAGGTTTATTGGAACTTGTATTTTGGCCTAGTATTTTTCTAAATTCTAAATAAAATTATGTGTTTATCCATGTTTATGTTAAAACATATTATTATGGTCTGCTCTAAAAGTATCTAATGATAATGTAAACAAACGCCGTAAAGTTTAAATTCCTACTCAAACACTAAATAAACGGAACATGTTCATCTGTCTTTAAATGGTTTTTACCATAAGTTATTACATTATAATTTAAAGATCATTGACGAACACTGAGTTTATAAAAACATGTTTAAGTTAATTTCGAATAAGAATTAAGTAAATTATTTTAAAGAATCTAATTGATAAGTAAGTTCGAATTAAGTGTGAGTCATTACTGCCTAGCTTTTTCCCAACTTTGTTGGGTTCGGCTTCCAGTCTAACTGGATGCAGCTGAATATCAGTATTTTACATGGAACGACTGCCTCTCTGACCTCCAAATCCCAGTAACTGGGCAATACGATGCCGAATTAAGTGTAGTATTAAACCAATTAAATCAACACACTCAATTTGTACGTGGCACTAGAAATTCTAATTATCTGATTCATTTGTTTATATTTTCATCAAACACTTTAAGTATAGACTATATGTAGGTATTTTGCAGATGCAGCGTGCGCAAGAAAGACAATGGCGCTAACAACAAGAGAAGCAGAAATCAGCTGTTTCACAAATAAATTTATTTTTACTACTAACATTATAAAAACAACTTCCAACAACAACAAAAGTTCCCACAAAAAGGTTGTTCAAACAACAATTTATTATGAATTAAAAACCGAAACATGATTAACCCACATTTAGAAGAAAAACAAAAACACAAAAAACTGTTTGAACTCAGTCCCTTTAGGTTCTCGTCGTAATGCTGATGAAAATACGAGTAAATACATCGCTGGGTCTCTTGGGATTGTAGGAAGGGATGCTGATGGTACATAGAGAACATGAGGCCCTTCCTTTGAAGAGTGGGACTTGCTGGATATAAGCCTGAAGTATTGGCGAGTTAATAATGAATTACAGCAGTTCTTGGAGCTGTGGTTTTGTGGTAGAGCAAATAGAAATGGTCGAACTTGAAATTGTTCTAGCGCTTTTGAAAAAAAACAACCTGTAAACTGAACTTCACTAGGAGGGAACTATTTAACGGTCACATTGATTTTCAATCAAATATAGACATTGAGGATTTATGTCGTGCAAATGAAAATCGACCTTAATTTAATGGATTAATTAATATAATTAATGAAATGTGGGCCTACCTATTATGGGAGCACCTCTGCCTTATTCTTCGAGGGAAAAGGCATATTGATATTATTTAAGTTATTTTCAGAAGGCTTACAGACTAGCATCATTATAATAACAATAATATATAACTAAATAGCTAATAACAAGCCTCCACAGATAAATACAAAATGATTACTTTACTATTCTCTCAAAATTGGTTCATTTTGATAAAATGTTAAGTTATGTAAATTATCGATGTTCCCTGAAAGTCACGAACATATACCCATTAGTTAAAAGCTAGTTCATAGCAGGATGCCAACAAACCTGGTAAACTACCGACAATATGGCGGCCAGCCGAGATAACACAATACTTGGCTTTACAAGCTGTGGCTTGAGGCTGTAAATATTACAAATCGGGCTTTTGTTTAGTACCAAGTCTGTAGGCTATGAGGTAGTAGTAAATCAAAGTGACTGGGTATTGTAGTTTGAACTTTTAGAGGTTTTAGAGGAGCTGAGGTTCACAGAATTGAGTACAGGGCTAGATTTTTTATGGAAGGTTGGTAAAGGATGCGACGATCTATCTAATAAAAATTGCCCAAACGATTATGGTCATCAGCAAAAACTAGGGAATAGCTACGAACCTTAGAAAATTTTTTTGAGCAGATTTTTTTTTTCTAATTTACTTAGGGACTTTTATAATCGCTATGCGTATAACAGTCTCATCATACCGAATATAATTTTAAGACATACCTACTGAGTGACTTCTAAAATCCGACATTTTGATGTTATACTAAAAAGAAGCTTTAGGACTTGGATTAAAATTCATCACACTAATTACGATGCATCGAAGGAATAAAAAATCCCGCATATCTGAAATTATATCGCGTGTGTTGTCGCGCGAGAAACGTAGGTACAAATAGAGCAAGGACATGGGACCCGCAACCTGATACCATGGATTCAGTACTTCTTTCTGGAAAAGAAACTGCTGTTCCATACAGTTTTGATGGCGGTGTTATTGTTTTTTTTTCTTAATAACCGTCGAAAATTTTGAACACAGTGTGATTTAAAATCGGTACGGGTTGTGCGGTCCCTGCCACCCTGTATAATGTCGTGAAAACTTTCAAGTCTAATCATCATACGGGCATATTATTATATTATATTATTATTTATCTATTACAAATAGGCATAAGAAAGGCACCTTTACACGTCAAAATGAACACGGAATAGAATTGATTCTAGTTGCTCCTTCCAAAAGGTAGTTTCGTGTGGAGAACAATGGGCAAGAAACTCCACCCTTACTCTTTTAAAATGTTTTACAATGTTTTGTACACTTACATGAATTATAAAATTATATGTGAAGACGATGCACCCAGAATAAAAATACTACACCACAAAAGCTGGTAACTTAAGTGAAGTGAGTGATCAAAAATGTCAATCAATAGTATCATCAGGAAAGGAGAGTAGTTCGTGGCTAAGTACTAACAGCCGCGCAGGTCGATCCATCAGGTTAAGCTACGCTTGCCGTGGTTGACCGTGGATTGGTGACCATCTTTACACACCGAGGAGTCTCGGTGTGTAACGGCTTAACGCGCTTTCGGAGTCACGGGGGAGTCCCCGTGACTCGGAAAGCGCGTTAAGCCGTTGGTCCCGGCTGGCATTCGTGCATCTTTGACAGTCGTTAAGGGTCGTCAGAAACCTGAAAATCTGGCAGCTAGTCTTACCAAAGGGTATCGTATTGCCCACTTACTGGGTTCTGGAGGTCAGATAGGCAGTCGCTCCATGTAAAACACTGGTATTGGCCGGCATCCGGTAGACTGGAAGCCGACCCCAACATAGTTGGGAAAAGGCTAGGCAGATGATGATGAATAGTATCATCAGGTGGAATTACTAATATGTTGTCACGGTAAGATTTACAGCAAGATAAGATGCCAAAGCCAGTCTTTTCAGCTGAAATTGTCTTGTGTGTTCACATTAATCTTTCAGCGTTCTTTTTGTTGCCAATTCAACTGAAATTCCACCTAAACCTCTATTTGCACAGTAAAATTGCTTCCTACATTTCATAATAGTACTCAGTAGAAAATACCTGCAAAGAA
This sequence comes from Hyppa rectilinea, assembly GCA_951799385.1. NCBI lineage: Eukaryota > Metazoa > Arthropoda > Insecta > Lepidoptera > Noctuidae > Hyppa > Hyppa rectilinea. The sequence continues at coordinate 15,684,607 of OX637323.1, forward strand.
AAATATAGCTCTGTATACACAACCTCTTATGGACGGTTCAATCGATTCAGAATATAAATTGAATCATTTTGTTCGTGCAAGATGAATGTGCCACCCCTAGCGAGTACCCTGAGGTAGGTACTTAAACAGCAAGTTTTATTTCTGTAATAATGGCCTAAAATCTTGGGAAATGCTTAAATGAAAAGCCTGGTAGGGTTGTCTAAGAATTTATACGGTGGGGATTATTGTTTGATTTTAGTTTTGGAGAGAGAAATAAATGATTAAAAATAAACTGTGTAGACAATCAAATTGTGATTTAAAAATAATCTTAAGCATCTACTATAAGGGATGAATTTTCAAAAAATGTTCCTTAGTACTTAGTGCTCAGTTTCGGTTTTCCAGCGGTCAGACTGTGCTTGTTTGTAAGTGTTTATTTTTTTTATAAAGTACCTACCTTATAGTAATAACAGTGGCTAAGTAATAACAGCCGCACAGGTCGATCCATCAATTTAAGCTACACTTGCCGGGGCTGGCCGTGGATGGGTGGCTATCTTTATATACCGAGACTCCTCCGTGCCTCGGAAAGCTCATTAAGCCGTTGGTCCCGGCTGTCATTTGGCCACCTTTGGCTCGTTACGGTTCATCAGAAGCCCAAAAATCTAACAGCCTTACGAAAAGGTTTGGTGACAACCCTGATATCTGCCGTGAGCGTAGGCATCCATAACTAACATAGTTTTGTGAAAGTAGCTTCGTACAAAATATCTGCCTTTTACGATTTAACTTTTATCAGTTGCTTTATTGTTTAACTTTCTAACACCTTTGTAAGATCTTCGAGATATGAGTTTAGAGATTTCGCGGTATTATAGTCTAACTTTGTGCTAGATTTGCGTTACCTACCTAAGACAATTGTGCATTTTAAAAATGATTTTAATTTATATTATTCTGGAAGTTTATAACAAAACATATGCCTCCTTTATAGAAGATAGATGTACATTTCTCCAGTAACATTTAGTTCTCTATGTAGCTATTATAAATGCTGCAACGGTCGATGTTATCACACAGCGACGCCCTAAGCCGAGGTCCGTACCCCACAGGGGGTGCCCTTAGCGTGTAGTCGCTTAGTTTGTAAGTTTTTATTAAGCCCTGGCTGGAGGCTACAATTGTTTTGTGGCATCCACAGGACAGCGGACTTCAAGCCCCGCGCGGGCGCCAACGCGGTCACCGTGTGTCCGACAAACAATAGTTTTTCTATTGTGTCTGCTGCGTGGCAGTCAATGCCTTAAAAAAAAAATTATGTTTTCACATCATCATCATGGCCGTTTTGGGTATTTTTCCCCCATTTGTTTCATTTTTCGATTTTGAACCTTCTATAATCTTTTGTGCCGTATCAGATGCAAACAAAATCATTTTGTTTCCTTCAGTTATATAATTATTATTTTCATGTAGGAAGGGCGACCTTTTAACCCATTAAAATGATAGACAGACTATACCTAAAGGCTTTGAGTCTGAATGCTGTTTAATATATAATCGTCTTCTCCTGCGATTCGGAGACACGTGTCATATTGCAGCTGCCCTCACTATCCAACTTTAATGCGATTCTACTCACCTCAAAGTTAAGATGGCATTCCATTCATGTGTTAATATGAGAATGCACTCGCTCGAAGCCGAACTTCATCTTATTTCATCACAAAGGAAGTCGGAATACTGTCTGCTTTTCAGTTATTTGCATTTCAGAATACAGACGTAGCTGGATGGAGTATTACCCTAAAACGGAGTGAATGGGGGCGAAACTGTAAAACGTATTATAGAAACGTTCCTGTTGGCTTTTTTATAACAAACGATAATATTTCAACGTTAAAATCCATTTTTAAGTTTCGTCCCGGTTTCCCCCTTGCTTCTCTATTCCCGTTATATGGTGTGACAGGAAAACCTCTTTGTCATAAAAAATATGACTGTGTTAAAAAAACGTAACGGTGAATTGCATAAGAGCAACCTACAGATATCGAGCTATCCCAAACTGTGAAATTGTCACAATCGAAAATGAACCTTTTGCTTTTGTAATTAAGTCGAAAACCTATCAAAGAAATTTGTCAGATTGGGGTAACTTGATGTGCTAGCCTCTGTACAACATACACCTCCGTACCACCATAAACCTCAAATTAAAAATGTATATAAAACAGCCTTTCAAAAAGAGAATAATTTTTAATAACCAAGTGCAGCATGTCGCGGGTTCGATTCCCATTTCGTTCATTTTTACGACCTGCAAGTATTTGTTCCGGGGCTTGGTGTTTTTCTATCTATAATATGTATGTATTTACAAAAAAATGAATATAAGCAGTTTATCAGCCATATAATTATTATTATTAATCCTTTTTTTAAATAATTATATGGTGCTAGATTGTTACTAATGCTCTGGACCATACACTAGGATTCCCTGTGTCGTGGAGCCCAATCTCCAACTTACCAACCCTATTTCATACCTAACCCCACCAACCCTATTTTCCACTCAACCCTAACAATGCAGTCTGATAAAATAAACCTACCAAGGTAAGTAATCGCTGCAGTTATTATGCTTCGTAATAATTCAATGTGAACTTTTCAATACCGTGGCAGTCGGGCAGTGGGCCAAGGGCGGGCATTGTGGGCCATTGTCAAAATTTATAATCGATAGACACTTTGAGGGTTGAGTTTTATGCAAGGGGACGATGTGTCTATGGTCAAGTGGAGTTACTTTCATGATTGTCGTTTTAAAGTGGGGTAATTTTTTTTTATTTTCGGGTTTTGGTAGAATTATCTAAGACCAAGATATATGTAACTTGCTTTAGAAACATAGAGACGAGAATGTTCTGGTCTCTGTTTCACTTATTTTTTGACAGTTACTGGAATAACGCATAGCCAAACGTGCTAATTGACGTTTATAGATCTCGACTTTAGTCCTTGTCTTTGATTTTTCTTGACGGTTTTGAAATAGGAATGTGACTTTTTATATTGCATCATGCGGTCTCTTTTATCCGACGGTAAAAAAAAACGTTTGTTTTTTTAATTCTATTTATGAAAGGTGGTATTTTTCCAGCAGAGAAATATGCGTGTTCGCATTTCTATTATTAAATTAATAATTAAATAAGGAGCCGTGCATACGATTACGACATTAATGCATAATAATTACAGACTTATATAATCTAAGCTGTAAATATTAAGTTATTTCCAGCCAGTTTTTCCTAAAGCAGTTTTTCTATGTAACCGTTGTTGACCGCAAATAACCTCAGTGACGTCAGAAAGAAGGTTAGTTCTTGTCAGTAAGTGTTTAAACAAAAGATTCTTTTTTTAAGTGTTCTTTTTTTAAAGTGTTCTTTTTACAAAGTGTTCGTAAGAGCTAGAGTGGCTGGTTCAAGAGCACCTAGGCTGAATATTTTAGTGTTTGCCGGGAGCTGTAGCTATGAATAGGAAGTGTTTTGAATAAGGAAAGAACTGGCTGGCTTGTTTGACTATTTCAAGATGGCTGTTATTGACAACCATTTGATTATGGTTTATGTTGTAGCCTGGAGGTTTTATTATCTATTTTACGGTTTAGGATCTTATAGAAAAATGGCTGGAAATTAGAAGGTTTGTGAGCGTCCATCTTCTTTTTATATCGATTACTAAAGGGTGATTTTACCTATGAAATTGAACGCCAGTGGCACGGAGGAGTCTCGGTATGTAAAGATGGTCACCAATCCACGGCCAACCCCGGCAAGCGTAGCTTAACCTGATAGATTGACCTGTGCGGCTGTTAGTACTTAGCCACGAGCTCGTCAACAATATGGGTACATCTTCTGTACTTACTATATTAATATTATAGTATTCATCCTCCTTTCTTTGACAAACTACTCGCAGCAATAAATAATCACGTCTTTATGTATGTACAGACGCCAGCACATCAAGCTATCCCTAACTGTCAAATTTTCTCAATTAAAAATGAACCTTATGTCTTTGCAATAAAGTTGAAATACTATCATAGAAATTTGACAGATTGTGGTAACTTGATGTGCTGGCGTCTGTGCATCAATCGCTCATAAGTCGGCAAACTATTTCGGCTTGTGACACGCAAATAGAAATAACTATGTATTGATTATGGGGATGTTCATAAGTTATGTATGTGTCACGTGTCAGCCATTTCATGTCAAAATGTTAGGTTGTTTAACAGTGCGTCTAAGCCATAACATCGAGTTAATCGAAATCCATTTATTCAAACTAGGCTGAAAATCAGCACTTTTTGAAGGTCAAAGTTACATAAGACAGTTCTCATAAACGGCCCACCCTTCACCACTTCCTAGTGCTTTAGCTGCGAAGAAGTGGCGCAACAAACTCCCCAGCAGCACAGCTGTCTGTTGTAATGTAATTGTGAACGATTTTAAAATTGAAAATACTTGTTTTAGTACATATTATTTAGGTTAGGCTTTAAGACTCTATCTCTAGCTGCTGTTCTATAATGTTATAATTCATGTATACAAAACATTGTAAAACATTTTAAAAGAGTAACGGTGGAGTTTCTTGCCCATTCTTCTCCACACGAAACTACCTTTTGGAAGGGGCGACTAGAATCAATTCTATTTCTTGTTCATTTTGACGTTCAACAGTGCCTTACTTGTGCCTATTTGAAATAAATGATTTGACTTTGACTTTGACTTTGACGTTGTTCCCTGAAACGAAATGCCGAAACAAACTCAGAGGTCATCAAGGTTCAAGATTTTATGTGAGTAACAATGCAGGACCATGTCTGAAAGAGCCATTTGAAGGAAGTGTCATTACAGTATCAGATAGACCTGTCCCAACAGAGAGCTTGCATGCGTCAGTTATCATGTATAAGTTGTAGCTATGTTTCTATTGATTGAAAAAGAAGTTTGATTTGAACTCAAACTCTTAAACTCAAAGCATTTATTTCAAATAAACCAATTACAGGCACTTTTGAATTACCAAGGGGACGGTCAGTCAGAACAATGAAGCTAAATGCCCATTACAAAGCATTAGGTACCTATGTAGAAGAACAGGCTAGAAATTCCGCGGACACTCTTTTAAACAAAATATTGGTTACATCATTTATGTTATTACTATACATGTGACAACGATGCAGAACATTAAAAGCGTCATAAATGTATAAAAAACAATTAAAAACCTAAATTAAAACAAACCACAGCCGCTAAGAGATGGCCAGTCCCTACTGACAGCGCCCTTTCACGAACGTGACACATGGACTAGAACCATTCAACCATTTTGTTTTATTTAATCAGGCAAAAGTTCTAAAATTCGTATTGACAACGAAAAGCGACAACCTGTCTTATCTTAGTATTTGATAAGAAGGAGATGTTGCGAGAAAAATCCGAAAATAGAATGATAGACGTGACTGAAATTCTAACTTTGTTCATTCAAGTTGATTTTTTTTCAGAGAACCATTTCGTTTCAGTAAACATAAGTCATACATAGTTACACACGACACAGTTAGCGGTCAGTCAATGGATGTGTGTTAGGGTGGATGGCCAAATAATGTGTCGCTGGGTGCTGGGAAACAGAACGTCATTCAGGTTTGAGCTCTTATAGTTGGTTTGTTTTAGTTAGTAAGTTAGTTTGAGTTGCTAAAGTTGTTTAATTTGTTTTTTTTTTTGTTATAGATCTCCGATCTGAAAATAAAGATAATAATTATTATTAACTAGCTGACCCGACAGACGTTGTCCTGTCTTGACTGTGATACCTACCCTACCTACCTAGCTACCTACCTAGCTACCTACCTAGCTACCTACCTAGCTACCTACCTAGCTACCTACCCTACCTACCCTACCTACCCTACCTACCCTACCTACCCTACCTACCCTACCTACCATACCTACCCTACCTACCCTACCTACCCTAGCTACCCTACCTACCCACCCTACTTACCCTACCTACCTACCCTACCTACCCTACCTACCTACCCTACCTACCTACCTACCTACCTACCCTACCTACCTACCTACCCTACCTACCTACCTACCTACCCTACCTACCTACCTACCTACCTAACCTACCTACCCTACCCTACCCTACCTACCTACCTACCCTACCTAAAAATAAATTAAAAAAAAAAAATTAAGTAACCACGTTTCCGAACAAACAATGCTCTTTCAATATAGTCTATGGCTGTGAATGACATTGACATTCGTTACGCACGTTTTTTTAAATATGCAAAATTAAATGTATATTTTTCAATATTTCTGAGAGATTTTCTTAATATTTTTTTCCGTAAGAACCTTCTCCTAATAATAACAAATACAACAAAAAAATAATTAGTGAAATCGGTCCAGCCATTCACGCGTGATGCCGTGACCAAGGAAAACGGGTTTCATTTTTAGACATATAGATTAAAAAAACTAAGTACGCCTTAGTATTGGCTTTTTTATTAACATGATTCTAATATAGTTCTAACTAACTATTTAACATAATATAACATTACGCCTGTATTCACCGAAGGGTTGGACAGAAGTGTAACTATAGGAGGTATACCTACATTGCAACAGTTATGCTTAAGTCCCATGTAACAGGGGCGCACCTATTGCAATCAACCGGATACAAACCCAGACTCCGGGCTACTACGGAGAATTCAAGATGGAAAATCCCAATATCAATTTGCCTGACTTCATGATACGAACCAAAGACCTCATAGATCACTAGACCAACGAGGCTGAAAGAACAAGATTGTCTGATTAAAAAAAAAAAAATTATAAGTATTGTTATTACAGCTTAATAGCTCTAATAGCCTTTAACTATAAACTTATTCACTAGCAACAATACTTTGCCAAACTAGCCTACAGAATCCAAACGAAATACTTGATTGAACAAAAATGAATCATAGTTTTTCATAAAATATCTAAACTGCGAACCGAAAAGGGTCACCTTTTTCAATTTCCTCGTGTTATTTGTGTATTTATGGCCCACAGAACGGGCCGGGCCCCAGAGCCCCGCCGGCCACCCGAATTGGGACCCTCTGACTGAATAATATTTTTATTCTAACACTTGACGTTCCTTATACCTAATATTTATCATGTCAATGGCTAGTGCTTTGCATTTGAGTATTCTGAATGAAGTCATAACATACGAGAGGTGTCGTGAAGGTCAAAATGCGAAAAGAACCAATTCAATCATTTCACGTTCGCATTTTGACAGTCAAATTTTTTTTTTTAGTTCTGACTCTCTTTCACCAAATGTGCAGAGTAAAGAGAGATGCGATACTTCCAAAAAAAAACCTACATGGCATTCAACACCTCCTCCAAATGAAACTACGTTCCTCTAATACATCTTTTTAAACACACGCTAAATTATGTATATTTTACAATTATAAATGAGTGTCCGTAGAGTTTCTTGCCCGTTATTCTCCATAGGTATCTATTGCTTTGGAATGGGCAACTAGCTTCATCTTTCTTACTCAATACTCAATACGTTTATTTGCATTCCACAATGTGAACTTAGGTGGTAGGTACATTTAGTTTTAGAGCATTGTGGGCCCTGTCGGGCATAACAAAAACAATAAATAGGAAGAGGGCTATTATACATTTTTACAATTTCAATAGGTATTAATCTACTCTTTTGTTTTGTGTAGGTAGGTAGATATGTATTTTAAGATTTGTGTTCATGTGAGTGCTTATAAATGATTGTATACATATAATTTTACTGCTCATATGGATTTATATACTAATATTCATTTAAACTATATATTATTATTATTGGTTTTATATATTATTATTATTTTTTATTATTGGTATTAATGTTTATTTATTTAATTTATCATTTAAATATTCATTTACATTATAATAACATTTACGGATTAGAAGTTGTTTTAGTTTATTTATAAAGATATTAAATTTTTCTTCATTTTTAATTGCGTCAGGTAGTTTATTATATATTTTAACTGACATTACTAAAGTGCTTGTGGAGTGTATTTTCAGCTTAGAGCCTGGTAGGTTTAGTCTATTTTTGTGTCGTAGTGTGTATTTAGTTTGTATCTGTTCGCGTGTAGTGAAGAGTTTTTGGTTATTCCTAACAAACTTGCACATTTCCAAGATGTAAATACAAGGAAGGGTTAAAAGTTTATGTTCCTGGAAATGGGGTTTGCAGCTGTCTGTGTCATCTATGTTGGCTAGTATTCTAATCAGTCGTTTACTGACCGACTTGACAATTCAAAAGTGCCTGTAGTAGGTTTATTTGAAAAATATTTATAACAGCAGTTCCTTTAGAACCTCCTTTATTCCTTTTAGACCATTTAGAACCCAACATCCACAAGTAGACTTCAATTTGGTGATATAGTGGTGGACCAGTGGTGATGGCTACGACTTACGAGTTTGACGTCATAGGTTTGAACCCAAACAAGCGCTTTACTTAGTGAAAATTATTTTATCACGACTGCTCTTTAAACGACGAGGAAATCAGCATGTCCTAAAACCAAAAATTCGAAGACCACAAGAACCAACCCGCGCTGGGCCCGCGGCCGCGTGGTGGATTACGGCGCAGTCACCGTCACCTAGAGAAAGCATGTCGCACCTTTAGAACGACGTAACTCAAAAAAGTGACTTTTAGGGAAATAGCTAAAGAAGTTTTAAAGTTCTTAACACTTCCGTATTTGGTCTATTATTTCGTGATTATTTACGTCAGTGACTATGTTTGTGCTGCAAATTATAAAAAAGTCTTTTCACTATTTTCGTTTTGAGTCATTTTATGACGATAACTCAATTTTTGATTTTTTTGAATTGTGTCGTTTCAATTCTAAAGGTGCGATGTGTTCTAGAATAGAATACTCTAGCAATGGGAACATTCTAGAATAAGATTCAAATTTCTAAATCTTATATTCCTATTTCAATAAACCCAAGTTACCGTTCACACTTGACTATAACTTCTGACTATTCAAGGCACACCGTATTTAGAACGATCAATAGAATATTTCTATTCTGTAAGTCTAGACCGCTGCGGTTTAACAAATCAAGACTTAGATTTATTTAAATTTTCAACCTAGATTGGGGCAAGAAATAAATGTTTGAATTGTGATTTATTCAGTTTGGGCAATTTAAAAATGGTTTACAGCTCTTGGTCATTTAATAAATGAATCGTACCAAATTTAATAAAATAATCAAACGTATATGTGAGCATACATCATTAAACCTATATATATTTAATAATGGCTGCACGGGTCGTGTATCAGGGTAAGCTACGTTTGCTGGGATTGGTCCGTGGATGGATTTAAACCATCTTTAAATACCAAGACTCCTCCGTATCTCGGAACGCACCGCTGGTCCCGGCTGTCATTCGTGTATATTTGACAGTCGTTACGGGTCGTCAGAAGCCCGAAAGTCTGACAGCCAGTCTTACCAAGGAATATCGTATTACCCAGTTACTATGTTGTGGTAGTCAGATAGGCACTCTCACCATGTAAAATACTGTTATTCAGCTGCATCCGGTTAGACTGGAAGCTGACCCCATAGCTGGGAGAAGGTTAGGCAGATTGATTGATATACAAATATTCACAAACTAATCACTAAATTAGAGTGGTTACATAACTTAGAGCTACACTGATAATTAATTCCATTTGGAAACCTCTAGCGAACTAATCAAAGACATCCTTCCATCCATCTGTCTAGCCATTTGTACATAATGTACATAGATATGATTAGATTCATGGATTGTGAACCATAACTGTGCATTATTAATAACTAGTTTCTATCTGCGACTGCGTCTGCGTGATCTCTAAAATAGAGAAATGAAAAAAACCGGCTAAGTGCGAGTCGGACTCGCGCACGAATGGTTCCGTATCATCTATATCTATACTAATATTATAAAGAGGGAAGATTTGATTTTTTGTTTGTTTGTTTGAAATGAATAGGCTCCAAAACTTCTGGACCGATTGAAAAAATTCTTTCACCGTTGGAAAGCTTAGTTTTTTAGGAGTAACATAGGCTGCTTTTTATCCCCGGAAAAATAACGGGTCCCACGGGAAAGACCATGAGAGCGAAGCCGCGGGCAAAGTGCTAGTTATCTATAAAAACGAGCAAAAAAAAAATACGTTAGGTGTATGAATGCCCCCTTAAATATTTATTTTATCTGTTTTTTAGTTTTTATTGTAATAGCGGCAACAGAAATACATTATCTGTGAAAATGTCAACTGCCTAACTATCACAGTTCATGAGATACAGCCTGGTGACGGACGGACGGACAGTGGAGTCTTAGTAATAGGGTCTCGTTTTATTCTTTGGGTATGGAACCTTAAAAAGTGTGCAACCAATATTGTGGTTAACGTTTTAACCCCTCAAATGTCGTATAAACACCATAGGCTCACAAGAAAAAATCTCTCGAAACGACACTAAATATAACCGTATAAATCGTTGAGCTCTTATAGCAAACGACTTCTAATAGGCGAACATCTAATGGGTCAATCTTTTCACCGCAAACGCAACTAGGACGCGATGCCTCGCCCAGCGTCAAGCTATAAATGCATAACGAATAAAATAGTTAAAATGAAGAACTTCATATGAAGTTGTGGCGCTGGTGGGACGAAAATCTGGAACTTCTATTCAAGTGCTTGGCGGTGAGAAGGTTAAAGTTAAGCCATGCTTGGCCACTAAGCTATGGCTGCCATCTTTGTAGCTCCACTCCACCAAAATCTTGTTATATTGAAAATAGAACCCATGGCTTTTTTTTTTTTTTTAAGGCTGGGAAATCATGCAATGACTGCTCCCGCTCTGGGTGGAGCGGAACGGAGTGTCAGACTCTTACTGACTAAAACCCATCCATGTTCCTTACGTAGCCCTTTATGTTCCGGGGTAGCGGTAACCCTTTCGGACAATCCCGCTTACCCGGCAGGCTTGGCCCTGACGGGCCCCTTCATATGCTGACATCTCTTTGAGGCGCGCGTGGAACATATACGCGCCGTACGGCACGGGTCTGGCGCTGATCGGACGGTGAGTCACCCATTACTCACCGTCCGCAGGCCCGCGCCTACGGTGGCCGGGAGTCGTCACGTGGCTCCCGACGCCCGGGGCGCCTCCTGCGGTGGCTGGGACGGGAGGACCTTTCTGTCTCCCATCCCGCCACCTCCTTCGCGAGCATAACTTTTTCGCAGAAGGAGGTGACTGCCTCCCACTCCCTCTCGCCCCGGACCATGGCTTGTACCAGGGCCGCGCGAGAGGTCGCCGCCGCTGATCGCCTCTACGAGGACACGGCGGTGCTCCGCCCAAGCGGGGCAGGTTTGCACCGTGTGCTCTACCGTGTCCTCTGGGCGATCCTCGCAGTGGTGATACCCGGGAGTTTTCTCCCACCTGATGATGTGCAGGAACCTCCCGAAACATCCATGTCCGGTGAGGACCTTCGTCAGCCGGTAGGTGAGGGCGCCGTGACGCCTCTCTAGCCACTCCTCAAAGAGGGGCCTTACCACCACTATCGTGGCGTGCCCTGCGCTGGGTTGCGACAGTCGCTGATTCCAGGCCGCCATGAGATCGCGCCGGAGGTCCGTCCGCTCCACCGCAATTTGCTGCGGAAACGGAGTTTCCCCCCGGCTTAGTACCTCCGCGCGCCACTCGAACAGGCAGAACCCATGGCTGTCCCCTAAAATACAGTTCCGTAGTTTGGGGCGTAGGATCAGATTTGTGGCAATACTTTCGTGTGCAATTTTTTTGGTCTGAGTGTGGGAAGTGAGTCTGATGGACCTTCCCTCTATCCCATGGCGGAGCAAATTAAATAAAAAAAAAAACAAAAAAAAAAAAAAAAAGAAGTGGTATATCTAACTTCTAAAATATACGTATGAGAAACCCCATGCGCTTGCAAAGGACAGTAGTTTTCGCTAATTAGTTCCTCCAACACCATACCATAATTAACAAATCAAATTAAAAATGCACGCTCCACTAAATATGCCACCAAATAGCACTTGTTTTAACTAACATTGTCATAGCGAGGCAAAAGTTTTGTCTGCTCACCCCATCACGGAATATTACCTTTATAATACATCCCCATGAAGTTTATAATTATTCACACCTAGCGTGTCGGGTCGGGCCATTACGGCCCGCCATACCATTTATATTACGACGCCAAATATTTTATACTGACAACCGTGAATTATGGCCTAAACATAATATTTTTCAGGTAAAGAAATATAGGTATTAGTTTAATGAGTCGAATTCCAGCATAATATCGCCTGAAAATCGCTGAAGAAGTTATTTTCAATTTATTCTTTGACAATTCTCTATTTTGTTAAGTACCAGGCCTAGACAAAGTCGCATTTTCATTAATGATAACGAAATTAAATAAATCCAAAATGTATGGAATTGGCATTAGCTTTCGAAATGTCACTAAAATTAAAATTGTCTAACGAACCTCGATCAATATTCCCATACAAATGCGTTAACAAGTAGCGTTCTTGACAATTCGGATCGCTGAGATAACGAAATGTTCGATCAACAATTTTCGAAATCGAATCGACACGGAGCGATTGACACTTGTCTAGGCCCCCAGGTACTTATTGCCAGGCCTAGACTGTCTTTCCATACCTATTAACCAAATTAAAACGTAAAAACCAACTTATTTTTAAAAGAGTTAGTTAGGTTCTTTATACACGGCACAGTCGTCTATGGCACGGCGTATAACCAAATCGTAGATAAAACGTGTCTGTCAACAAGCTTCCATAATAATCCATATAGAATTTTTCTCTTTTTGATGATGAAAACTGGTGACTAGGGAATTTAAAAGTCAAGACTTTCTACATTGAAGATGTCAGTGTAAAACATCTTAAACGGGATTGACCGAAAGGGTTATCGCTACCCCGGAACATAAAGGGCTAAAGAAGGAACATGGATGGGTTTTTGGGTTTTAGTCAGTAATAGTCTGACACTTCTTTCCGCTCCACCCAGAGCGGAAGGAGTCATTTGATGATTTCCTCCCCTTAAAAAAAAGGGGGCTTAGACAAGTGTCAATCGCTCCGTGTCGATTCGATTACGAAAATTGTTGATCGAACAATTCGTTATCTCAGCGATTCGGATTGTCAAGTACGCCTCTTCTCCACAAGTTTTAAACATTTGCTTTGTCGATTCAATTTCCAATGGAGGACATCTTTTTGTAAGGGACCCCATGAATCAAAGTAAATGAGGCTTCACTACTTCGGAATTACTTCGTAAAAAGAGAGCGTGCTAAACAAGTGGGTCCTCGAGCTCATCTTCCTTATAAATTCCCTTAATCGCACCTTCTGGCAGCTACGGCAAGTGATAAAGTGATTTGGGTGGCTAAGAACCATTTACGATGAAAAAATATCTTATTTCTTATTATCTTTCTTTTTCGTGGTGTTTTTAGAATTCCGTACCCTAATGGTAAAACGGGACCCTATTACTAAGACTCCACTGACCGTCCGTCTGTTACCAAACGGACTCGCGAAATCTTCACAGACGATGTATTTCTGTTGCAGCTATAACAGCAAATACTAAAAAATAGCATAAAATAAATATTTAAGGAGGCAGGAGCAACAAACGTGATTTTTTTGCTGTTTTTATAGATCCCTTCTGTACGGAACCCTTCGTGCGCGAATCCGACTCGCACTTGGCCTGTTTTTTTATATACCTTTGGAGATAAATTGAGGATTTATTGCGTACCTTTGGAATCTAAAGTATCTTTGCTTTTAAATGGTTGGTTAAAGGGAAATAGCCAGGCTTGCTCGCGAAATTAAATATTTCATTTTTTTTTGCAATTTCCAGGTTGCTGTCAGGTTGTATATTGATTAAAATATGATTACGTAGCAAGCGTATATACAGCGTTATTAGGATTAGAATCATCCATACAACTCTCTAATTTGGAATTGCCCTCGAATGATAATTATGACAAGTATGAAATAGTTCTTCCGGTTAATTAAATTTACAGGTCTGTAAATACGTACTTGATATGGCCGCAAATTATATTTTGGCCAACATACAACCTGACAGTGCCCTGAAAACTGCAAAAAAAAAGTATGAAAATTTGAATGTCGCATCTCCCTTAAACATCAACATCTCGAAAAATTGTATGTGATTTTAGTTCGTGTTTGTTCTAGTGAGTAAGTTGTTGAAGTTTCGTCAATAAATTAATAAAATTTCTTTGCAAGGAATAATTTAGAGAAATTAGATTTAATTTTGAAGTCCTTGATGACCGTGACACGTTCCAATTGACGCAAAAACCTAAAATAATGCTTCCATTCCCCTTTGAACGGAGTAAAAAATACTTTTAACAATCAGCGTCTGGCGGCTACGCGTCGTGAGCCATTTCTTCTTGAAAACCTTCAAATCATTTATGTTCCAGCTTCATAGACTGCAAATCGACATAAACAACAATCAAAAGGTAAGTTATAGTGTCTTTTCTTCTGCACAGTGTAACAAAATACGTGTTTTTAGGACGAAATCCCGCAGCTTTCCCTACTTGTTGATTATCGCGCAACAGTTTTTTATTATGTGCCCTGTTCCTTTGTTATCCGTCGACGGGAGAACGTATTTTTCTTCCTTTATTTTTCCTGTGGTTTATTTGGGAATGTATTCAGTGTTTTGTTTTGGTTTTTCTTTTGTTTACCCTTGAAAAAAAATTGATAAGAAAAAAATTGTAAAACGCGTTGTTTATTGTAAAAATTTGCTGTGAATAAGCACGCATATAACATTAAAATAACGCAAAGTATATTTTTATGGGTTCGTAAAAAAATGCTTATAAAAAAACATATTTCCTCGTCTTAGCCGCGAAATATAAATAAAAAAAATACTACAGTAATTCTAAAACTTACCTTAAAAATGCAGGCACCAAAACTCGCACGGACCGCTACCTTACACAGTGTTATTTTCAATAACCTTCAGAGACAAAATATATATTTTTGCAATATTTTTCTCCCGGACGCGCGACCGTGCCTGTGGGCTGTTGGAGCGTAACTGCAAAGACAGACTGACTACAGTTGCTAGTACCTCTACCTGTTACATGCTAGGGGCGGCCTAGGGGTGGGAACGTTCACGTAACAGAACTGTTATTTTTACCCGGAACTGAAGTTTTTGGCAATGTGGCGTAACCAATACTCTGTAATAATATCCTCATGTAGAAAACAACGCTTTAGAATGCGCAACTAGCTTCATATGACTGACTGAACAACTCCTTAAATATTCAAAAGTGCCTGTAGTTAGTACCGCCTAATATACTGGTGTAAATGGTAATCATTATTAACAAAAGACAAACACAACAACAAACAAATAAATAAACAAATACAAATAAATTATAATTGATCAAAGGAAGAAATCAATTATGACTGACATAAGTATTACAATCACGCTGAAAGAAAAACACGTTGCACGAATTTTCTAATTAAATTATAAGGTAATAATTAGATACTTTTCATAACAAAAGACGCGTGATAAAAGAACAGTTCCGAAATACTTACGAAGCATCGTAACATTTTCATTAATTCCTCGATTGCAAGCCGTATGCTGCCCTGGCCATATTTTTATTCCGTTCACGTCACATTTTCCCACCCTATAACGTAATTTAACCTATTGCTATCCTCTTCTCACGCAGTACCGCTGAACGAAGCTTTAATGGGAGGGAAAGAGATAGCTATAGTTCATTAAGGTTGCTGTTAACAGCCGGGAGCGTGAGTCAGGTCTTGTTAGGGCTGATACGCACTGGCTTTTACGTCGCTTCGTCTGGTCTGGTTTCCAAATTATATTAAAGTTTTGTAAGTACCTGTCGTGGATTGAATTAAATATTATGCTTTTACTTGTCTTCCTGTGGGATTTGGGTATTTCCAGGAACTAAAGATTTTTGTGTATTCCTGCCCACGCTTTTCCGTTTACTTTGCGAACACGATTTCGAAGTTATTATTCAATTATTGTGTGACATTGAACATTTAAAATACACTAAGCTACACCTACATAATGTTTTCTGAGAATTTATGGATATGTGTCATGTTGTTTTGTTTTTTAACGACATTCCTAGAAAAATTCATAACGTACACTCAAAACATAGACTTACTGTTCGCATCTGAAATATATAACGTGTCGCTACAATGGTGACATTAATTTAACACACATATTTTCTTACGACTTTCTGTACCTGTAATTGGCTTATTTGAAATAAATGCTTTGAGTTTGAGTTGAGTTCATACATTTTCACATTTTCGTTTCATGAAAACATTATATTTTCATTAAACGTTATTATTTACGGATTTTTTTTAAATGTTAGAAAACAGCATCTTAAAGCACTGCCGCGCAGCGGTCTTTTGCCGGGGTTATGGATCGTAACATTCACATCAATGAAATTTAAACGAATAAGCAATACTAATAGGATGAAAAAACTGCTTAAAGTAGGCTATTTATATGATTAAAAGGCACTAGCCCTACCCGTGTGTTAAATTAATGTCACCATTGTAGCGACACGTAGTATAAGTATAAGTTTTTTTTTTTGGAGTTAATATTTTTGTTTCGGGTCTTGGTGTTTTTCTATCTATAATATGTATGTATTTACAAAAAAAAAGTATATAAGTAGTTTATCAGCCATCTCGTTACCATAACACAAGCATTAGGTTGCTTAGCTTGGGACTCCATGGCGTTGTGTGAAATGTCCAAGGACATAATTATATTATAATATCTGACAATTTTATTCCACAAAAAAAAAACATGATAAAAAAAAATAACGGTTTCTTCTGAAAGTTTCAGCCCTAGTCCTCTTTAGGCAGATGTCGATCCGACTGGGCGTGTATAACAGTTTCCTCTTTATGAGAGATTAGTTAATTACACAAGTATAACGCCTTCACTTACGGCAACAACGCCAACGTTTGATCGTGACTGAGGTTTTATTATATTAGGCTCGTATGAACGTAATTCTACTTCAGTTTTGCTAATTGGTTGGTTGTCGAAAAAATTGGTTAAAGTGGCAGAAAAAATGTTATGCTTAATTTTTTTTGTAATTTAATTTAGTTTTTTTTTTCTGAAACACTTTTTGAATGAGACCACTGTGTTTTATTATGACAGATTTTTTTTTGTGTCGGGAAAATTGGTGGAATAGGTGTTTTGAAAAATACTAACATGTCTTAACATAATCAGCCTATAATGTTCCCTCTGCTGCACTGCTGGTACCCAGGCCTCCTCTCTAAGAGAGGAAGTGGGCCGTAATTCACCACGCGTCCCAGTGCGGGTTGGTAGATGTCACATGTCTTCGAATTATGTCATGTATTTACAATGTAGGTATACTAATATAAGGGCTGATTTCATCAATGATTCTGAACGCGAACAACACTTCCAACTCTCATTTAAGAGCTGTTACTGTCATTTTGACACATTACCACTGGAATCTGGATTATTGACACTTACAGCCATTGAACGCGTTTTCAATGAGCTGATGATCGCGGTCAGTTCTATTGGTGAAAGTGGCACTTACTGACAAACTTCCACACAAACTTCTATCCCCCATTTAATCCCCTTCAGGGAACGAACTTTAAGAAATCCTTCCTAAGTGCTCACTTTCGTCAGATAAGGAACTCTTGCGCAAAAATATCATGCTTTTAGATCCAGGGGCTTAGATGGTGCGTTTTGTTAGTGAGCAAAGAATTTAAGAATTTTATTAAATAGATTTTTTGAGATGCGTGTAACATTATTTATTTATTTAACCATTTATGTAACGTATTTAATTAAAAATAGACAAGAAGAAAGGAACAGAAAACGTTTAAATGTGATTTACTATGTTAGTGTTAAGTGTTACTGCCAGCAGCGGGATTGTCCGAAAGGGTTACCGCTAACCCGGGACATAAAGGGCTAAGGAAGGAACAAAGATGGGTTTTAGCCTGTAAGAGTCTGACACTCCTGTCCGCTCCACCCAGAGCGGGAGCAGTCATTTGATGATTTCCACCCTCAAAAAAAAAAAGCTTAAATCCTGCACCTTTCAAAATACTTAAATCTTCATAAATTACGATTGGTTAGTTTCAAACCAAGGTTTACCCGAAATAAAAAACTTGCAAGTAACGGAACAGTAACCGCTGAAAGGTTATGAATTTCATTCAGAGTTCTGTCCCTCCCACGCTCGCCTCCGCAACCTTCCCACGTATTCTTAAAAAAAACAAAAAGCTGTTCGTTCTGACATTTCTAGGAAAAAGGTTGCATTGTTTAAGATATATAAACACTTCAATATTTCTAAAGTAATATCTACTCACTGAATTGTTTTCTTTCCGCCCCACGCGCGGCACGGGTCGATCGATCAGGTTAAGTGACGCTTGTCGCGGTCAATCCATGGATGGGTGACCATTTTTAACGAAATCCCTACGCCTTGAAAAGAACGTTCAGTCATTGGTCACGGATGTAATTCGTGTTCGCATTACGATTGAAATTTTATGGTGCTACGAACAAACTCAGTTTTTAAATTTTTCAAATTTATTTATACATAATATTATTATGAATATTTAGCTTTTAAATGTAAATATGTAATTATCCTATGTTGATTAAAATATTATTTGATCCTTACTCAATAAAAGAATTTATTTATCAATGTTGCCATTTTAATAAACAATAATTAACAATCGCATAACATAATAAACATATGTTATGCCTTTTATGTTTTTTTCACAAGAAAAACGCTTTAAATTGAGGTTATTTATGTATCTTGCATTTCGCAGGCTGGATAGAGCAGAGGATATTAATCCGGCTATCGATCCTGTGTGCTAGCCGGAAATAGACGCCCTAGACACAAGGTAAAGGACGGACGATCTGTTATTAAGACCTTAGTTTTTTTTTCTTTTGAGGATGGAAAATCATCAAATGGTGCCTCCCGCTCGGGGCGGAGTTGAATTGGAGTATCAGACTCTTACTGACTAAAACCCATCCACGTTCCTTCCTTAGCCCTTTATGTTCCGGGGCAGCGATAACCCTTTCGGACACTGGCTCCTTCACTGTTGCTGACATCTCTTTGCGGCGCGCGTGGAACACGTACGCGCTGTCCGGCATGGGCCTGGTCCTCCATGGGGCGGTAAGCTACCCATTACTCGCCGCCTGCAGGCCCGCGCCTTCGGTGGCCGGGAGTTGTCACGTGGCTGTGGACGCCCGGAGAGTCTCCCGCGGCGGCTGGGACATGAGGTCCTGTCCCTCAGACTGCTTCGGAGAAGGAGGTGACTGCCTCCCACTCCCTCTCGCCCCGCAACATTGTAGCCCTAGGAATATAATAAGCAGAGCACTGAATGGTTTTAGATGGTTCCGCTCGTGTAGACTCGTTTGAAGGTGTTCTAAATAAGTGTTGTTTACCTAGGCTTACCTTTAGAACACCGAGATCTAAATCTTTTTTCTTATCTTTAGTAAGTCATAACAATATAATAGCCAGGAACTGTAGGTACAGATGCCAGCATATCAAGCTAGCCCATTCTGTCAAATTTCTTTTATAGATTTTAAACTTAATAACAAAAGAATAAGGTTTATGTTCAATTGGGAATGTTTTACAGTTCGGGATAGCATGATGTGCTGACGTCTGTACTTTAGACTCGACGACGACACGGTTGGCACAGTGGTTGAGCAATTGACTGCGCAGCATATCGCGGGTACGATTCCCGTACGGAACAAATATTTGTGCGGCTTGCATGTATTTGTTCCGGGTCTGGGTGTTTGTCTATCTATAATGTGTATGTATTTACAAAAAAAAATGTAAGTATCTAAGTAGTTTATCAGCCAACTCGTTACCATTACATAAGCATTAGGTTGCTTAGCTTGGGACTATATGGCGTTGTGTGAAATGTCCAAGGATATTATTATTATTAGTATTAGTCTGGAATAGAAAAAAGGCTACTTTTCGCGGAAAAATTTACAGTTCCTGTGGTATAATCCCATATTGACGCGGGTGAAGCCACTGGCAAAATAGCGTGCAACACAAATCTTGTTACGTAAAGGTCTTGTTGTTACATATATATTGTTATACCTAACAACCTGTTTAAAACTTGAACGTTTAACTTCGTGTTGAAGCTTAGCCTGTATTGTTTCAGACAAATGCTAAGATTGTACCTACCTAAGTTGGAAGGTCCAATGGATTTATTACTAAAGATATGATCGGTTTAATAATCGTATCATAACGTATGTTAACTAATAATAATTAAAGTTCATTAACTATTTGAAACTATCAAAAATAAAATATGAAATCACATAGAACAAAGACCGCTCGTCGTAAAAACTTCCATCACCGTACAGAAATTAAATATTATGCGAAGATATCATTGTAAAATTGCATTTAATGCTAGTAAGTATTCAATTTGATTCTAAAAATCTGTGACGTGATATTGTTATATTTCATACAAATCACGTACAAATTCCGCGTTTTGACATTTCATAAATAGTAACGTTATTGACTACCATTTAAAATACCCAATTGAGGATCAATTTGTTTTTTTTTTCTCTCACAATTTATCACTACACA
Source organism: Hyppa rectilinea (assembly GCA_951799385.1). Taxonomy (NCBI): domain Eukaryota; kingdom Metazoa; phylum Arthropoda; class Insecta; order Lepidoptera; family Noctuidae; genus Hyppa; species Hyppa rectilinea. Next base: position 15,705,001 of record OX637323.1, read on the forward strand.
GTAGGTATAAAACAAATTCGCTTTCTCTGTCCCTATATCCCTATGTATGCTTAAATCTTTAAAACTACGCAACGGATTTTGATGCGGTTTTTTTTATAGATAGAGTGATTCAAGAGGACGGTTTATGTGTATAATTTGTGCGCTTGTCGCCGCGGGTGGAAGCTAGTTGAGAATAAAAACGCGAACCATTAACATGAAACTACGACGAAGTTCGACAGCATACATTGCGTTATTTGTTGTGTTGAGCAAACGGATTTTTCAAACATATGATGGAATGGATTAGCTGGTGCCTTCAAAATCTTTTATATTGAGATTGGAAATGTGTTACTTACACAATTAGAGCGCAGGCGAAAGTTGATGGAAAAACTCAAGTTTTTTTGTAAACAATGGCCACAAACTAAAATTGATAGAGCCAAGTGGTGGGAAGAAAGAACCCTCGACCTTACAGTACCTAGATCACGAAGCCGCAACCGCAACTCAGAACCTCGGATTGGCTTACCGGACCTGCTGCGCTGCTAAAAATGTACCTAAAAGTTTCCTTACTACATAATCTATACGATTTTGTTCCCTTCGTTATAACTCGAGATCTGCTGCACCAATTTTCATGGTTTTTGTTTCGTTGGATTTGTCTCCACCCTGAATAGCAGAATACATTTTTTTTTTTTTTTTTTCGATCAGCTGCTGATTTTCCTCCTATAGGGTAGGTAGGTAGGTAGGTAGGTAGGTAGGTAGGTAGGGTAGGGTAGGTAGGTAGGTAGGGTAGGTAGGTAGGGTAGGAAGGTAGGTAGGTAGGGTAGGTAGGGTAGGTAGGGTGGGTAGGTAAGTTAGGTAGGTAGGATAGGTAGGTAGGTAGGGTAGGTAGGTAGGGTAGGTAGGGTAGGTAGGTAGGGTAAGTAGGTAGGGTAGGTAGGTAGGTAGGGTAGGTAGGGTGGGTAGGTAGGGTAGGTAGGGTGGGTAGGTAGGGTAGCTAGGGTAGGAAGGGTAGGTAGGGTAGGTAGGGTAGGTAGGGTAGGTAGGGTAGGTAGGGTAGGTAGGGTAGGTAGGGTAGGTAAGGTAGGTAGGGTAGGTAGGGTAGGTAGGGTAGGTAGGGTAGGTAGGGTAGGTAGGGTAGGTAGGGTAGGTAGGGTAGGTAGGTAGGTAGGTAGGGTAGGTATCACAGTTAAGACAGGACAACGTCTGTCGGGTCAGCTAGTATAATATATTTGGGTCTACATACTACATACAGTCTAAGCTTACATGATAGCCCTTGGTAAGACTGTTTGTCAAATTTTTGAACATCCGGATACCCGTAACGACTGTCAGAAATCTAAGAATGACAGCCGGGAAGCTTGGAAAGCACGTAAAGCCGTTGGGCTTAACGTGCTTACCGAGGCACGGATGGTTAAGTTGTCGATGGTGAAGGTCATCCATCCACGAAACAACCGCAGCAAGCGTAGCTTAAAACCATCGATCTACCCGTGCTGTTAGCATGTAGTCATTGTCACTATGACAAAAAATTTGCCAGCCAGCATGTTGGTTGGGTTGAATGCCCAGAGTGGACTTAGGTTCATTGAAGTACCGCTATTAGCCACAAATGCAAACTGAAAACTTTCTAGACACACTCGTAATACGAAAACAGTTGAGTTGGTAACTACAATAGAAAATTACTAAAGTGTTAATGTTTTGGTCATTTTAGAACTGTTAGATTAGTTCTAAAGCTACTAACTTAGTTACTTCATTTGCATATCAGAGGAACTTAAACTTTAAAGTTACAAATACTTAGGTCGTTTACCAATTCCATGAATGTTTATTATATTGCATTAATTTAAATTTCATGCGAGATAACGTTTTCTAAGAAGTCAGATTTTACAAGCTTTTATTTGATTTGCAATGTATTATAAGTATCATCATAAGAGGAGCTCGTGGCTAAGTAATAACAACCGCACAGGTCGATCCATCAGGTTAACCTCCGCTTGCTGGGGTTGGTCGTGGATGGGTGACCATCTTTAGGTGCATACCGAGGCTCCTGGGCGCCTCGGAAAGCACGTTAAGCCATTAGTCCCGGCTGTGCATCTTTGCGGGTCGTCAGAAGCCCGAAAATCTGACAGCCAGTCTTACCAAGGGGTATCGTATTGCCCAGTTACTGGGTTGTGGAGGGCAGATAGGGAGTCGCTCCATGTAAAATACTGCTATTCAGCTGCATCCGGTTAGACTGGAAGCCGACCCCAACATAGTTGGGAAAAGGCTAGGCAGATGATGTATGATGACTATGTACGTTTTTGTTCTTCAATTTAAATTATGAAACACGTGTGTCACAGTTTTTCCAAAATCGTCCCCTCACAGTGTCAAATTTAACATCACGCTACAACTCTTAAAAAGCAACAACGAAAAAGACTGAAAGAGTGCTAAGTAAAAACAATGTAATGGCGCGGGCGGGCGATGTGATGCGAGGTGATGGGTCGGGGCCCGAAATTTCACGCAACGCGAGATCTCCCCTCCCGTCCCGCGCAGCTACCTCAAGAACGGTCTCGTTACGCGGTCAGGCTATAGTTAGAAATATCTTAGAAAACCCACGATTAAACATTGAAACTTTACAACTAAGTAAAAGTAACTTGCTCAGGTAATGTTTGCTCAGGTAATGTGATGATGTGGGGTAACCTCAAAGTGTTTGTCTAAGGATGGGAGGTTAAAATTAGAAAGGACTTGGGAGGACTATGAGGGTCATTGTTTCTTTTTTCAGTTCGTTTGAATGAGTTTGAGCGATTTAAGCTCATATTACCTTTTAGGATTGTTCGTCGAATCGTTGAGCTCCTCAAGTTCTGAGTTGAGCTGACAAATGCGTGCACTGACGGTCCACTCAATCTATGTGATCCTCCTCTTTCCTCAAAAGATTTCAGATACCAATCTACGTGATCTTCACATGATCTGACCAAGTTTGTCAGGCCATTTAAAAGAGACTGTGACACCCACATTTCGCCACTTATGTTTAAGTATGTTTTAGGGAGCGACCCTATTGCCATTAACCGGTAAACTTTAGACCACAGGTTGCTACTGAGACTGGATTGAAGAACCCAGTCCTGCGATCCGAGAATCGAACCCATGACCTTAGACCTCAGATACTCAGCAGTAGCACACTAACACCACTATACCAACGAATCAGTCAATGAGTAACTCCTTTCTATTCCCTCCATATATTAAAATCAAAACTGCTGTCAAAGCTTCTTTGATTACTAAAACTACTCAAATCACTATTCACCCCTTTCAACTAAAGCTTATAACAGTTTCACCCCAACTACTAGAATTAAAAGCGAATTCAAAATGAAACGAAACATCAACAGCATTTACATCAGTCTGAAAATTAGACGAATTTGCAAAATGCATAATGCATTTATTTGACCACCCTATTTCATTCCCTCTACGTCACTATGCAATTTTCAACTTACTACTAACCATATATCCTAAACTTAGAGTTGAATTTACCCTGTAGTGTGGCGGGGGCTTATGACATTTTCAGGGGTTGAAAACGTGTTGTACATGAGATTCTGAATGAGGTTTTATTCGCTGCTCTGTTATTACAAACTCGTTTGCCTATGAATATGGAAAGCAACTAAGTTTATTCTAAGTATGCCACTTATTTACGTTTGTTGTAATTGGAGCATGTCGAAAAAGGCTGCCATGATTTATTTACGTTTAGTCAACCTGCCTAGCCTTTTTAAACCATATTAGGGGCTTCCAGTCTAATGAATAAATGCAGCTGAATACCAGTATTTTACATGGAGCGACCGCCTGTCTGGCCTCCACAACCCAGTAACTGGGTAATACGGTACCCCTTGGTGCGACCCGAAATGTTTGTCAAAGATCTAAGAATAGCAGCGAATAACAGCCGGAAAGCACGTTAAGCCGTTGGGGCTTAACGTGCTTTCCGAGGTAGGGAGGAGTCTCGGTATGTAAACATGGTCACCCATCTACGTACCAACACTGGCAATCGATCCATGTAGCTGTTATTACATAGCCACGAGCTCGAGTTTAGTAATAAATATAAATCAAGAGAAATTAGAAATAGCCTTTTAACTAACGGTAATGGCAAATTTAGCTTCTTTTTACAGGTTTTTTAATGTTATGTTTCTATTTTTATATTGATAGCCTATATTATTATGACCTCTTTTACATGGAGCGACTGCCTATCTGACCTCCACAACCCAGTAACTGGGCAATCCGATACCCCTCTTTAAGACTGGCTGTCAGATTTTCGGGCTTCTGACGGCCCGTAACGACTGTCAAAGATGCACAAATGACAGTCGGCACCAACGGCTTAACGTGTATATGTAAAGATGGTCACCCATCCACAGCCATCCCCGGCAATCGTAGCTTAACCTGGTGGATCGACACAATGGTTACACAGAGATAAGAGCACAATAATAAAACACAACCCAAAAAGTTACATCATACTTTAATCATTCCGAACGAAGAAAACAATATTGTCCGTTTTCACACATAAATACCAATCACAAAAAAACCTTGTAGCGTTTCAATAGAGTTCAATTTACAACTCCGTGTGGGTTGAAGGGAATTTCTTGAGGACTGCATGATACAGGTTGTAGAAGGCGTATACTGATACACTGATGATCACGAATAGTGATCCCCCGAAGACGAAACTCAGGAAGTTCCCGTCAATCATAGTGGTGCCCTGGAGACTGGAAGCCTGGCCTTGGAACAGCTCCTTGGGGTTAGACCCTTGCGCCTTCCGCTCCTCCATCATCTTCTTCATGACTGACAGCCTTTCTTTCAACTCGTCTATCGACTCCACCATGTCTTCTGAAACTGTATAATTGGAATTTTAACATCACGCTTGTAATCATGTCATATATAATTATAGACCTACATATTATGCACTATATCCGTGTATCTCACTAATTCATGTTTTCACTTATAAAAATCACCAGCACATTCACAAATATACACACCCTCTCACACTCACTCATTCACCTTATCACATAACTAACACAAAGAGAGGTGCAGACAATCAATACAACTTAGACTACTATTATTCCTTTGTTTTTGTAAAATGCTAGCATTAAAGAACTTGTATTAATGTAACTCGAGGGTATTGGCGCTGTTAGCCGAAAAACAGGTTCCGCCTAGTTCGGCTCCAGATGCTAAAACTTTTGTGTACCTACTTTTGTTTTCATTGCAGTTAAGACGTGTAATTTAATGTAATCTAAGTACTGTTTTTATTAAATAAATCTTATCTTATCTTATCTTATCTAATCCCTGAGGGTCTAAGCAGAGGTATACCAATAGTAAAACTATGCGAATTTCGCCAGTTATGTTTTTTAAGTCCTAATAGGGTGAGCCTATTGCCATCAACCGACCACAAAACCAGACTCCGGACTGCTACTCAGAAACTCCAGATGGAAAATGTAGCACATTGCCCGACCTGGGAATCGAACCCAGGACCTCAAGTTCAGCATTAACGCTTGCATCCACTAGACCAACGAGGCAATCAGCAGCCTAGGCAGGCAGATTTTTCTGAATAATCAGTATTTTATAATCAGTGGGTATACGCGATTTTTTTAATAAAATAGAATGTTTTCTATTCACAGAAAACATTAAACTAATTTTAAAACTTTATTCATATTGTTGAATATTAATTACACCAAAGAGACTGAACACGATCAGCACATCTAAAACGCGTTCAAAAGCCGTGTCAATATTCCATAGAAAATAATGTCAGCTCTTGAACGTAGTATATGCGCTGATCGCGTTCAGTTTCATTGGTGAAATTTGCCCATAATATACTAACTCAGGACAGTAGCTTCCAGAATCATATTAAAATATATTACGGCCACATAACCATAATATTCTACAGTCATGTAGTAACATTCCGAACGTTATGTAGGTAGCTACTATAATTAGTTTTAATATTTAAAACCCATTCAGCCCCACTAACACTAAACCACGATGCCACGTTTGCTCAGTTTTCGTTCAACTAATCAAAGTTTAAAGTTGAACCTACCCAACACTGTACAGCTAAACCAATATGAAATAACTTTGGCTCGAACTTTCTGATTTATTAAAACCAAGATTAGTTCTCAAAGCAACGTGGTTAGTGTATGAATTATGTAGCTGTTGATCTCTAGAAATGTTGGTCTTGAAAATAAAAGAGAGCTGTCAAAGCTAAATTGGTTGGCATTAATTCTAAAATGAAATTTAAAAAATTGCGAACATAATTTTCTTTTTGAACATATTGACATAAGTAGTTTAAAATAATAGTATCATTATAAATATTGTAACGTGAACAAGAAGGAAAATGCATAAACCATGGATCGAACGAAAAATCTAAGCTAATTCATTCTCATTCATGTACACACTGGACCACGTTAGACCATCATCGACCACTTCTTTTCGCAAGCTACAGGTTAACAACCCTAAAGAAATAAACATTAAGATGTTTTAACACTAAGGTAAACGGATAAATCTCTTTAGCTTCATAAAGACTACTTTAAAAACTATTTGAATAAAACAATGGCGTACCTAGCAACAAATAATAGGTAGGTAAATGCTAGAATCACCTTCTTTGTACACAAAGACGACCCTTTTCTTTCCAAAAATCACTCAAAAACACACAAAATTCATATTTCCAACACAAATACAAATAAACCTCTAGTTTTTAACTTAATAAGATTAAATTCTCACCCTCAGGATCCCTGTCTGCGTTACTTTGGCTCATTTTGTGTGATATTTTGCACGCACTGAGTCTATGTTTTGTTTTGACTGTTGCAATCTATCCCGATTTTCCGACTTGTTTAAGGGAGTTAAAATGGCGGCCGCGCATGCGTACTGCGGGCCGGGATAGGAGGGAACTATTGATCGTGTGCCTGGGAGAGTTACCTGGAATTTGGGTCTAGATTCGAGAGCCTTTGTTTGGAATTATTTGTATTGTAAGTTACAATACTTTATTTAGATTTAAAATATTATTTTTATAAGTTTTTTTAATGGGTAATTTCATTTGTTTTGTGTTACAATGGGTTGTAACAAACATTAATTAAATTTTTTAATTAGATGGATTTCGTGAGTGCTTGGCCACATCTTTAGGGATTGGTCCAAAAGAACAAATACTTAGTCGTGAGAGGCCTTCATTGAGCAATAAGTAGGTATTTATAACTTGACAAAGACTAGAATGGAAGAGTAACCGTTGAGTTTCTTCCCGGGTCTTCTCCATAGGAAAGGACGAATTGAATCGTGCACCTACCTGACATTTCATAAGTGCAGAGGCCAGCACATCAAGCTACCCTGACCTGTCAAATTTCTTTGATAGATTTTCAACTTTAATACAAATAAATAAGGTTCATGTTTAATTGGGAATATTTAACAGTTTGGAATAGCTTGTGGCGTCATTACCAAGGTTTACGTGAAATATAATATTTTGAATGGGAATGTATGCTAATAACTTTTAGAACAGTATTCATATTGAAATAAGTACCTATACTACCATACATATTCTGATCATTTCTTCCTATAAGACATTACCTACATATTAAGTGGTGGGCTTCGTCTTTCTTTTGTTTTATATGGAATTTCCATATGAGGCGGCTATAGAGGTGGAAACCAAGGTGTTTCACACAGTCTGAGTGTGATAAGATGTCTTCAAAAAGTCTTACAGAAGGACTTTTTTTTATTTGGATATTTAGCACAAGAATATGCCATGACCTGAGTTAGGATACAGGATACATTTAGTATTGCCTATCCTATGTTGCTGGTAGAAAATGCCTCAGGCATTAAGTCCGCCTTTGAAGTTGCTTTTGACCCCTTTCGGTATTTTTACTTGTGCATAAAGTTTGAATAAATAAATACTTTTGGACGTGGCAGTACGTTCCCGTTTGACCTTCACGAGAAATCGTGGGTAAAATCTAGTACATATACCAAATAGACATCGTTATACAGGGTGCAATTGAATTCATGGACAATATTTCAAGGGTTCGCGTACTCACAAAAAGAAAAAACTCGCAACTCGCGATTTCAGATTTGTACGCATGGTGAAAGTTGTTCATAATGATGAGTACAATGTACTCTTGAAATAATGCCCATGAATTCAATTTTACCCTGTAGAATTCTCATTGTAACTATGCTTGTTAGATGTATAGATAATTATTGCAGTTTGTTGTCATATGGTTAATGAATGGTGCTATAAACTATTTGACAACATTTACAAGAGTAATGTAGTTTTCATAAATAGAAACACAAAAAAAAATATGTAACATTTTTTATTTACAATTTTCAAAATAAATAACAACAAAACATGGATTCAGATTCAGACAGCAGTAGCCACGATCCAGTCAGTGTAGGAAGAGACGGCAGCGCTCACTCCTGGGTATACGGCATCAGCACAGCCACGGCCCCAGGATACAATTCCGACAAGGATGCCATCATAGTACAGAGGACCACCAGAGTCTCCTTGGCAGGCGTCCTTGCCTCCTACATCGAGGATACCAGCGCAGATCATGTTCTCTGTGACTCTTTGGGGAATGGTCAGGGAGGCGTAGCGAGCTGTGCAGATTTCATTGTCGATGGTGAAGATCTGGACGTCACGTAGGATAGCAGAAGCGAGGCCTCCGGACTGTTGGCAGTAAAGAGATGGAATGAGACTTTTTGTGCACGGTAAAAGAATGTGGTATAACTACATCATGCTTCTTATGTAGTTTGTAACTTGGATTCTATGACACTTCGTATATATTGAATTGTTATATCATCATCTGCCTAGCCTTTTCTCAACTATGTTGGGGTCAGCTTCCAGTCTAACCGGATGCAGCTGAATACCAGTATTTTACATGCGACTGCCTATCTGACCTCCACAACCCAGCAACTAAGCAATACGATACCCCTTGGTAAGACTGCCTGTCAGATTTTCGGGCACCTGACGACCCGTAACGACTGTCAAAGATGCACAAATGACAGCCGGGACCAACGGCTTAACGTGCTATCCGAGACACGGTGGAGTCTCGGTATGTAAAGATGGTCACCCATCCACGGCCAACCCCGACAAGCGTATCTTAACCAGCAGCCCAAAGCCCGGGGTCTGGATTTGGCCCGGTTCATGGCAATAGCCTCGCCTCTATTACATGGGACTTAAACATAACTGGCGAACTGTGAGTACTTACTAAAGACTCCTCTGCCTATCTCTACGGGGAAACAAGGCGTTATGTTATGTTATAAGTAAGTAAGTAGACATGTGATACCTGCTCAGCTATAGTAGTTCAGACATGTTTAATTGTTAATTGTTATTAAAATTTGTTAATTATTTAGATTTCGCTCACAAGCTGTCCAATACAGAGGCTTCCACTGCATCTTGCCTATAACGCAGGTTGGCGTTTCAATCTTGTTTAGTAGTCTAAGTTTCAATATTAGGCTTTGCTCATTTGTCATTAAACCAGCCTGTTATTAACCCACTGCTGGGCAAACGCCCCACTCATAGAGAGAAAGCACGTGCATTAACACGCTTGACCGAGGTAGGTTGGCGATTTCAGATTTACTTATATGAAATAAGGCTTCTTCAGCGGGATTGCTTGAAAGAGTTACCACTGCCCCGGAACACAAAGGGCTAAGAAAGGAACAGAGATGGGTTTTAGTCGACACTCCCTTCCGCTCCACCCAAAGCAGGAGGAGGCATTTACTGATTGATTTCCCTTCCTCATAAAAAAAGGTTTCTTAAAAACGTTACTTACAGATGTAGTTCCCCATCCAGCATGAACAACTGGCAGACCAGCGGGCAGCTGGAAGCTTTGAGGCGGGATAGAAACCCTCTGGATCGAGGCACTGTACTCCAGCGCTGAGCTCAGCTGCAGCACGCTGATGTCTCCATCCATACCGGTGCGGCCATAGGATGGGTGGTTGACGGCTCGGTCGAGATTAATAACAACGCCACCGGACCCGCGTCTGTCGGTACCAGCGCGGATACGACGGTTGCGAATGCTGAAAAATCTGAAAAAAGGAGATGATTTTGTGAAGAACTATACTTGATGCTGGGACCTGGGGGTCTACTTCCTCAGCACAAAGTTCGTAGTTTCGGCCTTCGTTACGGGCGTGAGTGAATAACAACACGATTTGATATTTGAACCTTCTCCCGATGTGTTTTTGTTTGTTTTTTGATCTTTTTTAGATATCGAGATAAATAGAAAATAATACTGGCCACTAAAGAATGTAGATAATTCAAATATGCATAGTTTTAAATTTTGCCGCTAGGTGTCACCTTTTCAATATTATCTGTAGCTCCCCGGTGTTCTTGCTAAAGGAAAGTGTTATGTGCATCTATAATAAAGAAATTAGAATACATACATCGTTTGCATAATAATTCTAAACACATTATCTTAAACCAGAGGACCAAGTTAAGATTAGCGGGATTGTCCGAAAGGGTTACCGCTACCCCGGAACACAAAGGGCTTTTTTTTTTTTTTTTAAGGCTGGGAAATCATCCAATGACTGCTCCCGCTCTGGGTGGAGCGGAAGGGAGTGTCAGACTCTTACTGACTAAAACCCATCCATGTTCCTTCCGTAGCCCTTTATGTTCCGGGGTAGCGGTAACCCTTTCGGACAATCCCGCTTACCCGGCAACACAAAGGGCTAAGGAAGGAACATGGATGGGTTTTAGTCAGTAAGAGTCTGCACTCCCTTCCGCTCCACCCAGAGCGGGAGAGGTCATTTGATGATTGATTTCCCACCTTCAATAAAAAAAAATGCCAAATAGATTGTCAGTGGCATGCAATCGGAAAATCATAATGACGTCTTTCAATTAAGATATTACTAAAATTCAAAACATCTACAATTAGCAATGATCAGCCATTCGAACACCTGGGGAAGTTGAAGAAACATGCATGATATTACCTACGTTTGAATGTATAGACGCCAGCACATCAAGCTATACCAAACTGTTCAATTTGCCGGTGTAAGGTTCATTTTCAATTTGTGCAATTGAAAATGAACCTTACACCTTTGTTATAAAGTCGAAAATATATCAAAGAAATTTGACAGTTTAGGGTAATTACATGTGCTGTCTTCTGTACATATAATAATGATAATTTACTACGGATTAAGACAAGCCGCTCGTGCCTCAAATAAACGTGTTAACCAATGTTTAGTCGATTAATGATTAGATTGCTTACGCAAATAGTAATCCCAGATATTAAACTGTCGTTAGGACGTTTCCTTCGTGAGTTTAAACCTTTAATACCTAAAACCTGTAGATAAAGCCTGTCGGAGTCTTACGAATTATTTTAAAATCCAAGAATGGTATTCTCAATTTTAACTACCAGTTTTACCAAGGAGTATAATATGTTGATTGTGGAGGTCAGATTAACAGTAGTGGTGTAAAAAATTGGTATTCGCGTCTGGTTAGACAGGAAACTCACCAAACCAAAGCTATAATATTAATATCCTATAATATCCTTGGACATTTCACACAACGCCATATAGTCCCAAGCTAAGCCACTTAATGCTTGTGTTATGGTAACGAAATGGCTGATAAACTACTTAAATACATTTTTTTTGTAAATACAGACATATTATAGACTAGCTTCTGCCCGCGGCTTCGCTCGCGTGGAGGTCGGAAATTATCCCACAGGAATGTTCTACCGGGATAAAAAATATCCTATGTGTTAATCCAGGATATAAACCATCTCTGTGTCAAATTTCATCCAAATCTATACAGTAGTTTTTACGTGAAAGAGTAACAAACATCCATACATCCATACTTACAAACTTTCGCCTTTATAATAGTAGTAGGATAGAAAAAGACCCCGACCCGGAACAAATAGTTGCAGATCGTACAAATATTTGCTCCGTGCGAGAATCGAACCCGCGACATGCTGCGCAGCAGTCAATCGCAATCACTGCGCCAACCGTGTGGGAGGCCACCTCCTTCTGCGAAAAAGTCATGATCGCGAAGGAGGTGGCGGGATGGGAGAGAGAAAGGTCCTCCCGTCCCAGCCGCCGCGGGAGACGCCCCGGGCGTCGGGAGCCACGTGACGACTCCCGGCCACCGTAGGCGCGGGCCTGCGGGCGGTGAGTAATGGGTGACTCACCGTCCGATCAGCACCAGACCCGTGCCGTACGGCGCGTATATGTTCCACGCGCGCCTCAAAGAGATGTCAGCATATGAAGGGGCCCCTCAGGGCCAAGCCTGCCGGGTAAGCGGGATTGTCCGAAAGGGTTACCGCTACCCCGGAACATAAAGGGCTAAGGAAGGAACATGGATGGGTTTTAGTCAGTAAGAGTCTGAAATTCCAAAAGAGATGATTTCACAGCCTTAAAAAAAACCGTGTCGTCAAAAAGCTGGGAAAAGGTTAGATAGATGACGATGGTACTCACAATCCATCGAAGCAATGTGCGGCAGACAGGAGGTGTCTGGTGGTGAGGACATTAGCTGCGCATGATTGACCCCACAGGATTCCATTGCGGAACTCAACCTGGACGATGCCAGGGTACGCTTCGATGGTGGTGGGGTTTCCACCCACGATGCGGTTAGCGTGGGTGGTGCAGGCTGCAGCTGAAATGGTGGTTACATTGGTTTTAGTGAAGTCGGCAATGAGGATATTTATATTTAAACTAGCTGAAACGGCACACGTCGTCCTGCCTTAACTATGATACCTACCTACCCTACCTACCTAGGGGTATGAAAAATAGATAGTAGCCGATTCTCTGACCTACTGAATATGCATATAAAATTTCATAAAAATCGGTCAAGTCGTTTTGGAGGAGTACGGTAACTAACATTGTGACATGGAAATTTTATATATAAGGTGTTAAAAAATTAACTCTAAGAATTTCGTGGGAGCATTGTACTCGTCGTTATGAACAACTTTTACTATGGGATGAACCCTGAAATCGCGAAAAAAATATGAGCTGTTCCATACATTTAGGCACACGTAACTCAATAAAATGTATGGAACAGCTCATATTTTTTTCGCGATTTCAGGGTTCATCCGAGAATCCGTTCTTCGAGAGCGAGTAGGCCATAATCCACCACGCGGTCCCAGTGCGGGTTGGCGGATGTCACATGTCTCCGAATTTTTGGTTCTAGGGCCTGCCGGTTTCCTCACAACCTTCACCGTTTTGAGAGCAGTGGTGATGATATTATTTACACAAAGTAAAACGCCTGTCTAGGTTCGAACCCGCGACGTACAGAGGCCAGCACATCAAGTTACCACAATCTGTCAAATTCTTTGATAGTATTTCAACTTTATTGCAAACACATAAGGTTCATTTATGTACAGAGGCCAGCACATCAAGTTACCTACCACAATCTGTCAAATTCTTTGATAGTATTTCAACTTTATTGCAAAGACATATTAAGGTTCATTTATGTACAGAGGCCAGCACATCAAGTTACCACAATCTGTCAAATTCTTTGATAGTATTTCAACTTTATTGCAAACACATAAGGTTCATTTATGTACAGAGGCCAGCACATCAAGTTACCACAATCTGCCAAATTCTTTGATAGTATTTCAACTTTATTGCAAAGACATATTAAGGTTCATTTATGTACAGAGGCCAGCACATCAAGTTACCACAATCTGTCAAATTCTTTGATAGTATTTCAACTTTATTGCAAAGACATAAGGTTCATTTATGTACAGAGGCCAGCACATCAAGTTACCTACCACAATCTGTCAAATTCTTTGATAGTATTTCAACTTTATTGCAAAGACATAAGGTTCATTTTTAATTGAGAAAATTTGCTGGCGTCTGTACAAATCCTAAATCGGGGCAGTTACAACTAGGCCACCACAGCTCACAACCAACGTCCGATAAAAAAAATCCATGTGAACTACGTTTTAGTGGCTGTTTATATCCGCCCTGATATACGGTGATCAATTTAAAATCTATACTTATTACTTATTTACTTATAATTTACTTATATTTACTTATAATATCATAAAGACGTACAATTTGTAAGTTTGTATGTAGAGGGTAATCTCCGGAACTAATGATCCAATTTCAAAAAAAAATTCACTGATAGAAAGCTAAATTATAATATACATATTAGCCGAGCTATCGCAATTTTCGTCTAGCACGTCGGAAAGAAATACCTCCGAAAACAGAATTATTTGCATGCGCTGCCTAAACAGTTACAGTATATCGCAATTTTCCGCGGACGAAGTTGCGGGCAGAAGTTAGTAAAAAATAATTAAGTACTGTAATTAAGTATTAATTAAAACTAACCTGCTACCAACAGGAGTACACAAGCCAGTTTCGCCATCTTGTTAACAAACGAAATGAAATAATTCACGTGAATAAGTTTTTATAGCACTTCATACCGATTTTAGGGTTCCGTTAACCGAAAGCAAAAACTAAATCACTTTGATCATATCCGCTGTATTTTTCTTCTTCTTCGTGTGGTTAGTGTCTAACCTGGTGTTAGAGTTTCTATGCTGCCCATGGCCTCTGACTTAGCTTACATTACTGTTGAGAATTATCTCTCAGATATCTCTCGCTGTTTGAATACAATTAAAGTAAAGTGACAACATAGATTTTTCCTGTTATTTTACTGAACTTTACTCTCCCTTCTCGAAATTGAACAAGGAATAGGGTCGGAATCAAATAATTCTTGTGATTTGAAAATCAAGGTGCCTTAGTAATTAAAATAGTACTAAAATAACGGTAAGATTTTTTTTTTCATATATCGGTATGTTTATTGCCAAGTGTTTATCAAAATCCGACACGTCCGCGGCGACCAATCAGCGTAAAGTAATGGTCTTTTTTTTTAAGGCTGAGAAGTCATCCAATGACTTCTCCCGCTCTGGGTGGAGCGGAAGCAAGTGTCAGACTCTTACTGACTAAAACCCATCCATGTTCCTTCCTTAGACTTTTATGTTCCGGGGTAGCGACAACCCTTTCGCAGGCTTGGCCCTAAGCGGCCCCTTCATATGCTGACATCTCTTTGAGGCGCGCGTGGAACATATACGCGTCGTCCGGTACTGGCCTGGTCCTGATCGGGCGGTGAGTCACCCATCCGTCCGCAGGCCCGCGCCTACGGTGGCCGGGAACGCTTCGGACCATGGCTTACAAAAGTAATGGTCTAAGATTCCATTTCAGTGTCAGCATGTTCAAAGTGCTTTTGTTCAAATTCCGCATTAACTCGTCAAAAATTCAAAATGTAGGTGTGTGTATTTTTATTTCTATTATCACAACATTTAATTTAAAAAGAAACTCTTTACTAATCTACAGCCTACAGCTATAAATAGATTTATTTTATTTCCCACATTTAACTTAGAGTGTATAATGTACCGGATTTTAACTACACTATCATTCTACGGAACCTCAACAGAGTATTCTGAATCACGTGTTTCCAGTGACTCGGTTAATCTTTGTATCAAAGTAATTAAAATTTACGCCTGGATTTGCGGCTTACCTACTACTAGTTTAAGCTAAATAATTTATTACTAGAACGGATTATCGATTTGTTGTTCAGTAGATAATACTTAACATACATACATAATTAACACATTGAGGGACACTGAACGCCTATAGACGTAATAACAATAAAACTTCTATTGTGTCTCGTTCAGTGTCCTTCAATGGGTTAACCTATAATATTCCCAGTGCTGGGAAACAGCTCTGCGTGTGGGAGTGGGCCATAATCCACCACACGAGTCCAGCGAGAGTCATGGAATTTTTGGAAGACAAGCCGATTTCCTCACGATGTTTTCCTTCACCTTAACCTTAATCCGTGAAATGTTGATCTGAAGTAGCTATCGCATCTGCCTAGCCTTTTCCCAACTATGTTGGGGTCGGCTTCCAGTCTGACCGGGTGCAGCTGAATTCCAGTATTTTACATGGAGCTACTGCCTTTCTGACCTCCACAACCCTGTAACTGGGCAATACGATACTCATTGGTAAGACTGGCTATCAGACATTCAGGCTTCTGACTACCCATAACGACTGCCAAAGATCCACGAATGACTGAAGTAGCTATCTATTTGTATGAGGGGTTTTTTTTTGAGGGAGGGAGAAATCATCAAATGACTCCTTCCGCTCTGGGCGGAGCGGGAAGGAGTGTCAGTCTTTTACTAACTAAAACCCATCCATGTTCCTTAGCCTTTTATGTTCCGGGGTAGCGGTGACCCTTTCGGACAATCCCGCTTGTTGTATGCTCTACCTATATTTGAACTCTGTCCGTTCCAATTTAGAACATTCTCAATTCGGATTGAACTCAAAATTAGAATTCGGATTTGGGTCGGATGTAGTGCAGAACCGCTTTTAGGGTATGTTTGTATGAAAATGGTTTGTTATGGGTCGTACAGCTCTACAGGCTCCAAAAGCATTAATTCAGTTAACCATCTTCTTTCTTTTTCTTGTGGTTAGTGACTAACCTGGTGTAAGAGTTTTTATGCTGCCCATGGGCTTCACATGCCGTTGAGAAAAATAATATCTCAAGCATGCCGGTTTCCTCACGATGTTCTCCTTCGCGGTTTTTTTAAGCAAGTGATAATTATACCCAACGTCCCGTAATAAAATGTCTTGCTGTTTAAGTAATGTCGAGAGTTCGAGACTCTGATGTAAGTGCTTGAATGTTTTTATTCTATTTTTCATTCAAAAGAAATTTGACAGATGCTGTATTCTCAATCATTTATGTAGCCCGTAAATTACCAGTGGATCTTGCACGAACACACGGAGTACTAAAACGTAACGTAAATTAGAACTATTTCAAAATTGAAATGACTCGTTTTAATATTTTCTTAGTTTAAGATCTATCAGTTTAAACTACGCTTGCCGGGGTTGATCCGTGGATGGGTGACCATCTTTACACATCGAGTCTCCTCCGTGCCTCTGATAGCACGTTAAGCCGCGTGGTTGGTCCCGGTTGTCATTCGTGGATCTTTGACAGTCGTTACGGGTAGTCAGAAGCCTGAAAGTCTGTCAGCCAGTCTTACCAAGGGGTATCGTATTACCCAGTTACTGGGTTGTGGAGGTTAGATACGCAGTCGCTCCAAATTAAATACTGGTATTCAGCTGCATCCGGGTAGACTGGAAGCCGACCCCAACATAGTAGGAATAATCAATCTGCCTAATATTGATTTGTCGACCTGTATTCCAATCATCAGAACTGGTACCCACTGTACTCTTTGATAATCTCTGTGTTTTCCGAAAAGTGGCGTAACATCAACCAACCAAAACGGGAAACATTCTTTTGTTTTTCAGTAGACGCTGTTTCAGTAGTTACAAAGTGCGCGTCCAAATCTCGGGAGGCTGTGTTTTCCTCCCCAGTCCAGATCTCCAGATGCGAACGGATCTAAAATAAATTGTATTGCCGATTACATTCTCAGCTGTTTGTATCAAATGGAAAAATACAATTGTTTAAGGATTACCGTATTGATAGTAAGTTTTGTTTTCGATTATACAAGTGTTGATAAAATGTTAATCTATATTAAACTGTGTCAAAACAAATAAGTGGGTATATACGCGTGACGTGTATACTATCGGCTCGTAGCTAAACGATAACACCCGCACGCGTCGATCAAAGCTTAAGCTACGCTTGCTGCGGTCAGTTCATGGATGGGTGACCAGCCAGTCATATGAGAGCCCTCCGTGTCTTGGACGTGGAAGTCTGACGCAGACAGCGCGACTCTGGTTAAACAATTTTCATAAAGAATTCATTGAAATTGTTCTACATAGAGTTGCACCTGTTTGCCTTTAAGGCATTGGTCTCGACTGTCATTCGCAAATTTTTAAAAGACCAAGGTAACAGAATAAGAATAAGATCACAAACCCAAAATTCTGACAACTAGTCTTACCGAGGGGTATTACCCAGGAGTGTTACCCAGCCACTAGGTTGTGGAGGCAGTCGCTCTATGTAAAATTCAGGTATTAAGCTGCACCCGGATAGACTGGAAGTCGCCTGAACTTAGTTGAGAAAACTTTAGGCAGATTGATTGAGATTAACACACGTGCAACATGTTTAAAGGTCGGGTTCGCTTTAAGAGTTATAATAATTTTTCATATACCTTTCATTACATTGTATAAACTCAAACTAAAACTCAAAGTATTTATTTCCAATAAACCAATTACAGGCACTTTTGAATTGTCAAGGGGTCGGTCAGTCAGAAAGATGAAGCTAGTTGCCCATTCCAAAGCAGTTGGTACCTATGGAGAAGAACGGGCAAGAAACTCCATAACCATCTGGGTGATCTTTACATACCGAGATTGCTCCGCACCTCGGAAAGCACGTTAAGCCGTTGGTCCCGGCTGTCATTTGTGCATCTTTGACAGTCGTTACGGGTAGTCAGAAGCCAGAAAGTGTAACAGCCATTCTTATCAAGGCGTATCGTATTACCCACTTACTGGGTTGTTGAGATCTGATAGGCAGTCGCTTCATGTAAAATACTGGTTCTTAGCTGCATAGGGTTAAACTGGAAGCCGACCCCAACATAGTTGGGAAAAGTCTAGGCTAATTGAGATTGATTTTGCTTTCGTTTCGACGTTATTTTTTATTACTAATTCTAACAGTGACCATAATTCACCTCGCCAAATAAATATTTTTTCTCTTCTTATACATTTTCTCTAGTTAAGTTAAGTGACTATCAAATAGAGTGGGTTCCCCCTACACGAGCAATTTGTCATTTTGAAACGACAGAGCAAAAACAAAAGAATCCATGAGCGATTCGTTTCTATTTAACTGTTTAAAATTGTTTTGAGCAAAATTCAGTACTTAAGTTATTAAGCTAACCATCACGCCTGTATTTCTCGGCTAACAAAGTAGATCTTAATTGTATATCATAGATACATTTATTATTTTTAGATTCCATATTTACCTTAGCAACACTAGCTGTGGCTACAGACGTGCGTGTTTTTATATTTCATTTTTTTATTCCAGGGTGTTTAGTGAAAAGGAAACGGCAGGTCACGGGAACAATTTGCGACTCCCGCATTCCCCTTAAACTTAAGGGCAAGATTTATAAAAGCATGGTTATACCTGCCGTCTTGTATGGATCAGAGTGTTGGGCCACAAAAGGAATTAATGAAAGACAATTGCATGCAGCTGAGATAATAATGCTAAGAGGGAGGTGGGGAGGTGTGGTGTTACGCGAATAGATAAAATAAAGAATGAGTATATAAGGGAAGTCTGAAAGTGACACCGGTGACTGAAAAGTTGTGTGGAAATCGGTTGTCATGGAATGGGCATGTTTTGCGGAGGAATGATGAAAATGTTGCCAAGAAAGTTGTGAGTCACACTCATGATGGCTATACAAGTACAGAAAAACTAAAGAAATGATGAATGGATTGTGTGAACAATTATATGGCTAGAAAGGGAGTGACTACTGAGTTGACGACTAATGGTTTTGTATGGAAGAAAAAGACATGTTGCGCTGACCCCAAATAAATTATATATTGGATAAGGACAGGAGAATGATGATGAGTGAGAAGGAAACTAAAAGACAGAGTTACTTTCGCATTTTAAAAATAAAATATGTATGGGAGCAGTGATATCCCAGATATATCAGCCCCGACTTACGAATTGTAAGTCGTGAGTTCGAACCTTTTTTTTTTTTTAAGGCTGGGAAATCATCCAATGACTGCTCCCGCTCTGGGTGGAGCGGAAGGGAGTGTCAGACTCTTACTGACTAAAACCCATCCATGTTCCTTCCGTAGCCCTTTATGTTTCGGGGTAGCGGTAACCCTTTCGGACAATCCCGCTTACCCGGCAGGCTTGGCTCTGAGGGGCCCCTTCATATGCTGACATCTCTTTGAGGCGCGCGTGGAACATATACGCGCTGTCCGGCACGGGCCTGGTGCTGATCGGACGGTGAGTCACCCATTACTCACCGTCCGCAGGCCCGCGCCTACGGTGGCCGGGAGTCGTCACGTGGCTCCCGACGCCCGGGGCGTCTCCCGCGGCGGCTGGGACGGGAGGACCTTTCTCTCTCCCATCCCGCCACCTCCTTCGCGAGCATGACTTTTTCGCAGAAGGAGGTGACTGCCTCCCACTCACTCTCGCCCCAGACCATGGCTTGCACCAGGGCCGGGCGCGAGAGGTCGCCGCCGCCGATCGCCTCTACGAGGACACGGCGGTGCTCCGCCCAAGCGGGGCAGGTTTGCACCGTGTGTGAGTTCGAACCTAAGGAGGCACTTCCTTTTGTGTAGGTATTTAATTTTATCACTACTGCTCCCGAAACGGTGAAAGAAAACATAGTGAGGAAACTTTTATGTCCCAGAACCAAAAACTCGAACACATGACATTCAAAAACACGCACTGGGCCCGCGTGGTGGATGCCTGCCCACTTCCTCACACATAGAGGAAGCCTGGGAACATTATAGGCTGGTTATGCTATGGATGGAGCTAGCCAGTTGCTAATAACCGGATACAAATACAGAATATGGACTACTACTTACAATTTTAAAAGCGACAATAGTTTGTCACATCCAAGCATCGAACCAATGGCCCTAGGCAGTCGCGGAGACGACCCCTTTTTTTTTAAGGCTGGGTAATCATCCAATGACTTCTCCCGCTCTGGGTGTAGCAGAAGGGAGTATCAGACTCTTACTGACTAAAACCCATCCATGTTCCTTCCGTAGCCCTTTATGTTCCGGGGTAGCGGTAACCCTTTTGGACAATCTCGCTTACGGAGACGACCCCTGGACCAACGTTGCTTTCAATTAATTACCTCCTTATCAACATTGTTAATCGTTTGTGTCCGTTGACGTCAATATAATCGGTGTTAAAGTCACTTAGTTACACGTATCTATTTTGCAGGGTTCCGTATCCGAAGGGTGCCAAACGAATCCCTATCACTAAGCCTCCGCCTTTCGTCGGTCCGTACGCCCATCTATCAGTCAGCAGGCTGTATTTCATGAGCCGTCACAGTTGATTTTGTAATAAATAGATTGTGTTTTTCTATTGTTGTCACTCATCATCATCATCATCTGCCTAGCCTTTTCCCAACTATATTGCGGTCGGCTTCCAGCTAAAAACTGAATAAAGTTAAAAATTAACGGGGATAAAAGACTTTTCTTGATTGGACCCCAATTCAAAAAAGTCTAAAACATGTAGTGTTAAATATTGCATGTTGGCACGGATCCCTTTGTATGCGAGTCCGATCGGACTTGGCCGGTTTTCTTCTTAGCGTGTCGACGAAATACAATTTATATGAATGGGTCCAGAATTAAGCAACGCTACAGCAACTCGCTGACACAGACATAAAGATGGAAGGCGGGTCATGGTCTGAGAGGATACACTGCATATACACTTAGGATCGGAACCATCCGTAGTGGAACTCCACCTTTGAAGATTGTCATTGCTGCGGCCGACATGAGTGAGGAGGAGCTCGTGGCTAAGTAATAACAACCGCACAGGTCGACCCATCAGGTTAAGCTGCACTTGCCGGGGTTGACCGCGGATGGGTGACGATTTTTACATACCGAAACTACTCCGTGCCTCAGAAAGCACGTTAAGCCGTTGGTCCCGGCTGTCATTTGTTCATCTTTGACAGTCGTTACGGGTAGTCAGAAAATCTGACAAACAGTCTTACGCCTTGGTATCGTATTACCCAGTTACTGGGTTGTCCAGGTCAGATAGGCAGTCGCTCCATGTAAAATAATGGTATTCAGCTGCATCAGGCTAGACTGGAAGCCGGCCCCAACATAGTTGGGAAAGGTTAGGCAGATCGACATGAGTCTGTTTTAAGTTTGTACCAGTGAGAGAGAGAACGATTATGGTGATGTTATTTTAATAGTAACCCATTCCATAA
This sequence comes from Hyppa rectilinea, assembly GCA_951799385.1. NCBI lineage: Eukaryota > Metazoa > Arthropoda > Insecta > Lepidoptera > Noctuidae > Hyppa > Hyppa rectilinea. The sequence continues at coordinate 15,726,720 of OX637323.1, forward strand.
GAAAATACCCAATGACACTATGCATGATATGGGTTATTGGAAGTTGGTTGTTTCTTTTTTTGTAAAAAACCCATAACATCCCATAACTAGAACGTGAAAATATCCACTTTTTAATTATGGGACCTACTCCAAAGTCTCCACTCCAATTCGTATAAGTACCACTACTTGCTAAATTACTATTGGCAGGAAGTATTAAAACATCATCAAGCTACCCAAAGTCGATTAAATAAATACTTATTATTGAAGCTAACTCAATAACAACTAAGTTTTATTTTAAATACATGCAGTCGCATATAGGAAGAACATTATTGGAAGTCGGTTTAATAATGGAACTCGTCACCATCATCACACAAAAAATAGCGGAAACCCACGAACACAGACTTCACCTTCATGTGAATGTAGACGCAATTCACCTGCTAGACAACGCGGACATTGGTCCTTCGAGCCGGATCATATGTTGGCGATTCTCAGAGGTGTTTTAAATAAAATAGCGGACTGTAATGGTAGGTATGGTTCGTATATTGAACATAAGGACGCGCGCGCTTCTCGGACCACTGTATGCTAAAGAGTAAGCTAAAGAGAACTACACTATTTGAGTTAGTGTAGCTAGTGTATTAATTTGTACTTAATGAATAATAAGTAACAATGCATTTAAGACATGCAGTGAAGCAGTGGTGGTCCAGTGGTAAGTGGCTAGACTTACGAGTTGTAGGTCGTGGGTTCGAACACAAGCAGGCGCTTTATTTTGCGTAAATAATTTCATCACCGAACCGACATTTCTTAGAACCAAAAATTCGAAGACATGTGACATCCACCAACCCGCACTGAGTTTTTGTAGTGGATTACAGCGCACTCAATTTCGAAGAGAGGAGGCCTGTCTCCCAGCAGTCAGGTCATTATAGGCTGATTATGCATGTAACACATTAACAAAGGATTTGGAAATTATGAGACCCCAAAAAAGTGCTACGAAATTATGTAAAAGTGCAAATTGTAACATAATCTATCTCGATTCATATTTATTAAGAATTGAATTACTTGTTACTCTGTTAGGCTAGATTGTAATCAATTACTGTCAAATGCAGTTCTAATAAATACAGGAAAAGATATTTTATGATAGTTGGTTAATACACCATTAGGTAAATTAAATTATTTTCAACCATTTATTTATATTTTTACTAGCTGACCCGACAGACGTTGTCCTGTCTTAACTATGATACCTACCATACCTACCCTACCTACTCTACCTACCCTACTACAAACAGAGTAGACAGAAGAAGATGCTAAAACCATCTAAGTGTGTATCAAAGTGTGTAGTGTAGTATGGGTGGGTGTGTGTGTAAAGAGCTGAAGTGGTGTATGGATACTATTTAGAATGATCAGTTTGTCGCATACAAAAGTTGCGACTAGTTTCCTGAATATACCTTTTTTGGTGTTAAATATCAAGATGAGAGAATTTCCTGTTAAAATTTCTTAATATCCTACCAATGACTGAATTTTGAGCGGTTTGTACCACTGCATTGTTTTTTTGTTAGATATTGATCTTTACCACTAAAATAGGTTTTATCACGAAATAAGGACATTCAAAGTTTTAATAATTATTTCATTTTTTTATTTTATTTGTGTTGCTACTAAATATTAAGTACCCAAAGGAAATAACAACAGAAACTTATGAAAATAAAATAAATAAATTAAATTTCATCAGTCATTTTCAACATTTAGTAAGCTGCATTTTCGACGATCCAGTCGGAGTAAGGAGACACGGCGGTGGCGACCAGGGGGTAGTTCTTACCGTAGGGGCTACCGAAAGAAAGGAAGCCGACCAGTATACCGTCATAGAAGACCGGGGAACCGCCATCCCTGATGCCCCAGTTGGCCCCATCGGTACCAGGGATGGTGGCGCAGATCATGTTGCTGGTGATCTCAATGGGTAGAAGCAGATCCTCGTATTTGGTGACGCAGTCGCTGTGGTCACTTGTGTAGAGCCTGGCACTGTACAGGTCGCGGTCGGACCAGATCACGTCTTGCTGTTGAAAGAAGAAAGGCTTATTAGTGACGTATAGCATGGAGGAAGGAGACGGTTGTAAAAGTGAAAAAAAACTCAGATTATTCGAAATCTTATTGTACAGACGCCAGCATATCAAGCTTTCAAAAACTGTCAAATATTCCCAATTTAACATGAACCATATTCTTTGTATTCATAATAATATGCACAAAAATAATATATATAATAATCAAAGAGCATCAAAAAAATCGTCCACATCGCTTTCAACAGAAAAATTTCCCAAAAGGCTGGCAGCATTGCCGCGTTATATGGCTATACTGATTCTTTGACCAAAAAATAGGCCCACCCTCTGGTCTTTTCAATATTTCTACCATATTCTTTTGTAATAGAGTTGAAAATCTATCAAAGAATTTTGACAGATTGGGGTAGCTTGATGTGCTGGCCTCTGTACTAGTTAGACTACGTGATGTTCATGCCACAGTTAGATGTCCAATAAACGAGCCCCCACGAGTGACAATGGGAACTAAGCGTTTGCATCCTGGCAATCAGCCACGCTAACAACCTGGCTAATATTTTTGCATAGCCTGTGCCGACGCAAGAATAGAAGCAGTCTGATTGTTTAATCGTTTCTTGGGTTTCCACGATCTAGAGTATAAAGAAACCATCCTCAAAGCCACTGTAACACACACAACAAATTTCATTAAAATCGGTCCAGCCGTTTAGGAGGAGTTCAGTGACATACACACGCACAGAAGAGTTATATATATAAGATAAGGATTTTATCAGCCATCTCGTTAAAAAAGTATTAGGTTGCTTAGCTTGGGACTATATGGCGCTGTTTGAAATGTCCAAGGATATTATTATTATTTAGAATAATTTATGGAAGGTTAACTTACAGCAGTACGACCCCAACCAGCAATAGTCACAGCAACGTTAGCGGGGAAGACGACTCCTCCAGCCGTTATGGGAGCCCGCTGGATCGTAGATCCGAAGGTAAAGAAAGACTGCAGACGAAGGATGCCCACGTTGCCATCAAACTTCTTGAAGGTGTAGGAAGGATGCCTGATGGCACTGTCGACTCCCACAATCTGACCATCACGACCACGCTCAGAGGCGCCTGCCCTAACTCGGCTGATACGGGTATCGGCGGCACTGGAAATAAAAATAAATAAGGTACATAAATACCTAGCCACACACAGCCTCACATTATTTAATACTTTTATATTATTCCCTCGTAGATATCGGAAATTATACCAAGGGAACATACTAAAAGATAAAAGTATCCTATGTTCCAGACTATAATCTATCTGTGTGTCAAATTTCATGCAAATCTGTTCAGTAGTTTCTGCGTTAAAGACTAATAAACATCCTTACATCCCCACAAATTTTCGCAATTATAATAGTGTACGTTTGAACGATTGGGTCGTTATAGCTATTAATACAAAAGTAATCGTATGAAGTTGCTTTGGAATTATAGTAGGAACTATGGACAAGTAACAATCGCTTCTAAAGCGTTTCGTATTTCTGCAATGACTTCCAACAGGATTGACATAACGTTTTCGGTGACTTTCCGATCAATTCCAAACCATTTTTGTCTTCTCCATCCACGTTATCACCACTGGTTTACGGTTATCACTAGTAAGATGGCACTTTGTCTAGGCCTAGGCGATAATTTTATAATTTCAGACCGCGGCATAATTATGTTGTTAATATGAGCAAAAAATACCACCAAATATTTTGCATCGTCAGTTCGGGATCCTGCCGTTTTGCCGAAAAGATTTTGCCAAATTTTCATTACCCAAACAAATTTTAGCAACCTTTTTTTATACCAAAATCAATGTAATATTTGGAATAATTTTAGTACGCACATTTTCATTTGGTCAAATGTTTACTTGGCAGATTATTACCAAGGAAAATGTCATTAAGGCTTTTGGTCTTTAATCGAATGATTTATTAAAGCAAACAATATTTAGACAATAAACGTTTAGTCAAATGATTTCTTATGACAAAAAATATAAAGGCAAAAATAAGATTTTTTTGGGAATTGAATTTTTTTTTGGGAACATTTTACTTGTTTGTTAAATTTGATGTCATTTGCGTATTTCTTTGTAAGCTTATGTTCTTGAATTTGTCTGAAACAAGGCAAATTTGTGGTTACTAGACATTAGGTTATTTATGGAACTAGTTACAGTAGGTTATTAATTTAAAAAAAATGGTTAGGTTAGGTTAAAACTGTGACCACCTACACACGAGCCGAGCGAGCGAAACGAGCGGTGCCGCGGCAGCGGCCGGCGAGTGCCAAAAACGAGTAGATTATATAGAAAAAAATATGAAAAAAAGATATTACTACGATTGTGAAAATATATATTATCGTAACAATCTCAATAAACTTCCGCTACAAAACACAGTGATAGTGTTTTGCATGACTTACCCACATCGCGCGACATTTACGATTTACCATCTAGGTACCCACTTATTTACACGTCATTGTAATTTAATTTGTATAATCTGTGCAACTAACATATAGATGCAAAATTTTTGTCATTGGCTACGCAATCGACTAAACAGAAATGGTAAGTTTAAAATTGACGACACCAAATATTTAGCTTATTTAATTTTGCGTAAAATATGTTATACCAACTGAAATATTTGACTAGATAAAAAATGGTAAAAGTACTAGTTGGTGAACAAGTTATTGTTCAAACGTTCACTTGCCAAACATAGGTTTTCGTTACAATTATTGGTAAAGAGATTTTTTGGTAAGTAATAATTTGGCAAATGAAATTATGCGAAAATATGTTTGGGAAGTGATAATTTGGCAATTTCTTTTCGGTAAAACAAGGGAGACCCCGTCAGTTCACATACTAATAGGGATGATGCCTGGGTAAAAAAAGAAATTATATTTAGTCCGTCAATCAAATAATAAAAAAATATTTGACACGTATTTTTTGCTTTATCATATTAATAGAAAATGACATAAATAAAACGCATTAAAGTTGGGGAGTGGGGCTCGCTACGTCACAAGTAAGTATAAAAACTACATTCTTGTGACGTCATGAAACTTTTTGTTTCAATGTATAGACGTCAATAGACGTCATCTTTGGATTACGTGAAAAAAGAAAAATTCATGTCCAATATTTTTTAATCTAGCTTACGGACTAATTAAAATAAAATAGTCAGAGGGGCCGATCCATCTGGTTAAGCTAAGCTTGCCAGTGTTGGTCCATGGATCCATGGACCATCTTTACATAACAAGACTCCTCCGTGCCTCGGAAAGCACGTTAACCCGTTGGTCTCGGCTTTCCTTTGTGGATCTTTGACAGTCGTTCAGGTCGTCAGATGCCCAAAAGTCTGACATCCGGTCTTACCAAGGGATATCAGGGTATTACCCAGTCACTAGGTTGTGGAGGTCAGATAGGCAGTCGCTCTATGTAAAATACTGGTATTCATCTGCTTAGACTGGAAGCCGATCCCAACATAGTTGAGTAAAGGCTTTTTTTTTTTTTTTTTTTTTTTTTTTTTTTTTTTTTTTTTTTTTTTTTTTTTTTTAAGGCTGGGAAATCATCCAATGACTGCTCCCGCTCTGGGTGGAGCGGAAGGGAGTGTCAGACTCTTACTGACTAAAACCCATCCATGTTCCTTCCGTAGCCCTTTATGTACCGGGGTAGCGGTAACCCTTTCGGACAATCCCGCTGGCAGATTGATTATCGGAATACTGTAAATAAAAAATTCACGGTGTGAAATATCTGGTATCTACTTACGTTCCAACGAGGCAGTGCGCAGCGGTCAGGACATGGCGTGAGGTCAGGATGGTGCCGACGCAGGTCTGCAGCCACACGCGTCCATAGCCAGTCTCCACCTGGACCACGCTGGGGAAGTCCTCGATGTTGGCTGGGGCAGCGGCGAACACGGTGGCACAGCCTGCGAAATACAGACAGATAGGATTAATAATAATAAAGTCAACAAGGGCGCGGCCAGATGACATTAAATTTGTCCGAAAGGGTTACCGCTACCCCGGAACATAAAGGGCTAAGGAAGGAACATGGATGAGTTTTAGTCAGTAAGAGCCTGACACTCCCTTCCACTCCACCCAGAGCGGGAGAAGTTATTGGATGATTTCCCAGCCTTATAAAAAAAAAGATGTCATTAAATTTAAAAAAAAACTTTGTTAAAACAATTGATTTTCTGTTGGAGCTCCCAAGGCATTAGCGATGGCACTATGCAAGTGCACCCAAGGATAACTCCCGGTTGGTGCACTATTGCAGAAGATGAGAAAGAAAATTTTCTATGCTATGGGTTTGGTTGACTAAAGTGAACTGGTTACCGAGATCTATGGAAAGACTATGGCCCCTGCCTGAATGGTCAACGGGGCAACCGCCACCTTTTCCAATAATATTATTTTAATGTTACTTCAATGTGAGAAAGAATTAACGGTATACAGGAGTTACAACTCCATCTCTTTCCCAATGTGAAGCAATATTAAAATAATACTCCTAAAAGACGTGGTGGCTCCCAGCATTGTCATATAAAGCCAAATTCTTGGGAGAGTCAAGAGTCAAGTTTTTTACGCCCGATCCAGCTTGTCTCTTGCTGTCCTCCCCTAGCGACGCCCTAAGCGAAGGTCCGTACCCCACAGGGCGTGCCTTTAGCGTGAAGTCGCTTAGTTAGTAAGTTTTATAAGCCCTGGTTGGACGCTACAATTCTGCTGTGGCATCCACAGGCAATTCCGATTAAGGCGTAGAATGGTTGAATTGTGAGATACCAAGAACAAAAAAAAGTGTCAATTTTTGTTTAGGTTATATATGGAATTTTTATGCTGTATACTTTACCGGCAACCAGGAGAGTGAAGGCAGCTAGAGAAACCATGTTTCTGGTGTCTGACAAGTCGAAGTCCCAAATGAAATGTGCCAAAGAATCTACAGAGCGATTATTTATACTCAAACTGCTGCATTGGATATCAATAGGTATTATATTTATTATCTTTTGCACCAGACCTATATTTAGTATTCATTATGTCTTTGTTTATCGGAAGTGTTTATAGATTATAGATTGATGCAGGTGTTAGGAATTTTACAGAGGGGATTTTTGATATGATTCTGGCAATGAGCTGTTGCTAAGTGCATATATTAATCAGGGTTGAATTGGAAGGAAAGTGTCAAAATCAAAGTCAAATCATTTATTTCAAATCAGCACAAGAAAGGCACTTTTGAACGTCAAAATGAATAAGAAATATTATTGATTCTAGTCACCCCTTCCAAAAGGTAGTATCGTGTGGAGAAGAATGAGCAAGAAACTCCACCGTTACTCTTTTATAATGTTTTGTACATGAATTATAAAGTTATAATTGGGTATTTGAAAGGGTAGTCAATAACGTAACTTTTTAAGAACTGTCAAAACGCGGCATTTGTACGAGATTTCTATGAAATATACATTTTTAGAATCAAAAGGAATACTTTTTAGCATCAAAAGCAATTTAACAATTATATCATCGCATTATATTTAATTTCTGTACGGTGATGGAAGTTTTTATGACGAGCGCGCTTTTTTCCATGTGATTTCATATTTTATTTTTGACCAATTCAAATAGTCAATTATGTGAAGATAATGCACCCAGAATAAAAATACTACACCAAAAAGAGTGTATAAGTTTATACCGGCAAGTGAGTAGTAATCTTAACAAAGACGTGAAAATTTCGCAATGTACAGATGCCAGCACATAATTAAAGCTACCCCAAACTGTCAAATATTCCCAATGGAACATGAACCTTATACTTTTGTAATAAACTTGAAAATCTATCAAACGAACTTGACAGATTGGTGTAGCTTGATGTACTGGATTCTGTACCTTTTTCCGATTGTGGTATTCTCGAAAATGGCAAGGGAACCGTCTTCGCAATCTGTCTGCTGAGTTTGTGTAAGTTGGTATGATTTGGTACTCCAATATAGTTCACTAGCTGACCCGATAGACGCTACCTACCCTTCCAAGCTACCCTACCTACCTAATCACTTAGGGGTATGAAAAATTGATAGTAGCCGATTCTCAGGCATAGCGAATATCTCAGTGAATAGCGCGCGATAATTCGCGACTACCTAAACGTATACATTATTTGCGGGAATCCCCGGAAATGCGTTTCGTTTCCAAATATAATCAATGTGTGGGTTGCCATATGTGTAAAAAAGAAAGTAACTACTGCTGACGTAATCACCATCTAGAACTGTCATTAAAAATAAGCAAAGCAAACACTCCCCTGTAGTGCTTACATAATATATATTACGTACTCCACAAAAAAACAAATAGTTGTAACACCGATATCATAACGCTTTGATTTAATTTAGTTAATTTTCTTTTTTCAACATTTTTTTTTACTGATTCGACATTATGTAACTCGAATTAACCTTAATTTTCAGACGCAATAGTATTATTTATTTTATGCTGTGTATATAGCTTCGCAGTTAAACCCAGTAGAGTATGAATGATTTATTTGTTTAATAATTTAACCTAACATCGCGTTCTACCTAACTAAACCTCCCGTCTGCAACTTATGAATACGTTATTACATTTCCTTCAGTCTATTTTCAGGTATTACCCGGTGGAAATATGTTGGAATTATATTTATGACCTTATTTTGTAGAGGTTTGCTGCGGGCGTGGTACAGCTGAGGTTTCATATATGTTCGTTTTCACAAACAATATAAATAGGTTTCATACATTTTTGCTTTCACAAGCAATTTTACTAGGTACCTAGGTAATAAGAGCTGGTGTCCGCAACTCCACATAAATCCGTGTATTTTGCGCTAACGGATAGGAAAATAGATCATTCGATCCATCACAGCCCCTCAAAGAAGGCCAGCAACGCTTTGGTGTTAATGACAATCTCACGTACAGTACCTGGGTTACCGAACTTCTGTGTATGTGGTGATGACCGCACCAGGCAGTTTAGAAGCACATGGAGCGATGTTTCGTCGTCCTTGGTGCGTGCCGTACAGGTTCAGGAGCTATGATGTCACAGACAGACAAGCAGATCCACAAATATAGAAATACACGGGTTAAAAACGTATAATACATCCTCTTTTCCGTCGGGGTTAAAAAGTTTGTTATAAGTATGCAATATGATGGTCGATACGATATGATGGGTGGGATGGAAGAGTCACCGCTATCCAGGAACATAAAGGGTTCAGGAAGGAACATGGATGGGTTTTAGACAGTAAGAGCGGGAAAATAAATGCAACAAATTTACGTAATGTACATTTACTTTCAGTTTACAGTCTGCAATCAACTCAGCCTATCGCAGTCCACTGCTGGACACAGGCCTCTCGCAGGCTGCACCACAACACCCTGTTCTCCGCCTTCCGCAACCAGTCAGTCCCAGCCACCTTCTTAAGGTCATCGGTCCATCTAGCTAGGGGGCGTCCCACACTACGTTTGCCGATGCACGGTCTCCACTCCAGGACTCGTCTGCTCCACCGGCCATCGGTCCTTCGACAAACATGGCCAGCACACTGCCACTTCAATTTATTTAGTCTGCAGTCTGTAAGTAGGTACCTAATATGTTTCTTATTAAGTGGACCAAAGACCGAAAAGTAGAAAGGAAATCGTTTAGCTTGATATAGTATATGACGAGGAGGGAGGAAACGCATGTGGCAGACGGAGAGAAAGGCCAAAGAAAAGATGGGTGGATTGTGTGAGGCGTGATATGAAGAAAAGGAGGTGAATGATAGCGATAGCGTGACAGTTGACAGGGTTCTAGTTGCCCCTTCCAAAATATACTTTCATATGGAGAAAAATGGACAAAAAAAACTTCACCGTTAGTCTTTGTATCCGTTTTTTTGTTGGTGTCAGCCCCATATTAAAAGTTGTTAATTTTCATGGGGCAAGACCCCAAGTATGTCCCTCGTTTAGCATATTATATAGAAGTTTAGCGTATTAAATTATATAAATTTTACAGTGTGTTAGACACTGTACCTATAATTTATATGTGAAGTTGATGCACCTAGAATAAAAGATTCTATAACCACAATAAGTGTAAGTATAAAAAACTACAAGAAGTTAGTGGCGAGCGTTGGAAACTAGTTACGCCTAATGGAACCTTAGTAGACCGCTTTATGAGACATGTAATCTGCAATAAACGTTAGAAATCGTTTCTGTAATAACCGTAGCGATGTAAAGAATAATTGTTTAACTACTAACACCTTATTACTTTAGCCTATGACCTATAATGAGTCAGCCATATTGGGGCAAAACCTCTTTTTCGAGCAAAAATTAATCACCGAATTCTAGACTTGATTTTGAGCTCGTACGGGGAAAAAACTTTTGCATATAGAGATAAACTACGATGACATGGCACGCCCCTCCAATGTACTGTTTCAATGTTTGTAGTCACATCCTTACGAAAGAGTTTGTATGTACTTGTAAGTATGTGTCTTCAGTAGCAGGTCGGCAGCGACATGCGTTGTGGGTTTTGGTGGCGCTTTGTAATTTTCACAATTAAAACTTTCATACGTTTTGACTTTTGGAGGGGTGGGCCATGTTATAGTAGTTTATCTCTACCTACGTCTAATGCTATAGGAAACGTTACTTTTTCTTGAGGGTGGGAAATCATCAAATGACTCCTCCCGCTCTGGGTCGAGCGGAAGGGAGTGTCAGACTTTTACTGACTAAAACCCATCAATGTTCCTTACTTAGGCCTTTATGTTGTGGGGTAGCGGTAACCCTTTCGGACAATCCCGCTTACCACGGATTCCTGAGAAGGTATTTATAAATAAATAGGTTTATAATAAGAATTATTAATATTGATGTTAGTGCCCTCCCCCTGACATTGTAATATGTTATTACTGTATTTACCCCACCTAAAGAAAGTTATAGAGCCCCGATTAAACGATCACCGATTACAAATAAAATACATTGCGTAATTGTTGTGTGACGTTGAGTGATATACTTAATAAGCGAAATAAAATCCGATCTCATTATTGCAATGGCGATACGTACTATCTCTAAGTAATCCATTTTCTGCAGCTGCGAGTTATATAGTTCGAAAACAACACCTGTATATCTAAATACATTTATTAGATCATTTCTTTTTCTAGATTCTTTAATTATCAATATTGAGGTTCCATCAATACTTGATAAAATAAATGCTTTATAATTGATAAAGAATATATTTGTTGCCATGCAGTGAGGAGCTCGTGGCTTAGTAATAACAGCTGCACAGGTCGATCCATCAGGTTAAGCTACGCTTGCCGGGGTTGGCAGTGGATGGGTGACCATCTTTACAAACCGAGACTCCTCCGTGCCTCGGAAAGCAAGTTAAGCCGTTGGTCCCGGCTGTTAATTGTCCATCTTTGACAGTCGTTACGGGTCGTCAGAAGCCCGAAAATCTGACAGCCAATCTTACCAAGGGGTATCGTATTACCCACTTACTGGGTTTTGGAGGTCGCTCCATAAAATAAAATACTGGTATTCAGCTGCATTCGGTTAGACTGGAAGCCGACCCCAATATAGTTGGGAATAGGCTAGGCAGATTGATTTTTTGCAGTGAGGCAGTTGCTGGTCAGTACTAATGTTTACTTAGGAACCCCAGGGGTCCTAGCATACGGTGAGTAATGGGTAGCTCACCGTCTGATCAGGACCGCCCGTGTCGGACGGCGCGTTCGTGTTCCACGCGCGAATGTAAGAGATGTCAGCTAAATTAAAGGCGCCCATTATGGCCGATGCCGGTTCACCGGGACTATCTGATAAGGATATCGTTGCCTGGTACACATCGGGCTTTTTTTTGAGGGTGGGAAATCATCCAATGACTTCTGCCGCTCTGGGTGGAGCGGAAGGGAGTGTCAGACCTTTACTGAGTAAAAGCCATCCATGTTCCTTCCTTAGCCCTTTATGTTCCGGGGTAGCGGTAACCCTTTCACCTGAGACCTCGCTTGCGACCACGTGACCAACGGGGCAGTTTCTACATAAGAAATTACCATTTGAAAGGGGCAAATAGATTCAATTCTTCTTCTTTTTTTATAGTTTTTTATTTACTCAATAACTTTAAGCACAGAAATGTACAGAGGCCAGTCAACCTACCAGTCAAGTACAGTGGTTTGCTAAATTATTGTCACAATGTAGCACTTTAAACTAGATTAAGTATATTGCTGTGCCCTAGCAGGGTTCATGTATGAAACCTACCTTTAAATGTAACAACTTATAAACTACATGAATGCAATAAATGATTATGATTATGATTATGATTATGTAATTGTAATTGTCTCAAAACCTTTGTATGAAAAATTTAGGAATGCATTTATATTTATAAATTGTTGTGTGTTAATTGTGCATTTCAAGGGTGTTTTAATAAATGATCTTTAATGGACTTTTCGGGAAGCACTATTAGGACAAGAATCCAAACAATTATAATTTCATTCATAAACACTACCCAATCGCTCTGATAAAATTATCGAATCACGATTAAAATTCATTGAAGACAGACATCGAAAGACTTGGAGGGCGGAGCTTCAAAGTATCTTACGACTTTATGCACCAATCAGGGTCTATATTTATTGATAAAACGGTTGTTTTTTATGTTTTCTGCCGGGTAATTACCGCCATATGCTTATAAGACAAGACGCCGTCATCGCGGCAGCAGGCATGGTCCTGGCTAAACAGGTGTGGTGACAATAATCAACAAAAACCGTAGATAATGCCTTCATTAGACAGACGTAATACTAAATTTTAATAGTAATTAATTATAGACGTAGAAATAATAAACCCTATTCCAGGGTCTGCCTCATCCCGTGCGTCGGGAGCCACGTGGAGACTCCCGGCCACCGTAGGCGCGGGCTTGCGGACGGTGAGTAATGGGGCTCCCCGTCCGATCAGGACTAGGCCCCTCCTCCCATCCTCGCGCGCCTCAAAGAGATTTCAGCATATGAAGGGGCCCGTTAGGGCCGAGCCTGCCGGGTAAGCGGGATTGTTCGAAAGGGTTACCGCTCACCGGAACATAAAGGGCTAAGGAAGGAACATGGATGGGTTTTATTCAGTAAGAGTCTGAAACTGACGATGATGTCCCACACAAAAAAAAATATTCCTTCATTAAATAGACGTAATAAGTATACCTATTCCAGGGTCTGCCTACAGCAGTGATAGCCTAGTGGTGGGACTGCAAGTCATAGGTCTCGAGTTCGAACCCAAGCCACGCTCATCTGAATTTACGGATTCATGTGCGTATTGTATAAATTATCACTTGCTTCAAAATCGGTGAAGGAAAACATCGTGAGGAAACCAGCATGTCTGAGAGATATTTCTCAACTGCATGTGAAGCTAAGTCAGAGGCCCATGGGCGGCATATAAACTCTGGCACCAGGATAGTCACTAACCACACGCAAAGAAGAAGACTGATGATGATTTCCCACGTTCAAAAAAAAATAAAAAAAATGCCTTTATTAGATAGACATAATAACTATACCTATTTCGGGGTCTCATATTTTTTACCCTTCCACTTCCACTTACTCCGTTCTGCATATTTGTGTTTTATAGCTGTTGGTCCTGCACCTGACGTGAAGGAAGAGTGAGTGCACTGCAATATCTCCCGCGTCGATGGCTAATCTTCGCAGAGATTTGCAGCGAAATTTGGTATGGAGAAGATAGAATGGCGAAAAAGCTCGCTCCGGATGGGACTGGTTATTTTGCCTGTAACAAAATCCTTAGCTGCATAAGACATCACTGAGGCCGTAACTGTAGTGCTATTGTATGTTTATCTGTGTCTCCGCATACACTTGTGCACTCTGTCTTTGCTGACATTTGCTGCCAAGGCTGAAATTCTGTGTGGAGGACTATTTTACTACTAATGTATCCAAATCAAAAAAATACTTGAGACGGTTAAGTTCATAAACTAGCAAAATAACGCCTTGTTCTTGAGTTTCTCTATCTCGAATAGTTACAAAAATTGTCAACCATCATCAAACGGTACCCTTAAAACAGGGGTTCCCAAACTTAATTTGCCTACTGGCCACTTTGAGTATAATTATTTTTTTGCGCCCCGTTGTTTTCACCTGTTTAAAAATCATTATCTAGATGGAATTACAAATCCTTCTAAACCTTTGCAATACGCCCCTCTTTTTTTTCTGGGTCCCTTTAGGCCTGCTGCTGTTGCCACAAGGGAGCGTTATCGGGAAAGGCTGCCTTAAAGGATCACTTCGTGTTTCAAGTGTGTATCTAACAGACTATCAAGACCCATTTTGTCAGGAACGCGCGGAGGTATCAAGTTAACATCAAATACTACGCTCTGCGATTCTCAGCCGCCATCTAGCTTTAAAATATTAACGCATAAAAGTTTCTTAAAAGATCTACCTACAGAAATCAAACATTTCATTTAAGACCTTTAAAAAAAAACAAGTTTCTTAGACAATGTAATAAAAAATACAGCCATTTAGGCGACATATTTCGTTACTGGCAAATAATTCAAACCTTATAGGTAGTTTCCGTTGATCTAGAATCATGAAATTGGACAAGAAGCACAAGTAAAGGAAAAGTCTGAAAATCGTTAAGTTGTAGTTTTATCACATTTTTTTTGTGTTATCACATTTACGTTTTACCTGAGGAGCTCGTGGCTAAGTAATAACAGCCGCACGGATAAATACATCAGGTTAAGCTACGCTACCCGAGGTTGGTTCGTGGATGGGTGACCGTCGTTACATATCGAGTTATTCGTGGAGCTTTGACAGTCGTTACGGGTAGTCAGAAGCCCGAAAGTCTGACAGCCAGTGTTACCAACGGGTATCCTATTACTCAGTTACTGGCCGAGTTGTGGAGGTCAGATGGGCAGTCGCTCCATGTAAAATACTGGTAGGTATACAACTGCAAATGGTTAGACTGGAAGCCGACCCCAACATAGTTGGGAAAAGCCTAGACAGATTGACTACATTTTACCTATCTAATAGTGCCCAAGATAAAGCTGTGCGTTTTTCAATATCAATGTTGAGTTTGCTTTTGGGCACTCAATAAAAATTAGGACAAACACACGTTAAATTATAACTATTTTGGTACATTAACGGCATAATCAGCGTTTAGGGACACTGGCCTTCTCTCAGTGAGAGGGAGTGGGTCTTTATCCACCATGCGGGCCCAGTGCGGGTCTCTCTGTCACATAATTATGTCTTCGATTTCTAGAACTAGTACACGATGTTTTCATTCACTCACAGTGGTGATGAAACAATTTAAACAAAGTAAAGCGCCTATCTGGGTTCGAATCTACGTCCTACTCGTAAGGCTATTTCCATTGGGGCACCTCTGTAATTTTTATGTTTTCCACTAATCTGAACTTCTTCTTCTTAGCGTGTCGATGGCAAAAATAATAATTAAATAAATATATTTATATGTCGGATCTTCAAGATGGTTCGAGCTACGATCGGCCATTAGGCGGGCTTATGTAGGTATCGTGCAAATAAAATAACAATTACTTAGCAAATTTAACAAAATACAATTCAACTGACTGTATTGGACTGATCTGGTAATTATGTTTTAACAAAACGTAGGACAGTTCCGAAGCGTCTTCACTGCTTGTTCAACGGGTTGAGAATCTGTCACTTCGCACGTTTTTTTATTCTTCGTAAAACCCGCCGAAACGCTCCGACTCTGTCAAAGCGCGCCAATTCTAGTTTCGGTCATGGCCGCTAGGTGGCGCACCTTGTCTTGTTGTAAATATCCGATACCGGATGCGACACGGCCATCCTGCGAGGACACACGTCCTCGTGTGTTAGTCTGAAACAATATTCCAACAGCACAGTATACGTTCGGCCATGCCTGACATTGACTCAAAGTGTATGTTATCTGCTTGCTTTCAAATAAAGAATTTTGAACTGTAAAGTTTCTTTATTTAGCTAAAAATTACATCATATTTCTTGCATCATTCTACGAACATCCAAAATTAACAAAATCAGTTTAAAACAATAGCTTTATGTTATAATTCAGAGGTAGTAGTGGTAGACAGAGATAACATTTAAATAAGCAACATAACAATCAATCAGAGTCTAGATAATATTGTCGATTATATACACTGCTATTTCAACAATCGACCCCTACTTATTAACTAATCAACAAAGCCCCAGGTATCTCATTCGCGGTCAACAATACGGATACACTTCCCGCAGGAATACCGAGTCGCTCTTGACTCTACGGTCTTGGCTTCAAGGCTAGACCCGACCATACTACCCAGAGCTACCGCGTACCACGTACCCACGGTCTAGCAAGTAGATACCGATTTCTAACGGGCTATGGCTACGATACTCTGGTACGATCTCCGACCCAACGAATCGAGAACCCGTGCATCTCACATAAACAATTCAATTCGATTCTACCTCCGCTATCTCATCTTCCTCAACAACCTCAATTGGTACTTGGCCCTCAGGCATTTTCTGACACGATCGTGTGCATACTTGTAGGTACGTTTATTGACCAACGACTTTAAAAGGTAACGATCTCCGTCTAGGATTTGTACAATTTGAAATGGTCCTATATACTTGGCATCTAACTTGGTTTGATTACGCTCTTCATTTTCTATTAAAACGAACTGTCCGATGGAGAATTTACAAACGTTAGCCTTAGTACTATCAAAACGCTTTCCTTTAAATTTACTCGCAATACCTACTTTCTTTTACTAAAGAACATTCTGCACCCGAATCGTAATCAAATTTAAAATGCTTACCAAAATGCTCCAACGTACCCGACTGGGGCTCGACCACTCACAGGTCGACTCGCTTCTCCGCGGGGGCTGCGGCTCCAGACGTGGGGGCTGTGCAGCGGCTCGCGATGTGGCCCGGCGCGCCGCACTTGTAGCACGTGAGCGAGCCGGTCTGCTGCCGTTGTCCAACGCCCGAGGTAGCCACTGGTGCTGGAGATGGTTTCTTCGTACGGCATTCTGCTTGCTTGTGTCCCAATTTCCCACATGCGTGGCATGTTATTGAAGGCGATGATGAAAATCTTGGTCGTTTTTCATTTCCTGGATCAGCCACTGTTCGTCCATCCGAAGGGTTTTTGCGTTTCAGGTAGGAGAACGCCTGTAGTTCTTGTTGCAATTGATGACGCGTCTTGATTTCTGTGGTGAATGCAAGTCGTTGCAGGCGCGTGTCTATTTGTGCCAAATGAGCGATAACGGTTGACACTGCTATTTGTTCAACGCTCAAATCCTTCCACTTATTTAACAGCGACGCAATTAGGCGACTCGAATAGGCAGCGTAAGTTTCGTCATCTTTTGGTTTTTCATTATGAATTTTGATGAGAGTAGCTGCTGATGTTTCGACGCACACAAATCTTGCTTTAAATAATTCCTTAAATTGTGCCCACGTTATGCCTGAATAACTAACTTGGGATAGCCATGTAGATGCGGATCCTTTTAATGCTTTACTGATGGTCATAATAAGCTGACTCCCTTCCATCGCACACTCTCCAAAGCACAAATCAGCAGTTGAACACCACGATGCCGCGTCAGATTCTTGTTTTTCAGGGTTGAATTCAGGTAAAACCACGTGGTTGCACATACTTGGGCTCTTCAAAGCGTGTATCAGTGCTTGCATTTGCTGGTTTTGTAACTCGAATAGTAGCCGCCATTGTGTATCACTGTTGCTCACACCGTTTGTAGATTCATTTGCACGACTGTATCCCACTTCTGATGTCGGATCTTCAAGATGGTTCGAGCTACGATCGGCCATTAGGCGGGCTTATGTAGGTATCGTGCAAATAAAATAACAATTACTTAGCAAATTTAACAAAATACAATTCAACTGACTGTATTGGACTGATCTGGTAATTATGTTTTAACAAAACGTAGGACAGTTCCGAAGCGTCTTCACTGCTTGTTCAACGGGTTGAGAATCTGTCACTTCGCGCGTTTTTTTATTCTTCGTAAAACCCGCCGAAACGCTCCGACTCTGTCAAAGCGCGCCAATTCTAGTTTCGGTCATGGCCGCTAGGTGGCGCACCTTGTCTTGTTGTAAATATCCGATACCGGATGCGACATATATTTTAAATTATATAGTTTGGCCCAAAATTCAGCAACGCGAATACCGCTCACTGACGCAGCCATTAGGTCCTCACGTGTGCATGTGACGGGGCATGCGGTGCAAGATGGGAGATGAGCCATTGTCTGTGGGGAGACGCCGGATACACATCGGAGATCTGAGCCATCAATGAACCCCCACTTATGGAGGTTGTCCTTACTGCGACCTACTTGGGTACGAAGTCTGTTTAGGGTTTTCCAAGTAGGCCACGGTAGCTTGTGCCCAGATGGGAGGGAACTGCAGTGGAGGGATAAAAGTATGTTCAAATATCGTTTTGTAATTTTTTTTGTGATCCCTAGTAACTACCAAACACAATCTTTCGTAACTAATCTACCGAACATCTAAAAAAATAAAATAGCGCTCCACCACCAACTAAATCAATGTTGCCAGTTAATAAACGACACTCGACGTATTGTCATGTAACCATGAGAATCGGGCACTAAATCAATCATTTTAAGCTATAATTATCTAATCTTAAAATACACATAATATTTGTTATAATTGAATTTACTTACAATACGATAAAGAATAATGAGGATTCAATTGGATGCTTATCTTCCGTTACACTTTACAAAACACTCTGACGTTAAGGCCAGCTTAGTGGTTGTGTTTTTACTGGCGAGTGGCCTACTGTTACTATACAGGGTGAAATTGAATTCATAGGCATTATTTTAAGGGGCGATTGTCCTCATGATTATTAACAAGATCGATTGTTGGAAGTAACCTGTCTTCCTCTTTTTACTACTAATATCATTGGAAGAAACGAATAAAATGAAAAACACTCAGCTCTTCCAATCATTTCTTCTTTTTACTTAGAGTTTTTATGTGCGTTGGTCGACTTTAAAGTACCTACTGTACCTGAACGAGGCCATCAATTATTAAAATAAAATGAATTTTCTACAAAATTTCATTTCTTGAAATTAAAACCTGAAACTTAACCCCAACTGAAATCCTTCAGCTCTCATCAATCCTCTTCTAATACCTAGCTGTCCCCACAATCCAGAAAGAAAAGACGCAATAGCGATCAAAAATGGGATGGGATACAGTCTTCCCCATCATTTACTCCAAAGGCCACGATGCCCTTGAAAATAACAAGAGAGTTCCTACATCCCTAGAGTCTAGGTCCCAACACAGGCTGCCCTGAAGACCAGAACAGAACATGTTCTCTGGGATGGTGTTATTGGGGAAGTCCTCCAGTCCAATCTTTAGTTTAAATGGTAATAGCAAAAGGGTGTGAAATTCAGTAAGGTAAGTTTCAGTAAAGTTAGTCTGGCATCGTCTGCGCATGCTCGTTCCAGCCATCGCTTTCCATCAGGCATGACTGAGATCAAGAGCCCCATTCCACAGAAAAAAATACAAACAATTAGTTTTCTATAAAAGTTTATGCGTTAGTCACTATAAATAATACCTTAAACTACATCTTAAGCTTATTTGTAACACATCGATTATCATCCAATTACAATTCATTTCTTTTCATGAATTTTGAACCCCAAACAAAATATGCTAAAATACATTCATCTGGTTTCTAATCATTTCTACAACAAATTCCTTAATACCTCGCCGTCTCAACAATCCAGTTGGAGTAAGATGCAATAGCAGTGCTCACAATAGGAATGGTGTCTTCTCCATCAGAAATACCGAAGGATACGATACCCATAGTGACTCCAGAGTAAAACAGGGGTGCTCCTACATCCCTAGAGTCAAGGTCCCGACCCTGGGTGCCGCGAAGACCAGCACAGAACATATTTTCTGTGATGGTGTTGTTGGGGAAGTTCTGAAGTCCAAGGTAGGTCTCTAAGCAAGTATCCTCGTCGATAGTATAGAGGTTTAGCTCGTAGAGGTTGTTGTTGCCAGTGCTGCCGCCCTCCTGGAGGAAGAAATGGTGCTTATCAGAAAAATTTAATTATAAAAAACAAGATGGTTTTGATATTTAAACCTCAAATATGTGTATTTGGACTCCTTACTTAGTTCTTAAAGTAGGCTCGGCATCTATTACATGGGCCTCAAACATAACTGCCAAAAACGTTTTTACGCTACAAACTTACCATTTCTCTTTTTTTGTCAATAAGGACATGCTGACTTTGAAGTGACTGTCTACCAAGTGCATTATTACCAGACATATCAGGATTACGTTTTAGTGACCGGTGCTTATACTGATCTGACTGACTGATCTATCTACACATAGCTCAAACCACTGAACGAATTGGGCTCAAAGTTGTCTCACAATAGTTATTGATTGATGATGATTATAACGTAGGCATCCGGTAAGAATAATGTAATGGGGCTAAACATTTGCATGGAGAAATTATCGTATGATTTTGCAAAAACAGTTAAATATACCACTAAATACCAATAGAAAAGCATAGCACCAACAAAAGAGAGTTAGCCAGTACACATGAACTAAAATAACATGGCGCGCCACTCCAAATCCAATGGCGTTCAAATGTTTGTAGTCACATCCTTACGAAAGAGTTTATATGTAGTTGTAAGTATTCGTTTTCAGTAGCAAGCCGGCAGCGACATGCGTTGTGAGTCTTGGTGGCGCTTAATTATTACTTTTACAAATACGTTCAAGCGTTTTGAATTTTGGAGGGGCGGGCCATGTTATCGTAGTTTGTCTCTACTCCGGCAGTAGATTATACAAGGATGCAAGATAATGATTAAGTTAACCGTGAAACTCACAGTGGTGGTACCCCAACTGACAAGGGTCAGCTGCAGACCAGTAGGCAAGTAGATCCCCTCGCCAAGAATCAACGCCTGTTTGATAGTATCTCCCAAGGTCAGAGCCTCCTGGAGACGGATCACAGCGATGTCTCCGTCGTTCTGCAGCTGGCCGAAGTTCGGGTGGATGTAGACCCGATATACTTCACGGACGATGCCTTCTGTTCCGCGGTAGGATGTGCCAGCTCTGATGCGCCTGGTGCGGTCGGAGTAAGTGCTGGAAAAACATGAAAGAAAACGTAAACTTCAATTTGTGAAAGAGATGGATTATGTGAGAGCATTTCTTAGAACTTGAAATAAACCAGACAAAACAGTATTTTTTGGTCAAATCATGTATTCAATAGCAAATAAGCATGACGCAGCAGCTATAAATCTAGCTGTCTTTACATAAAAAAATTAAGTTTAACCGGATACAGCTGAATGCCAGAATTTTACATGGAACAACTGCCTATCTGTACTCCACAACCAAGTTATAGGGTAATACGATACCCCTTTGGTAAGACTGGTTGTCAGACGTTCGGGCTTCTGACGACCCGTAAGAACTATCAAATATCCACGATTGACAGCAGCGACCAACGGCCTAACGTGCTTTCCAAGGCACGGAGAGGCTCTTGATATGTAAGAATGGTCACCCATCCACGGACGGTATACAGACCGTAATATTTTAAAATTGTTCGTTATAATTGAAGTATAGATTTTTAATACTTTAGATTTATACAAATGTGACGCCCCGGAGCGTATGATTCGTCCTCCGTGGCCACATATTGTCACACTTTGCTGGCCTACCCCTTAACGTGTGACGTAAATTAAATACTTACGCCCCAGAGAAGCACTGTGCCGTAGACAAGACGTGGTATGAAGTCAGGACGCTGGCAGCGCAGTGCTGCAGCCACAGCAAGCCTGCGAGGTTCTCCACCTGCGCGATGCTGGGGTATTCCTCTACAGAGGTTTGGCTGCCCAGCTCGGCAGATGAGCAGGCAAGACCTGAAAATTATGATGTCAGAGACTATACATTACAATAGAACCTAGATTGTTAAATACACTGGTCAGCAAATAAACCGAGTCACCGGCTACCTAGGAACTCTGATTCGATTTTCTCAAAAAGTATAAAACTTACAACTATCAAAGTTATACATACAAAAAGTGCGTTTCATGGTGATTAAAATGACTACAAATTAATTCGAAAGTACCCTCAACTCACATTGTAATCAAGCAACAAACACAATGCTAACGATTTGCTCTGTTTTCACCAGAGTTTGAAATTAGCGTTATTTTTCTCTACAATGAGGGTAGTCGGATATTTCTTATCATTTCTTTAGTTTTCGTCCATCGTTTGCTCAGACGCGTGTGTTTTTGCTACTTTTTTCGATTAATAATGGATACAACACCTCAGGAAGCAGCTCAAGCTGTAGCATAACTTCAAGCAGGCATTGCGCAACGTGAAGTCGCTGGAAGGCTTCGAATCAGCAGATCTTCGGTGCAACGAGTTTACAGACGATACCTAGAGACTGGAGCATTTGATCGCCGTCCAGGTACGGGCAGACCTAGGGCTACATCAGCAGCAGATGATCGTTATATCCACCTTACTGTTCTGCGAAATCGCCACCTCAACGCAGTTCAAGTCCAACAAAGTCTGCGTGACGAACGCCAAGTGGTCATAAGTTCAGATACCATCAGAAGGAGACTTGCTGAACGGAACCTGACCCCAAAAAGAGCTGCAACAGGCCCAGCATTAACGGTAGCACACCGTCGAGCACGACTTGGATTCCTCAAGATTTTATCGTCAGGCTCGTAAGGTCGATGAATACAAGGATGCTGGCAGTTATCCGAGCAAGGGGAGGGAATACGGAATATTGATCAAAAACTTTTTTTTGATTTTATCTTTGTTTTTAGCTTTAATTTTTTTTTCACTTTATCATTACTAACGATTGTCACGACTGGAAAACGACTCTTCTTTGTAAAATCCTTAATAAACACTGAAATATTGATTAAACCCAATGAGTTTCCTTTCATGTTAATCACCATGAAACGCACTTTCTGTAGGTACAACTTTGATAATTGTAGGTTTTTTAGTTTTTGAGAAAATCGAATTAGAGTGCCTAGGTAGTGGGTGGCTCGGTTTATTTGCTGTCCAGTGTAGATAGAAAATGTTTGATTGTACACGAAACAAAAACGCTAAGAGATGTATTAGGCACGTTAGAACCTTATCCCAAATAAATTGTAATAATGGCAGAAGAATGATGAGTCTACCTACGTCGAATATGCAAAAAAAATAAGAAATCTTCGTTAATGAGACGAATGCCATCTGCCTTTTCCCAACTATGTTGGAGTCGGCTTCCAGTCTAACCGGATGCAGCTGAATACCAGTATTTTACATGGAGCGACTGCCTATCTGACCTCCGCAACCCAATAACTGGGCAATACGATACCTCTTGGTGTCTTACCAAGAGGTATCGTGTCAGATTTTCGGGCTTCTGACGACCCGTAACGACTGTCAAAGATACACAAAATAAATGATGAGATGAATGGATGATTATAAATAATTTACCTGCAAACAGTACGACAGCCCAGCACAGTAGCGCCATATTGCCTATGACCACGAATGTAACATAATCTTTGGTTAATTCACTTTATATTAACGACTTATCGTTTCGTTTACCTACAATAAGTATTAGTTTATCTTGGTTGTATATTATAATGATTAATTACTTTTCAACATTTGATAATTTTGTATTTGGTTTTGGGACCCGTTTATTAAATTTTGAAGGAACGAAGGTTTCACCATGCATCCACATAGTTCTCTTATATTAGTTCTGATCTGGCAAGGATGAAACTGGGCACGGTTTCCAATCTAAAGAACTCTGTAAATACTTATAAAAATCATTTTAAATATACACAAAATTATTTATAAAACGGGAGGGAAAACATAATAAATAAATCGCAGGGCATCAAAAAATTCGTCCACATCGCTGTGAACAGGCAAAGTTCCCGAAAGGATAGCAGCATTTGCCACGTTGTATAGCAATGCTGATTCTTTGACCAAAAATAGGCCGCTCTGGGTGGAGCGGAAGGGAGTGACAGACTCTTACTGACTAAAACCCGTCCACGTTCCTTCCTTAGCCCCTTATGTTCCGGGGTAGCGGTAACCCTTTCGGACAATGTTTGTGCTTAACATTTGCACGCCACGCTATGACTGTAATGTTCGATATTCTGACAAATAAATGATTATGATTATATGTATGGTCACTATCTACCTAAGTAATGTATCAATAATTCCCTGAAAACAGAATATTTCCACAAATTTGGAGCGAATATTAGCGTCGGTAGCAGAAAAATGAATGTGAATATTTGATGTAGGTTACATTAAATATTCACAAAACTAATTTCATTAGGGAACGGGTCAGAACCAGTTTTGTACATTTATTTTTTTATGGAAATGGAAATAAAATCTTTTTACTTTTTATCGGGCTTTAGCAGGAACTGTGTACTGTGAAGGTCTGAGGGACCAACACTTAGGGGGCTCAGTAGGTACTCAACTCCTTCAATAATCGTTTCTTTGGTATTACTTCTAAGATATGATGGATCTCTATTTTAATAATTCAAATTTTGATAACAGCCTACAATAGCCCACTTTTATTGTTGATGATTATCATGCACCGGAGGCTTGCACTGATAACTTATTGTGACGAAACAACATACTTGTCTACCTATAGCTGATCAGGGCGTGACTCTCTATCAATGTCTTATTTAGTCAACCCTAGCTACCCTATCGAATTTAAAATATTAGTAGGGGTTGCAAAAGCGCTTAGAAAAGTTAACATTTATGGTCGTTAAGTTTTCTTAAATTTTCTCGTTTTCCACGCAACTTTCTTAAGAACTTTTTTGACAATAACAGACAGCAAAAAAGAATTTGCGAAATCCGTCCTGCCGTTCCCGCGTGACCAAGGGAAAAATGGATTCATTTATATATAATACGTCAATTAACGATGGGCGACCCCGTTAACCCGCAAAAGTTATGCGTCCATACATGCAAAAAAAAAAACAATATTATTGCCCCGAGAAAATTTAGCCACGGGTGTGTAAAATTGCCATCTTCAGATAATATTGCCACGGGTGTGTGAAATGTGGCAATTTTATTCACGCCGCACGCGTGACAATATTATCTCGAGATCATTTTAACCTCGCGTGGCAAAATTATCTCGAAGTGGCAGTTCTCACACGCGTGGCAATATAATCTCGAGGTGGCAATTTTACACAGCCGTGGCAATTGTACGCACCCGTGGCAATATTATCAAAGATAAAGAATCTATGTACAATATTTCAAAACTGTATTATTAAATATCACATAGTTATAAGCTTGTTATGTTACCTCGTTGAACCTGAAATTGAATTAATGGGCATTATTTTATGGGGTCATTAAACTCATCATTATGCACAACTTCCACAATCAGAACAAATCTGAAATCGCGAACAAAATTCAGTTGCTCCCTACATTTTCACGAGTTATGCGAGCATGATGTACGGAACAGCTGATTTTTCTGTTGATGTTGAAAGTTGTTCATAATGATAAGTACAAGGACCCCTAAAAATAATACAAATTAAATAATTATGTCTTATAAATAACCTGTATAATTATGTCGAATTTTGAGATAAATTTGATGAAACGGTCTCTGCCTGACATTGACCATGACGAAAACACGTAGGTAAGTAGATACCTACCTAGTGTTTCGCTACCAAATCGAATTTATCAACAAAACTTTATTATTAATATTCGCTATTAAGATTGGAAGGCTATTTCCTTTCTTCATGATATTGCCTGTTGTAAAGATAACGTAGGTACATACCATGAAATAAATGATGTACTTATGTAGGTATTCATCCGTTCTAATACAATTGAAGCCATTTTAGATTATTTTTCCAATAGAAAAATAAATGAAAGGACCATTTGGAGAAAACTTTGAACTTTATTCTTAGTACCTTTACACATGTTATATTATATTATATATATATAATTACGTATATAATTATTTATTAAGTACTTAAGTAGGTACTATAAGTAAGGGCGAATTCCTCCAATGAACAGGACGTAAACACCGTTGCGTCATTATTTTGACACCGATTGTAAATAATAATAAATTATCTCTACCAGATATTACTACTGGCACCACAGAATTTAGCGCCATCTGTAAATTTTTGCTTGAACTTTGCAGATCGCAACTGAGCGGTTCAAGAAGAACCACTTAGTATTAGTTCGTTATGTGAAGACTAGATGGCGCTTATATAAAATACATTATTTTGTCACCTGGCACAACTTACTGTATGTATTAGCAGAATATTAGACCGTGTCAGTTTTGCTTTTCTTGGTACTCTATTTCACAAAGAGCTACTAATGACAAAGAATACGGTAGTTGTAGACCTCTTCGTGAGCACGTCCGGTGGGCACCACCTACCTATATTCAAATTTGACCCTCACCAAAGTTACCCATTTTTGCCAGTTAACAGCGTTTTTATGATCGATCAGATCTGATCAGAGACCTATTCAAATTCAAATTCAAATATTTTATTTCAGACTTGCATCCATATGCACTCAATGAAACACGTGAGGAAACCGGCATGTCTGAGAGATATTTCTCAACAGCAAGTGAAGCTAAGTCAGAGGCTCATGGGCAGCATAAAAACTCTGTCACCAGGTTAGTCACTAACCACACGAAGAGAATAATGAAAAATGGAATAAAACAATAAAACCTTGCATCCATATCCTATGCACTGACCACTGCGTGCCAGTGTATTAACATCAAGTGTTAACTAGGTGACCTACCTTCAGTATTTTATGTTACCATGGAATCGGGCTATCTGTACGTATGTAACTATTTACTTCCATGTGTTTAAAACTGACCATATTAATATTACCAAGAGTATTTTTTTAAAGCAATTATCGGTGATATTGTATGTACCGTGGTTATCAGAGATAAAACAGCAATAAACATGGCACAACTAAATAAAACAACAATTATTTATAACCATTTATTAATGAGCGTTAAAGTTGTTCGTGTATATACCGAATTAAGTGAGGGACCAATAGAAGGTGAACATAAAAAAAATGTAGCCATAAAATAAATTAAAATTCAGGGTTGAAACTTTTTCAGGAATTTAAATTGATCCAATATCATATTCCATTGTTGAAATCCAGTGACAGTGATTGATTTTATTTCACAAAGGACACTTTTCAATTCAGTCAGCGTCCAGTATCCAGCACTTGATTTAAATAGGGCAGACAATGGCCAATCCATTGTTACTAGATTAATATGTTAGATCACAATATGCAAAACAGCATAATACCTACAACTATTCACGTATTTTCATACGAAGGAGACTGAACTGATTGCTAATATTCATTAATCAGAGAAACAGTGATTAAAGAAGACCCCTAAACATCTACTAATCTAAATTTTGAACAAGCACTAAAATATTTACAGGAAAAGAATCTTGCCGAGTTGTTATTTTGTAATGATCCGAATCTCCTAACTGACTTACTCATACAGAAACTGACTGATACTATTAATAGTAATACTACAATAATAAGCATCCCAAATAGTAAACGCATAATCAAACCTTGGATCTCCCCGGGAACCCTACGCTGCATTAAAAATCGCAATAAACTGCAAAAAAAACTTTCGGTCCGACCCGTATAATGAAGTATTAAAAATCACATACTGTCGATACAGAAATTATTGTAATAATCTCATCAAAAAAATAAAAAGAAAATATGAAAGGGAATTAGTCAGTAAATCAACAAACACACACAACACACACTAAGTTACTCTGGAAAAACATAAAATCTATCACCTACTCAAATAAAGTAAACAGCCAAAGGACAGAACTGTTAAGTATCAGACCATCTCCAACTGAATCAGTCATTTTCGTAAACGATTACTTTGTGAATATTGGGAAAGACTTAGCTCAGCAAATTCAACCTAGGACTAATCATATCCCTGCTTATCGGACTAGCATTTCTCCTGCGCAAACAAGTTCTTTTGAGCTCTTGGACACTGACCCAAGAGAAATTGAAAGAATTCTGATGAGCTTGAAATCGTCCAGTGCCCCAGGATGGGATAATATCTCTACTAGTTTCTTAAAATATGTTAACAAAGAAGTTGTTCCCATCATTACCCACCTGGTCAACCTTTGTTTCAAAAATGGTACTTTCCCGGCTCCTTTTAAAAAGTCAATTATTACACCGGTACACAAGGAAGGGAACAGAGACGATGTCAATAACTATAGACCTATCTCCGTTCTACCAGCCTTGTCTAAGATTATTGAAAAATTAACTAATACTAGACTCATAAACTACTTAAACAAATTTAATTTACTATCATCTTCACAATATGGTTTTAGACAG
Source organism: Hyppa rectilinea (assembly GCA_951799385.1). Lineage (NCBI taxonomy): Eukaryota > Metazoa > Arthropoda > Insecta > Lepidoptera > Noctuidae > Hyppa > Hyppa rectilinea. Next base: position 15,754,873 of record OX637323.1, read on the forward strand.
GGAGTATCCACCGAGGACGCAGTTGCTGCCCTCAGCTCATTAGTTACAGAACATCTTGATACAGGAAGGAAATGCCTGACGGTATTTCTAGATCTAAAAAAGGCTTTTGACACCGTTTCTGTTCCAACCCTTGTAACCAAGCTGGAAAGGCTCGGAATAAGAGGAGTCCCATTGAATTTTTTCAAAGATTACCTATCAAATAGAACGCAAAGGGTTAAGATAGGAGCATATGTTAGTGATGATGCGGATGTGTCATTCGGCGTACCACAAGGTAGCGTGTTAGGTCCTACACTTTTTCTAACGTATATTAACGATCTCTGCAACTTAAAAGTCGATAACGCTAGAATCTTCTCTTACGCTGATGATACAGCCGTTGTCTTTTCCGGGACTAGCTGGTCCGATGTGAGGCGCAGTGCGGCAATGGGCATGGTCCAGGTAACTAAGTGGCTCAATGAAAACTTACTCACACTTAACACAGTAAAAACGAACTACATCTGTTTTTCCATCTCGAATCGTTCACAACCAAATAAAGATTTTAACCTCAAAATACACTCATGTGATAAAGTTTCTAATAATAACTGTAGGTGTCCTGCAATTAGTAAAGTCTCACAAACTAAATATTTGGGCGTCGTAATTGATCAAAAATTGACATGGTATGCTCATCTTGAGCATGTTACAGGAAGGGTTAGGAAACTAGGCTGGATATTTAAAACATTACGACATGTCCTCCCCACAAATATAAATAAAGAAGTAGGCCATCATAGAAATCTTCTTAATGAAGTTTATGTGGCACTTGTGCAATCTGTAATAGTTTACTGTATTCCCATATGGGGCGGTGCGGCAAAAACTAGATTTATAGATGTAGAACGAGCACAACGAGCACTTATAAAAATAATGTACTTCAAAAAGATAAGATACCCAACTGAAAGTCTATACCAAGTGAGTGGCCTGCTTTCTGTTCGAAAACTATATATTTCTTACACAGTCCTAAAAAAACATAAGACAATTCCATATAAAGCAAACACACTATCAAAGAGACGGAAAGACATAATTGCTCAAATCCCACAAACTAAATCGAAATTCGCTGCCATACAATACAACAAACGCTCTGCTCAGCTTTATAACAGGGTAAACAAGGAGATATACATTTACACTAAACAATTACATGAATGTAAAAAAATGGTAATAAATTGGATTAAACCTTTTACTTATGATGATACTGAGGCGCTCTTACAACAAATAGTTTAACTCACCCATTTCTCTGTACACACTGACTCACCTACACGCACACAAACACACACATAAAACACCCCCCCCCCCTACCCCCATTCCCCTAGACAATCACGTGAATATTGTATAATGTAAAAAATATGTACCTATTCTGTTCTGTTGTAAAACAAAATTACCTAGCTATGAAAGAGCGGAGTCTCCTAATACAGGCTTATTCTTTGCTTAAAAGGAGGCTCCAATCATCAACCTGCTGTTCTTATTTGGTTCAGAAATAAACAATTTTATTTATTTAAACAATTTTATTTATTTATTTAAACAGCAGCTTCAATAATCCAATCAGTATACGAGGACACGGCAGTACTGACTCCTGGTAAGTGACTGTTCCCACAACCCTCGCCCCAGGATAGGACACCAATGAGGATTTGGCCGTAGTAAACGGGACCTCCAGTGTCACCGTGGCAGGCATCCTTGCCGCCAACATCAAGGAGGTTAGCACAGATCATATTCTCGGTGACGTTGCGAGGAATGCTCAGAGCATTGTAACGTTCAGCGCAGATCCTCCTGTCGACAGTGTAGACGATGGCCTCCCGAAGTTCGTTGGAAGGTAAGCCTCCGATCTGTTAATGGAAGTTGAGGATTAGTTTGGTGTTTAGATAGTATATTAAAGCTACTCTTCTAAAATCAGATAAAAAAAAGGAATCCGACAGTTAATGCAAATATAGGACAAGAACTATCGCCCAACCTACAAGGAATAAATTGAAATAGACAAACAATATCTATGGAATACAACCCATTGGTTGTCTAGTCAAATAAGTCTGGGTGCATTTGAAGAATGTATTTTAATGGATTACGCATTATTTCGAATATAACTCAAAATTTACTGGCAATAGTTTGTCTGAATGCCTTCTGCCAGTAAATTTTGAGTTATATTCGAAATAATGCGTAATCCATTAAAATACATACTTCAAATGCACCCAGACTTATTTGACTGGAGCTATGAAACTGCCAGTTCAAGACAACATATAATAATATGAATGACCTATCTGATAATGTGAATAGAGAAATATTGTTAACTATCTGCTGTCCGCGGCTCCATCCGCGTCAATGTTGAAATATTTACAAACTTATATGAATTATATCCCTCTTATTTCACCCCTTTACGGGATCCTAAAATCCTTTCTTAACTGCTGCTGCTGACGTCTCCTACCCTACCTAGTAGTTTTTTTTATATTTCGTGATTAATCAGTGAATGACCTTTCGCATATATTATATACTAGCATCTCCCGCGCGGTTTTACCGCTGTTCGGCTTCTATTGGTCGTAGCGTGATGTTACATAGCCTATAGCCTTCCTCGATAAATGGACTATTCAACACATTTTTTTTTTCATTTCGGACCAGTAGTTTCAGAGATTAGCGCGTTCAAACAAACTCTTCAGCTTTATACTATCAAGTATAGATATTATATATCGATTACACTAACCTCAGTAGCGCCCCAACCAACTATATCAACAGGTATGCCAGCAGGCATTTGGAAGCCTTGCGCAACGATGGAACCCTGTTGAATGTTGATACCATAGATCAGGGGACTCAAGAGTCGCACCAAAGAGATGTCGCCATCCATGTCGTTTGCACCATAGGTTGGATGGTTAATCTCCACGGCCACGTAGGAGACCTGGCCACCGTAGTTCCGGACGGAGGAACCAGCCCTGATGCGACGGTTCTTGGGTTCATAGAATCTGGAAATGCAGAAGTCAATCAGACCTTTCATACAGCTTCAAAGAGAGAACGAGTGACATCAGCGATAGCGATGAGGCAAAAGTGAAAAAATATATTGGATTGACATATTATTAACCGAAAAGTGTTATGTAAATCCTTTTGAAAATCGTTGAAGAAATAAGAAAGGTTTTGGTAGCGATTGTTACGATTGTCCTGTTATTTGACGTAGATTCGCAGGCACCACCTTTCAAAATAATTATAACCGACCCTTTTTCGAATGAAGAAAATTTTCAAGTGTATTTTCTAATGTGTGATGAAGATGTTGTTTGATGAAGAAGGACGCCGAAGGTTTTTAAATAACTGTTTATTTTTCATGGCATTCGAATTTTTGGAATGTAGGTACCTACCATTTCTGACATTCTATGATTTTTCTGATAATATTGTCATTTTTTAAATTATTTAAAGTTAATGAATTACATTTTTCTAACAGGTTAAGACACCGTTTTGAGATTTTTATGGATTCTATCTTCATTGTTAACATTTCAAGTAAACTACTCACATTCCATGGAAGCAATGTGCTGCTGACAGCACATATCTGGCAGTCAGGATGTTGCCTCCACAAGATTGCGACCAGATACCGGAGGACGCGCCCGCCAACTCCACCTGGACGACGGAGGGATACTGCGCGGTGGTTGTGGGGGTACCTCCTGCGATACGGGAGGCCGGCGTAGAACAGGCAAGGCCTGAAAAATGATGGAAAGCCAGGTTATAGACTTAGTATTTTAAATGTTAATTAAAAGATTGTTTTTAAATATATGTTTATATTGTTTTTTGTATTCTTCTCAGTAAACCCGTAGTATTCTTTACTATTTTCCTACACCATAAGGTTATAGAAATAGAACATTTTACAAGAAGTGGCACAATAGGCTGTCTCTTTAACACTACCTTTGGATGGATTACGGGAGAAAAGACAATGGCAAGACAAGGCTGTCACATACATATACAATAAATACATAAAACATACACATATTTATATAAATATATGCAACAGTTATCAAGAAATAAGTGCAAATAACAAAACAATAATAAATATTAACTATGTAGTTTTTTTTTTATTATAGTTGACCGGGGTAAGCGCGATCCTCCTGCAGGAGTTCACGAGGGATGCCGTGTTTACTGCGGTCGGGTTATAGGAATAAAAATACCTGCAAAGAGTGCCAGTACAAGGAGGGTCAGCGTTGCCATGTTCAATTCAACTGCGCCACCAGTAGTCACCACGTAATTTTAATACCTGATAAACACATTGTAAAATTATAAAGATATTAACAAAGCCGTTGTTATGGGATCGTAAAACTACTGATTATCGATATAAATTGACAATTTCTGTTTATCTTCGATTATCATTATTGCACTATAAATAATAACGGCTCCCGCGAAAATTAACTGAAGGTCTCTCTCTGCCTAGCCTTTTACCAACAATGTTGGGGTCGGGTCCCAGTCTAACCGGATGCAGCTGAATACCAGTGATTGATTGATTTTAAAAGTCTTTATTGTAAACATAATAATATAACGTGCACACAATAAGATCCTATTCTAGTTGAGTACAATCTTAAAAAATAACAAGTTTTTAGGCTAACTTACCTTTACAAATATTTTACACTGAGTTTACTATTAATATTATTTACATTCTATAATAAGTCCATAAGAACAAGGTAATATTCAAATGCACAAAGGTCTTAGTAGCACTGACTCTAAACGCATACCACTACTGTTTACCTACTAAAGGTAATGCACTCAACTAATTCAAACACTAATTGAAGCGCAGTATAAAACATTACAACAGTATAATTTAAGTTACTTAGATTTAAACATAAATATCATGGATGAGTTAAAACAAAGAAATAATAAGTAATTCAAAACTGTGGGTACTTTGCGTAACTTTTAGCCGAGTATGCTCACTGCGAGCGTGTGAGGGCAGCACGGTCGGTCCGGTGCTGGGTACATAATGCTATTCACTCAAAAAATAGTGATGTGGTAAACGATATCGATTATATGGTGTTGAATACGATAAGTTATTAAATCTACTTTTACCTATGGATGAAATTAATGGGTTATAATGTTTGGGATTCTTAAATAAATAGAATTTTCGCGCTGATTTTAAGATAAAGTTTTTGATCGTTGGAAATTTAATTTGATCGTGAACTCGTTTTAAATTTGTGCGAAAGGCAGTGTTAAGTGATATTTTGATTGCTTTATTTTGAACAACTTGCAACTTATTGTAGTTTTTATCAGTCAAGCTACACCAGGCTGGCGCAGCATATGTCAAACATGGTCGGACGAGAGTGGTATAAATGCGTAATTTAGTGGCAGCGCTTAACTTAGATTTTCTGTTAAGAATAGGTCTTAACGCATTAATAACCTTCAGACCCTTTTCGCGAAGTGCATCAGTGTTTTCATTCCAGTTCATTTTGCTGTCTAGTACTACACCGAGATATTTGACCGAACGGCTCCAGGGTATGAAATGATTTTTAAAGTTAATGCGCCTGAGAGGTAATGATCGTTTACGGGTAAAAAGAATAACTTCCGTTTTACTAGAGTTTAATTTTAGTTTCCATCTGGTAAGATACGTATCAAGTAGGTTTAGTGCAAGTCGAAGCCGCCCAATTATTAAGTCTACATCCTCTGAAGAAGTATATGAGGCAGTGTCATCAGCATATATTGCGAGATGAGTTCTAGGTTGCTTAGGTATGTCATTAAGATACAGGATGAAGAGAAATGGTCCTAAATTTGAACCTTGTGGTACACCGGATACAATAAATTTGGCCATAGAACAATGTTCATCTATGAACACTTTGAAATGGCGGTTGGATAGATAATTTTGGACTATTTTGACAAGTGAGAGAGGAAAGCCGTTAACAAGAAGCTTGTGAAGTAGTCCCGCGTGCCAGACAGTGTCAAAGGCTTTTTCTATATCCAACATCACCATTCCCGTCGATTTGCCTTCATTTAGGTTGTGTGCAATATGCTCAGATACCCTGGCCAACTGCTGAGTGGTGGAATTACACACATTGATTAATTTATTATTATTAACTTTTAGAATGTTTGTAAATATGTGAGCACCATGCACTTATGACATAATTAAGTTTACTTGCCACTGCTACATGTGTTTTTCTTTTCACCTTTTGTGATGTATTGTTTTTATTCTGGGTGCATCGTCTTCACATATAATGTTATAATAAATGTATACAAAACATTGTGAAACATTTTAAAAGAGTAACGGTGGAGTTTCTTGCCCATTCTTCTCCACACGAAACTACTTTTTGGAAGGGGCGACTAGAATCAGTTCTATTTCTTGTTCATTTTGACGTTCAAAAGTGCCATTCTTGTGCCTATTTGAAATAAATGTTTTGACTTTGACTTTGACTTTGAATGAGCCTTACGAAATCCAAATTGTTCCGGTAGCAGTAAATGTTCTGTAACTTTTAACAGACGCTTAAGAATGATAGACTCAAATAACTTGCCCAGGCTTGGGAGTAGGCTTATGGGACGATAATTTGCAGGGATGCTGCCATCTTTGCCAGGTTTTTTAATAGCGATTATTTTTGCCATTTTCCAGGACGCAGGGAAGTAGCCTATTCTGAGACAACCGTTAAATATTTTCGTGAGGTAGACCAAGGCCTTTTGAGACAGGTTTTTAAGTAGCCGATTGCTAAGACCGTCTAGACCAGGAGCTTTGCGAGGTTTTAATTTAAGGATGATTTTCTGAACTTCCCTGCGTCTAACGAGACAGTGACAACTTATGTGTTTTGAATTTAATGTCGCCATCGATTCCCTGACAGCAACCTCAGTTTCAATATCGCTGGTCCATTGATGAGTGAGACTCATATTACCAGCAAATGCATCGGCAAGAGCTTCACACTGCTCCGAAACTGAGGACGTCATTTGATCGCCTCTGATTTGTAGGGGGGGAATATTACTGGGGTTATGGTTGATTGATCGAACCAGACGCCATACAGCATTACTTGGATTATCTACTTTTGAAAGCTTATCATTCCAAATACTGTCTGGTCTGGATACTGATTTTAATGGAGTGTTGTAGCTGGTTTACTTTACAGAACAGTTGACGTCTGAGACAAGTATTGTACTCATTCAATGCCTTTCTGCGAATGTAATTTTTGAGTTTAATTTGACTCTTAATGCGCCTTGGTAATTTTAAACGACCTTTGTTAATTTCAATAGTAGGAACACTCGCCTCCCGTGCGTTTAACACACTGTCAGTAAAGTGATTTACAGCAGCGTCAATACAGGGTATAGAGCCCAATATTGCACTAGTTAGTGTGATATTGTTATCCAAGTGAGATCTGAAGTATTTCCAGTCAGCTTTTGCAAAGTTAAGTGCTGGTTGGGATTTGGTGCTATATGTTCCACCTACAGTGAAGTGTACTGGCAGGTGGTTTGACGAAAGACTTGTAAGAACTTGAGGCTCACTTACCACGTAAGTAGTGTTGACTAATATGACGTCTGGAGTCGAAGGTTCGTGAGAGCTTTGATAGTGCACTAGGGTAGGTGAAGAAGGTGCTAGTATCTCATAATCATTAGCTACCATGTGGTTGAAAAGGATTTCACCATGTTGATTAGAGATAGTGCAATTCCAGTAATGATGTTTAGCGTTTAGGTCACCCATAATCAGGGAATTGTGATGAGCACCTAGCAATAAGTCTAGATCACTATCTAGCAGTGGAAGATTAGGCGACTGGTAAGTAGAGTAGATAGCTAAATTTTTCTCTGGAGTTGTTACCTGGACACCTATACACTCTAAATTATACGTGTTTAGAATGGGAAGAGGGGAGTGTATTATATTACTCCGGACCAACAGTGCCACTCCCTGCCCGCGGCCATCAGCCTTTTTGTCGTGCCTATAACAATTGTAGCCAGGAGTTTCGAGTTTGAGACGAGAAGAAATTCTGGTTTCGCACAAAGCTACAATATCTATGGACAAATCACTTAACAGATCAAACAATTCCATAAGTTTAGTGCGAATACCATCGGCATTCCAGTATAAGATACGCAAATTGTTACCATTAAACATATTGACCAAGGTGGGTCAGGATTAAAATTACCTTATCCATCATACTGTTGCAAGTTACAAATTGGGTTTTGATGGATTTAATTGTCATGAGTATTGCTAACATGTCAGCAGTGGCCTGATCTTGCGTTCCAATTTGAGGTTGAGCTCCAGTGTTGCTTGATCCCATTGTATTTGCAGCGACAGTGTTCCAGCTTCGCCCGTCAACCTGACTGCTTTTCGCGTTGATTTTAGCCTCTTGAGTTGCTTTTATTTGTTCTTGACGGTTTTGAACAAGTTGGTAGGTATTTTTGTCTCTCAATACATTGTCGAAAATTTGCTGGATGGTTACCTTTGCAGTTGCAGCACTGTGCCGGACTGGTTCTGTCTTTTTTGGGACAGTCAGCCGAGGGGTGGGATTCAGTGCACTTAACGCCACGTGGACTTAAATTACAATTTCTTGAAGAATGGCCAAAGCCTTGGCATCTGAAACATTGTGTACCAAACGGGTTTCTTGCTTGGTACTTGCGTACTTGCACTGCACAGTTGCTAAGGTATCGAATTTTTTGAAATCTATTAAAATCGCTACCTGCTGGGAGCTGTATTAAGAAGGGAGGACAAACACCATTGCCTTTGTTGTTATCAGGCAATTTCATCTTGCGAATAACAGCGTCTTTAAAACCCAGGGTCTCTAGTTCTTCTGCTAAGCAATCTTCTACGTAGGCAGGTAGGCCGAAGATAACCGCCTTGTATCTTTTCTCATCCTTCCGCGGATAGGTATGGAATGCTAGATCAGCAGCTTGGAAACCATCTTTTACTGCTTGGTGGCTTTCCGGACTATAACAAGAAACTACAATTTTGTTGTTACCTCTGTATTGTAGATCGAAATTTTTGGCGTGCTTCAGGACGAGATTTTTTATGTGATCATGAGTCCACTCAGATTTCATTTGAAGGATAATAGGTGGGATATGACCTGATTTTCTCCTCGGAGTAGAAGCTTCCTTGAGACGAGCAGCAAAGACGTCCGCTTCTTGGGGTTGATTGGTGCGAAGAACACTGAACCGGTTTGAGGTTTTGATGGGATCAGGTTTGTTCGTAGCAGTAGCAGGCAGACCAAACTTTGGTATTTTCCACTCACTAGTATCAACAGGTCCTTCCAGTGGGCGTTTGCCTACAGAATTTGATCGTGTTACAAATCGCTCCATGGCGAGCGCAAGGGTCGATGTATCGTGGTAACGATAACAGTCTTTCCCATCACTAATAACCAAAGTAACTTTGTGAGGGTAACTAAGTAATTTGACTATGACAGCGCGCGACGACACAAGGAGACAGCACACGTGTGCACAACTCGCACGCACGAATGAGCTGAATACCAGTATTTTACATGGAGCGACTGCCTATCTGACCTCCACAACCCAGTAACTGGGTAATACGATACCCCTTGGTAAGACTGGCTGTCAGATTTTCGAGCTTCTGACGACACGTAACGACTGCCAAGATGCAAGAATGACAGACGAGACCAACTGCTTAAGGTGCTTTCCGAGGCACGGAGGAGTCTCAGTATGTAAAGATGGTCACCCATCCACAGACCAACCCCGGCAAGCGTAGCTTAACCTGACGGATCGATCCGTGCGGCTGTTATTATATAGCCACGACCTCCTCGTCAATATTAACTGAAGGTGACATACTGAACATATCGTCGTTGATAGTCCAATACCGCGTAACTAACATTGTTAAATACCGCGTAAGTACATCTTTGCAACTTTACAGGAGGGCCAAAAAACTAATTTTCTAAACAACGAATCAGCCGAATTTCGAACGAACTTGTGTTTTAGAACTATTTCGTCCTCTTTTAACTAATGTACTAATTTTAAAGTTAATATTGCTATTAGTTTGTTTACAAAGTTTTAACACGCTTTTATTAGCTCGGGTTGTATCTATGTATGTATGTAACGGAATCTTTGAGCTTAATTTTCACCGGTTTCTAAAAGTCTGATCAACTTGAAACTTTGCACACGTCTCAAGGACCGATGACAATGCAATAATTTGATAATAGTTTCCCATTATCCTTATTTTTACACGCTTTATATTAGCTTCACTTGTATGTATGTTTGTAACCGACTCATTTGGAAGCGATTTTGACCCACTTTAAACGGCCAGATTTCGTTCAAACTTTGTAGATTTATCGAGGACCGATGACAATACATTAATTTGAACTAAAAAGTAGGAAATAAAAAATAGTTTAAAAAAACTAAAAAACACGCTTTTTATAGAAAACCGAACTAAAAATAGAAAATAAATTTTTCTTTTTAAAAAGCGTGGGGTGCATGGTGGTGGTGAATATTATCTTAAAAAGCACCCCACGCTTTTAAAAAAGTAAAATTTATTTATATATTTTGTTTCTTGAATTGGTTATCTGGATGAATAATAATCCAGTAAATCTATTAAAAAAAGCTATTTTCTTCCGGAGCGCCACACAAATCTTAACACACTCTTAGCAATCTGCGCAGATACGCGGAATTCAGGTTGAAACTTGTTCGACGATAGACCCGCGGTATCGTTGCATTTCATTTACTCGTCTTCCTATTGGTCAATTCAAATATTTGTCATACGCGTCGATGCCAATCACAATCAGCTACCTATAGCTGCGAAATATCAATTTTGTTTTTTTTGCACATACGCGGTATTTAACAATGTTAGTTACGCGGTTTTGGACTATCAACGACGATATATGATATACAACATATGTGACATATTTAAAATTTTGTACCAGCAGTACTTCATCATCTAATATATAAAATTCTCGTGTCACAGTTTTCGTTGCCATACTCCTCCGAAATGGCTTGACCGATTTTGATGAAATTTTTTGTGCTTATCCGGTATCTATGAGAATCGGCCAACATCTATTTTTCATCCCCCTAAATGTTAGGGGTAGTCCACCCCTAAATAGGGTAGGTAGGGTAGGTAGGGTAGGTAGGGTAGGTAGGGTAGGTAGGGTAGGTAGGGTAGGTAGGGTAGGTAGGGTAGGTAGGGTAGGTAGGGTAGGTAGGGTAGGTAGGGTAGGTAGGGTAGGTAGGGTAGGTAGGGTAGGTAGGGTAGGTAGGGTAGGTAGTGTAGGTAGGGTAGGTAGGGTAGGTAGGGTAGGTAGGGTAGGTAGGGTAGGTAGGGTAGGTAGGGTAGGTAGGGTAGGTAGGGTAGGTAGGGTAGGTAGGGTAGGTAGGGTAGGTAGGACTTAAATTACAATTTCTTGAAGAATGGCCAAAGCCTTGGCATCTGAAACATTGTGTACCAAACGGGTTTCTTGCTTGGTACTTGCGTACTTGCACTGCACAGTTGCTAAGGTATCGAATTTTTTGAAATCTATTAAAATCGCTACCTGCTGGGAGCTGTATTAAGAAGGGAGGACAAACACCATTGCCTTTGTTGTTATCAGGCAATTTCATCTCTCAATCAATTTCATCTCATAGAAAATAAATTTTACTTTTTAAAAAGCGTGGGGTGCATGGTGGTGGTGAATATTATCTTAAAAAAAACCCCACGCTTTTAAAAAAGTAAAATTTATTTACATATTTTGTTTCTTGAATTGGTTATCTGGATGAATAATAATCCAGTAAATCTATTAAAAAAAGCTATTTTCTTCCGGAGCGCCATACAAATCTTAACACACTCTTAGCAATCTGCGCAGATACGCGGAATTCAGGTTGAAACTTGTTCGACGATAGACCCGCGGTATCGTTGCATTTCATTTACTCGTCTTCCTATTGGTCAATTCAAATATTTGTCATACGCGTCGATGCCAATCACAATCAGCTACCTATAGAGCTGCGAAATATCAATTTTGATTTTTTTGCACATACGCGGTATTTAACAATGTTAGTTACGCGGTTTTGGACTATCAACGACGATATATGATATACAACATATGTGACATATTTAAAATTTTGTACCAGCAGTACTTCATCATCTAATATATAAAATTCTCGTGTCACAGTTTTCGTTGCCATACTCCTCCGAAATGGCTTGACCGATTTTGATGAATTTTTTTGTGCTTATCCGGTATCTATGAGAATCGGCCAACATCTATTTTTCATCCCCCTAAATGTTAGGGGTAGTCCACCCCTAAATAGGGTAGGTAGGGTAGGTAGGGTAGGTAGGGTAGGTAGGGTAGGTAGGGTAGGTAGGGTAGGTAGGGTAGGTAGGGTAGGTAGGGTAGGTAGGGTAGGTAGGGTAGGTAGGGTAGGTAGGGTAGGTAGGGTAGGTAGGGTAGGTAGGGTAGGTAGGGTAGGTAGGGTAGGTAGGGTAGGTAGGGTAGGTAGGGTAGGTAGGGTAGGTAGGGTAGGTAGGGTAGGTAGGGTAGGTAGGGTAGGTAGGGTAGGTAGGGTAGGTAGGGTAGGTAGGGTAGGTAGGGTAGGTAGGGTAGGTAGGGTAGGTAGGGTAGGTAGGGTAGGTAGGGTAGGTAGGGTAGGTAGGGTAGGTAGGGTAGGTAGGGTAGGTAGGGTAGGTAGGGTAGGTAGGGTAGGTAGGGTAGGTAGGGTAGGTAGGGTAGGTAGGGTAGGTAGGGTAGGTAGGGTAGGTAGGGTAGGTAGGGTAGGTAGGGTAGGTAGGGTAGGTAGGGTAGGTAGGGTAGGTAGGGTAGGTAGGGTAGGTAGGGTAGGTAGGGTAGGTAGGGTAGGTAGGGTAGGTAGGGTAGGTAGGGTAGGTAGGGTAGGTAGGGTAGGTAGGGTAGGTAGGGTAGGTAGGGTAGGTAGGGTAGGTAGGGTAGGTAGGGTAGGTAGGGTAGGTAGGGTAGGTAGGGTAGGGTAGGTAGGAAAGGTAGGAGGATATCATAGTTAAGGCAGGACGACGTCTGCCGGGTCAGCTAGTAATCCTATAATGTTGCCACTGCTTTGACACAGACCTCCTCTCGGTGAGAGGGAGTGGGCCGTAGTCCACCACGTGGACCCAGTGCGGGTTGCTGGATGTCACATGTCTTCGAATTCTTGGTTCTAAGACATGCCAGTTTCCTCTCGTTTTCCTTTGCCTTTTGAGAGCAGTGGTGATTAAATTATTTACACAAAGTAAAGCGCCTGTTTAGGTACCAACCGGCTGGGAAATCATCCAATGACTGCTCCCGCTCTGGGTGGAGCGGAAGGGAGTGTCAGACTCTTACTGACTAAAACCCATACATGTTCCTTCCTTAGCCCTTTATGTTCCGGGGTAGCGGTAACCCTTTCGGATAATCCCGCTTACCCGGCAGGCTTGGCCCTAAAGGGGGCCCCTTCATAATTATGCTGACATCTCTTTGAGGCGCGCGTTGAACATATACGCGCCGTCCGGCACGGGCCTGGTGCTGATCGGAGGGTGAGCCACCCATTGCTCACCGCCCGCAGGCCTAGGTACGAACCTACGACTAACAATTTGTAAGTCACAGCGTTACCACGGGGCCACCACAACTCTCAGTCAGCAGTACTTATTAGGAGAAATAGATATTAAAACCGACCCTGTGGGACGCCATGGCCACAGAGATTGTTCCGCTTATCAACGTAAATGATGGCGGAATTTTACGCTGGTAAATAAGCTAAATAAAGATGCTGCTAGCTTTAAGAAGTAAATTAAGATTATTCATTTTATCCATATTTTTAAGATTCAAAGTCAAAGTCAAAGTCAAATCATTTATTTCAAATAGGCACAAGTAAGGCACTTTTGAACGTCAAAATGAACTAGAAATAGAAATGATTCTAGTCGCCCCTTCCAAAAGGTAGTTTCGCGTGGAGAAGAAGAATGGGCAAGACACTCCACCGTTACTCTTTTAAAATGTTTTACAATGTTTGTATACATTAATTATAACATTATATGTGAAGACGATGCACCCAGAATAAAAACACTACACCACAAAAGGTGAAAAGAAAAACACATATAGTAATGGCAGGGATTAGCTGAACCTTACTTGTTTACGTGGAAGATCTATTTCTTTATTGATTGCACAATGAATGTACAGAGGCCAGCACATCAAGCTATCCCAATCTGTCAAATTTCTTTGATTGTTTTTCAACTTTATAACAAAAGTATATGGTTCATTTTCAATTAGGAAATTTTGACAGTTTAGGATAAATAGATATGCTGGCCTCTGTTCACAAGTTACCAGACCCGCTTGCACCACAAAACTAATGTTTAGAGCTAAACGTATGAAAAACATTTTGTGGTCTCTACCAAGTAAGATTACCTAGTATTTTTCGTAACGCGCATTCGTGTCTAAGGTAGAACCGAGCTGTATAGGCATGTCATGAGAAGGGAGGAAACAAAAGGAGAAGAAAATATAAATGCCGATGGATGGGGAGGAAGAATAATGCCAAAAAAAAAGTTGGATGGATTGTGTGAGAAATGTTATGAAAGAGGACGGAGAGAGTGATAGCGTTACGGTTGACAGGGGAGAATGGGATCTGAAGAAAACGTATTGCGCTGACCCCAAGTAACATGGAACAAGGGCAGGAAGATGATATGACTCGAGTCTTCGGTATTCTTAAACCTGGTTACTAACAATATCACTAATCATCAAATTGTAGCCTTAACAGTTCATAGCAATCAGCAGTATCAGAAATCTTTTGTTTTTTTTTATTCGTTAAAAGCGTTCTGTTGTTCAATTACTAAAAAAAATACTGGCCGGTAGAATGCCACAGAAAAGAAACATAAAAATGGCAGGAAAGCAGCAATTCGATTTTCAGTTATTTTATCAAGTGCTAATTATAATAATTAAATCGATCTGTTCGCTTTGAGTACTTACTATCTATTAGCGCCTGAATAACATTGACTTGTTCCAGAATAACGTCAGGCCAAAGCACCCTAACAAACTGGTCGATTCCCTTTGTGTAACGGGACCAGACCACAAGTTAAAGAACAAAAATGTATGAACACCGTCCCCACCTTTGTAGCACCCTAAAAAAATAATATCAAAGATGTGCCAGCTGACGATGATTTTCTTCTTTTACTGAGAAGTTTATACTGTGGGATGATAAAATACCTCAGTCGGAGTTTTAAAGAACTCTTTGCAATCAGATTGGTAACAAAAGTTCAATGAATAATTCTGATGAATATCGTTTTCGTGAAGTAAACGTCATTGACGTTTTTAGGAGTTTTCAAATGAAAATACCTTTCGCTGACCCAGTCAGCGGGATTGTCCGAAAGGGTTACTGCTGCCCCGGAACACTAAAGAAGGAACATGGAAAGCTTTTTGTCAGTAAGAATCTGACACTCTCTTCTGCTCCACTCAGAGCGGAAGGAGTCATTTGATGATTTTCCAACCTCAAAAAAAAATATAGTACCTAACTTTGTTGATAAACATTTGTTTAATTCAGAAAATTTTATTGACCTTGTTTTGTCAATAAAATTTTCTGAATTAAACAAATGTTTGATGGCGCCATTAGTTCTAATTCCTTAAGTTGTTGTTACCTTTTGAATGCTAGAGCATAAACGCACGCGCGTGCCATCCACGCCAAGCCACAAATTTATTTCTTCTTGTTATCGTGAATTTCTCAATATCCATGGTTTAATACGAGTATGTTTCATGTCATTAAATACTTACGAGAGCTTATAAGATATCTATGTTTCAAGATATCAAAAGCATTTTTTTGTAGTTGAATTGTTTATTTCGTGTTATTGACATTGTCACATATTTGTGTCGTTGACATAAAGGCATGCGCGTTCTAGCGTTCAAAAGTAACCTTTTGAGCGCTAGAACGCATAACAGTCGGAAAAACTTAATTGGGTCCCGGCTCGGCGGGTCATATGAATCCCGAAAATCTGACAGCCAGTCTTACCAAGGGGTATCGTATTGCCCAGTTACTGGGTTATGGAGGTCAGTTAGGCAGTCGCTCCATGTAAAATACTGGTATTCAGCTGCATCCGGTTAGATTGGAAACCGACCCCAACATTGTTGGTAATCCCAACTATGTTGGGGTCGGCTTCCGAGTCTGGGCTAGGCAGATAATGATGAATCCGACAAAACACATAAAAACAAACATTTTAATACAGCCAATACTTAATTTATTGAGTAAGGAAATAGGTGTGAAACGTTTAGCTGACAGTGTTAACGATCCAATTAGTGTAGGGGCTGACAGCGGTGCTGACGCCAGGGAAGGTTGCATTGGCACATCCGTGTCCCCAGGACACAACGCCGACGAGGATATCGCCGAAGTAAAGAGGGCCACCAGAGTCTCCTTGGCAGGCATCCCTTCCACCGACGTCAAGAAGACCAGCACAGATCATGTTCTCAGTAACCACTTGAGGTCTGGGGAGGGTCAGGTAGCGAGCGGCGCAGAGTTGGTTGTTGATCGTGTAGATTGTAACATCACGGAGAACCGGAGACAACTGTCCCCCTTGCTGCAAATAATTTTTAGGTAAGAATAAAATTTGTGAGGTAGCACATACACACAGCAAATGTATAAGTAGCTGGTGAAGAAAGTGAACGTGCTAGTTAGCCAGGGATCTTGTATAAAGTAGCGGGTTGCGGGAAAGATAAGTCGGTATCGAACATTGCGGTTGGTACAGTCCCGTCAGCCGGGGGTTGCGGAAGTTCCCGCGACCCCCAGCGCAGGTGAGAGAGGGAACACTCAGAGTGGTTTTTAGTCAGTAAGAGTCTGACAGACCCCACGGGCCCTCCTAGGGCGGAGGAAATCCATGAGGACTTTACCCCCGGCTCAAAAAAAAAATAGTACAGTCCCAAGCCAACATAAAAAAATCACCTAGCCAAGTAACTGCTTCTTTTCGCAGATCAATTGCTGTGTACGTAATTCGGTAAAAAGGGAGTGTTGTTCATGAGGGGCGGATAACTTTAATGTAATAAAAGTTTATTATATATCTGCACACCAGGTATGCAATCGACGTTTGAAGAGTTAATATCCATGAACTAAGCTTTATTTGATGGATAATATAAAGCCATTAGTACTTAAATATGACTTAAGATATGTGGCCGCCACGGCTGGAGCGTAGATGGCCTAATCTGAACAAACAATTTTCACACACTCTTCGAAAATCAGGCTGTATTTTGGCAATAATGAGTCGAATGTTTGTCGACCACAAAGTTAAGTTTTTTCTTGGTAAAATTCACCCTAACTACACTTGGCCAATTTTTTTTATAATATGAGTTCTATGAAATGTGCCAATCATAAATACTATCTATAATTTCTTTTGAAAGCTAGTTTACTTATACAAATCTTGCTTACCGAAGTGGTACCCCATCCAGCATGCACGACGGGAAGGTAATCGGGTATGGTGACATTGGAGGCGATGATGGTGGCCTGTTGAACCACAGGACTGTACACCAACGGTTCGATGAGTCGGATCACGGAGATGTCAGCGTCGAAACCGTTCAGGCCATATGCGGGATGATTGAAGCTGGCAGCTCCGTAGGACACAATGCCGCCAGTGTTGCGGTAGGAGGAACCGGCCCTGACTCGGCGGTACTGAACACTGTACAAACTGCAAAGGAACAATTATAAATTAACGTTAATTCAACGGTAGGCCAAAGATCAGATAAAACTAAAATCACAATCAATATTAGACTAAGTTTGACAATAGTTAAAAAGTTGTTAAAATGGTGGCGTATGTGTTGGATCATTTAGCTCCCTTCAAAATGGTTGAGCTGAATGGTGCTAATATGTGCGTCATATTCGTGAACGGGCGCTGTCAGTAGGGACTGGTCATCTCTTAGCGGCTAAGGCTTGTTTTAATTAATTTTTTGAATAGTTTTTACATATTTTATATCGGATGCTTTTAACGTTCTGCATCGTTCTCACATGTATAATATTAATATGAACTATGTAACCAATATTTTGTAACCATATATTGTTTAAAAGAGTGTCCATGGAGTTTCTTGCCCGTTCTTCTCCATAGGTACCTACTGCTTTGGAATGGGCAACTAGCTTCATCTCTCTGACTGACCGACACCTTGACAATTCCAAAGTGCCTGTAATTGGTTTATTTGAAATAAATACTTTGAGTTTGAGTTTGAGTTCTTTTAATCCTAACTCACTCTATGAGCCATTACTATTATTCAACAGAACTCTACTTTTACCTACTTACATAACCGATTTATTTTTTAATTTCGTCAGAAAAAACTACGACAAATAATATGTGGCTTCATTTATAACATTTACGATAACTTTACTTGCGCGATGCAGGATTTCGAGTAACGTTATTGTAATGCGTTGTTCACATGTGGCATTAATGATGATAATCAAGTTATATACTCACGCTCCCTCAAAACAATGGGCCGCTGACAGGACATAGCGAGCCGTCAGAATATTGGCAGCACAAGACTGACCCCAGGTTCCGGTCCAGATGCTGTAGAACTCCACCGCGACTATTGCGGGGTATCTATCGATGGAGGTCACTTCGCCTCCCACAATCCTGGTCGGCAAGGCCACGGATGAGCCTAGAGAGAAAAAAATTAAAATAAACGCGCTTTAATAGAAAACCAAAAAGAAGATCCTGGTCAGGATAATGGTACAAAATGTTTAAATTATTTTACTGTAATGCAAAACGTGTACTAAAGAACTTCATAATTATGACTTTTTGTAGTGGGTGAAAATTGCGTGTTATGATTCTGTGTACATACTATAGATACAAGTGAAGCTAATGGGGATGATGTCAATTTTTTTTAATTAGTCCGTAAGTTACATTATTAAAAAATATTGGACACGTATTTTTTCTTTTTTACGTAATCCAAAGATTACGTCTATACTTACACTGAATTAAAATGACGTCACAAGTATGTAGTTTTTATACTTACTTGTGACGTAGCGAGCCCCACTCCCTAACTTTAATGCGTTTTATCTAAGTCATTTTCTATTAATATGATAAAGCACAAAATACGTGTCAAATATTTTTTTATTATCTGATTGACGGACTCAATATAACTTCTTTTTTTACCCAGGCATCTTTCCTATGAAGAGTGTATTAAAAAAGGATGTCTATGACCCAATGCAAGACCACCTCTTCTTTTATGAGGAAAGTACGAGCGCGAATGATATTCTTCACGATGCTCTCGTTCATTGTAAGTTCATGTCGTCTTTTATTAATAAAGAATGCCATGAAAATGAAAAAGGTCACCGGTTGATACTTATTTAACTTAGGCGTTAAAATGGCGATAAATCGTTAGCTAACCAAACACTTAAATAAAGAATAATATAAATTACCTGCCAAAAAGGCGATAGTCAGGAGTGCAAGTACCGCCATATTTGTTTTTGAAACGACTGCGAGGTGCCTAATCCTCACGCATTTTTATATTTAGCCGAACAGAAACCCATTGTAAAAACGATTTAGATTAGCAAATCCGCCGGTAACTACCGCACTTTGAAGCTATAGATTAACGATAAGATTTGCTTTTGTCTGATTAAATTGTGCCTTGTGATATACTTACCTAATTATAGTAAAGGTAATAGAATTTTCGTGACGTAGTCTGCCCTCAAACTCAAAGCATTTATTTCAAACTACCTTCCGCCCGCGGCTTCGCCCGCAAAATATGTCGACTAATTATACACATAAACCTTCCTCTTCAATCACTCTATTTAAAAAAAAACCGCATCTCAATCCGTTGCATAGTTTTAAAGATTTAAGCATACATAGGGATATAGGGACAGAGAAAGCGACTTTGTTTTATACTATGTAATGATAAACCAATTACAGGCATTTTTGAATTGTGTAGGGCACGGTCAGTCAGAAAAATGAAGCTAGTTGCCCATTTCAAAGCAGTAGGTACCTGTGGAGAAGAACGGGCAACAAACTCGCATTCCTTGTGTTTAAAATATGATCACAAACTATAATTAAGCCTGTCGGGTAAGCAGGATTGTCCGAAAGGGTTACCGCTACCCCGTAACATAAAGGGTTATGGAAATAACATGGATGGGTTTTAGTCAGTAAGAGTCTGACACTCCCTTCCGCTCCACCCAGAGCGGGAGAAGTCATTGGATGATATCCCAGCTTCAAAAAAAAGGCCATAATTAACGAATTTTGTGATTTTATTTGACGTACTAGAATACACAATAATTATGAAACCTGAATTCTTATTGCTTTTTGTTGTGCATTATCTTTATCAACCAAAGGGTTTATGAAACTAACTGACAAATAATAATTATGTATTTCGTTTCTCTCGGTAATGAGCCGAATACAGCCCTTCAAAATTGACACCCTGCATCAATATGCCGTGTTGTAACTATTTCTTGTGGTGTTGGCGAGTTTGTTGCGCCGCTTCTTCCCAGCTAAAGCACTAGGAACTGTCATGGAATTAAAGTGGGATTGTCAGTGAATAATAATATCCTTGGACATTCCACACAACGCCATATAGTTCCAAGCTAAGCAACCTAATGCTTGTGTTATGGTAACGAGATGGCTGATAAACTTCTTATATACTTTTTTTTGTAAATACATACATATTATACATAGAAAAACACCCATGAATAGAATGCATGTAGCTAGTAGTAAATTTACTTACCTACCTAATTTCCCTGATTACGTCTTGACCTAATCGATCATGCAACCTATCCCATGTTTCTGTTTGAGTTTAAATTATAAAAAAATATATAAAATAACCATATAAACATAATTTATTTACAGCTTTAAATCTAGAAATTTAGACAGCAATAGAGACGATCCAGTCAGTGTAAGACGAGACAGCGGTGCTGACTCCAGGAAAAGTATCATTGGCGCATTGGTGGCCCCAGGCAACAACACCCACGATGATATCTTGGTAGTAGAGGGGCCCACCGGAGTCACCCTGACAGGCATCCTTGCCACCAACGTCCAGGATACCAGCACAGATCATGTTGTTTGTGACGATGCCCGGGATTGGCCGGGTGAGGTAGCGAGCAGCACACAGCTCGTTGTTGATGGTGTAGATTTGGGTCTCCAGGAGCACTTCAGAAGACTGGCCTTGGAACTGTAAGATTTTTTTTTGTTAAGTCTAGTTATGCCAAACTAGTTATGTGCTTACTACAAATTTTCGGCAACACGTCTTGGTTATTTTTTTTCCAACAGGTCTGGCTTACCCTCTTAAATAAAACCTTTTTTTTGCGGGTGGGAAATTATCCAATGACTCCTCTCCGCTCTGGGTGGAGCCGAAGGGAGTGTCAGACTCTTACTGACTAAGGCCCATCCATGTTCCTTCCTTAGCCCTTTATGTTCCGGGGTAGCGGTAACCCTTTCGGGCAATCCCGCTTATCTTAATTAAAACTTGGGTAAGTGACTGTTTATTCAATGCTATAATACCAATAACGATAAAATCCATAAAGAAAATATTAATATAAAAGGAGGCGAGGCATCTGAGGAAAAAAAATCTTACCGAAGTATGACCCCATCCTGCGTGAACAACGGGTAGGTTATCAGGAATTTGGAAGTTCTGGGGAACGATGGCACCCTGCTGGATTACAGGACTGTATACCAACGGAGTCTGCAGTCGAATCACGGAGATGTCACCGTCATTACCAAGCTGACCATAGCTGGGGTGATTGAAGTTTGCTTCTGCGTAGGAGACCATGCCTCCGGTGTTACGATAGCTGGAACCAGCTCTGAATCGACGAAAGCTTATGTCGAAAAATCTGAAAACAAAAGTGGTTTATTCATTAAATTACCGTATTAAGGTACAGACGCCAGCACATCAAGCTATCCCTAACTGTCAATTTTTTTCAAATAAAAATGAACCTTATGTCTTTGCAATAAAGTTGAAATACTATCAAAGAAATTTAACAGATAGTGGTAACTTGATGTGCTGGCCTTTGTACTATTTCATGAATTTCGCTGATTATATTTTTATTCCCGTCTTTTGAAAAAAAAATACATTATGGCTTGAAGTCTGCCGCTAGAGTTTCTACTCCTCCCGTGATTTTTTTCTATTTTGTTATCTCTAAATAGTATCTGAACATCTCTTACTTTGGCCGTTTGTTGCTGTAATATACAAATTTAAAGGGTAGTGACGCGAAAAAAAATGTATCCTAACAACGTGGATGAAGTCACAGAAAGCTATAGTAGTTAATAATATTAATTATACAGCAAAATATGAAATATACTTACAAACCAGTAAAGCAGTGCGCTGCAGACAACAAATATCTGGTGGACAGAATGTTGGCAGCACAGGACTGACCCCACATGCCCGACCATATATTGTAATGCTCTGATGCTACTATTGATGGATATTTATCGATGGATGTCTCCGTTCCTCCCACAATACGGGAAGGAGTGGAATAGGCTGAGCCTGGAAAACAGACAAGATTATTGCGAGTGTCAAATGTTTAAGATGGTTTTGAACACCCAAGATTGGAGTATGAATGTGGAAACCTACAACAGTGACGAAGACCAAAGAAACAGTGGATGGATTGTGTGAAAGATGATATGGCTAGAAAGGGGGTGACTATAAAAAAAATACATGCTGCGCCGACCCCAAATAAATTGAAATAAGGACAGAAGAATAATAGGCGGAGGAGGCAAAACAAATAACTATAGGTATGTGAAGACGATATGTAGGTCAATCAATCTGCCTAGCCTTTTCCCAACTATGTTGAGGTCTGCTTCCAATCTAACCGGATGCAGCTGAATACCGGTATTTTACATGGAGCGACTGCCTATCTGATCTCCCTTTGGTTAGACTGGCTGTCAGACTTTCGGGCTTCTGACGACCCGTAACGACTGTCAAAGATCTACAAATGACAGCCGGGACCAACGGCTTCAATTTCTTTCCCAGGCACGAAGAAGTCTTGGTATGTAAAGATGTTCACCCATCCACGGCCAAACCCGACAAGAGTAGCTTAACCCGATGGATCGACCTGTGCGGCTGTCATTACTTAGCCACGAGCTCCTGAAGAGGATATGTATGTATGTCGCTAATTATAAAAAAAATAACAAATAATAATAATTACCTGCTAACAGGGCGATGGTCAGAAGGGCTAGCACTGCCATGTTTAATTTGAAAATGATGCTTCATCAGGTCCTTCATATTTATATAAACCAGTGGGTTTTACACGCAGTGGCCTATAACTGACCTGGATTAACGATTCAATTTTCTGTTAGTTTAGGGTTACTTACGAACACGAAAGAATTCATAGCAACTGAGTTTTCAATTGCTGTAAATTTTTTATCGGTTTCCAACACTATTAAATTGCTAAGGAATGTTTAAATTATGAATCTTTTGAAATACCTACTGAACGTACAGGATGTTGGATTACAACAATATTTAAATGTGTTGTATTACCGAAATAATATAGCTTTTCGACACATGAACACACGTTTTAATTAGACCTTTACTTTAGGAAGAAAGGAACAGAAAATACATACAACGGTGATGCTTATTTCTAAATAAATCTCTTCCGAGGAACAGCGTACTGAAATTTACGGTTTTTTTTTAAACAAAGTCAGCCGAACTAAACTCATTTCTTTTGAACAGATTTCATACATGAACCCAATCGCGCATCTTTTTTACCCTGCAGATTTTTGTTTCTATCAAATTAACTAAGCGCCAATACTGTTGTAGAAAAAAGTGATTGATTGCAAAGAAAATAAACAAATATTAGTACGGAACCCACTAAAATAGGCCCACCACTACACTTTGCGTGAAAAGAAAAACCCAAATATTGTTAATCTTACTGATATAAATAGTAATACAGACATAATATCATTAGTAAGTACATAATCATTCAGTAATGATTATTTACGACCCCGGGTTTCCCAAAGTATAAATATTGAATAAGAAAAAGGGATTATTTAATTCTCATCATAATCAGCCAATAATGTTGTTGATGCCCGTGAGGAGCTCGTGGCTAAGTAATAACAGCCGCACATTTCGATCCATCAGGTTAAGCTACGCTTGCCGGGGCTGGCCGTGCCTGGGTGACCATCTTTACATATCGAGACTCCTCCGTGACTCGGAACCCGGTTGGTCCCGGCTGTCATTTGTGCATCTTCGACAGTCGTTACGGGTCGTCAGAAGCCCGAAAATCTGACAGCCAGTCTAACCTAGGGGTATCGTAATACTCAGTTACTGGGTTGTGGAGGTCAGATAGGCAGTCGCTCCATATAAATACTGGTATTCAGCTGCATCCGGTTAGACTGGAAGCCAACCCAACATAGTTGGAAAAGGCTAGGCAGACTGAATCAGCCTATAATGTCCACACTGCTGGGATACCGGCCTCCACTCTTCGAGAGGGAGTGGGCCGTAATCTACCACGCAGGCCCAGAGCGGGTTGGAGGATGTCACTTGCACAATTTCTATTGGTCATCAATAGAATTAAATACGAAGTTAATTCTATTGATGACCAATAGAAATTGTGCATCTTGACTTTTGACGTTTTATATGCCCATTTAGGATTATGTGAACTTAAATGTTTCGATTATTTTTAAATCTATTTTTATTAACTCCTGAAATTGCTTTGAAGAATCTCTAATAATAGTGGTCGTTTACTGAGGAGCAAGCCAGCATGAAACTCCACGAGTACTTCTGGCATCGAGTACTTGATATAACGTCACTCAAGAAAGTATCCGATCCAGCCTATCCCTTGCTGTCCTCCCCCAGCGACGCATTGAGCCAAGGTCCGTACCCCACAAGGGGTGCCCTTAGCATGTAGTCGCATAGTTAGTAAGTTTTTAAGCGCTGGTTGGAGGTCTGAATTTATTGAGGCATCCACAGGCAAGTCTGGTTAAGCAGTAGGTAGACGAGGTATGAAGGAGAAAAATTGAGCTGCATCAAATATTTTCCTACATTCCACACCCCATTTAACAAAATGCATTCAATTTATAAATGTATCGTCAATCGGTTACGTACGAGTTAGGGACACTAAAATTGGCGCGTGACTCGAGTGCGTACGCGCATCTATTTGTGCGCACTGAATCAGTGTACACGGCGCTTTATAATTAGACGCACCGCATATGTACTGACCGATTTATGATCACAACAAATTACTACTTAACTGCCATTAATTTAGTTGTAATCCTACTCGTCAAGACCACAATGTATTCTTGGTTAAGTGTACGTTGGAACTAATTTAACAAAATATAACTGTATAATTGCTTATTTAATATGTAATAATAATAATCATTTATTTCGGATATGAGCAAAAACCCATAATGTGTTAGTAACAGAAAAAACTGACAACTATGTTAGTAACCTAAAGTAAAATAAATTAAATTAAAAATCACGAAAGTTAAAAGAAATATTATTTGTTCTTATCATTTTATTTATGTTCTGTTATTTATGATCAATAGATATCCCCAAACTTCACTTTTTAAACTATAAAATAAATGTGTGTTCATTTGTTTTATTAAATTGCCACACAATCAATAGTAGGATCGATACATCGAACAAACCTCTTCAGCGCGGCGCCGGTGGTTAGAAACAGAATGACAACAATCAATTGACAGATCAGTGTTGCAAGTTAAAAAACAAACTCAACGTTGCCGTTTCCGACACAGAAATTTTCCGCGATGATCTTATAACCTAAAGAAAATGTTAGGAATGTACAGTAATATCTTCAAAAACATTCCAGTATGATGTATAGTGTATTAGCGGTAGCTATGTGTTACCTGTCCCATTAGTTAGTAGGTACATAAATAGCCGGGACTCAGCCGGAATGTCTTATTGACGGTCAGACAGAAATATGGCAGTAATTAGTTATATTATGCCGGTGTAACTTTTGATGATATCTTCAGTGAGGAATAGTTCAAGAGAGGTGGAATGGTAGACGTGGATGAAAGGGCCTTTTTTATAATAGATCGTCTGTTTTCTTCTTAGAAATACAGCCCACCCAAATTAAGCGGGATTGTCCGAAAGGGTTACCACTAACCCGGAACATAAAGCGATAAGGAAGGCAAATGGATGGGTTTTAGTCAGTAAGAGTCTGACACTCCCTTCCGCTCCACAGTCCGGAGTCATTTGATGATTTTACACGCTCAAAAAATGTTTTTCATTTTTCTTCTTATTTGCCGAATCGGTGATTCTCTTTACTTCATGTAAGTTTTTACCACACTGTTGACAGCATTTGAATTGGTCTCATAAAGGTCAGGCCCATGTTCAGTTGCCCAGAGAGGTATCGTTTGTGATGAGTCACTACCGGACCGTACCTGCAGCAGCCCACTTATGGTCTTAGAGACTTTCAGTTGGGCCATGGTAGAGGCCCGCTGAGACTTTTTCTGCAGGCACAACAAAGTCAGCAAAAGGCATATATAATATGAGGATGTGTTGTTGTAGATAAGTATATGATATTCTACCTCTATGAGTACATTATAAGACCTATCAACACAAACTCAAACTCAAACTCAAAGTATTTTTGCCTGTAATTGATATATCCTACTACTATTATAAAGGCGAAAGTTTGTAAGTATGGATGTATGGATGTTTGTTACTCTTTCACGTAAAAACTACTGTATAGATTTGGATGAAATTTGACACAGAGATGGTTTATATCCTGGATTAACACATAGGATATTTTTTATCCCGGTAGAACATTCCTGTGGGATAATTTCCGACCTCCACGCGAGCGAAGCCGCGGGCAGAAGCTAGTTTGAAATAAATGCTATGAGTTTGATTTTGAAAATCACTTTGACATTTTCACGACTCTGGGGTCTTGGGGGTACGAGGGGACGCAGCCAACTCGCAGAGGCCCCTTAGAAAATTTTAAATGATTATTACCTATACTAATATTATAAAGGTGAAGAGTTTGTTTGTTTGAACGCGCTAAACTCTGGAACTACTGTTCCGAACTGAAAAAATTTTTTTGTGTGTTTTATAGTCCATTTATCGAGGAAGGCTATAGGCTATGTAACATCACGCTACGACCAATAGGAGCCGAGTAGCGGGAGAAACTGCGCGGGAGTAGCTATTTCGGTATAACCAGCATATCTCCGGTATTTTAGTCGGCGCTAATCTATTTGCGGCGCACTTTGGCATGCGAGTTAATCAAACGAATGTTCAATTTAATCACTGTGGCGACATCATAAACTATACCCTGACCTGGAACGGTATGGGAACTTTCAGTTATTGCTTTGTTAATTTTGGTTTAATTAGTTTTGTATTTTTGGATGGTCTAAGGTTATGCCGGTTATAGCAAAGCATGGACCGCATCAAGTCCAAAAAATGCCAAACCATCGTTAAAAGTAACGGTGAGAAAAATAATGACCCTTATTCAAGTGTTTACAGTGTTCACAGAAAGTTAAGTAATGTAACTATTTGTCAAAGTAAGTATAATATTTCAATGTTTCAATAAAATAGTATTTAATTATATTTTTGCATCATAATTAAATCCCCAAACTGGGTTAATATCAAAGTATTCAATAATTTTATCAAATACTTACACAAAACAGTGTTAAAATATTAATTATTATATGTACAAATATATATAAAAAGAGAGGGGAAATAATAAAATTATTCCACATCGCTGTCAAAAGGAAAAGCTCCCAAACACAAAAATGAACAAATTATTTGCGTGTGGTGACTCCCTTGCGCCATCCCATCTTCCTAGTACGGCGGGTTGTGCTGCAGAGCTGCTGCAGGAGCCGAAATCCTCCTTACTGGCGCTAATTCTCCAATCTTATTGGGACTTTTGTGCGAACCGTTTGGGATTGGAATCTAAGGCCATGGGGTCCGAGTGCCCATTTTGTTTTTCGAGACATCTCTCTCGCTCTTCACGTGACCATAGGGCTGACTTATTTTTTGGTCAAAAAAGTAGCTTTGTCATACAACGTATTAATGAAGCCAGCCTTTTTGGAACATTTCCCAGTATCAATAAACAAGTTACTAAAATGGCAATAGTGATTCATTCCTACTCGACATAATGAGCACATAGTCGTTTAAAGTATAGTGAGATTCTCGTTACCAATCATTTAAGGGGACACTCTACTAAAAGAAAGGAGGAAAATTGTTTTATTTGTTACTTCTCTGATTTCATATAAATCACATCTGTTTTTCCGGAAGGGTTAGTTTGTGAAGGGACATGGGACACCCACATTTTGTGAGTTATGCTGTCAAAGTCAGAGTCAAATAATTTATTTTAAATAGGCACGAGAAAGGCACTTTTGAACGTCAAAATTAACAAGAAATAAAAAGAAATCTAATCGCCCCTTCCAAAAAATAGTTTCGTATGGAGAAGAATGGGCAAGAAATTCCATCGTTTCTCTTTTAAAGAGTTTTGTTTACATGAATTATAAAATTATATGTGAAGACGATGCACTCAGAATAAAAATACTACACCACAAAGGGTGAAAAGAAAAACGATTAAAACTATGGCAGGTAAAATTAATTATGTCGTAAATACATGGTGCTACATATTTACAACAGCTGAAGTCGCTATTGTAATCAACTAGACACTAATCCAGACTCCGGGTAGTTGGGTCTGGTCCTCGACAGCCGATGGAATTTCGTGGAGCACTTCCGACGTTTGGCCCCCAAGCTGGAACGGACTGGGGCCCCCTTCAAGCGGCTCTTGCCCAATTTGAGGGGGCCAAACGCCTCCTGCCGGAGGCTTTACGCGGGGGTCGTGCGGTCCATGGCCCTTTACGGGGCCCCGGTGTGGGCGCGTTCATTGCGGCGGCGAGCCGCCCACTATCTGAACGCGCCCCAAAAGGTGGTAGCCATTCAGCTAATCCGGGGGTACCGCACGATCTCGGGCGAGGCGGCAAGCCTCCTTGCTGGACTGCCGCCGTGGGATCTGGAGGCGATAGTCCTCGCGCGCCTGTACGAGTGGCGCGCGGAGGTACTTAGCCGGGGGGAAACTCCGTTTCCGCAGCAAATTGCGGCGGAGCGGACGGACCTCCGGCGCGATCTCATGGCTGCCTGGAATCAGCGACTGTCGCAACCCAGCGCAGGGCACGCCACGATAGTGGCGGTAAGGCCCCTCTTTGAGGAGTGGCTGGAGAGGCGTCACGGCGCCCTCACCTACCGCCTGACGCAGGTCCTCACCGGACATGGATGTTTCGGGAGGTTCCTGCACATCATCAGGCGGGAGGAAACGCCCGGGTGTCACCACTGCGAGGATCGCCCAGAGGACACGGTAGAGCACACGGTGCAAACCTGCCCCGCTTGGGCGGAGCACCGCCGTGTCCTCGTAGAGGCGATCGGCGGCGGCGACCTCTCGCGCCCGGCCCTGGTGCAAGCCATGGTCCGGGGCGAGAGGGAGTGGGAGGCAGTCACCTCCTTCTGCGAAAAAGTTATGCTCGCGAAGGAGGTGGCGGGATGGGAGAGAGAAAGGTCCTCCCGTCCCAGCCGCCGCGGGAGACGCTCCGGGCGTCGGGAGCCACGTGACGACTCCCGGCCACCGTAGGCGCGGGCCTGCGGACGGTGAGTAATGGGTGACTCACCGTCCGATCAGCACCAGACCCGTGCCGTACGGCGCGTATATGTTCCACGCGCGCCTCAAAGAGATGTCAGCATATGAAGGGGCCCCCTCAGGGCCAAGCCTGCCGAGTAAGCGGGATTGTCCGAAAGGGTTACCGCTACCCCGGAACATAAAGGGCTACGGAAGGAACATGGATGGGTTTTAGTCAGTAAGAGTCTGACACTCCCTTCCGCTCCACCCAGAGCGGGAGCAGTCATTGGATGATTTCCCAGCCTTAAAAAAAAAAAGACTCCAGGTAGTACTTGGGAAATCCCAGAAGAAAAACCCATGACCGCTCTGAATATGAGGCGAGTCGCTCCGCAGTAACTAGATCACGTGTCAGCGGGGGTGAGGGGTGGGGTACAGCGCACGTGTAGCGCACTTCAGACCAGTCATAAAGTTTAAAGTATACTATATACAAACTGTTTTATAGGAGCTCCATCTGCCTAGTCTTTTCCCAACTATGTTGGGGTCGGCTTCCAGTTTAAGCGAATGCAGCTGAATACCAGTATTTTATCTGGAGCGACTGCCTATCTGACCTCTACAACCCAGTATCTGGGCAATACAATACCCCTTGGTAAGACTGGCTGTCAGCTTTTCTGGATTCTGACAACCCATAATGACTGTCAAAGATGCACAAATGACAGGCGGGAATAACGGCTTAACGTGCTCTCCGAGTCACGGAGGAGTCTCGGTATGTAAAGATGGTCACCCATCCACGGCCAACCCCGGCAAGCGTACCTTAACCTGATGGATCGTCCTGTGCGGCTGTTAGCCACGAGCTCTTCTCTAAGGCTCTTTTATACGGAGCTACATCATTTAATTCTGGTTATAATATCTTAAAGTAGCTTTGTAAAAACAAATGAGACATCACCTTAACAGATTTACTAGTTCACATAGATAGTTAGTTAATAGCAGAGCAGCAGTTTAGTTCAAACAGTTATTATTTAGTCCAAGTAGTGGTAGCCATAGGTTATGTGTCGGTGTCTTTCATGTGGCTAATAAAAACATTTAGAATGGAAGCCGGCCGTGTTTGTAGGAGCGATGGTAAATGGTACAGTCGGGGGCAGAAGTATTGGCAAATTGTTTTTGATTGTAAAAGTAATTCAAACCCATTATCAAAGTATTTCAAATTCAAAGTCAAATCATTTATTTCAAATTAGCACAAGAAAAGCACTTTTTAACGTCAAAATGAACAAAAAATAGAATTGATTCTAGTCACCCCTTCCAAAAGGTAGTTTCTTATGGAGAAGAATAGGCAAGAAACTCAACTATTACTCTTTTCAAATGTTTACAATACATGAATTATAAAATTATTTGTGTTAAGGTTCTATTGTCCGTGTCAATAAACCTTGCTGAAATTAAAATATAAAGGGTTTTTATTTTTATTCTTACAATTTATAAGAGGCTTCTAGTGGCAATTTACAAGTGTATGTACAGCCTCATCATACCTTTAATTTTACTCCATTCAATGAAATTATTTATTTACCGGAACATAAAATCCAATTTGTTAGTATTTACAAACACAATTTAAACGCACATTATTTCATTATTAGGTCGGACTTATATTATTTTTTAAACCATTATCTTATTTTTTTTTTATAAATCAGAAAGTGGGGTTGCTGTAATGGGTTGCTAAATCTTTATCATATTCCGCGATTTGAACTTAAGCCCTTTTATTCTCAGATCCTCAATAGCCGACTAATTTCTCAGATAAATTAAAAGATTACATTATCTAATAACCAGTACTTTACTTATCCTTAAGTAGTAGGCAAAAAAGATCACAAGTCTGACGTTATAAATCGAATCGTCTAGCTACTATCTCGTCTATCATCAATATTTTATTATAAATATCTAAAACCAACAAGTTATCGCTTGTGTGCACAACAGTACGGCGCACGCGCAAGGTCGGCGTGGCGGCAACTGCTCTGCGTTTTAATTGTTATCGACTTAGGTCTTGCGCACACGAGACATTCATCCGACCCGACTGGAGAAATAGCGACTACTTCAGTCCATAAATATGTAAGTGCCAAATACACCAATGAAACTGATCTCAATCAGCTAAACGGCGTCTATGAGCTGTCAGTCTTAACATTCCCTAAACTGACAGCTCTTAAACGAGGTTTAGATGTGCTGATCGCAGTTAGTTTCATTAGTGGAACCAGTCCCAAATCTGACCACTGACAGGCAGAAGGTGCAGAGTGCAAGCAGGGTTGCAAGTCGAATTTAGAAGTTCCCGCCTACATTTTCATACAAAGCGAAGCTAAACACGTGCTAAGCAATGGGTAGCTGTGTGGCGTCTTCATCTTTAGGCCATATTGTGGAGAACTAGTCCATCCTCATTCTACTGGTTTTTTATCATAGTCTTTTTCTGATCCGTTTAGGGTGGCGCAATACTATCGTCATTCAGGGAATCCTTGAATCTTTATCATTCTCAATTTTTCCCAGTTCCTCCCTCTGACACCAGGTTAGTCACTAACCACACGAAAAGAAGAAGACCGCAAAATAAACGTTCTTTTGTCGCCAATCGCAGTACAAAAAGTCGCGCATGTAACTTGATCCTTACCACAGCCCGGTTTACTTAGCGAGCAGTACTCAATATTGCTGAGATTCTTTCCATACCATGTATAAACTCACGTCCTATAAGTATACCTCTATGCTTTTAATTGATTCAGGTAGTTTAAAAGCCTACATTAGTAATACGTAAGGAAATCTCTTACTTACTTGCATGTTAAAAGGGGCTAGTGGCTAAATAAAATCCAATTAAACTTTAACAATTTGCACTTAGCTTGGCTTGTCCATGGATGAGTGAGCGTATTTACAAAAATCGTGTGTGGTCCAAAGACAGAAATAAACTTTTATTTGGACACAGTGACATAAAATAAAAATAAAAACTTCCATCACCGTACAGAAATTAAATATAATGCGAAGATATCATTGTATACACATAGTTATATTTCATACAAATCACGTAAATTCCGCGTTTGACAATTCATAAAAAGTAGGTAACGTTATTGACTACCCTTTCAATTACCCAATTGTTGTAAAATATAGTTTTGTACAGTCGCCAGCACATCAAACTACTACAAACTATCAAATATTCTCAATCGCTTTTAAACTGAACTGTCAACGTTTTAAGGTTAAAAAACATTTGGAGAAATTTGACAGTTTGGTATAACTTAATGCGCTGGCTACTGTACAAAACTATATTTTGCAAAAAAACATAACTTTACTTTATAAACATTAATGTGTACAAGGATTGTGTCAATTTGATAAATAATTAATTTCCCTTTTTTTTGAGGGTGGCAAATCATCAAATGACTCCTCCCGCTCTGGGTGGAGCGGAAGGAAGAGTCAGAGTCCTACTGACTAAAACCCATCCATGTTTCTTTCTTAGCCCTTCATGTACCGGGGTAGCGGTAACCCTTTCGGACAATCCCGCTTACAATTAATTTCCCTGACCAAAATAAAACAAGACAAAGTACTTATGAAAGAATGATTTATTTAAATGCTACATTGATAACAGAATATTGCGTTATCACGTATCAACCACTGACGGCTTGTACAT
This sequence comes from Hyppa rectilinea, assembly GCA_951799385.1. Taxonomy (NCBI): domain Eukaryota; kingdom Metazoa; phylum Arthropoda; class Insecta; order Lepidoptera; family Noctuidae; genus Hyppa; species Hyppa rectilinea. The sequence goes on from OX637323.1 coordinate 15,787,775, forward strand.
AAGACATTATTTACTATAAGACATTACATCCTATCACATGAAATAACTAATCAAACAAATTACTTAATTTTCAGGTATGTATAGGTAGTGCTAATAAAATATTTTTTACCTTGGAGATAATATTTACGTTTAGTGTTAAAAGATAAGGCAGGAAACAGAACGCCAAAGCATACATTACGTTTTTATCACGAAATCTTACGACATTTATATGTTTCATTCTTTTTGAGATCATCTTTATTCTAACATACCATTATACAACTGTGTTTTCGAAAAAATAGAAAATGATTGCCAAAAAAAAACAAAATAAGTTAATAATAAACTGAGAGTATAATAACAAAAAAAAAAATGACAAACTTACATCTATCACAATAATACCCTGACATAATCATCTACATTTTCGCAAAAAATGCACCGAAAATCATCATTTTTTTTATCTTGCCACACCTCGTCCAATTAACTTTAACAAGCTTTAAAATCCATATCTGGTACTTTCTTTATCAATTTTACACAGTCCTACTTGACAATTATGTGTTCCAAGAGTTGTTTTTGTGAAATTCTTTCATTGCATCAGGCACAAAGAATCATCCCGTATCAATGCTTAAAAAATTCTCAAGCAAAGTATCAATTCCTTCATTCACTCCAAAGTCTTCAATAATCATTTGTTTGTAGTTTCAGAATACTGACTTTGACTTGTATTACTGGAGAAGAATATTGGAGACTCTGGCGCATACGCTGGCGTTGAAATGTGAGAAGCTCTGTACGGTACCAGATCAGTATACTTGAAGAAGTTATGAAGAAGCTGTTGCTGATCCATTAACAGGGTATTCAAATGCCTTATTTCTTGATCAATCTTCTTCATATTGAATGTTGCTTGATCTATCTTCTCCTGCATTCCTCTTATCTCTAAACTGAAGTTATGATCTTGAGCGAACTGACCTTCATTCTTTAGTTTCGACGTATATTTGTTTTTATAAAGAATCTCCTTGATGGACTGGCCAGATTTCACCTTATTCAGTTGCGCCAGTTCGTACGCCGCCATCATAATGTCTGTCGGCAATCTTTTCTCCCGAGGATTTAAAGGTTTTACACTTAAAATTACTTTGCCAGCTTCCGGGGATACCAATGCAGTTCGATAAACATATTTGTGAAGACATGTTGGTAGCCAAGCACTGAACATACCCATTTCAACGAACAAAATTAACTTCGTCTGTCTTACTAACTTCGATAGACCTGCAGTTTTCCGCAAGCCTTGGATATCATGGACAGCGATACCGACCAGAAGGTTCATTAAAATGATAGTGACAAACATAAGGAATAGAATAAATATAATTTGTGAGGACAGCTCGAATATCAAAGGCGGGTCGTCTCTTGTAGGGTCGTTGATCAAGATATTCAAGTTCAACTCTCCGACCATCATGGACAAGGTACTTATAAATCCCATCAAAGGATTTGAAAACATCTCTTCATTTGGGAACACAACGCAGAAGCAGATTGTGAAGCCTAGAAGAAGGCACATGTATGCCAACAATAATTTTAAGAATTCGGTCAGCACCTTTTGGTACATAGCCACATAATCACCAAACATTGGAAGTTGGCCCATCATTAGCATTAAGTTGGTCCAAGCACCTAAGACCGCATAACCCCCAACATGGTTCTGCCAACTGTAATCATTATCGATTTTGTATAGAGAAAACACAGACAACAATACAAACCATTCCATCAAATTCTCAAAAGTTGTAAAGTATTGATAGAAACTAGAATATCCCGTTATACCTGTCAATTTCCGAAGAATCTCAAATGCTGTTATGGCCATCAGAACCCATCTTTCGAACTCTATTGGATTGTTGGTGAGAATTCCACCTAATAACGATTGTTTCTGACAAAGCTCATTCAGGACACCATACTTCTCTGCGTATTTGCCTTTACAAGTCTTGACGACAGCAGTCAACACGTAAGTAGATAAAAACGTAACAAAGAGAAAACAAAATATGAGTCTTGCCAAATAAAATTTCCTTATTTTTCTCCATTTCATGAACAAAAATGCGGAGCACAGCGGATGTAATAATATGTCTTTCTGACCTTCATCTATCAAACTGTTTAAATATGTAATCTCACGGGGATAAGAAAATTTCAGCATTCTGCCAAAATCAAACTCAATTTGAACTTCTTCATTAGCTTCACTTGGTTGATTTAGAGAAATGCCACAATCCAGATTATGTCTCAATATTGCTAGTGATTTTGGAGTTTTCCTAGCAATAACACTTAGAGCTGTATGCCCTTTCTTCGATTTCGAAGTTACATCAGCACCAAGGAAGATAAGAGTCTCCACACACTGCGTCAAATTATCCATTGCAGCCAAATGTAACGGTGAATATCCGTATTCGTCTTTCTTGTTTACTTGAGCTCCCCAACTTACAAGCATGTCAATGATGTCACAAGCACGCTCCGCTCGACCAATTGCCGCATGCAATGGTGTCCTTTTATCGTAGTCTTCAACATTCGGGTCAGCATTACCATCTCTTAGAAGGACTTCAACACACTCGATACTTGAGCATCTAGCAGCCAGATGTAATGCAGTGAAACCTCTGTAATTCTTCGTATTTGCTTTTGCACCTTCTGATAACAGAAGCTCTATACACTCAGAGTAACCTCTAGCCGCCGCCAAGTGTATCGCTGTGCATTCCTTATCTCTTTGTTTGGTCACACCGTTACAACTTATCTTTGTCTCTTTCAGTAGAAATGATAGACATCTTTGAGCACCAAGTTCAGCAGCCAAATGTAACGCATTTAATCCGCCTGATGTAACATACGCAGGGTCTACACCTCTTTCTATGAAGAGTTCCATGCACTCCACAGCATCAGCTCTCACTGAACAATGCACTAGGTTGTCTTCACATCCAGCTCTTTGTACAACAGCATGCAACGAAGCACCGTTAGCTATTAAAACTTCAGCCACTTCCAACGAATTACCGAACGCAGCACAATGGAGAGGTGCGAAGTATTTTGGAGCAAAATCAACGTCAGCACCACGAGAGAGTAAGAAGACAGCGGCTCTCCCTGCACCACTAAATGAGGCTAGATGCAAGGCTGTCAGTCCTGCTGGTTCCGAGTAGTGAATATCAGCACCTGCTTCTAAAATTGTTGGTAGTAGTTCATCTCTCGCAAGTAACGCGGCCCACAGTAATGTTAAATTCACAACCACTTCAGGCGCAGAGCTGATGTGCTCCTCAATGTTATCCGTAGTTATTAAACCACACTCAACATCATCGAAAAATCTTGCAGCTCCTAGCGACAACGCCTTTTCACACAAACTTCTTCTGGCAGCTTCTTCTGTTAACCTGGCTTCAGGGTCCGGCGCAAGTACATCAAAACTGTGGTACATGTTAGGAGCATCATCAGCGGGAGGCGATGGACCCACAAAGAGGTATTCTTTTGCTTTGCCAGGCTCCCGAGCGGACTCCAAAAGATCGATGTTCCGAACATTTTTGTTGTAGTTGGAATTTAGTGGAAACTCTTCAGGTTCTCTGGGTGCTCTGGATCTGATGCTTCCTGCTCGGTAGCGGTTTCTCATAGGCGAAGGTGTGGTGGGGGAGGGTGTCTGAAGTGGAGAAGGCCACCCCATCTCGCGGTACCCGAAGTTGTCCATAGCCTGAGCGTGACTGATTACTGGCGCGGCTCTTATCTTATCGCCCATGTTGTTTCAGAGCTCAGACTCACTGAGATGTGCTTGACATTATGATTTATGAAGCTATTTTTATTACGACGCGCAATTAAATATTGTAATTATTTTCTTAGCGTGTTTCTGTGGGAACGTTTTGAAGTACACTGCAAGAGCTACATAAGCTAGTATTCTTAGCGGAAAAGACAATTGTTTTTCTGATTGTGGAGATTATGCGGCACATTATTTTTAGTGGCTATCTCTACTGTTGTCGGAAGACTTTATTATTCTATTTCTGATTGTAGAGACATAATCGAACGCCAATAAGAACAAAATAATTAGATACTACCTCCTCATCAAAAGCAGATCAAACGTGTACCATCTACTTCACAATTTTTTTCGGGTGGGCCTCACCAAGAGACTCTTTCACGCAAAAACGTCTGAACCGATCTGGATGAAATTTGACACAGATATAGATTATAGTCTGGAATAGCACACAGGATACTTTTTATCCCAGTGGTACGTGCCAGTGGGATAATTTCTGCCATCCACGGAGGCGAAACCGCTAGTAATAAATGTATGTCCAATTTTATTGCAACAGTCAACAGTGTCTCATTCTTTCTTCTCCAGGTTTTCCACATACATATCCAAACTCTAACAGCAAAATAATATACTTCCTCACGTAAAGAAAAGTCAGGAGTATTCATAGTATAATGCTTTCCCGAAGCCGCTGAAAAATCTCGTCTTTATTTGATCATTTTATCTGTATACAAAGCTGAAACACGTGAATGTGAAAACTATCTTATTTTTTCAGGCTTTTGGACTTAAATCCATTTGTTCCGTTAATGTGGTTTACGTCATTACTTTTATATAATTTTCCTGTAATACAAACACATTTTTGTGTGACACGGAAAAACTTACTTGAGATAATATCAAGCCTGTGTACGCCGAAAGATTAGGCAGAGGTGTTCGTATAGTACACCCATATTTCGCTATTTATGTTTAAGGCTCATGTAATAGGGGGTGTAGCTATTGCCATCAACCAGGCACTAATCCAGGCTTCGGGCTGCTACTGAGAAATTCCTGATGTGAAAACCCGATAGCACTTTGCTCTAGCTGGGAATCGAACCCAGGAGCTCATCCAGTAGCACGTGCGACCACTAGACCGCTACAATACCCTTGCAAGATTGTTATCCGATGAGCAAATACTGATGATATTCTGTTTGAGCGGTTTAATTTGTTTAATTTGATGTTAAGCAAAGTCACAGGCCCATGGGCAGCTTTAGTCACAAACCACACGAAAAGAAGAAGATTGTTATCCTGAGTGGATTGTGGCATTTCTTCTCAGATGTTGACAAATAAGAAATGTCAACTCCATCTTGCTTATTTTTTAGATTTTCGTACTTATTGCAAAAGGAAAATACAGACCCCTAATAAGATCACTTCTGTCTGTCTACACATTTTTGCTCATGAATACGTGAAGGGATCAAGTTGAAATTGTTATCGAATACGTATGGTATGTCGACGCAATGGAGAAACGCGACCATTTATGCAAGATAATTATTTTGGCCTAGACGCATAGGTACCGTACCTCAAAGGATGGATCGAGGTGGCTCAAGAGAAAGATGTCTGATAGGATTTGGGGGAGGCCTTTGCTCAGCAGTTGGGAGAGTGTATGCTAAGTTAAAAAAAATGTGATACTTGCAAATAAATCCGGGCGTACTTCTCGTTGACCAAAGTAATGAAAGTTGTCACGAAGCATGGGATCGTTAATTTGTTTTTTTTTATTATAAACATACATTTCAAGTTGGAGAATTGACCGTTTATAACTGGGAGAACGTTTTTGAACTATAAAATATATGTATAATTAAATAAAATAACCTTTATTTCGACCGACTTGCATCCATATAATCTAGCCTTTTCCCATGTATGTTGGGGTCGGCTTCCCGTCTAACCGGATGCAGCTGAATACCAGTATTTTATATGGAGCGACTGCCTATATAACCTCCACATTTGACACCCTCCGACTTGCATCAATAGTGAGTAAGTAAATAAAATAATTTTATAACTATGTTAGTAAATCATACAATTTTATATATTTTCAAACAAGATTACTGTTGAGTACAGAGGCCAGCACAGAACAGATAAAGAGGAACAAGTAAACTGTTCTGTGGAGGCCAGCACGGCTTATTGGACGACTCGCTCGAATTTAACTCGCACGAAACGTGCGAATCGACTCCTTTAAAAAATATTATTTTTTCTGTAGTCGATTCGCACGAAGTTTATTTAATGGGGAGCGAATAGCCTACTACATTTTTGTGAGGGTGTCGATTTGCAGGCCAATAAATAAAATTTGTGCGAATCGACTACAGAAAAAATTATATTTTTTAAAGGAGTCGATTCGCACGTTTCGTGCGAGTTAAATTCGTGCGAGTCGTCCAATAAGCCGCCAGCACATCAAGTTACCACAATCTGTCAAATTTATTTGATAGTATTTCAACTTTATTGCAAAGACATAAGGTTCATTTTTAATTGAGAAAATTTGACAGTTAGGGATAGCTTGATGTGCTGGCGTCTGTACAAAGTTGGGTTATTCCTTGTCACACATTAATTCCAACTACGAAACCTTTTATGATGCGTGGTCCAACACACGCTTGGCCGGTTTCTTTTATATGACGAGACGTGTTAAAGTGATCCCGATATCTCATCCATTGTATAAGGAATATAAATTAAGATTTGCCAAAAATTCTCATTAAGGAAAGTCGTTAATTATGAATTACAATACATCTCATTTTCCATATTACTGAGAACTATGACAGTTGACAGTACATCAACCTCGTGTTGCGATACTGCGCGAGCGCAAATATTTGTGACACGGACAGCTTTTGCTACCTTTGTTTTGTGTTGGATGTAGGGGCGTTTTACATGCATCCGGATTTTTCAGTTTGTTGAATATTACAAGTCACGAGAGAGGCTAAACATCTGAAGAAATAATCTTTACTAGCCGAGCTATTCTCAAAAAAAATCCATTTAAAAACGTACGTGAAGTGCCCTTTAACCTGATGCTAAATAAATATATCATTCATTTATTCACTCATTCATTCATGTATTTATTCATTCATTAGGTTTTCACCAAAGTTTTTACTGAAAAGATCCGCAGGAATCCGAAAGGAAATTGATGTATCTTGTACTAAAAAAAAACGTGCCTCAATCACGACGTTTGCTATTAATTTTAGAGACGGAACACTGGGGTGAAAAGTATGGTAAACTAGCTAGTGAAGTTGAAAGATAATGATGATGAGAGCTCATAGAACAATTATCTCATAAAGAAAACAAAACTCCAAAATAAATCATACTTTAAACATTGTTAAACGATTAGTAAAAAGAAATTATTCATGAAACAACTTAAAAGTAAAGTTGTATGGTCACTCGTTATTGAACATAGTCAACAAAACAACAAATCAATCACACGATCAATCGTGCGCTAACATACGTCACAATGACACGTAACATATGATCGTGTAAAAACGTACGTCACATGTGAAATGTCCTTAACGTCGTGTGTTATCACGCGACGGAGTCATGGCGGTGTGTCAATTATATCACGACAGCGCACTGTTTACATGTTTCATATCACTTTCTATGCTAAATGAGACATATTAGAAACATATTTAAAGTCAGTCAAGGACTGAAATGTCAAACGCTCCGTGTCGATCCCATTTCGAAAATTCGGATTCGGATTGTCAAGAACGCCACTTGTCAATGCTTGTATAGGAATATTGATCGAGTTTCGTTAGATAATTTGACATTGTCTAGCACCTAGCGATCGAAAACGATTCATCACGTGAAAGCGAATTTTTCTTTTGCTCTACCATCGTCATAACGTTCTAGATCAATCTAAATAGTATTGTTACTCCAATCTATATCCACCTAATCGCACATAAATGGACATAATAAGCCGCTACCGATGCTAAACTGACGGACTTAGAAAGCTGAAACATCACAGCGCCATATCAGTGTACACTAAGCACATAATCTGTTGGATATTCCCCCATTTCTCAGGTCGCCTCAATACGTCTGCTTACCCACCAAGGAGGCTGACCGTAAAGGTATTCATGGCATCATTATCTATACTTAATCCTGTTTATTTCACTTTATTAGAGCACGGATGGTTGTAGCTCGTTTGGCGAACGGGCCGGTGAGTTTAAACTAGTTTTGGGTGTCGTTTAGTGGTGACGATTTGTCGTGGTCGTGTTGTCGACGGCTTTTTTTTTTTGAGAGTCGGAAATCATCAAATGACTCCTCCTGCTCTGACTCAGACCTTTACTGACTTAAACCCATCCATGTTCCTTCCTTGTATGTTCTTGTATAATATGTTCCGGGGAAGCAGTAACCCTTTCGGACAATCACGCTTACCCGGCAGGCTTCGGCCCTAACGGGCCCCTTCATATGCTGACATTTCTTTGAGACGCGCGTGGAACACATACGCGCCGTCCGGCACGGGCCTGGTCCTAATCGGACGGTGAGCTACCCATTACTCACGATCCGCAGGCCCGGTTGTCGACGGCTAAGTATTAGTTTCTAGGAGTTTTCTTTTAAGCATTAGAAATCACTAAAGACCACTCCCACTGTGGTTGGAGCGGAAGGCAGTGTCGGACTTTTAATGACTAAAACTCGTCCATGTTCATTCCTTAGCCCTATGTGTTCAGGGGCAGCGGTTACCTACAGTCCCGCTGACCCGGCAGGCATTTGCCCTAACGGGCTCCTTCAATAATGCTGACATATCTTTGAGGCGCGCGTGGAACACGAAAGCGCCATCCAGCACGGGCCTGGTCCTGATCAGACGGTGAGCTACCCATTACTTAGTACGCAAGCCTGCGCTTACGGTGTCCGGGAGTCATCACTTGGCTCCCGACGCCCGGGGCGTCTCCCCGGGCTGTTTCTAAGTTATACGTAAGTGGAATTTGGCTTATTACCTTTTGGTTTTACGTATAGAATTTGTCTGATAGGCAGAATAATCTGTAGGTCTTCTATTTAATCACACTAATTTCTGCATTAAATCGAATTGATGGATAAAGCAAAATGTGCAACTTTAAACCAGAACGAAGTGAAAATAAAAAACGGGATTGGTCTCTTTTTCCGTGCTTTCATTTAACTGCTGAGCTCTGGGAGGTCCTGGGCTCAATTCCCAGATCCTGGAAGCGTTATTGAGTTTCGTCCATCGGGAATTTCTCATAGCAGCAGTATGGAGCCTTTGTTGATGGCAATAGGCCCACCCCCTTACATAGAACTTAAAAATAACTGGCAAGATTTGGGTGTATAGGCACACCTTTAAGATTATTATTATGATATGTTTTCATTTAATTTGTCCGCCTTCACACTCCCATACAATTTGATTCCTCTCCAATCCCGCCGTGTAAGATTTCGTTGGTAATTAAACAAAACTTTAAAAATAAAGTCGTAGATTGTAAACGGACTCGACTTTCTACGTAGATATGATAGTGAACTAATATAGATTAAAATAACGTAGATGACTAATACAAACAATGATTATTACAAGACATTGAGTTTTATGTACCTACCCTCTTACTTGTGCGAACTATTTAGTGTATTTTGATTGTACTCTGACATAATACCGGCCATGTTCCCTAAAGGCCTATGGTGAAAGCTCGCGTTTGGTGCTGGTCAATTGTTGCACATTTGGATAGGACTAAAAAACCGGTTTAGAGCTGAATAATCTCCGTTTAAGGTTATTTGGGCTTGCAGCTAGATGCAAAATGCCTTGGTTTTTTTATACAGGGTAATTGACACAAAATGGTAGTAACATCTTAGTAATCATTTCGTAATCATGATACTAAACAGCGTTTGTTTTCAGACTTTGATGAAGACTAAGTTAAACAAAAAAAAAACTTATTATTGTGTAGAAAATGGGCTTGTACTTTTTTAGGTGGGAAATCATCAAATGGCTCTGGGTGGAGCGGAAGGGAGTGTCAAACTTTTATTGACTAAAACCACTTCGTGTTCATTCCTTATCCCTTTCTGCTCCGGGTTAGCGCCGTAGCCCTTTCAGACAATCCCGCTGAATACCCAGGACCTTGCGCACATTGTCACTGCAGTCTACCTATTGATCAACGAGGTATGAAGTTCTCTAAAAGTAATTTCTAAGCGTAACTGCTTTGCATGAAGGGTTCTGACTTCGATTCCCAGGTCAGCCAAATTGTTATTGGGTTTTTCCATCAGGATTTCTTATTAGTACCCGAGTTGATGGCAATAAGCTGCCCCCTATGACAAGGGACTTACCAAAACTAGAGAAATGTGGGAGTACCTACTTTACTTAAGTACACCCCTGCCTAACCCTTTGGAGAAAATAAGGCACTTTATGTTAAATAGTCCTCAAGACTCACAGAGTCTCATGTCTAGGAAGGTAAATAACGCCTCCTAACTTTCTTCAAAACATGTCTCTCGTTCCTACTCTATGTCTAAAACATCAAATTCAAATTCACATAATTAGAGTCGCACTATTTATCAGCTGATCAGTGACAATTAATCGGACGGGTCACCCGAGCGGACCCAACCGGCCGGGCGGCCCCGAAGTGGCCCGAAGTGACGGCACTGCGCCGGCGCACCGTTATTGTGATATTTGATACTGTGTAGGTATATCGGTTATTAGAGTGTGATGTGCGATTCATGTGGCGATTAGGTGGTGATCTTGAATAGATTAGAGCTATTTGTGTTGACTTGTTATTTGCCTTCGAAAAGTATTTATTTGTTGATCTGAGACTGCTCCGTGAGCACTGACATGTACCTATTTTTTTTAAATCTAGCAATCGAATGACCCATACCTAACAGGAAAAAGAAAAATCTTATATAAATGACATTCCATGCAGAATATCTCGCCTTATAATATCAGGTTGATTCAAATCGATTAAAATGCAATATTATTAAAAGCAAAGTTGCAAATTTTAGAAGAACAAAATAGCTGACAAATACCAATGGCATAACATAAACTTTGTTAGTATAAAGCGAAGACGTAAGACTTAGGCCCGGCGCACATTAGTAGCAAGGCATGGCCAGGTATTTTAAGGCATGAACGAATAAAAATAAATATAACTTAAAGTATAGACATAAAGTTGAAATTTCAGTGTTAAGGAACGGTGCGTATTGGCGGCACGGCATGACATTTTTAGGCGAAGAATAAAAATATAGCTGAAAAGTATAAAAATAAAGTTTTAATTTCAATGTTCGGCTAAAAATACCTTACCATGTCGTGCCTAAATGGACGCCGGGCCTTAGAGCCAGTGCACATGCTTACACCGACCACATTTCTCTTTAAGGAGGATACGCTAAGGTGTCCGCGACAATTTGTTACTTTTTTGCAATTTGACATTTTGGTACAAAATATGTAGTTTGTATGGTTATAAAAAAGTTGAAAAGAATTGACCTCGGATGTCATTTGTCCGTGGAATCTATTCAATCGGATAATTTGTTGTTGGATAGTTGCATACTGGTGATTTTGATAAATAACATAACATAGCATAATCAGACAATCATGTTCCAACTTCTGGAACGCAGGCTTCCTCTCTGAGTGAGGGATGGGGTTGTGAGGTTTGGCAGACATCACATGTCTTTGAGTCCTCTGCGTTTATATTAAGTACCCTATGGAATGAATATTTCAAGAAATCAGGACATAATTCTCACTGAGAGACTTGTATTGATGACTTAGTGAATAATTCTGTAAACACGCACTTGCTACAGTAACGAATCACATTTTGATCAACAACATACAATACAACCTGAGACTGTTCTGCAAATTACATAAAACGTTCGAAAACATGCGTAACGTACGTACGTTTATTTTCTGTTTCTTTTTTCTTGTCTGTTTTTATGTGTGTACATAAATGTTTAAATAAATAAAAGAATGTCGCGGGCTACTCAGCATATCCCCCTTAACATTCAACACCACAGATAATCAAAAGTATTTTATATCAACGTGTCTATTAAACGTTTTAACGACGGCAATATTATACAAAATGGCGATGATCGTCGGTTAGTGTAACTACTTCCATCTTATCTTTAAATGCACATTAGAATTTATACAAATAATTTCTGATAATGTATTTGCATATTAGCCTACTAGCTTGTCTCGTGAATGTCCTGTAGACATTCCAATTTTATGAGGTAATAAGTTTGTAATGTGTTTTCTGTTTTTATTTAAACACTTGTATTTTTAGTTGGCGCCGGGCGTTAGGTAAATTCAGAGACTTTCTTCGTGAGGAAACCGACATGCCTGAGAGATATTTCTCAACAGTATGTGAAGCTAAGTCAGAGGCCCATGGGCAGCATTAAAACTCTGACACCAGGTTAGTCACTGACCACACTGAAAGAAGAGAAGATCGTTAAAGCACATTGACACTCTGCAATACCCTGTCCTCCGCCTTCGGCATCTTATCTGTCCCAGCCACTTTCTAACGGCAGTCAATCCATCTAGAGAAGAATTATAGGTACACTAGCTTCAGCCCGCAGCTTCGCTCTCATGTCGGAAATTATCCCACGAGAACGTTCTACCTCGATAAAAAGTATCATATCTGTTAATCCAGGTTATAATCTATCTCTGAGCCAAATTTCATCCAGAACCGTTCGGTAGTTATTGCGTGAAGAGGTAACAAACATACAAATATACTCACAAACTTTTGCCTTTATAATATTAGTGTGATTTTACATGTCTACCCAGTATAATCAGCCTATAATGATCCCACAACTGGGACACAGGCTCGGGAGGGAGTGGGTCGTTATCTACCACCCGGGCCCAATGCGGATTGGTGGATGTCACATGTCTTCGAATTTTTGGTTCTACATGTCTACCTACTTTTTTTTTTTAAGGCTGGGAAATCATCCAATGACTTCTCCCGCTCTGGGTGGAGCGGAAGGGACTGACGGACTTTACTGACTAAAACCCATCCATGTCCCTCCCTTAGCCCTTTATGTTCCGGGGTAGCGGTAACCATGTCTACCTACTTGACTCGATTCTGATAAAATGATCGTGAATCGAATCTATCATCGAAATAAACTTAAAAACAAGCATTTTTGAACAAGGGTCACCGCCAATATCAAATTTATAATAAACCAGGTTTCTAATAAGTCAACTCTTGACCTCTATCCAGATTAAAAACATGTTAAAAAACAAAAACAAACCTTGTTGAATCGCCCCCAATACAATGTTATTATCTGTCACGAATTGACACGCCCCGCCTGCTTCCTGTGGCTTTACAAAATAATATTATGACCGGAGTCATACGCACGTTGCTTACAATATTCTGTACTTAAATTAAAATGTGAATGAAAACGTGATTTTTTAATGCGTTGCTGCAAATGTAAACAAGGTATTAATAACAATGAAAGAGATTACAGAAAGGATATACCTACCTACAAAATATTTTACAACTTTTGTAAATGAGTACTGTAAAATGGTGTGTGTGTGGTGGATGCAAGGGTGTATCGCAACGAAACTTTATAATAGATTTTAACGTTGAAATAATAAATAGTGGTTTGACAACAAGGACAACTAATCGTTTAGCCCACAAACTGTATTATTTCACTGTCAAATCACTCCATACGAAACTACATTTTTGAAGGGGCAACTAAAAATAATTTGTATATTTTTTGTAAATGTTGACGTTAAAAAAGGCTTTTATGTGCCTATTTGAAATAAAATAATTAGACATAAACTTATTTGGGGTCGGCGCCACATGTCTTTTTCTTCCTTATCTACTTCTCTCTTAGTCGTCATCTCGTCAGTCATTCCTTTTCTAGCCATATCATATTTCACACGTTTATATTATTAATCCCCTACTCGTATAGCCATCAACGTTCATACTCAAAACTTTGCTGACGACAGTTTCCTCTTTGCTCCGCATCACATGGTCATACCCTGACCTAAGTTAAATTACATTTATTATTGAGAGATAAACACTTCATATTGAATATAAAGAAAAGATTGTCAAAGCTTTTCTATTTTTTTATCATTTTTTAAATCGGAAACGCCGAACCCAACGGCACTTAGGTATTATATAATCCTATCTGAAATTCAAGAAAAAAGTAAGACTCGCGCTGGAAGTATAACAACCTAGTTAATAGGCGAAATTATAACTTTAAAAAAACGTATGTGCCAGTAATCCAAAAAAACAATTCTCAAACATCTTCGATAGATAAATAATTGTTCTACTGAAGACAGAAGTATTGTAAACAAAACTAACTATTCCATTATTCTATCTATTTTTGCAATACATAATTACACAAATAGCCCACCATAGTGATCTCACTGCTGGGCAACAGGCCTTCTCCCGGTGAGGGTTGGTAGATGCGGGCCCAGTGCGGGTTGGTAGATGTCACATGTCGAATTTTTGTTGCTAGGACTTGCCGGTTTCCTCACGATGTCTTCCGTCGCTGTCTTGAGATTATATTTTTGCAATATATTGTTGGGAATTAATAGAGAACGCAACCATAATGTTTTTATTTTCAGTTGGCCTCACCAAATAGAATGCACTTCGCATTTTAGTTGGCAACATCGATTGTTCTTCCTCTTCCATTTTGTAAGTTGAACAATAAATACGGTACGTGCATCCGAGTTAGTTTATATAAATCAACATACATACATATAACACCAATACTCTTACCACAAAACTATAAATAAAAACAATAATATATAGAATTTAATTAAAAAATTGGCTGAGCATAATAATATTATAAATAAACAGTGACATTAGCAAACTAGTTGTTAGGTCACAATTGAAATAAGTCTAGAATCTAGACCCTGATTTATAGTATAATGTGGAATTATAATAGAAATGCAGTTTGGCCTTGTCCGCAGTCTGTTATGACATTTAGACCAAGCCCACAGTGTCATAGAACTTATTATTAATCGTTTATTAATGGATTCATTCTGGACAAGAACATATGTATTAAGTAATGTAGTGAAGCTAAGGTATGAAAATACACAGACATTGAAACCAGGACCCAAGCTCACTAGCTGAGCAAGAAATCCACCAGATCAATAAACTAAACTAGAAACTATGTGATATACTATTGTCTTTTTTTTATCATCAAATGACTTCTCCCGCTCTGGGTGGAGCGGAATGTCGGAAGGTCGGGCTTTTTTTTTTTAAGGCTGGGAAATCATCCAATGACTGCTCCCGCTCTGGGTGGAGCGGAAGGGAGTGTCAGACTCTTACTGACTAAAACCCATCCATGTTCCTTCCGTAGCCTTTTATGTTCGGGGTAGCGGTCCCTTTCGGACAATCCCGCTTACCCGGCAGGCTTGGCCCCGAGGGGCCCCTTCATATATGCTGACATCTCTTTGAGGCGCGCGTGGAACATATACGCGCCGTCCGGGACGGGCCTGGCGCTGATCGGACGGTGAGTCACCCATTACTCACCGTCCGCGGAAGGTCGGGCTAAGGAAACAACATTGCTGGGTTGCAGTCATTAAGAATCTGACACTCCCTTCCTCCCTTTCGGACCATCCCGTTGAATGTAATAAGGCCTAGGGTAGACTATTATGTCTATCACCAAATAAAAATAAAATTGTTATGTATAACGGTATACGAGCTCTAGCAGCCGATAGATTCTGTGACAATTTTACCGTGAAAACTTACGTGAAGTGAGCTGTCGTTCCACCTAATGCTACGGATTGGCGCTATTGACAGCTCACTTTAAACTCACTTCACCTACGTTTTAGTGGGATTTTTACAGAACAGTAATACAGAGTTCTGTAGCAGAACAACGAGTAGGACAATTTCAATGAAATCATCATGAAAATAGTTCTAGAATCGCGTCGTTCCCTAGAATCGGACCTGTCTGCCCGAGTCTTTACCTCAAACTCAAAACATTTATTTCAAAACGTTTTGCCTGTCGGCGCGAAACTACGACCATCGTAACTTGCGTATCGACACCAAACTCAAACTTAAAGAATTTATTTCAAATAAACCAATTATAGGCACTCTTGAATTTTGTCAAGGGGTTGGTCAGTCAGACAGATGAAGCTAGTTGTTCATTCCAAAACAGTAGGTACAGACGCCAGCACATCAAGCTATCCCTAACTATTAAATTTTCTCAATTAAAAATGAACCTTATGTCTTTGCAATAAAGTTGATATACTATCAAAGAAATTTGACAGATTGTGGTTACTTGATGTGCTGGCCGCTGTACCTATGGAGACCAACGGGCAAGAAACTCCACGGACACTCTTTTAAACAAAATATAGTTACAAAATATTGGTTACATCATTCATGTATAGTACATGTGAGAACGATGCAGAACGTTAAAAGTACCCGTAATACTTATGTTTATAAAAAAAAACCAAAAATTAAATTAAAAATAGCCATAGCCGCTGAGAGATGACCACTGGTGACATTTGTCACACTTTCGGCAGTACGATTGTAAACGAATGTCAGCCGCTAGGTACGGAGGGGTTTCGGTATATTATGGATGGTCAGCCATCCACGGACCGAACTCGAAAACCGTTGTTTATCCTTAAAAATCCTGCATCTGTCATTATTTAACCATGAGCCCCCCTTATTTACCAACATGTCATATAAAAAGAGATATTCCGTCTTGGATCTTCACACCTGGCGACAATACTATTAAATCGCTAATATCACTCTTCCTCAAACCCTTATATTTACTCAACCATAAACCATATGAGCCATCTCCAAACAAACCTCACTCTATTTAACGCAGTCGGTTAAGTTCATTGCTCTAGGGTCGGGATACTAACCGGCTCGTGGTTGGTCAGAAATAAACACAGTTTATATTAATTCTGGAGGTATAGGTATACTTATGTATATTATTTGCAACGAGCATATTATTATCACACTAATATAATAAAGGCAAGTGTGTGTGAGTTTGTCCGTCATTCACGTTCAAATGGCTAACCGGATCTGGATGAAACTTGGCACAGACTTAGTTTATCGGGTTTGTGACGTCTTTATTTCCCATAACAAATTTCACTTACATGAGAAATATTTTAAAACAATATTGAGTAAACGCCTAACTGTCAAATTTTCTCAATTAAAAATGAACCTTACCTATGTCTCTGCAATAAAGTTGAAATACTATAAAGAAATTTGACAGATTGTGGTAACTTGTTGTGCTGGCCTCTGTACAGTTTTGACAACAAAATTACAATATACAAAAATATTCTAAAAGTATAGGGTAGTCGTTAATAAAGACACAGCTAAACAGTAAACATACACGGAACCTTTATGACCTGGATTAACACCACAATTAACACATAGGATACCGCATTTTTATCCCGGTAGTACAGAGGCCAGCACATCAAGTTACCACAATCTGTCAAATTTCTTTGATAGTATTTCAACTTTATTGCAAAGACATAAGGTTCATTTTTAATTGAGAAAATTTGACAGTTAGGGATAGCTTGATGTGCTGGCGTCTGTACGTTCCCTTAGGATAATTTTCGAAATCCACGCAGGCTAAGCCGCTGATGCAGCTAGTGTTGTACAATTTTGTGTGATGTCGAGTTCCGTCTTTGTATTTCGTTAACAAGAAAGCATCACAGTCGCCAATTAAAATGTTATTACGTCTTTTACAATTCGCAATATCCCAACTAATATTATAAATGTGTTATATAAGTTTGTTACCTTTTCACGCCTAAACCACTCAACCTATCATCCTTAAAATTTTGCACATACCTACGTTGCCAGGTGCAGCAATAGCAGTGATAGCCTAGAGGTGTGACCGTCGGACTGCAAAGTCATAGGTCTCGAGTTCGAACCCAAGACACGCACCTCTGATTTTACGGATTTATGTGCGTATTGTATGATTATCACTTGCTTAAAATCGGTGAAGGAAAACATCGTGAGGAAACCAGCATGTCTGGGATATATTTCTCAACAGCATGTGAAGCTAAGTCAGAGGCACATGGGCAGCATAAAAACTCTGACACCAGGTTCGTCCCTAACCACACGAAGAGAAGAAGAAGGTGTACAGACACGGACATAAATTATTTCATCCCGAAAAAAAGTACCGTTTCCGAAGAAAACCACAATAACGTTCTTATGGTAATAGATGGCGCCACGTGTCTTTCGAATCATTATTGAATTATATTATTACAAGCGGAGTACAGACGTCAAACTATCCCAAACTGTCAAATATTCCCAATTTAACTTGAACCTTATTCTTTTGATCTAAAGTTGAAAATCTATCAAAGAAATTTGACAGATTGGGCTAACGTGATGTGCTGGCCTCTGTACAACCCGAATTGATTGTCAAATTCTATCTAAGTATGTTATCTGTTATAGTATAAACAGTTACTTAAAGGATTTAACCTACATATTTATGTACCCATTTTATTCAAAAGTCTCAATGTTTTGTATGTTCCTACTCATTAAAGCACCTGCCATCTAATCTCTTGACCACCCTTGGTTGACTGGTAGAGAATGCCTAAGGCATTAAGTCTGCCTTTATACGTCTTTATTGTGTGTGAAAAGTTTAAATAAATAAATAAATTTTAAAGTAAGGCGAGACAAGTCGCGGGCAAAAGCTATCAGGTTATAAATAATATATTGATCAAAATACGACTCAATACACACAATCCCTGATATTTCCCGGACTATAAATTAAAGATGGCGATGCTAACAAAAAAGAAATTAATTTCAGTCATTGAATTACAATTTTTCTCACAGATCTGTATAATGCATACCAACACTAGAGGACGTCAATCAGTCTCCTATCTCAATGATGAATGGCTGCAGCATCTGATGCAGATTTTAATTAAACCAGATCGATAAATGACTCGTTATAGACTACATAATACAGGTGTTCCAATACTAGCTATTGATAGAATAGCACAGAGCTATGAGCCTTTATTCTGGGTGCATCGTCTTCACATATAATGTTATGATACATGTATACAAAACATTGTGAAACATTTTAAAAGAGTAACGGTGGAGTTTCTTGCCCATTCTTCTCCACACGAAACTACCTTTTGGAAGGGGACGACTAGAATCAATTCTATTTCTTGTTCATTTTGACGTTCAAAAGTGCCAGTCTTGTGCCTATTTGAAATAAATGTTTTGACTTTGACTTTGACTTTATCATCAAATTATTAAACCTAATTATTAAAAGCTTTTTATATGTAAACATTTTAATTTATTCTTTGCTTATGTCCTCACACAGCAGCAGTGGAGCAGTTGTGGCCTAGTGGTTTCAGCCTCAACTTCGAGTTGTAGGTCGTGAGTTCGAACCCAGGCCGGCTCTACCAACTCGAGGAGCTCGTGGCTAAGTAATAACAGCCGCACGGATCGCTCCATCAGGTTAAGCTACGCTTACCGGGGTTGATCTGCGGATGGGTGACCATCTTTGGATTTCGAGACTTCCGTGCCTCGGAAAGCAGGAAGCCGTTGGTCCCGGCTGTCATTCGTGAATCTTTGACAGTCGTTACGGGTAGTCAGAAGCCCGAGGTGGCCCGCAGTGCGACACCGCACAGTGGTCACCGTACTGACGATGCCTCACCATCTGTCGTGCTTTCTGTACAATACCACCTGCACTGTGGTAGACCTTTTGCAATGCTCACTTGCATTTAGAGCACACTGCAATTTGTCGAAGGCTTATTATTCTTGATAGAAGCCTTAGTAAATTTATTTATTTTATTTATCCTTTAATTCAGGCAACGACGACTGCCTATAAAACACAGTATACATATACAAGTATATAAATAACAACTATAAACTAATACATATTTAAATATCTTAGTCGACCTGTTATCTCTGAAGGCAATAATGCAAGGCATATTAACGCAGGTAAGATAATTTTATGGTAAAAATAACTACAGGCGCTCAATATAACCCTAAAGTGATTGAAGAAAGAAATATAGTTTTTACGGCGCGTCCACCTTTTGAATAACATTTTGAAGATGGGCTAAAAATGTACGCACAAAATGCACCCGAAAGCGCCATTTTTATCAATAGAATCGTAATTGTTAGTTGTTTTAGAATTCACACTCATTCATACATACATAGTATGGATTATTATTATAAAATATATTTTAAGTTATCAAATTATTCTATGTTATAACTGATCTCAAATAAATGTAATAATTATAATTAAGTTGTTAATTATTATGTATTAATTTAATTTCAAACTAAATTTTATACTTTTTGCTATGCCCTACAGGGTCTGTAATCGTACCTTAGCTTTAAGCCGATCTTCACACATTATGAAATGCAAATAAAACACAATATGAATAATAAACAAGTGCTCGAATTAGCTCCTCCTCGTTCAATAGATCTTGAACGAGGTTTAGATGTGCTGATCGCAGTGTCAACATTCCTTAGAAAAAATGACACTGGACAGCTATTATTGCCCGTCATTCTTGCAAGCATATAATTCAGAAGATGACGAGAGGCAAATCACCTGGTCATGACGGGCTTAGCATCGAGCACTTGCAGCATGCTGGTCCCCACTTGCCTCGAGTGCTCACACTTTTATTTAATCTGTGTCTGAGTCATTCACATCTTCCACCTGATCTAGTGCGAACTCTGGTGGTGCCAGTGGTCAAGAGTAAGACTGGAGACGTATCTGACAAGTCTAATTACAGGCCAATTTCACTCGCCACCGTTATAGCCAAGGTACTGGACAGCGTGCTCAACTCACATTTGAATAAACATGTGCAGCTTTGTGACGCCCAGTTTGGGTTCCGCCCTGGATTGTCAACGGAGACGGCTATTGTTGGCTTGAAGCACGCTGTCAAGTATTATACGGCTAGAAATACACCTGTATATGCAGTTTTCCTTGACCTGTCTAGAGCCTTTGATCTTGTCGCATACGATCTTCTTTGGAAAAAACTAGAGGAGACGACACTGCCACCGGAGTTTACATTACTCCTCAAGCACTGGTATCTGAACCAGGAGACTCAGGTGCGATGGGCAGGTGAGCTGTCGGAGCCATGTCGGCCGGAGTGCGGGGTGAGGCAGGGGGGCCTATCCTCGCCTTTGCTCTTCGGTCTGTATGTCAATGCACTAATTGAGCGGCTCGGCGGCACGCGTGTCGGTTGCTACGTTGATGGAGTTTGTTTTAATAACATTAGCTATGCGGACGACATGGTGCTGCTGGCTCCTTCGATCGGTGCTCTTCGGAAGCTGCTCAATGTGTGCGAGTCGTACGCAGTGGCTCATGGGTTAGTTTACAACTGCAGTAAGACAGAATTAATAGTCTTCAGGTCTGGCACCAGGTGTCCTACTACAATTCCTCCTCTTTTATTGAAGGGTCACCCGATAAACAGGGTATACAAATTTAAATATCTGGGCCACCTGGTAACGGATAACCTAAAAGATGATTTAGATTTAGAGAGGGAACGCAGAGCATTATCAGTTCGGGCGAATATGCTGGCCCGCAGGTTCTCTCGATGTACAGCCGCAATTAAAATTGTCCTTTTTAAGGCATACTGCACATCGCTGTACTCGGGAGCCCTGTGGTTCAATTATACTCAAAAGGCTTATAATGCTCTGCGTATCCAATATAATAATGCGTTCAGGGTATTGTTGCGATTGCCACGCTACTGCAGTGCCTCGACAATGTTTGCCGACGCACACACTGACAGCTTTGACGCGTTGTGGCGTAAGAAATCTGCCTCACTACTCCGCAGGTTGCGTGGCAGTCCCAACACTATCCTGCAATCAATAGCCGCCCGGGCAGACAGCCCGCTAGTGTGGGCGCTTACTAATCGCACTCGATCCCTTTTAGTTATTAAGTACTAATATAGGCTAAGTTATATTGTTACTAACAAAGTGGACCTCTCTGTAGTCTGATAATAAAATTATTATTATTATTAAACATGGTTTATGCGCTGATTTTGCACATAGTTGGGAAAAGGCTAGGCAGATGATGTGATGCGCTGATTGAGTTCAGTTTCATTGGTGAGACTCGCCCTATTTAGTTTTTTAG
This sequence comes from Hyppa rectilinea, assembly GCA_951799385.1. Taxonomy (NCBI): domain Eukaryota; kingdom Metazoa; phylum Arthropoda; class Insecta; order Lepidoptera; family Noctuidae; genus Hyppa; species Hyppa rectilinea. Next base: position 15,809,394 of record OX637323.1, read on the forward strand.
AAACAATCAGTTTTTAAATTTCGACGTTAGGATTTATTTGTTAGTTCCAAAAATACTTGTAGCGTCTTGTCATCATCTGCTTAGCCTTTTCCCATCGAGTTTGGGGTCGGTTTCCAGTCTTACCGGATGCAGCTGAATACCAGTATTTTACATGGAGCGCCTATCTGACGTCCACAACCCAATAACCGGTCAATACGATACCCCTTGGTAAGACTGGCTGTCAGATTTTCGGGCTTCTGACGACCTGCAACGACTGTCAAAGATGCACAAATGACAGCCGGGACCAACGGCTTAACGTGCTTTCCGAGACACGGAGGAGTCTCGGTATGAAAATTTGGTCACCCATCCACGGCCAACCCCAGCAAGCGTAGCTTAACCTGGTGGATTGACCGGTGCAGCTGTTATTACTTAGCCACGAGCTCCTCAAATATAAAAAAGAGAATGAATTAATTACATTTTTATTAGTACTCTTCCAAAGAACATCAGACATATACGAATTATTTTATGGTATTCATCCGCAATCACATTTAGGCTTATTTTACCAATGAAACCGCGATCAGCACATCTAAATCGAGTTCGAGATCTGTCAGTGCCAATATTCCATAGACAAAATGATACTGACAGCTAATAAACATGATTTATGCGCTGATCGCGTTCAGTTTCATTGAAAAGATTCGCCCTAAATATTTAGTTTGTTAGAAACAATCACTTTTTAAATTTCGACGTTAGGGTTTATTTGTTTAAGCGGGATTGTCCTAAAGGGTTGCCGCTACCCCGGAACATAAAGGGCTAAGGAAGGCACATGGATGGGTTTTAGTCAGTAAGAGTCACAACCTGCCGCTCCACCCAGAGCGGGAGGAGTCATTTGATGATTTCCCACCCTCAAAAAAAAAAAGAATTTATTTGTTAGTTCCAAAAATACTTGTATCGTATTTCTCGTATTCTTGTCTCTACATTAAATATTCATATTCATATATATATATTTTTTTATTATTATTTATTTATTAAATATAGCATAGAGTAGCCTAGCTCTCGCTGAGCCGACGTCGTTTCACACGGGATGTAGTTTTATGCATTTCTTATGAGCCTAACATTAAGATGTATGGTATCGTAATTTAAATCTGAATGAATAACTATTAATACATAGTTTGCAACTAACTCCACAGTTAGCGTGTCTTGTAATTTTTACTTGATGTAGGTAGCTAACTCCATCGATATTTTGATCTAAAGCTGCCGCAGACAGGCGCGACGCGATTCTTGTAGAAAAAGCCTCGTATACTATTCATAAAAACTGTTGTACTAGAGTCGCGTCGCGTCTGCCTGCAGGAGCATTAAAAAAGCGAGCAAAAGTGTAATTGGATTTTTTCTATTAGAAAAACTTGTATTCTTAATTGCAATCTGTGTAAAGCAAGCTATTTATTGACTACTGGGTGCATTGATATATTGGCTAGTCTAAAAGGATATATGTATTAAAATATTCCCATGGAGCAAATCCTATGGCGTTATCATAATTTCCTTACAGCTTCCCTTAGGACTACAATCTTATACAAGGAAGAGAGCAGTGATGATGCAGAGATAACGGCTCCGACCGAAACCGGCATATCCTAGGATCAAAAATTTTAAGACAGGTGATATCTACCAATCGTACTAGGCCCGTGAGGTAGATTACAGCCCACGCCCACTCGTAAAGAAAAGTCCTGAGAAAGCTGAGTCCCAACTGTGGGAACATTTCTGGCTGATGCATAGAAGATAGTTAGGTCTCGGTGGCTCAGTGGTTAAGGCCACGCGAATGTCAGCGGGATTGTCCGAAAGGGTTACCGCTACTCCGGAACATAAAGGGCTAAGGAAGGAACATGGATGGATTTTAGTCAGTAAGAGTCTGACACTCCCTTCGTCTCCTACCAGAGCGAGAGAAGTCATTGGATGATTTCCCACCATCAAAAAAAAACGAAAGGCCTCGCGTATAGCATCAAATAATAGTATGAAATAAGCGAATAAGTAATTTGAAGTTGTAAACGTTTTAGTCGCTTTTCACAAAAATAAGTGGGTACCTACGCAATACATTAAGTACTTTTTGATTTTGTGTTTGTTTGAAATGAATAGGCTCCGAAACTGCTGGACCGATTTAATAAATTCTTTCACCGTTGGAAAGCTTAGTTTTCTAGGAGTAACATAGGCTACTTTTTATCCCGGGAAAAATAACGGGTCTCACGGGAAAGATCATGGGAGCGAAGCCGCGGGTAAAGTGCTAGTACTAAATAAATCCCTATTAGGAGCAAAACCACAACAAACAGGCTTCGGTCGACCGAATCGATGTCGAAAAACAAACAATTGACTGTAAACCGACGTGCAATCAAATCCGTACATTCCATGCGCTTTGTCTCGAAATAAACTTATTGCCAAGTACAGGTGGAGAACGTGTGGCGAGTCTGCGAGGCTTTTGAAATATCTTTAGTTTTGAAAGGCGATGATAAGGGGTCGGCTTCCAGTCTAACCGGATGCAGCTGGATACCAGTATTTTACATGAAGCGACTGCCTATCAGACCTCCACAACCCATTGACTGGGTAATACGATACCCCTTGAAGAAAGTATATTAAAGAAGAAGACAGTGAAGTTAAAGATAGAATATTATGATTGATTTATTTATTAAATGATAATTATTTTATTTTGTACATAAAAAGTTTTAACAAACATTTTTACACGTCAACGTAAATGTGTCAATTAGCATCTTTTAAACAAAACACAATCTTACACAAATCTTAAATACAATATTGCAACCTAAAATATATAGATAGTAATTAAAACCTAGAAGAGCTCATTGGGCGTCAAAAATTCGTCCTCACCGCTGTCATGGTCAGTAAGAAATAAGCCTTATAGGCTGGCAGCGTTTAATTGAATGTGTAACATAAAAACACAATTTTTTTTAAACTTCCAATTTCTTCTTCCCTGGGCCTACCGTCCATATCCACGCACTGTGACGACTTCCCATTTAGTTATTTACGTATAAAGGCAAAGATTGTAGGTCGTAAAGCACCATTGTTACTCGCACGTGCCACTCAATAACAGTCGTCATGTTTATTACTGGCCTCGGCTTTCATAGCAGCTTCAACACCCTTAGACCTGGTAGAGCGGCGATATAAGGCAGTACAAAAAAAACCGGTCAAGTGCGAGTCTTACTCGCCTACCGAGGGTTCCGTACAAATTTGTAGTTTATTTTTTTTACTTTGCCTACACTTGTCCGCTGTCCCCTGCTCCTGCCCCCTGCCTGTCCACTGTTCCCTGCTGAACAAGGCCTCCCCCAAATCCTTGCAGACATCTTTCTCTTGAGCCACTTCGAACCATCCTTTGCGGTATGCGTCTAGGTCGTCTCGCCACCTCTTCCTGGGCCAGCCTCGACGGCGCCGTCCATCCCCAGGCACCCACCTTGTTGCTACTATTGCCCAGGGGTCACTATGCATGCGGCTAACGTGACCCGCCCAATCCCATTTTAGCTTGGCAGCCATTTTGCGAACGTCAAGGAACCCAGTTATGGAGCGCCATAATAATATAATATTGCTTTTTTTTTTTGAGGATGGGAAATCATCCAATGACTTCTCCCGCTCTGGGTGGAGCGGATCCCTTCCGCTCCACCCAGAGCGGGAGAAGTCATTCAGTCAGCGGGAGTGTCAGACATTTACTGACTAAAACCTATCTATGTTCCTTCTTTAGCCCTTTATGTTCCGGGGTAGCGGTAACCCTTTCGGACAATCCCGCTTAAATATAATATTGCTTAAACTTTGTGTCACAACAAATGTAATATAGCAATATTAATGAATTCCGCGTTTAAAACAAGAGATGGTCGTGTGATGGTCGCATGATTCATGCGAGGTCAGACCGTGTGGGTGTCTGGTATTCACATTACATGGTATCGGTATTTTTACTGTTGGAGCCTTTTATCATTCGGAAGATGTGCTTGGTTATGTCAGAATTATTTAGAGATAAAATTCAGTGATAAATTATGATTAATAGCCAGATTTTAAAAGGGAACTTTATTAGACCATGACAGGAGAACTTTCTTTACAATAACCGATAATCTAGACAAAGGGACTGAAAGAATCTGTTACGATACTAACACAGCAAAGCCGCTGTGTGCCGTGTGGCGTCTCAGTTAGCCTTCATATGGGTTAGGCTTAGGCTTAGAGTAAGGCTTCATAACGTAGCAAGTCGAACAAATGTTTAAAAAATAAAAGTTAATGTGCCTAGCCTTTTCCCAACTATATTGGGGTCGGTTTCCAGTCTAACCGGAAGGAGCCGACTACGAATATAACATGGAGCGACTGCCTATCTGACCTCTACAACCCAGTAATAAATGGGTGATACGATACCCCTTGGTAACACTGGCTGTCAGACTTACGGGTTTCTGACTACCCGTAACGACTGTCAAAGATCCACGAATGACAGCCGGGACCAACGGCTTAACGTGCTTTCCGAGGCACGGATACGGACGACGGTCTCGATATGTAAAGATGGTCACCTATCCACGGACCAACCCCGGCAAGCGTAGCTTAACCTGATGGGTCGATCTGTGCGGCTGCTATTACTTAGCCACGAGCTCCTCATCCTCATCCTGCTGTTTGAAAAAGAAAAGTGAACATTGAAAAAGTAAAAAATAATACCGCGGCGGCTATAATGTCGCCTTACGTACGTACCTTATATAATGAAGGGTCTGACTTACTGAAACGGTACTCCGTCGCGGTATTATTTTTGACGTTTGAAATATTCGCTTATCTCGGTTAATAATGAGTACAGCAGCTAAGCCTGACGGCAGGCTGCTGGGCAGGCCGGATCCGGCGGCTTTGGTGTGCTCAAATATTCTCAAAACATACCGACTGTGCCACATTCAAATTAAAAAAAAAAACTTAGGTATAATCTCACGTTTCCCTATCAAAGTTAGTTATTCATAATTATTAAATATTATAAAGCTGAAGAGTTTGTTTGTTTGTTTGTTTGAACGCGCTAATCTCTGGAACTGCTGGTCCGAATTGAAAAATTCTTTTTGTGTTGGATAGTACATTTATCAAGGAAGGCTATAGGCGATGTAACATCACGCCATGACCAATAGGAACCGAGCAGCGGGTAAAACCACGCGGGTGCAGCTAGTTCATTGAATATTATAAAGCTGAAGAGTTTGTTTGTTTGTTTGTTTGAACGCGCTAATCTCTGGAACTACTTTTACGAATTAAAAAATTCGTATTGTGTTGGATACTCCATTTATCGAGGAAGGCTATAGGCTATGTAACATCACGCTACGACCAATGGGAGCCGAGCAGCAGGTGAAACCGTGCGGTAGCAGCTAGTAATAAATAAAGCGAATAAATAGTGCATTGATGCAACAGACGACCCGCATAAAGATGTACCCCTTATAACTGGCACATTTTCTTCCCTCACATCAATGGAAATTTCCGATTTCCATTTAAACAGAATGATGTTTTGTATTTACTTTTGCAAAAAAGACGTTTGCATTCGCTCGATCAAGGTTGGAATGCAAAAAGTATTGAAATAAAATACGTATTTGTGACTCACACAGAAAACTTGCTGCATGACATTTTGTCTCAACAAGTGACATTTGAGAGACCTGCTCTTAATATAAATATAATAATCCTATTATTAATAAATCAAAAGTAAGTTTGTTTGTTTGTTTGTTACCTTTTCACACCTAAACTATTGAACCGATCATCCTGAAATTTTGCATATACGTTTTTAGTCAGTAAGAGTCTGACACTCCCTTCCGCTCCACCCAGAGCGGGAGCAGTCATTGGATGATTTCCCAGCCTTAAAAAAAAAAAAAGTGTACAGAAACGGACATAAGGTACCTTTCATCCCGAAAAAAAATACTGCTCCCAAGGAAAACAACAAAAACGTTCATATGATCATAGATGGCGCCACGTGTACGTTCGGTTCTGAGCCCAAGATTGCAACGGTCAAACAACAAGCAGAGTACAACCCGAATTGATTGTCAAATTATAAATGAACGCGAGCAAAGCCGCGGGCAAAGGGTAGAAATAATGTAATTAACAGTTTTTGTAATCCTAAAGAAATGTGAAGATTTGGGTATTTATAAGGTGTCTTGTATATTGTACTGCAATAGGAGTGCACCGGTTATTTTGCCGGACAGCAGCAGACAAAGGGAACTGCTGATGATAGTACAGTACGCATAGACAATGAAGAGATAGAAAGAGTTTAATGACAAGTGAGGTTCACAGTGCCTCAAATCAAAGAAGAGTTAAAAAGAAGCGGTTGACTTTGGTTCTCCAGGGACACGACACTAAAAACAAGAAAATGAAATGGATGATGATATCGCTAAATATATCTATAGTAGTAGAACGGAGAGAGGGCTTTTTAATAGTCTGTATCTATCATTTTACAGCGAATATTTAAGACGGTTTTAAACCTACTTAACGTAGAGAGAGACGTACAATGGTATCAAGAGAATATCCTTCCTCTCCTGAGTGCAGTGATGACAGTGGTGCGGGCGAGGACTTCAACGCCTAAGTGTCCTTTTGTTTTTATTTGTACTCTCTGGTTATATGCTCATTATTTAGTACCAAGTGTGAATAGTTAGATACGTCATATATTTGACATTATTATCATTGTAATGTATTTGAATCATAATACACAAATGTTAAAATTATATGAGTAGAATAAAATTTTGAATATTAATCGCGAAAGTTATAATTTCACACGCTGGTGAAGCCATACATAAGCAAGTGATTCACATTTGGAGGCAGTCGGAAGCCAATCCGACTGCGGAGATGAAACAGACGTTTAATCACTGTGTACTGTCGAAATGTCGACAACCAGTAGGTACCGGTCTGCTTTGTACCTACTATGAAATATTTTGATTTATGTATACTATAGGTACTAGCTTTGCCGCTAAAGACTAACCAACGACATACTTTATTTTTATACTATTACATACAAACATACCAAGAACATATTTTTCATTCTTTTATTTAGCCTACGCTGCCCTAGTCAAATTTTTCATAGTATATGTACGTGTGTGTATTAATTTAAAGAAAAATCACGTAACTTAGGCGAATAACACACGGCACCGCTCGACCGCGCGGTAGGTGAAGTTTGCGGTAGGAATGGGCACCGCTCGACCGCGCGGTCGGGCGGTGTACGTGTGGCATCATCGGATTTCTTAGAGACCAATGCGACATGAGATCTGCTTCACCGCCTACCGCGGCGGAGCGCGGTGCCGTGTGTAAATCGCCTAAATCGGATAAGCCGGTCTCGCGTGGTAAGCCCTCTAACGGCACGACAGACACTGTGTTTGCACTAAGTATAGCTGGATTAAAATGTAATGGCAACTAGTGCTTGGTTTGGCGACAAAAAGTTTGCAAACATTACTTGTGACAAAATTTGGGTTACAAATAAGGAGATAATAGGAGCAATTTGTCACCTCAACTATGTTGTAAAAAATGGGTAATCACTATATCATTGCCTGATTTATTTAGTCATCAAAATGTCTGCTCAGTTCCTATACCTACACTGTGCAACTTTAGTCGTCTTACAACGGCAGCACAATTCATATATCCATTGACCACCAATCATTCGTTAAAAAATACTATATACATGAACATTTGGATAATTAAAAACATACAATATCGCAAACGCACGATTAAATACGCACCACACTCGCCCATTTCCACAGATTGTGCATGCAGTGACCAACACTTAGTTTATGGTTCAGAATGGATATATGACGATTCATGATGGGTCTTTTTACACCCTGTCTAGTAGTACTATTCAGTAAAAATCTTACCGTGAAATCATTGATGAAATGAAATCGAAGTGAGCTGTGGTGAAGCAATGTCAACCCCTGGCAACAGATGGAATGACAGCTCACTTCCCGCTTAGTAACTTTCCACGGTGACCTTGGAAAGTTAGGTGAAGTTTTTTTTAACATCATCGACCGTGAAGTGAGCTTACACTCCAACTAATAATAATATAATAATAATATAATAATAATAAATCATTTATTTCAGAAATTATCCATATATTGTTAGTACAATGGCGAGCTTAAACTAGTGTTAGTAATAAATAATATTGTATTTAAAGAACTATAATAAAAATAAAGTGGCAGGTCCGGGTGGACTTCCCGATGCTGGCGGCAAATCACTAAACGACTGCATGCAGCCGTATCCAGCGCGCCAACATCGGAGAGTCCCACCGGTCCACCAGCGCGCGCAGGATGGTGTTGGGACTGTCGCGCGTGCGACGCATGATAGATGCGCACCGTTTGCGCATGATGGCCGCAAAGCCGTCTGTGTCAGCCGCCGCGAACATTGCGGAGGCACTGCAGTGGCGCGGCAGCCCCATCAGCACCCGGAACGCGTTATTATATTGAACACGTTATTATATTGAACTATTAACTAATGCTAGAAGATTGTCACCATTCTCACTTTAAACTCATCCCACATAGGTTTTCAAAGAGTTCATTAGAAAGAAATCTTATCCTTGAGAACATTAACAGAAAGGCTTTTTTTTTTTAAGGCTGGAAAGTCATCCAATGACTGCTCCCGCTCTGGGTGGAGCGGGAGGGAGTGTCAGACTCTTACTGACTAAAACCCATCCATGTACCTTCCGTAGCCCTTTATGTTCCGCGGTAGCGATAATCCTTTCGGACAATCCCGCTTGGGTTTAAAAACTTGCAGCCTGTCATTATTCATTAAGAATGTCTATTGACAATTCCACAGACACTATCGACGCCGTAATCAATAAAGGATGTTTTAATTGGCTTAGGAAGCCATTTCAATGTTTTACCCACGCTAATGATTTAGCTATGAGATCAAGAAAACATAAGAAACTATATAAATGTTTAGATAGATGGATAGAATACTCTGTATTATCAATCTGCCGAGCCATTTACCAACTATGTTGGGGTCAGCTTCCAGGCTTACCGGATGCAGCTTAATACCAGTACTTTACATGGAGCGACTGCCTATTTGACCTCCACAACCCAGTAACTGGGTAATACGATACCCCTTGGTAAGACTGGCTGTCAGATTTTCGGACTTCGGATGACCTGTAACGACTGTCAAAGATTACAATACTCTGATGTAATGTTCACCATAAAAATTACCTGCAGATATAAATGTAGATTTTTTTCCAAGGGGTTAATATGTCCTGTTTTATTGCTAACTAGCTTCCGCCCGCGGCTTCGCCCGCATAATATGTCGACAAATTATACACATAAACCTTCCTCTTAAATCACTCTATCTATTAAAAAAAACTGCATCAAAATCCGTTGCGTAGTTTTAAAGATTTAAGCATACATAGGGATATAGGGACAGAGAAAGCGACTTTGTTTTATACTATGTAGTGATAGCGATCTCGTTTTAGATGTAAGATATAGAAATGGCAAAACCCTAATAATATTTGTTGCAGCTTTAGTATTGTCGTCGAGTCGTTGAGCTTCTTAAGTCCGTTCCTAAGTTGAGCTACACGATTACTGAAAAAAAATGCTTGCCTGTCTGGACAGGTCCATTCAAACATGTGTGGGTCATTCCTTAAAATACCATTTCAGGCAGGGATCTACATGGACCTCACATGATCCGACCACGAATCTGTCTAGACTTTAAAAGTGACTTTGACCCCAGAATTTGTTTCGCCGTATTATAAAAAAAACTACTTACGGCTAAGAAAATGTAAACCTTAAAAATATAAAACAACTCTTAACTCTATTTTATTCATATTCGTCGTTTTAAACCTCATTGTACTCATAACGAGTCAACTTCTCTGTCAACTTTTACCTGCTACGGGACCAAACCTAAAATCGCGAAATAAAAAATCAACTGTTCAGTACATTTTGACGAGTGAGACGAACATAAATGAATTAAACTGTTGTTTTTTTAACCATGTATGTATGTGTGTAACAATGTCATTATGTTATAAAGTCTTACCATAAACTAAAAAATAAATTTAAAAAAAAAACAATAATCCTAATTATTATTAGCAGTTATAATAATGAAGAAACAGAGACATCACCTGAATGAAAATAAAAGACTATTCCGTACTCTGTAGCAATTCGATTGCGTAACTAATTTAAATTTGCACAAGCTGCAACAGGCGAACAAGATTCTTCGAGCACAAGAAGATCTAAAACGATTACAACATCAGTAAAAAAGAAACGCTTTAATATTATAAAAGTTGTGTCTAAAAAGTTTGACTCGTGAAGGATTTGAACCTCCGCCCTCCGATGATCAAGTGAATTTATATATCGGTGCTCTTACCTACTGAGCTAACGAGTCTTGTTTGATATTGTTCAAATCTAGATGCAATATCCACCAAATGACGTGTTCCTTTGCCTTATTTCCAATATCTACATCATATCGCGTCATATCGCCACGTCATTTACGAATTCAACATAGTTATTGTATACTAAAATCATTCTTTATTACCATTAATTAGTGTAAAGCTTGTGTTTTATTAAAACCGTCCATCTGTCACCAGGCTGTATCTCATGAACCGTTATAGTTAGACAGTTTAGATTTTTCACAGATGATGTATTTCTGTTGCCACTACAACAACAAATACCAAAAAACAGAATAAAATAAATATTTAAGGGAGCTCCAATACAATAAACGTGATTTTTTTACCGTTTTTGTAGATAATGGTACGGAACCCTTCGTACGCGAGTGCGACTCGCACTTAGACAGATTTTTTTTTTATCAACAGTTCAACAAGTACCTCAACTGTAAGATTAAATACCGTTACAGCATCAAGCTAATATACTTACAATAGCAAAATAGTTGTACCATGTGCTCCTGAAACTCCTCATCAGATTATAAGTGTCCAAAAAGTCTACTATGGCAAGGAAACGCAAATATTTTTAAAAAGTCATGTATTTTCATTAAAAACAGTCTGACTCGTGAAGGATTTGAACCCCCGCCCTCCGATGGTCAAGTGAATTTATATATCGGTGCTCTAACCTACTGAGCTAACGAGTCTTGTTTGATATTGTTCAAATCTAGATGCAATATCCACCAAATGACGTGTTCCTTTGGCTTATTTCCAATATCTACATCATATCGCGTCATATCGCCACGTCATTTACGAATTCAACATAGTTATTGTATACTAAAATCATTCTTTATTACCATTAATTAGTGTAAAGCTTGTGTTTTATTAAAACCGTCCATCTGTCACCAGGCTGTATCTCATGAACCGTGATAGTTACACAGTTGAAAACTACACAGATGATGTACTTCTGTTGCCGCTATAACAGCAAATACCAAAAAACAGAATAAAATAAATATTTAAGGGGGCTCCAATACAATAAACGTGATCTTTTTACCGTTTTTTATAGATAATGGTACGGAACCCTTCGTACACCAGTCCGTCTCGCACTTGGCCGTTTTCTTTTGTGCTTTGCTCCTTGAACTCCTCATCAGATTATAAAAGTGTCCAAAAAGTCTGACTCGTGAATGATTTGAACCCCCGCCCTCCGATGGTCAAGTGAATTTTTATATCGGTGCTCTAACCTACTGAGCTAACGAGTCTTGTTCAATTCTATTCAAATCTAGACACACTATCCACAGAATGACGTGCTCCTTTGGCCTTCTTCCAATCTTTATATAATTTCAGACAAAATTGTAATGAATGCTATAAAAAAGTATATAAACACAAAAAACGAAGTGATGCAACCGTACGTGGGTGTCATGGTCACGGTCAGTGTTTGTGATTTAGGAACCTTCTGATGTCACTGATAACTTTTCAATAAATTCTACAGAACCTATAATACTACCTACATACCTACTAGTACCTATAATACAGGAGTTCAAAGGTGTCAGAAGTTCGACGTTGAATTTTGGTCTCTGTTGTACAATTTAGTTTAAAACAAAATTCTGTACTGTCCTTGTGTTCCGCACAAATAAAATTATTATTATTATTATTTTATTAATATCAAATTATAATTGTGACATTTTGTGAGGATGTATGGATGTTTCCTACTCTTTCAAGCAAAAACTGATGGACGGAACGGCTGAAAAGCACACAGATAGTTTAAAACCTGGATTAACACAATAAGGTACTTTTATCCGGGTAGTACGGCTCCCATAGGATAATTTCAGACATTCACGTGAGCGAAATCGCTGGCAGAAATTAGTAAACAAAGAAAAAACATTATTGCGATCAACAAAGGATCTTAGCATTCATAGCAGAAAACCATGCAACTCAAAATCCATACTTCTATCCCAATATTATAAAGAGGTAAAATTTGTAAGTTTGTATGTAGGGGGTAATCTCCGGAACTAATGATCCAATTTCAATTTTTTTCACTGATAGAAAGCTACATTATTCCTGAGTGCTATAGGCTATAAATTATATTTATATCATACATAATTAGCCGAGCTATCGCAATTTTCGTCTAGCAAGTCGGAAAAAAATACCTCCGAAAACAGAATTATTTGCATGCGCTGCCTAAACAGTTACAGTATATCGCAATTTTCCGCGGACGAAGTCGCGGGCAGAAGCTAGTATAATATATTTCGATTGCACAGTACGTGAACCGTCGGTTCACGTGCTCATAATGGAATATCTGAGCAAATATCCTCAGGATGCCGTTGGAGTTAACCCGAACCCTGCGCACCACATGGACACCAATGGAATGAAGGAAGTAAGATAGAAACATGTTTATTCTGGAATGAATTCTAATTAGTAACCTAACCAAGTAATTAAAGAAATAAATTTTGTTTTTAAGGCGCGTGTCGCTTTTTCCTCACAGAAATTAATTAAAAAAGACGCTATATAGAGCTATCATTAATTACTGTTGTCAGTAAGTTCATGATAAAATCTCGTCACACTATCTTGTTAATTGTTTTAAAAGCGAAATTCTTACGTATAATGTTGTTTAGAAACTGATCTGCTTGGGAAAATACTAAAATAAGTGAGACAATAGACTGTTTAGTGAATACATTTCTCTTTCTACATTATTTTTCGAAAAGGAATTCCTCATTGCAGCTTGGGTTAGAAATTGATTGGTACGTTGTCCTGCCTAACTATGATACCTACCTGCCTACCTACCCTACCTACTCTACCTACCCTACCTACCCTACCTACCCTACCTACCCTACCTACCCTACCTACCCTACCTACCCTACCTAACCTACCTACCCTACCTACCCTGCCTACCCTACCTGCCCTACCTACCCTACCTAACTAATCACTTAGGGGTATGAAAAATAGATAGTAGCCGATTCTCAGACCTACTGAATATGCACGTAAAATTTCATAAAAATCGGTCTAGCCGTTTCGAAGGTGTATGGTAAGTAACATTGTGACACGAGAATTTTATATGTAAGATTTACTCAAGATTCAAATAATGTTGTATATGGATGAACAAACATAACATTCGCAGAAATTTTGGTCGTTTTGATATACAAAAATAAAAAAGCAGAAATATCGAAACAATTAACACTAAAATTAAATCTACCTGAGACATACTCACTAAATTCTCAAAAAAGACTCGCAAAACAGTGAAAAAAGTATTATTTTAAAAGCTTTTATTAACAATATAATAGCTGTTTGTGTCATTAAACTCAACCACTCATACCTATAATATCTACGTCCGAATGAAAATCTTCGTTTTTAACATATTTCGAGCCAAACTTAAACAAACGCTGGAAAACCTCGTCATCTTCCGTGTTTCCCCTCATTATAGTTTTGATTAAAACTTTTATTTCTTGTCTTGCATGTTTTGTCAAATTATGTTGTAACTTTCTGAATAAACTGTTCGCAAAATCTTCAAGAATTCTGTCAAATTCACTTCGTTCAAGAACTGACCAACCCCTAATAGCGCGCACAGATTGATGGAAATCTATGGCAAGGATATCGTCGTCCGGAGTCAATGCTTTATCTACGATATCCAGAATAATCCTCGTTGCTTTAGACCTTATTTTAAATTCTTCACCGCCGCTTGAAACAGTTTTGAATCTATGTGTTAAAACTGACCTCACCATGATAAAAAATTCTGTTGCTTTAGACAAATTGTTAGAAATTTTTCCTAGTTTTGCCTTAATTAGTTCCCTGTCTTCTTTTTCCGTGATCCTTGCAAAGTATTTTTCATTTTGTTTTAATATTTTACTCAGTGTATCAAGAACCGCAAGAAATTTGTAGTCTTCGAGTATTAATACTTCGCTTATTAGTTTCACACAATAATCAGTAAAAGCAGGGTACGGTCTACAAACGTTAAATGTATCGCAAATATATTTCATAGCTTCCTTTTTGTCTTTATAGCTCCGTTCTAAAAGTTGATGGGTCATATTTTGAAAGTTGGCAGTTTCAGCTTTGTGATTATCATGCATAATAATGTCGTTCAATAGGTTCTTTTTTTCGGTAAATAGCAACTCGCACGATGTTTCGGCTATATCTAGATATAGTAAATCCCTTTCGGAATCATTTTGGCTTTTACTAACGAATTCGTAGTAATTTTGCATCTTAACTCCATATTCGTTAGTGATAGTATCGACTATGTTAGTGATATTCTTTGTTATGTTCAGATCTGCTTTTATTTTATTGCCTATATCGTTGAGTGTCAGTTTCCCTTTTTCCTGGAGGTGATTTATGAGCTGTTCTAATGGATCTGTTTTCTTGTTTTCAATCATTTCCGTAGTTACGTTATTGCTTGTTCTCATTACTATTGACTCGGGCTTTAGGGCTCTTGGCAGTTGGCCTCTGCCCACTCCGATTGAAGAGAAATAGTCTAGCAGTAGATTAACTAAATTTGTAGGTCGCCGCAATGCACCTATTACAACGTTTCCTACTTTTACGTTCCCTTCCAGCTCGACATCGTAGCAGAGACATCCAGATAATACTAGAAATACAGACATACATGTTTTTAATTGGTATTTTTCGCCCACCCTTCAGCACTTCCTAGTGTTTTAGCTAGGAAGAAGAAGTAGTGCAACAAACTCCTCAGGAGCAAGTCTGTTACGGTAGAAGAACTTGATTCTATCCTATTTTGTAATAAATGTTGAACTTACCTTGAAATACCAATAAACTTAATATTAACATGATTATGTTATGCCGTTTGTTTCTCGCGGTAAAACATAGGAAATTAAACACGAAATAGCAATTTTGTTCATTATTACGAGGATATCAGAGAAAACGTTAATCAAAAATTAATTAGCGTGTTAAATTATTAAGTATTAACACTTATCGAGCTGCGAAGGAGGAACTCGCGTCTAAGTACTAAGTTAAGCTACGCTTGCCGGGGTTGGCTGTGGATGGGTGATCATCTTTACATAACGAGTCTCCTCCGTGCCTCGGCAGGCAAGCCTTTGGTCCCGGCTGTCATTTGTGCATCTTTGACAGTCATTACGGGTCGTCAGAAGCCCGAAAATCTGACAACCAGTCTTACCAAGGGGTATCGTATTGCCCAGTTACTGGGTTGTGGAGGTCCGATAGGCAGTCGCTCCATGTAAAATTCTGGAATTCAGCTGCATCCGGTTAGACTGGAAGCCGACCCCAACATAGTTGGGAAAAGGCTAGGCAGATGACTTATCGAGCAGTGGTGGCCCAGTGGTAACGGCCGTGACTTAAGAGTTGTAGATTGTGGGTTCAAACCCTGACAGGCGCTTTACTTTGTGTAAATTATTTCATCACCACTGCCCTCAAAACGGTGAAGGAACAAAAAGAAAAGGTAGGCAAGTCCTAGAATCAAAAATTCAAAGACATGTGACATCTATAGCTCGCATTGGGCTCGCGTGCAAGATAACGGCCCACTCCTTGTCCACAAAGTAGAGACCTGTGTCCCAGCAGTGGGAAAATTATAGGCTGATTACCTACGCTTATGGTATCTACCTATTGGAGTAATATTATGTCACCTACAGAAGTGTCAACGACTAGGTATTTACGTTAACATTCTAAAACTTTTTTCTGCTGCAATGAGAGGTTTTCATTTTGAGTATTAAAAAAAAATCATAGTTTCCAATAACTCTGTAGATGGCGTTGAACTGACTAAGTTACTAGGTGCCTAAGCCAAAATGCTTGAAAAAAAAAAACATTGCGTCACGTAACATACACTCGTTGACTGACACTTCGGGTTCTTTTATAGATACGTTTCGTTTTAAAATCTCAAAATTACATCAAAGTGAAATTTTGTTTCTTGCAGTAACTGACAAAGTTCAGCGCCATCTATCCAGTAACTAGGGAAAACATAAAAAGAAAATCTCTCATTACTGGTACTGAAATACACAACTACATACTGTAAGTAAAATCTATAGACAACGAGAAAAGGATTTTTTAGTATTTGAATGACATTGACGTGGGGCGTTGCTGGTACTTAGACATTTTGTGAAATGCTCACATAAATAACAACAAAAAGCAAGATGGCGGCGTGTATACTAATTTGGTTGGACTACACGCTAACAGATTCTTATTGTACAGAAACACACATCATGCTATCTTAAACTGTCAAATATTCCCAATTGAACATGAACCTTATGCTTTTGTAATAAAGTTAATGTTCAATCGGAATTATTTGACAGTTTGGGATAGCTAGATGTACTGCTATACTGCATCCCTATTTGGGGGGCTTCTAAAACAAAATTTTAAGAAATAGAGCGAGCACAACGCGCTCTCATCAAGTGCATGTATTTTAAGAAACGGAGATATTGTACTGAAAAACTTTATCAGATCAGTAACCTTTTAACGGTCCGGAAGCTTTACATTACTCAAGTTGTTCTCACAAAACATAAAACACTAACCCATGAGCCCAGAATATTGGCTAGAAGAAGAAAAGACATTAGACTATATTAAAAATACCACAAACAAGAACACTATTTGCCAGTATTCAACTTTGTAAGCGATCTGCTCAGCTTTATAATGCTATTAATAAACACATTTACATCTACCCTAAGAATTATTATGAATGCAAAAAAATACTAACGGAATGGATAAGAAAGCTAAACTATATTGAGACTGAATCACTTCTACAACAGATACACTAACACTATAATAACACAATACTCCACACAAACACACACACACACACACACACACACACACACGCACACCCTCACTTACACATACCCACCCTCACTCACTCAGATCACCTTGTTTTCGATTGTGTACTCGTATTGTATTTTATACCTCTTGTTTTGTAGTTTACACCTCTTGTTTTTGAAAGAGCGGAGTCTCCTAATACAGGCATCTTTTTCTTAAAAGGAGGCTCCAATCTCAAAGTTGTATGTTTAAGGTTAACAAATAAACTATTTTTAATTTTTTTTATTTTATTTTATTACTGACCTTGTCGTTCTGTGACGTGCAATAGTGTCATCAGAATCAGAGTTTTATTTGCTCTAACTAAATGTAGGTACAATATATTAGTAACATCAAAAATGAGATCAACTACATTTTATCGCAAATCATTACTATCAAATTATTATTTTTTAAATATTCAACAGTAAGTAAATAGAATTAAAAAATAAAATGTCATTCATCCACAGTAAATAACAATCACCATAATTATGAAGACTTAGTTAGTATACTTTAGTAAGCAACTAGCTCAAAACAGGTAACGGCTAGTATTCATTATTTCTAGCTCTGGCTAGATTTCTGCCTAAGGCTCTGTACACACTGTAAATCATTCACGGTTAGCTCTAGACAGCTGCGCGAATAGTTAGTAATGCCCCTTAGGTAATTTTCAGGGCTGACGCTACATTAAAATGAACCTATTTTTCCTATTTGTTTAGTTTGAGTTACAAGATGATATAAACGATCTAATAAAGAGCGAGTTATGTGTGTTTGTTTTTATTGATATTTTATTTGACAGTTGAGGTTCGTTTTCTGCCGTTGACTTACCTTCCGCTCCACTCAGAGCGGGAGGAGTAATTTGATGATTTCCCACCCTCAAAAAACAGAGTTGAGACCTGAATACGCAATCACTCAATAAAGAGTACCTATAGTGTATGTTACAAATTTCCTTCAGTAAGTAACAATTTACCTGAAGTGAGCAGGGTTTGTTTACACTTTTATCAGGTACTTTTTGAACAACCCATAGCACGACGTACAAACAAGAACTGTAAAAGTGTTCCAATCTTATTAAGACTTACATCTTTGAGCCGTTTGGGGTTGAACGCCGCCGTTGCTATCGCCAAGCGAATGGTACTTTTCACGTGACAATGCTGCCAGCCTAACACATTAACACCAATCATTTGCCCTGCTTTTATATAAATATTATTATTAATATTTTAAGCCTTTTAAATGATGCGATGCGAAAATTATAAAATAAAATAAGTCATACTTTATCCTAGCAGCCCTGGCTTATTGCAACAATAAGGGCGCGTGCGCATTGCCCAAGCGACGCGGAGGGCACGCCTTACCATTGTTGTATCTTATCTGACGGACTGGATTAGCGCCAATTATTATTTGTCAATGTAAATTATTTGCCTTTGGATGGCTGTTGAGTTTAACACTGTGTTGAGGTAATGAATTATTTACATCGGGAATACTTGAGGTGCCTATGATCAATGCGTTTTCATTCAAGAACCTCAAAGTATTAATATACCACAATTATTATTATACCCCATACTCATTATTTTTTTATGTAACAAAGAAAATGCCTAACGCATACCGCGCCGTCTTCACCGGGATTGTCCGAAAAGCTTACCGCTACCCCGGAACACAAAAGTCTAAGCAAGGAACATGGATGGGTTTTAGTCTGGCACTGCCTTCCGCTCCACCCACCGGGACGGGTTAGTTAATGATTTCACGCTCAAAAAAAAAATATAATAATGGGTGTGTGTTTCAATGTGTTTATGCGGGAGTTGCACCCACAAAAACTCCGCCTGTGTCCTAGTTTTGCCTTGATGGGTGGGCTGCGAGTGCTGCGCATGGCATTCACAATTCTTCCAGAGTGGGCCACTTCTGGGCTCACTTCTTTCCCCGCCTCCGTCTCAGGTCCAGCAGAGATTTGGGTTTTTCTATGTGGAATTTCTCAGTGGCAGATTTGTGCCCGGTTGATGGCTCGCTCCTATTACATCGGACTTAGACATGACTGGCGAAATGTAGTTATACTATTAGGTATAACTCTGCTCAATCCTTCGGGAAACAAGCCGTGATGGAATGTGTGTGTGTGTGTGTGTGCACTAAGGAATTCGTGTGCAATTTCTAATCTTGTACTAATCACCATTAGCTACATATTGTAGTTGACACTACACAACGAAAGTTATTATCGAACGTCTACAACATGGCGGTGGCATGCAGTCGGCCTCTCACTATACGAGTAATAGAGAGATGTATTCAGTGCTGAAATGTTGATAGCTTGTCGCCTATTTGTATGTTTGTTCGCTGTCCTGTATGATATTATCATTTTTAGTATGCAGTTCATGAAGGGGCCCGTTAGGGCCGAGCCTGCAGGGTAAGCGGGATTGTCCGAAAGGGTTACCGCGACCCTGGAACATAAAGGGCTAAGGAAGGAACATGGATGGGTTTTTGTCAGTATGAGTCTGACACTCCCTTCCGCTCCACCCAGAGCGGGAGGAGTAATTTGATGATATCGTAACCTCAAAAAAAAAATTATGCAGTTCATACAGAAAAAAATCAGCTGTTCCATGCATTATGCTCGCATAACTTGCTGCATTATGCTCGTATAAGTTAGAATGTAGGGAACGGCTGATTTTTTCTTCGCGATTTCAGATTTGTTCCCATAGTGAACGTTGTTCATAATGATGCGTACCTACTTTTTATTTTTCCTTGCTTTTTAATTATTTTTTTTTTTTAGTTTTTGTTTTGACATTCTATGGAATTTTTATACTTTCATGTAATATTTTGTTAACCCAACCTCTTTTTTTGACATTTTTTTTTATTTATGTTAATTTGTATATCGTGTTGTGTTAGTTTATAATAACTTAAGACATTTCGATACAATATAAAAATTATTCATGAAATAAACCCCTTAAAATAATGCCCATGAATTCAATTTCATGCTGTATAACGTTTTAGTTTGATCACTTTTTCGTAGTTTTCGTCTACCAAGGCACTCTTTAGAGACCAGATTTTATTGCAAGATCTATATTTATATGTCGCAAAATATGTCGACAAATTATACACATAAAAATTCCTCTTGAATCACTCTACCTATTACAAAAAACCGCATCAAAATCCGTTGCCTAATTTTAAAGATTTAAGCATACAGACAAACAAACAGACAAAAATAGCGACTTTGTTTTATACTATGAAGTGATTAAAGGCGCTGTTAGTGTGTGACTTTGTGACCGCATTGTTCTTTTAAACTACGCAACGGATTAAATGCGGTTTTCACCATCATTTAGAGGTTTTATTCCGTAAGGTGTATTGTAGAACGCTAATTAACTCTAATATAAAAGGGGTTACAACATTTTCTTAGATCTTCTGTTTTAAAGGAAAATACCCCGCCTTCCCTTTACCCCTTTTCTTGTGTACAGAATTTAAATGTGCAACAGATAAGCAAGATAAAATAAATGTGACGTGATATATTATGTGTGATTGTGATGTGTTAATGTTTTTAAGTCGAGTTTTGAGAATATTTTCTTGCCACTGAGTTGGTATGTGAAATCTTGAATTCGTGGAATGGGGTATCGGTCGGGAACGGTGACGGCGTTGAGTCTTCTGTAATCGCCACATACTCGAAGTGAGCCGTCTTTCTTTGTGTGTCTTTCAATGTGAAGCGGACTCGCCCACGGACTGTTTGACGGCTTGCATATTCCCATCTCGATCATGCGATGTGTGTGATATAAATGCAGTCAAAAACGTAGCTATATCTAAGTATAATAACAAACATTTCCTTGCTTTCTAAATCAAATCACCATCTCTAAAGTTGTCAAAACATCTCTTATACGAAAGCTTAAGATTTATTAAACCGATCTCCGACCGACAAATCCTGCTACAAATCAAATTGAAACGCTCACTAGCGCCATCTAGCGCCATCAGCTGTTAGACTGTCTTAAAGCAACTCCTTATCAGCGATCAGCAGTGAATGCTGTGATCCTGTTCCTGTGCATCTATCGAGACATTCCTGACGTATCTACATCGTCTGTGACAGCTGTGCAGGCTTATATTATATCCTGTGTGGTGCACGTTATAGGAGGTTATGGAAAAATGGTTTTTGACTGGGTATCTTTGTTAATTTCACCCTTAAAGAATATTATAAGCTCTTCAAACTCTTTTCATTAACGCTTGACTAAGCGTTAACAAAATTGACTAATTTTGTTGTATCCACATCTGAAGGTGATAAGGAGTACGAAACGCCCGTGACGAGAGCCGAAACTACAGACTGAGAGTAGACTGTTTTCAGAGTTAAAAATTACTAAGAATTTTAAATAGCTTTCTAAGCCGTTGAACTGTTATCATATTGGTATGGAATGAAGGACTAAGCACATGGAATGGTACTAAGGTGACAGATTGATCAGGCGCCATGGTAGGATATGAGAGTGGTAATTGTGAATTTGGTGTGTTATGGTAGGAGTGTTTAAACCTACCCATTAAGTACTTATTTCTTATACTTTAATGCTTAAACACCCCACTTTGGGTAAACGAATGAGATAAGGCTTCATTAAGTCATCTGTATTTTGTGCTGAACTCTTCCGCTTAAGCCTTGTAGCATTTTTATACAAACTAATATTTTAAATCAGATGCATTGCATGTCCTTTTTAACTGCGTTAATACGACACGGAGTCCCGCTCTTCCGCTAGCAGTAATAATCTTCCTCATACGTACCTAAGTGATAAAGTACATGTGCTAGAGATTATACACAAGTACTTAACCGCAACCTTCTAATCCCATCTTCGCACGAGAGAAGGATTAGCGTGGGTACTGCGTCTGGCTCATGATAAAAGGTAAGTATAACTATAGAGGAGACCTAATCATCAAAGTTAGAGAATTGAATACTTCAATGGATGGTACCATAACTCGATTACTACCCACAATAGCGCAGTATCTGTGTGTCAGTATTCTGTTTTACAACTGAAAAGAAAAGATCTCACCTCCTAACAGAATCGGATCGTGCCTATTCTGTCAAAAAAGGTGAATCAGATAATAGAAAGAAACCCGTTTTAATATTTACGGACCTTCGGTAAAATACATGATCCTTCGAGCCGGATCTACAATACATGCACGCTATCATGCCTGCTTTCTTCGAAAATCACCAGTTATGTTTATATCCCATTTAATAGGAAGCCTAATTGATTGCCATTAACTGGGTACAAATCCCGACCTTGGCTACTGAGAAGCTCCTGATTATTAACATAATGTATGAAAATTCATAGAAAATAATCTGCGATTTACTTTACCCTAGGTATGTAGGTCTGCCTAGATCAGGCAATTTGTCGCGCTCAAGCTAGTCTGAACTAACGACTGTGCTCGTAATCAAAACGCAATAAACTGTTACATTCCATTAAAATCAACTTATATCGTATAAGATGATCCTGTTAGGATTGAAATTGATTAAAAGAGACATGGGTGTCAGTAGTAAAAAAATTGGAGAGTCCATAAGAGGAGTATCTTTCACTCCCAGGAGCAGCGCGTGAAACTACCTTCTACCTACTTCACTCGCGTTAATTTAGAATTTGACAGTTATAATAATATACTTTAATCATGATTCGATAGACACGTGGCGCCATCTATTATCATCAAAACGTTATTGTTGTTTTCCTCGGAATCGGTAGGTACTTTTTTTGCTCTATGTCCGTTTTTATACACCTGAAAACGGTATACTTATGCAAAATATTAGGATGATCGGTTCATTGGTTAAGACGTGAAAAGGTAACAAACCAACTTACTTTCACATTTATAATCTAAGTTAAGATATCGTAAAATTGCACTGTGGAATCAAACTGAAGCGCCACGTGTACCTACTTTGTGCTAATAATTCGAGAATATTGGTTTCCAGATTTCTGTACGTCGAGTCTCCAAACTCAAAAACGCGTCACCTGCAGTAGGTACCGTCGCCAGCGCATGAAGTTATACCAAACTGTCAAATTTCTCCAAATGATTTTAAAGCTTAAAACGTTAACAGTAAGGTTAAACGTTTACGTTCATACAAAAGCAAAAGGTGGAATGTCGTTTAGTTACACTAAGGTATACTAAATTAACGGTTCAGCATATAAAACTGCTGTTAACCTATAAATAGCAGCATCGCGCCACATCAGAAGGGACGGGCATTAAGTTAAAATCACTGGCCGTCGCTCCGGGCTCGACCTGCTTAATTAATAAAGTGCATATTTCGGGGATCGATAAAAGATTAATGGAATCGTAGTTCTTTAGGTATTATTATTTCTTGCTTAAAAATCGGTGACGGAAAACATTATGAAGAATCAGCATGTCTGAGAGATATTTTCTCAACAGCATGTGAAGCTAAGTCAGAGGCCCATGGGCAGCATAAATACTCTGATACCAGGTTAGTCACTAACCACACGAAGAAGAATGAAGAAGCCTTATAGGTAATGTGGGCTGGTGTCCGCAACTCAACGTTAATGCGCGAATTTTGGTTACGAATCGTAGCTCTATGGAGCAGACCGATTTTTATAACCTTGCATGTATTACAATCTCTTTGTAAGTATTCATGTAATAGACGATATTACTACATGTTTCTTTGTACAGTTGTAGTTTTATAAGAATTTAAGACTATCTAAGCCTATGTTTGCAACCAGAGCAGTGGTGATCCAGTGATAACGACCGACTTAGAAGTTGTTGGTCTTGGGTTCGAACCTAGACAGGCGCTCACTTACTTTGTGTAAATAATTTCATCACCACTGCTCTCAAAACGGTAATGGAAAACAGCGTAAGGAAACTAGAAAGTTCTGAAACTGAAAATTTGAAGACATGTGATATCTCGACATGTGACATCTACCAATCCGCACTGAGCCCGCGTGTTGGATTCTTGGATTACAGCGCACTCACCCTAGAAGAGGTTTGTGTCCCAGTAGTGGGAACATTATAGGCTTTTTTTGACGCTGGGAAATCATCAAATGACTCCTTCCGCTCTGCATGGAGCGGAAGGGAGTGTCAGACTATAACTGACTAAAACCCATCAATGTTCCTTCCTTAGCCCTTTATGTTCCGGGGTAGCGGTAACCCTTTTGGACCATCCCGGTTAAACATTATAGGCTGAGTTTACATTTTAATCCGTATCGTTTTCGTGTCGTCCCTCTCCATCCTTACTCACTGTTCAAAAAGGACTTTTACTTTTTGTTTGCAGTTCTCGTTAAAATAATTTACATACAAATTCGCGTCGGCTACCGTATGATCGCTGATTCGTCCCGCACTCCCGTGTAATCATACCACCGGCCTTTAGAAGAGGCTAACTTAATTGATTTCTTAATAAAAACAACGGTTAATTAATTCAACGTTTCATTATTGATGAAGATGTGATGGGGCTTTTATGGTTTTTCATTTATTGGATGTGGTAATGAAGAATATTGAATAAACAGTAATGTTTTCATTTTATTTACTGACTCGTTTGTCTAGTGGCCGCATGCGGCACTATTGAGCATGAGGTCCTTTTTTTTTAAGGCTGGGCAATCATCCAATGACTTCTCCCGCTCTGGGAGGAGCGGAAGGGAATGACAGACTCTTACTAACTAAAACCCATCCATGTTCCTTCCTTAGCCCTTTACCCACCGTCCGCAGGCCCGCGCCTACGGTGGCCGGAAGTCGTCACATGGCTCCCGACGCCCGGGGCGTCTCCCGCGGCGGCTGGGATGGGAGGACCTTTCTCTCTCCACCGTACCATGAGGTCCTGGGTTCGTTTTTCAGGTCGGGCAAAGTAGATACTTACCTATAGTATCTCCACATTTCGCTGGTTATCAATCAATGTACTACATACAATAAGCAATTTGAAGTGGCAAGCGGCCAGCCATATAAGCCGTAGAACCGCGTTGGGGTAGATGTGTTCTACCACCACTTACCATCACCTACCACCACTTACTACCACTTACTACCACTTACTACCACCACTTTCCACTACTTTCTACCACCTGCCACCACTTACTACCATCTACAATCACTTACTACCAATTTCTACTACCACTTACTACCACTTCCTACCACCACTTCTTACCACTTACTACCACTTCCTACCACCACTTCCTACCACTTTCTACCACCACTTACCATCACCTACCACCACTTACTACCACTTACTACCACCACTTTCCACTACTTTCTACCACCTGCCACCACTAACTACCATCTACAATCACTGACTACCACCACTTCGTACCACCACTTCCTACCCTTTTCTACCACTTCCTACCACTTTCTTCCACTTCCTACCATTTTCTACCACGTCCTACCATTTTCTACCACTTCCTACCATTTTCTTCCACTTACTACCACCACTTCCTACCATTTTCTACCACGTCCTACCATTTTCTACCACTTCCTACCATTTTCTTCCACTTCCTACCACCACTTCCTACCATTTTCTAATACTTCCTACCACCACTTCCTACCATTTTCTACCACTTCCTACCACCACTTCCTACCATTTTCTAATACTTCCTACCACCAATTCCTACCACTTTCTTCCACTTCCTACCATTTTCTACCACTTCTTACCATTTTCTTCCACTTCCTACCACTTTCTACCACATTCCACCGTCACTTCCTACCACCTTTTCCTACCATTTTCTACCACTTCATACCACTTTCTACCATTTTCTACTACGGAAGTGGTGGACGGGTGGTGGGTAATGGACGGAAGTGGTGGTAGAAAGTGGTAGGAAACCACTTACTACCACTTTCTACCACCACTTCCTACCATTTTCTACCACCACTTACTACCGCTTTCTACCACCACTTACTACCACCTAATATCACCTACCACCACTTCCTACCACCACTTCCTACCACCACTTCCTACCACCACTTCCTACCACCACTTCCTACCACCACTTCCTACCACCACTTCCTACCATTTTCTTCCACTTCCTACCACCAATTCCTACCATTTTCTACCACTTCCTACCATTTTCTACCACATTCTACCGTCAATTCCTACCACTTCCTACCATTTTCTACCACTTCCTATCATTTTCTACCACTTCCTATCATTTTCTACCACTTCCTTCCACTTTCTTTCACCACTTCCTACCACCACTTCCTACCACCTACCACCACTTACTACCACCTAATATCACCTACCACCACTTACTACCACTTTCTACCACCACTTACTACCGCTTTCTACCACCACTTACTACCGCTTTCTACCACCACTTACTACCACCTACCACCACTTACTTCCACTTTCTACCACCACTTACTACCGCTTTCTACCACCACTTACTACCACCTACCACCACTTACTTCCACTTTCTACCACCACTTACTACTGCTTTCTACCACCACTTACTACCACCTACCACCACTTACTACCTACTATTAATGTCTCGCTGATGGTGGCGTGTGTGTTGGATCATTTAGCTCCCTTCAAAATGGTTGAGCTGAATGGTGCTAATATATGCGTCATGTTCGTGAACGGGCGCTGTCAGTAGGGACTGGTCATCTCTTAGCGGCTAAGGCTTGTTTTAATTTAATTATTGAATAGTTTTTACATATTTTATATCTGATGCTTTTAACGTTATGCATCGTTCTCACATGTATAATACTAATATGAACTATGTAACCAATATTTTGTAACCATATTTTGTTTAAAAGAGTGTCCATGGAGTTTCTTGCCCGTTCTTCTCCATAGGTACCTACTGCTTTGGAATGGGCAACTAGCTTCATCTCTCTGACTTACCGACACCTTGACAATTCAAAAGTGCCTGTAATTGGTTTATTTGAAATAAATACTTTGAGTTTGAGTTTGAGACCACCTACCACCACTTACTACCACCTACCATCACTTACCACTACTTTCTACCACCATCACCTACCACTTCTTCTTTCAGGAGCGTCGGTGACGTTCGACTGCGCGGCTGTCGGCATCCCTAAGCCAGAGATGACGTGGCTCAATAACGGTGCTGCCATAGACCTCAGTTACTGGCTTCTACTCTTAGCTCTTGCACCACACACGGTCAGTAATTTATCGCTCAAAGGCTTTTCAACCCAATGCTTAAGGCTGAGAGTTGAAAATACATCAGTGAGATTTTTTGGGGCACTGGGATGCGCTTAGGATTCTCAATGTTCAGCACGACACCGAGGGTTGGAAATCAATTGCACCACAAAAATCGCCCGTTCGTACCTCAGCTTAAGTTGATCTAATTCTTGCCCGTGAATCTGTCCGCGTGGACATCGGCAAGAGTGCTTCACCGTCGACCACATCATCGCTTACCATCAGGTGAGACTGTGGTCAAGTGTGAATCAATAAAAAAAATATCAACACAAATACCACCCATAGGTATACCGATATCAGCGGGATTGTCCGAAAAGGTTACCGTTACCCCGGGACATAAAGGGCTAAGGAACGAGCATGGATGGGTTTTAGTCAGTAAGAGTCTGACACTCCCTTCCGGTCCACCCATCATGGTCATGGTCAGTGGTGCTAATGGTCATATGATAATTCCAATCCTAAAACAAAATATTTAAACCGATATATATAGGAATGACGTCTTAGGAAAAGTTGCTCAGCCCGAGCACTCTGTTGACGTATACAAATCGAAGATCTGGAACACCTGTTGTGGAACTCCAAGAGCCTAGCTACAACATAACACATATAGAAATGACGTCTAAGCAAAAGTGGTTCAATCTGATGGGCATTTCCTGTTGACTTATAAAAATCGAAGATCAGAAACAACTGATGTGGAAATCAAAGCTATCACTAATTTTACTGTGTAATTATAAAATAACATAAACTGGCACGCGGTCGATGACGATGATTGAAAATTTGACTCTACTGGCCAAAACTCCTATTTATTTTTTTATTTTATCTTATGAATATGCCTTCAGGCTTATATATGTTGTTTAATTTCCTTTTCCATTTATCTTCGTGACACGGTAGCCTACCCGGTAACGCAGGGGAGCAGTCATTTTAATTTAGATATTTATTGATCAGGTATCTTCACAATAAAACTATGACCATGCCTAGAAAGAGGTCAAATCTTTCCCAATGTTCCAAGAGAGCTAAAAGATTGAGGATCATAAGATCCCAAGAATCTACCGAAGAGCGTCAGGAGAGACTTGATGCTGTTCGAGAACATTAGGCTGCAACTCGCTCCGTGGAAACCTCTTTGGGTCGCGAAGCACGCCTGTGTTCTCAGCGTATTCATTAGGTCTCTAGAGACCAGTGAAGAATATGATGCGCGACTGACCGCTGATCGTGAACGTTATGTATTGTCTCGCGAGTCGGAGACGTTCACGGATAGAGAATTGTGCTTGAGTTCCAACCGTATCTACGCATTGACTTCTAGGTCTCTAGAGACAAGTGGGGAATATAATAATGCGGTTGCCAAAATGAAAACGATGACAAATGGACTGTATGTTTTGGTGGTTGTTGGAATGAAATAAAACTAAGGCTCAGTGTAATAAAAGATTTAAATGGGAAAAATGATAAAAAATAACATAAATGGCGACACCGTTGTCGCTGGCATAAGCAACTGGGTCCGCGTACGAAGTCGCGGGCAGAAGCTAGTTATGAATATTTAGTTTTTAAATGTAAATATGATTAGATTAACATAAGTTATATTATTTAGTTGCAATTACAAATTGACAATGTTAATTAACCTCCTTTTTTTTAATCACGTTTTTTTGTATGCAAGGATCGTAGCGTTTGGGGTCTGTAGTTGCTGCCTACCCCAACTGGAAGGTATAGCGTGAGTTTATATATATGTATCTAATCCGCTTTGAGTAGGAACTACCACAACTTACAATCCTACAGCTACTGCAAAATAAGCCAACCGCATAATTTGTTTCCTACTTGCCAGTCCAACATGGGCATTTGATTATACTAATTCTAAGATAATGTCAGACAATTAGAATGTCAATGCGAATATTATACTAACAACAGCTATATAGAAGATTGACATACTAATCGTTCTTTAACTATTTCGCAATTACATCGCCAGTGGCAAATATCGACTTAATAGTTTGTATGAAGCCTAGAGGTTTATATTAATCAAACTATTTGGTTCAATTCAGGAGCTGAATATGAGAGCGATTCAATTAACCCTAGTCAAGCAATTGAAGAGCGGAATTACTAAAGGCTGTTCCAAAAGTATCGGTTGAAAATGTAAACAAATTGATCAGAAAACGTAGGTACCTGTTTATTGCACATGTAAGCGGGCACGCACTTTTACCTGGAGGCTCTTTTTTTTTATTTTACGCTTGAGTACAGTCTGTGTTAATGTTTTAATTGGTATATTGGCGTGTGCTAGCTGACATGTGGCAAATGATTGATTTTAATGTGATGTGTTTCGTAATGTTAATTACTTCTCATACGATAAATGTGTAGAGTCAAGTTCTTCCAACTAAACAGACAGCTGTGCTGCTGGGGAGTTTGTTGCGCCACTTCTTCTTCCCAGCTAAAGCACTAGGAAGTGGTGAAGGGTGGGCGTTTTTGGGGGACTGTCTTATGAAACTTTGACCTTCAAAAAGTGCTGATTTTCAGCTTAATTTGAATAAATGACTTTTGATTTTGATTTGATAACGTAATTGTGTTTTTTTGCGTAATTGAGTTCATTTTAGAATACTGAAACCCAAAATTCAGATTTTGAATTACTTTGACCCGAAAAAAAGAAAAACAATCATAAATAACAGTTTTAGGTTGTATAATTTAAGAATAGTTAACCAATAAAAAAAAATAGTCGTGTCTACAATTTCTTTCAGAAAGTGATTGGCCTAGAATTTAACCTAAACCTAGTTTGTTTACATTTTCAGCGTAAACTTTAGGAACAGACAGTTGGAAACCATAAGTCAGATGGTTTGTAATTATTGAGTGAGATACAATCCTCAGTGTCTACCGGGATTAATAAAGCTTTGATGTCATAATTTAAGTAATTGAACAGTATAATCATTGGATCACTTTATTTTCTGACCATCTGTCCGCCAGAAATACTTTTTAGAACAGGTTATACCTACTACCATGTATGTACCAGGATTTACTTAGCGGAACTCTCTCAAAAATATTTTATTTTTAAAAAACTAGATGCAGTATTGTATGCAGAGATAATTAATTATGAATAATATTTATACTTAAAAAAAAACGATGAAGTTGCTTTTAGTAAAGCATTAAATTACGACCAGAAAATGTTGTTTAAAAAGCTGTCGTATAACAAATCACTAGATAATGTAAAGTCGCTTCCCGCGTTTGTCCTAATGTCTGTATGTATGCTTAGATCTTTAAAAATACACAACGGATTTTGATGCAGTTTTTTTAATAGATACAGTGATTCAAGAGGCAGGTTTATAAGTATAATATCATCCTTAATATATTAGAGATCCACTGATAATTTCCATATTTCTAATGCGAAGTCGTAAAATGTAGTATATGAATTTAGATATTCCAAAGATAGTCAGCAATCTTCGCAATATAGTAGAGAAGGGGGAATTGTTTTACTACGAATTTAACGCGTGTGAAGCTGCGGGCAAAAGCTAGCTACGAATAAAATTATTCTTCAAAAAAAAACGAAGTAGTTGTGTTGTTGTTACTAAAAGTAAAACAAATTACGACCAGAAATGTTAACACGCTGCAAGGTCGCTTATAATGCTGCACTCATTGATTGTTTAAAATAATATTAAAGTTTATTCCACAACTTTGTACCTATCCCATAACAAGTAGAGCGTTAAGATAAGTGATCGTACCGCCCACGTCAGTAATGACGTCAAGGTCATTGTCGCACGTTCACTTTTGTCGTGCGTGTGCGCATACATGCAGGTGCTTTGATTTGTCAACTGTGCTGTGGCCTTCCGATACTGAGGCGTTTAATTTTGTGTATAAATAAGTTACTCTTGAGTGCTTTAAGTTAATCGTAGCTTTTAGGTGCTGTATTACAGCAGTACAGACGCCAGCACGTCAAGCTATCCCTAACTGTCAAATTTTCTCAATTAAAAATGAACCTTATGTCTTTGTAATAAAGTTGAAATACTATCAAAGAAATTTGACAGATTGTGGTAACTTGATGTGCTGGCCTCTGTACATGCGCTAATATTAAAGTTTATTATTTGCATTCATAACATTGCCATCAGCAGTAGCAGAAAAAAAGGCAGAGCCTCATGGGCAGCATAAAAACTCTGACACCAGGTTCACTAACCATACGAAAAGAAGAAGATTTTAAACTTTTAACAATTTTTCTTTACTTCTAACTTATTTTCTTAAACAGCTAAAAAAACGCGGGTTCCAGGGGCACCCACGTGAAAAAGCAATGGTGCGTCTGACTAAGCATGCTTTTGAAGAAAAATAAATAAAAGTAATACTTTACTTTGTTTGTATATCGTACAAGGCATTTTATTTGCAAGTTTGACAGAGATCTGGGCCTTCTCAGGTTAATTTGTGTTTACAAACTCATACTGTGATACCTATGATGTTTGTAAGATTTCATGATGTCCTTTGATGACCTTTGTTTCAATCTCAAATCAAATCAATATTCAAACTAAGCTGAAAATGAGTACTTTATGAACGTCAAAATGACATAAGCGGCGGGCGTTTTAGGAGACAGTCCCCCAACTACCATTTCCTAGTGCTTTAGCTCGTAAGAAGAAGAATTGCAACTTCAGTTAGGTCAGCTCTGTTACGAACAATAATTTTGGTAAGTAACAGAACAGAAATTCCAAACAACCCAAAAATTTAATTAATCATACATATTTCAACCATGTCCCATACCGTCCCATCTCCCAAATATTATCATAACCATCAACAAATACAACAAAATATTAATTAACAGTATAAAACACTTATCAATTCCAAGATCTACGAAATACTTGTGGCAGCCATCTTTTAATTACGACCGTGTCATGATTGCATCGTGGGAAGACTTTGACTTGAATCTTGTAACTCGTCAGCAATGCGCGCAATCTGAGATTCTTAAGTAATTATTACATTAATTAAAGTTATGGGATCATTGTGTTGTGTTTATCTGTGGTGTGACCTTGGGACTGTTGGTTCAGCCCCCTTTTTCTTTACTTAAGGTACCGCGCAAACGGGCCACAGACTATAACTACCGGTGGTTCTCGCGCGGCACGTCGCGTCTTTGGCTGCCCCAAGTGCTTGGTGGCCGACACTAGAAGTTTTTTTTTTAATGGCATCCCACAGTTCACCCATGGGGTTGTCTACTGCTAAACCGGACTTGCCTGTGGATGCCACAATAAATTGCAGCCTCCAGCCCGGGCTTATAAAAACTTACAAGCTAAACGACTACACGGGACCCTCTGTGGGGTACGGTATTCGGCTTAGGACGGCGCTGGGGGAGGACAGCAAGTGACAGACTGGATCAGGCTTACACACTAGTAGTCAGTGGCCACTACAACTTGTAACGTCTGCCTCAAGTGGCCGTCTCCGGTGACATGTCACGAACATCGAGTCCCGATTGGGCGCCACTCGCTACACAATCAATCTGCCGAGCCTTTTCCCAACTATATTGCGGTCGGCTACCAGTCTAACCGGATGCAGCTGAATACCAGTATTTTACATGGAGCGACTGCCTATCTGAACTCCACAACTCAGTCACTAACTGGTTAATACGATACCCCTTGGTAAGACCGGCTGTCAGACTGTCGGGCTTCTGACTACCAGTAACGACTGTCAAATGATAGCCGGGACCAACAGCCATGCTTTCCGTGGCACGGAAGAGTCTCGACATCTGAAGATGATCACCAATCCACAGACCAACCCCGGCAAGCGTATCTTAACCTGATGGATGCGACTGTTATTACTTAGACTCGCTACACGTGTGCGGCTATTCTATACCAAACGTGTTAAAAATAATGTAAACAGCTTGGCGCCAGCGACCGGTGGACCGCCGTGGTCGGTGGCCCGTTTGCGCGGAGCCTAACTGTATGATGTGATGTGATCTTTGGTGTAGAAGTTATGGCTATTATTCGGTGAATGATGAGGTCATCTCACCAAGGAATTCAGCGTCCTAGTGCTACGTATTACGAAACTTTAATTATTATTGAACAAATATTTACCATGCTGATGTTTTACCATCGAGGCTTGCTGATGATTTTCAAAAGTGAAGTAATTATTTCGAAAATTTCAATTATTACGTTAGGCAATGAAGGTCCGGGTAAGCGGGATTGTCCGAAAGGGTTACCGCTACCCCGGAACATAAAGGGCTACGGAAGGAACATGGATGGGTTTTAGTCAGTAAGAGTCTGACACTCCCTTCCGCTCCACCCAGAGCGGGAGCAGTCATTGGATGATTTCCCAGCCTTAAAAAAAAAAAAGGCAATGAAGAATGAATGTCTTTAAAAAGTCGAAAAACTAAACACAAACATCCCCGATTATACAATACTTAATTAGTATCTACAATGTGTACTTAGGTGGTTACTTGAAATTACAGGCGTTCGAATTAAAATGTAGACATTCAAAAGTGCTTTTTAAAAGCCTACTAAAATTTATTCAATTGAATAAAGTATTGAGTATTGAAAAAACTTATAAGGATATTGCGATTTTTTTAGGGCATCACTATAATTGCCTTTTTGTTTGAAGGTGGGAAATCATCAAATGACTCCTCCCGCTGTGGGTGGAGCGGAAGGGAGTGTCAGACTCTTACTGACTAAAACCTATCCATGTTCCTTCCTTAGCCCTTTAGTTCCGGGGTAGCGGTAACCCTTTCGGACAATCCCGCTTACCCGGCAGGCTACGGCACTAAGGGGCCCCTTCAAATGCTGACATCTCTTTGAGACGCGCGTGGAACACGTTCGCGCCGTTCGGCATAGGCCTGGTCGAGATCGGACGGCAAGCTACCTTTTACTCACCGCCAGCAGGCCCGTGTCTACGGTGGCCGGGAGTTGCCGACGCCCGGGGCGTCTCCCGCGGCGGCTGGGACGGGAGCACCTTTCCCTCTCCCATTCCGCCACCACCTTCGCGAGAATGACTGCTTCGCGGAAGGAGGTGACTGCCTCCCACCCCCTCTTGCTCCGGACCATGGCTTGCACCAGGGCCGGGCGCGAGAGGTCGCTGCGCCGCCAATCGCCTCTACGAGGATACGTCGGTGCTCCGCCCAAGCGGGGCAGATTTCCACCGTGTGCTCCACCGTGTACGATAATCGCCTAACGCACTAATTTTGATTTGACTTTGACTAACGGGAAATAGAATCTGTAAGACCACCAACCTACTCCCATTTCCTTCATTAGACATTCAGCTACAACTAGTCATACATATTAAGACATCCAACGTTGTGACTCCATAGTTTCAATCATAATTTTCCCGTTAACCCGTATCGGAAGCCAAGTTACATCTGAACATTAATAGATGCGACTCTCTGGGTGGCGCCGCGCGATCAAATGTAGACGTGAAAATTCTTGGGTTATTTTCCAATGGACACGGATGTTAGTTGAAAGGAGGTATTTGCTCAATAAATCGTCGTTAACGGAGATAACATCATGTTGGGTATGATGGATATGATATGGTTGCTAAGTACTAACAGCCGCACAGGTCGATCCATCAGGTTAAGCTACGCTTGCCGGGGTTGGCCGTGGATGGGTGACTATCTTTACATACCGAGATATTGAGTATTGAGATTCCTCCGTGCCTCGGTAAGCACGTTAAGCAGTTGACCCCGGCTGTCATTTGTGCAAAGTCAAAGTCAAAACATTTATTTCAAATAGGCACAAGAATGGCACTTTTGAACGTCAAAATGAACAAGAAATAGAACTGATTCTAGTCGCCCCTTCCAAAAAGTAGTTTCGTGTGGAGAAGAATGGGCAAGAAACTCCACCGTTACTCTTTTAAAATGTTTCACAATGTTTTCTATACATGTATTATAACATTATATGTGAAGACGATGTACCCAGAATAAAAACAATACATCACAAAAGGTGAAAAGAAAAACGCATCTTGCATGTGCATCTTTGACAGTCGTTACGGGTCGTCAGAAGCCCGAAAATCTGACAGCCAGTCTTACCAAGGGGTATCGTATTGCCCAGTTACTGGGTTGTGGAGGTCAGATAGGCAGTCGCTCCACGTGCAATACTGGTTTTCAACTGCATCCGGTTAGACTGGAAGCCGACCCTAACATAGTTGGGAAAAGGCTAGGCAGATGGTCATGATGTTGGGTATGATGGATATGAGGTGAATCAGTATTCCAATAAGAACGAGGGCGTTATTTAAAGGCCACACACTGATCGGTGCGACGCGGGTATAGTTGAAACCGAATGAGGTCGAAAGTGCACTGGCATTGTCTAAATCCATAATAAATATCATTTCTATATGTAAAATATATACACATATACTTTTTCTCATGGGGTTATGTAGTACTATACTACTACGTCATCTGCTACGATCTTTAGATAATCCTTTTAAGTAAGTATTGTAATTAACAAAAACTTTATTTATAGACATAAAATTTACATAACTTAAAATATAAATAATAACTACGTACAAGTATATAAAACGGGAGGAGAAATAATGAAAGGGCATCAAAAAATTCGTCAACAGGAAAGCTTCCCAAAAGTCTGGTAGTATTGCCAGGTTGTATGGCAATGCTGATTGTTTGACCAAAAAATAGGCCAGCCCTCTGGTCACGTAAAGAGTAGTATTGAAATTGATATCACCCTGTGGGATCAAGAAAAGAAATCTTGGTCAAGGTCCAGCTGTAAAGACCAGAATAAACCAATGACCATCAAAGCCTTCGGGATCTCTTTCTCAGTCGCCTTAATTGTCAGCGGAAGGTAGTCCCGATATCAAAGTTTATTGCTGTCATATCCTATCAGTGTTTTATAGGCCAATATTGATGTCGTACGCAGTGGAAAACACGGCACCTTACAAGCCAATCCGAGTAATCTGTATCTGAACGAATATTAAGGAAATGGCGTGTCCATTCGATTACTGCGATTATTTACTTGTCCTGTTGTAACTGTTCTACTCGTGGAGATAACTGTTCATGTAGTTGTTTGTTTATGGATGGGGTGGTTTTATTTTGTTTAGCTTAATCTATGGAGCCGACAGTTGTGGTGACTTCTTTTCTAGCTGTGATGGTGGTATGTGAATGTGATTTCGATTATATATACTGTTTTGTGTGTGTGATACAGCCTTTAATGCCTGGAAGTCTTTAGACAGACGCCGGAACCAGGTTGGCCGAAGCAAGGAAATCCTACTCAGGTGGGGATTCATGGAGGACTCCGCCTTGGAGTGTGGATGTGGTGCTGTTACACAAACGATGGGACATTTAATATCGTGTCCTGCGTGTCCTGTGTGTATGCACGATGTAGGAACTCATGAACGCTAGTGATGGCGCCAAACACGTAGCCGAATTCTGGGCCGAGTACATTTAGATAGCCATCGACACGCTAAGAAGAGCCTTCAATAAATCATTACCGACCTACGGATTATTAGACCGACCACTGGATAGCAAATTAATACTTTAGTTGGAACTTTTAGAACTTTAGGATGTACCATGTCCTACTGCCTTCAAAGCAAAAGTGAACAGGCATCTTCTTGGCTCGCTCGCTCCAACATAGACCTCATTCATCGCTTTCCATCCGGCATAATAGAGGACAAGAGCAGGCCCATTCCACCCTGCCAGGCCAGCGGGATTGTCCGAAAGGGTTACCGCTACCCCGGAACATAAAGGGCTAAGGAAGGAACATGGATAAGTTTGAGTCAGTAAGAGTCTGACACTCTCTTCAGCTCCTATTCCAAAACTAATACATAAAAGAAATTTCATAAAAACTAAGAAGCCTACCACTGGAACACAGCTATAAAGCTAGGAGCCCAGGATCACAGGCCCCTACAAAGATTCCGCCTAAAATAAGCGCCTTGCTATGCATTATGCAGTTTTCTACTTCTTCGTCTTTTCGTGTCGATGGTATTCTTAGGCCAATAAGCGCCTTGCTCTGTTGCCCAGTGGTATATATTTTCTACTACAACACAAAGTAATAATCTATAGTTACAATACTATCGAATGCGGGCACCGGCGTAAACAGAACCATAAATCATATTAATGTATTTTTAATATCGGCTCGTAAAACATTAAATAGAGTTTATATTCAACGCTTCCTTGTGATCGGGATGTGGGAGGAGACTATTTCTGAACTTTGACTTGGTAAACGTACGTTCTACACTATTTTATAGGTAGGTACACCTGCGGGGGCATTGTGTAACACACTAACAACATGCGTTTCGTTTGCCAAAGAATTTTTCAAACATATGAAGCATTGCATTTGGAATTGACTATTTGCAACGGTCAAAAATAAAATATGAAATCATTAAAAAAAGACCGCTCGTCTTAAAAACTTCTATCACGGCACAGAAATTAAATATAATGCGAAGATATATTTGTAAAATTGCATTTAATGCTAATAAGTATTCCATTTGATTCTACAAATCTGTGACGTCACATTGTTATATTTCATACAAATTACGAACAAATGCCGCGTTTTGACAGTACATAAAAAGCAACGTTATTGACTACCCTTTCAAATACCCAATTGTGACAACTGTGATAAGTAGATGTAATAATTAGGATACCGGTTTCCAAAACTTTTTTGAATTTCATAAGTACTCTTTAATACCTACTCAAATGACTCCTGATGAATGAATTAATGACATGGATGACCCAGAAGAAGATGGTCAGACGAGCTTCACGCTTACAGACAGGATTAGTCCACACTAGCTCAAGACAGAGAGGAGCGGAAAGTAGAAAGGGAGACCTTTGCCCTGCGGTGGGACAACACAGGCAAAATATAAATAATTTACTGCACAGAGGGCGCTAGATGCGGCATCGACACTGAAAGCAAAGGAAACGATCGAATCCATATTCATGAATTGTCTTTAGAAGCATTTAGCGTGCCTTTGACTCTAAAGCAGTAGACCTTTACAATAATCTACCTAACCTTCGCTTACGCCTAAATAATAAAAGGGTTGGTGCTGACATAACTAATCAGGCATTTTAGTTACATAACTCATTTAAGCGCCGAGTTGCATAACAAATATAAAATTATTGTGCCAATGCGATGCAGTTCGGAATATCTGAATATATCCACTTATTACTTAGGCGTAGGTATTTTATTCCGTTCCCTCTACAAGGTGATCAACGTATTTACATAGTCGGCATTATTTTACGTCAAAATCTCGTCCCGATGTAAGACAAAACGAACAGTTTGGAGGTAAAGTGCGTTTCGAGTTTAGTTTGTAAATTGGCCGCCAGGGGCACTGCTCGTTGAGATTATGTGCTTGAAACTTTTTTTATCAGATTATTATTGAATTAATTGGAATTCAAATTATTGAATTTAATTTGCTAGTTTATTTTTAAGATAATCTATAAACTGCTCATCAAATGTTTCAATGCCATCTTGTGACCACTCTTTGACAGAGGACGTTTGCGCTTTCAACAGACATTGAGCAGAATGGTATAGTTTACCGTTAACAATTAATGTAATTTGTACTCTAAGGTGAAAAGGCACTGATCTAATAACTTAATTCATATAATTTAACATGTTCTGAAGCGGCAGTGGGCCATGTTTGTCGAAGGACCGATGGTCGGTGGAGCAGACGAGTCCTGGAGTGGAGACCGAGCATCGGTAAGCGTAGTGTGGGACGCCCCCTATCTAGATGGACCGATGACCATAAGAAGGTGGCTGGGATTGACTGGATGCGGAAGGCAGACGACAGGGTGTTGTGGCGCAGCCTGGGAGAGGCCTATGTCCAGCAGTGGAATGCGATAGGCTGAGTTGAACATGTTCCTCCGAAGACTCGAAGCCTATTAAACACTAGCGCCCCTCCCCGGCTTCGCACGGGTGCAATCACTACATAGTATAAAACAAAGTCGCTTTCTCTGTCCCTATATCCCTATGTATGCTTAAATCTTTAAAACTACGCAACGGATTTTGATGCGGTTTTTTTTAATAGATAGAGTGATTCATGAGGAAGGTTTATGTGTATAATTTGTCGACATATAATGCGGGCGAAGCCGCGGGCGGAAGCTAGTATACTAATAAAACAAAGTCACTTTCTCTGTCCCTATATCCCTATGTATGCTTAAATCTTTAAAACTACGCAACGGATTTTGATGCGGTTTTTTTAATAGATAGAGTGATTTAAGAGGAAGGTTTTTGTGTATAATTTGTCGACATATAATGCGGGCGAAGCCGCGGGCGGAAGCTAGTATACTAATAAAACAAAGTCGCTTTCTCTGTCCCTATATCCCTATGTATGCTTAAATCTTTAAAACTACGCAACGGATTTTGATGCGGTTTTTTTAATAGATAGAGTGATTTAAGAGGAAGGTTTTTGTGTATAATTTGTCGACATATTATGCGGGCGAAGCCGCGGGCGGAAGCTAGTAAAGATAATATATCACGCGGGAGAAGCTGCAGGCTAAAACCTAGGTACCTCTT
This sequence comes from Hyppa rectilinea, assembly GCA_951799385.1. Taxonomy (NCBI): domain Eukaryota; kingdom Metazoa; phylum Arthropoda; class Insecta; order Lepidoptera; family Noctuidae; genus Hyppa; species Hyppa rectilinea. The sequence continues at coordinate 15,848,854 of OX637323.1, forward strand.
GAATCACTCTATCTATTGATGAAAACCGCATTAAAATCCGTTGAGAACTAAAAGATCTAAGCGTACAGAGAGACAGACGGCGGGGAGCGAATTTGTTTTGTATTATGTAAAGATAGTTAGTCACACAAGGATCTTGAGTGCAACTAGTGCAAGGTAGATTTGTGGGCTGTTTTGAATTGATACGGCCCGAATTAGGCTGTCAAAGAATAACTTTACATACCTACCTACGATTGCTCAGGGCCAGTCGGATTATTTGTGGGGTCCTTAGGCGATTTACACACGGCACCGCGCTCCGCCGCGGTAGGCGGTGAAGCGGATCTCATGTCGCATCCTGGGTCTCTAAGGAATCTGTTGATGCCTTTTTTTTAAGGCTGAGAAATCATCCAATGACTGCTCCCGCTCTGGGTGGAGCGGAAGGGAGTGTCAGACTCTTACTGACTAAAACCCATCCATGTTCCTTCCGTAGCCCTTTATGTTCCGGGGTAGCGGTAACCCTTTCGGACAATCCCGCTTACCCGGCAGGCTTGGCCCTGAGGGGCCCCTTCATATGCTGACACCGGCTAAGACACGGTTGGCGCAGTAGTTGAGCGATTGACTGCTGCGCAGCATGTCGCGGGTTCGATGCCCGCACGGAACAAATATTTGACTAATGAATATTCTAAATGCTATTATTTAATTTTAATGTCTAATTTTAATTAATTAGTTTATCCCTGTTACTTATGTTGCTGTACCCTTACAGGGTCCATAACTGTAGGTATCATAGCTTTAAGCCTATTTGTAACACCTTTATTCACATTATGGTACCTATGCAAATAAATGAAATGAAATGAAATTTGTACGACCTGCAAGTATCTATTTGTTCCAGGTCTGGAATTTTTCTATCTCTAATACCTATGTAAGTCTTTACAAAAAAAAGAAAAAAGTAGTTTATCAGACATCTCGTTACCATAACACAAGCATTACGTTGCTTAGCTTGGAACTATATGGCGTTGTGTGAAATGTCCAAGGATATTATATTATACCTACCTATTATTTATTATTATTTTACCCAGGCGGATCCCCTATTCGGTATACTTACTTAAACAAACTTGACGTGTGTGTTAACTTGATGTTTTTACTACGTTTAAGTAATCATTCTGAAAGAAACTGTTTATCTTTAGGACTGAAGCATTTATTATATACCTAGGTATACCTATGCATATTTTCACCACAATTTCAAAAGATCTGTCAAAATTTAACGAACAATTATCAAAAGTTAGAAGTATATCTGGATTTCTGTTTCTTACCAAAAGTGTTGTAAGTTATAAACGGTACAATTGTTTTCTTTCATATAAACACCAGATTTTAAACAAAAATATTTTGAAAATAACACAAACATCTGACCATAATTCCGAACGCACGGGAGAGTGGGAGATCGCGCGCAATGATGACGTTTCGTTTTGCTCCCCGTCAGTTCGCCGCGCCGCGCCGCGTCGTATTCACGTACGGAGGTTGATTGTCGCTCCCCGCCGACCCTAACCGTGAACCGCTTATAGAACTCAGCTGTGAATAAACACAAATAACACGTTAAACATACAAATAATAAACAGTTAGTGCACCAAAACAGTGAACTGAACAATCTGTGTGTCATAAACAGTGTCTAAAACGTTTGAAAAAACGTAATCTTTCTAAGCATCTCGTCGTGTGCTGTCCGGAGTCTCGTGAGTATTTTAGTTATTTTAACTGTACTTTCCATGCTTTGCCGAGCCACGCTTAGATACAGCCATTCGCGGAAAAAAATATCTCGTTCGTATCACTGGCTGCTATTGTATAATCTGTATCTAGAACTCAAAGTAGGTCGTGTACCGATCTATTACCTGGCTGAATTTAGACGACGAAGGCTGTTCTAAACATTGTTTCTTAAAAAACATTGCGTTTCAAACCGGTTGGTTGTGGAATTTGCGTTTTAGTGGTCGAAGGCATCTTTTTTTTTCGCTAATTATAGGTATTTGGAGGTGTTTGTCCCCTGTTCTGCCAGTTTTGTGAGATTCTGTGGCAGAGCGTCATCTGTCTTTGCTTCGGTTGGCAGGTAAAAATGGTCGGCTACCCTATTACCGAACCTATAACGATGGCTATAAAAAAATGCTTTTTTCGACTGTGAATTTGATGATAATGTCCGTTAGCTCAACGTTTAGTGTACGCAACGTACCACGATGTCTAAGTATCGTAACAATAGTGATGGCACAAATTCTAATCCAGGGGTCTGCATCCCTATTTTTGTGACTGCATCCCAGATTCCCAAACAATGCAAGGCATGCCGAAATTCACATCCTATTGTGATACACTTTACCCACGTACCTATAAACATGGCTGCATTGTATGTGTGCGTAATGTAATCTCAATTTGCAGTTGAATAACTCGCAGATATTCCGATATGTAGGTACCTACCACGGTATTATTGTATAGTGGGGTAATCTCTTTACTGGAATGTTTATGTTGGTACCTACCTACCTATTAACCTATCTTCATGTAAGGATGGAATTTGGATCGAATCATCAAGAGCGATGTACCTATTTTAAGTGCCTACAATTACATCCCAAATAGGTACCTACCTGTAGGTCGATTCTGTAAAAACCGGGAAAACTTACGTAAAATAGGTAAGCTAACGCTCCAGCTAATGCTATGGATTGTCACTGGTGACAGCTCACTTTAAACTCACTTCATCTACGTTAGGTAGGTATCATGGTGAGATTTTTACAGAATAGCACTACTGATGTACAGACGCCAGCACATCAAGCCATCCCTAACTGTCAAATTTTCTCAATTAAAAACGAACCTTAAGTCTTTGCAATAAAGTTGAAATACTATCAAAGAAATTTGACAGATTGTGGTAACTTGATGTGCTGGCCTCTGTACCTTCCTACAAAAACCATTCTCTTTCAAGAGAGACACGATTACAGTCTCAAATTGTCAAAGAATGTTCACATCAATGAAATGTTTGGAAATAACATTCCACGAGTCATGAAACCGGTCAAATGTCACATTTCTCATGTAGAAGGATGTAGGAGGTAGGTATTATTTTGCAACATAAGAAATCGCTAATAAGAATCATCTTTCATTCTTCCATTCTAGCTTCAAAATGAAAAACAAAACGCAATCCTAGGTACCTACCTAGGTAGCTAACACCGGAATCTCAAGCCTTCAGGTCATTGAACTCTAATCTCAATGCCTACTCGCTCTACTTCATTGCTTGAGAAATCTCACTAATTTTATAAACTGGCAACACTATAACGTAGATAGGTACGATAGGTAGGTAATTACTTAACGCTCTCATTATTAAAGTTACGGTTCATTCCAGAATCCTAACTGTTTCCTCTATCCATAAAGCAGATTAGACCATGGAGAAAGGAGTCACAAAAAAAACAAAGTCGTCAAATAATTAGACACTTCGTCAATGAAGAATGGATTTCTTTCATAAACGTCGTTTCTCGCTAGGTGTTGCCGTTATCCGAATAGAAATCACAACAAAACTGCACCGTTTGAAGTTAATAGAATCTTTTTTCCGACGACATTTGCGAAATTCTTGCAATGTGCAAAAACGATTCTAAAATCGCCTTGACATGGCGCTAACTATCCTGCCTAAATTGGTAGCCGCCATTTTGAAATCATTTGCAATGTTAATTTCTGCTACCATTTTATGGATTTAAATTGGCTGTAAATAATTTAGTTTCACTGTTTTATGACGTCATCTAATCGTGTGATGTAAGTGTCATCTGTTGATTATATCCGGTAATTATTCGCATAGTAATCAAAAAGATTTTGTTTTCTAATTATGATGTTTTTCTCATTTGTTTGCAATTTCTCTGTCATCTGTTGATTGTTTTTGTTTTGTTTATCTCCGGCTGACAAACATAACATCCGCTTTTACGAGATGCAGAATTATTTGGTTAACATGAAGGGAATGTTGTATTCATTATTGTACGTTGGTACGGAAGCATTCATGTTCGCGGCTGAGTCTGTCGGCCGGTTTTTTCCCTTCAATTTTAATGCTTTTATACGGATTCATGTGCGTATTGTATAATTATCACTTGCTTAAAAATCGCTGAAGGAAAACATCGTGAGGAAACCAGCATGTCTGAGAGATATTTCTCAACAGCACGTGAAGCTAAGGCAGAGGCTCATGGGCAGCATAACATTGACACCAGGTTAGTCACTAACCACACGAAAAGAGAAGAAATACTTTATTTATAAGTATAAAAAATATTTGCTGTATAGGGACCCCCCTTATTTTTTAACTTTATTTGTGTTGTTATAGCAGCAATAGAAATACATAATCTGTGAAAATATAAACTGTCTGTTTATTATGGTTCATGAGACAGACGGCCCGCTGACAGATGGACAGACAGCAGAGGCTTAGGAACAAGGTTCCGTTTGGCACACTTCCCGTACGGAACCCTAAAAATAAAATATCCTGAGAGAGCTCGATAATTAAAGATGATTCAACTTAAGAACCTCCCACTCATTTGTTTATTATTCTTCACCACGAAAGCATTAATGATGTTGACGATATTCCTACCACTACAAAAAACATTAAGAATATCCTCTCTTTGTTAAAAACGAACAAACGTGCATTCCGAAGTTCAAACTGCGTGTTTCGTAAGGTAAATACACGTGTTGGATGCATCTCCTAAAATAGCTAGGGGTAAACAGCACTGTCAGAGCAGCAGTGGGTATAAAAATAAACGATGCCACATGGTCGGTCGGGACCTGGCGCTTTTAGTACTGTTTTAGGATTGTAATTATGTTGGAGCCAGGTTCATTTGGGAGATGAGGAAACATTGCAATGCCTTACGTGGTACTTTTATGACAGTAAGGCTGTCGAAAAATCATACAAAAAATGGTTTTCATTGATCTACGTAATAATTCGTAGGAAAACTACACCAGATTCTAATGACTAAGACTCCAGACTAAAAAGTAATGAACACTTTAAAAAGCCAATACTTATTTAGCATCTATGGAATACTTTGGCCGGTTGTATAGACTCCCAACTATGTTGGGCTGAATACCAGTATTTTACATGGAGCGACTGCCTATCTGACCTCCACAACCCAGTAACTAGGGTATACGATACCACTTGGTAAGACTGGCTGTCAGATTTTCGGGCTTCTGACGACCCGTAACGACTGTCCAACATGCACATATATGACAGCCGGGACCAACGGCTTAACGTGCTTTCCGAGGCACGGAGTAGTCTCGGTGTGTAAGGATGGTCACCCATCCACGGCCAACCCCGGCAAGCGTAGCTTAACCTGGCGGATCGACCTGTGCGGCTGTTAGTACTTAGCCACGAGCTCCTCCTCGGTTGTATAGACTATAGACTCAAACATTGAAACAATTCTATTCTATTTTTTAGGTATTATGGCAATTACAGATGATGTCGACCATTCTGCAAAAATCTAAAGAGACTTTAAAATGCAAGTGTGAACTGTTATAAAAAGAAGGAGAAAATAAATCAATTCTACGATACAGTTGAAAAATCAACAAAAAAATATTCTGTTTTTTTTTCGAAATCAGTAGGTATTTCTAACGTCATTAATCCTTTTTTACGGACTCCTGTAATTTTTTTTTGTAATAAGACGTTTGAAGTGTCTGTATAAATAATATATGGCTTCAAAGTTGCTTAAGGTATTACTTCGTTTTACGAAATGAATCTTCCAGCTGTTTTGCATATTATTCTTGTTATATTCTCTGACATTTTAAATTATTACCTCTGTTACCATATCCATCTTTTTACTATCTTTATGACCGCGAACTAATGTATCGACTGTCATTTATATATATCGATACCGTCCGATTTAATAACTGCAACTGTATTCAAGGCTTCCTTTCTCTTGAATTTATTATTTTATTTATTCGAACAAGTATTGCAGAATCATGACTGTATTTTTGTGTATAAATTACAGAAATAATACCGCATAATTTATTAACTAGTCTTCCTTATTACGAAATTAAGTTTTTTTTATTATTGCTCCTGTCAGCGATTTTAATTGGCAAGCCTTCTGGCATAATTGATACGCCATTTCTGTTTACCTACTTGAAACATTTTAAGGAGGAAGAGCTCGTGACTAAGTAATAACTGCCGCACGGATCCACCCATAAGGTTAAGCTACGCTTGCTGGGGTTGGTCCGTGGATGGATGACCAATCTTTACGTATCGAGACTCCTCGTGCCTCGAAAAGCACGTTAAGCCGTTGGCACCGGCTGTCATTCGTGGATCTTTGACAATCTTTACGGGTAGTCAGAAGCCTGAAAGTCTGACTGCCAGTCTTACCAAGGGGTATCGTATTACCCATTTACTGACTGGGTTGTGGAGGTCAGATAGGCAGTCGCTCCATGTAAAATACCGGTATCGAGCTGCATCCGGTTAGACTGGAAGCCGACCCCAACACAGTTGGGAAAAGGCTAGGCAGACTTGTAACATTTTAAAAGAAAATTAAGACATGTGACATCTACCAACCTGTATTGCGCCCGCCTGGTAGGTTACAGCCCGCTCATTGTAGAAGAGAGTAGTTTTGTGTCCCAGTAGTGGGAACTTTAGCTTAGATAACCATTATCTTCTAAAATCTGACAAAGATGTCACTGGATCTAGACGTAGGCTTTGCCATAGGTACCATTCCCTAATGTACTCGAACAGTTCTGCCTCTACCTCTTATTCTACAATATGAAGTCACTGTTGCAGTTTCGGCAATTCCAAGTTGAATAAATGCATAGCATATTACGAAATGAGTATAATAATATGCTAAGCACGTGGCAATACTTGGCAGTGTACAGTAATTAAACTTTAATCGAGGGAAAATCGTGACAAACCTAATTGTATGTAACTAAACGAGGCCTTGAGCCAATCGTTACGCTAATGTATTTCTCATCTATAGATTTTACAATAATAAATCAAACAACATTTGAAAAGTCAACAGATAGAGCGATAGCCTGATTATCACTACATAGTAAAATAAAGTCGCTTTCTCTGTCCCTATATCCCTATGTATGCTTAACTCTTTAAAACTACGCAACGGATTTTGATGCCGTTGTTTTTAATAGATATAGTGATTGAAGAGGAAGGTTTATGTGTATAATTTATCAACATATTATGCGGGCGAAGCCGCGGGCGGAAGCTAGGTGTTTTATATGATGCAGCAACAATAACTCAGAATCTGACAATAATGCATGATTCTAATAATGATGCATTCTTGTCAGATTGACATTAAGGCAGTTCTGGCAGTAACTGCATCAAGAGTGAACAGAATATAATGAGAAATGACAAAGAGACAGTCCAGCCTCTAAGCTCCTAGGCAGTTCCCAGGCTCTAACATGAAAATAGGGTTCGAGAAATGGGCATAAATTGGAGCAGATTTTGGTTTAGACAAAATATGAAATAGAATTTCTACTCAAAGCGTTTTTGGCTGCGCGATGATGAGTCGGGGACACTTGCCTATTATACAGGGTGAAATTGAATTCATGGACAATAAAGGGGTCATGGTACTCATCATTATGACCAACTATTCAAAAAAATTTGAAACCGCGAAAACTTCAGCTGTTCCATACATTATGCTTGCATAACTCATCAAAATGTATGGAACAGCTGTTTTTTTTTTCGCTATTTCAGGTGTGTTCCCATAGTAAAAGTTGTTCATAATGATGAGTACAAAGACGCCTTAAAGTCCTTGCCCATGAATTCAATTTCACCCTCTACACTTAAGATGGATTATAAACACTTTAACACGTCTTTAATATTTTAAAAACTTTGTCGATGTAGTCGGTGTGTCCTTTGCAACTACTAAGAGGCTGAGAGCCAATTTCTCCAATGAAATCGCATAAGAAACCAAGATTTAAGGTGTCGCGCCTAAAAAAACAAACAAACAACTTCAGATTGACTAGCTAATTCATGATCCGGATACAAATGAATTATTGACTTATGGCTTGAAAGTGATCAGTGACAAGCCATAAGACAATGTCCAAGTAAACGATTTAAATGATTTATTCAAGGTGAATAAGGTAATTTGTATTGTGGCTACTGATATAATTATTGATGTGTAAGTTTCTGTAGCTTTGAGGCTTTAGATTGCTAATAATAGATTGATAGATAATAATATAATATCCTTGGACATTTCACACAGCGCCATATCGTCCCAAGCTAAGCAACCTAATGCTTGTGTTATGGTAACGAGATAGCTGATATACTACTTATATACATTTTTTTTTGTAAATACATACATATTATAGATAGAAAAACACCCAGACTCGAAACAAATACTTGCAGGTCGTACAAATATTTGTTCCGTGCGGGAATCGAACCCGCGACATAGTGCGCAGCAGTCAATCGCTCAACCACTGCGCCAACCGTGTCGTCGTCGTCGTTGATAAATTCAATGAGAGTGATAATGCCATGTGGTTACTTACTAATTACAAATCAGAAGCCAGGCCTTTGGTTTTAAGCGGGATTGTCCGAAAGGGTTACCGCTTCTCCGGAACATTAAAGGCTAAGGAAGGAACGTGGATGGGTTTTAGTCAGTAAGAGTCTGACACTATTCCGCTCCACCCAGAGAGAAAATTGCCCACCCTCAAAAAAAAAATGGAATACTAAGGGCCCATTTTTCAATCGCTTGATTGCCCGTAATCGAATAGTGCTTACGATTGACCTATGAAAATAACTAGGACGGATTCTTCTAAAATGTCAATCAAGTCATCCAAATATTTCAACGGATACAAGAAACCAATGGCGCTTAAAGTTTTTCTCGGATACCCAAAAACAAATGCGTGTTCATTTTTGTTTACAGAGACAACCTTTTTAATTATAACTCCGTACGCCTGTTTAAATTAAAGCAAAGAATGCGTTTCTTTTGGCTTCGAGGTTTGTGCTAAATATTTTATGTATGACCGTTTGGTCATGTTAAGGTCGATAATTTATTTTTTAATCAACTTCAATGTAATTTTTATTGGCAAAGATATTAACTTGACAATCATTATTTAATTGCTCGTTTGCCAATCGCAGTTTATGATCTCGTTATTTTCGTCTTATCTTTGGAGTTCCTTAACTTTAGTGTTACGATTAGGGCTTTCAAATACCGGATTTTTTCAATACCGGTATTAGTACCGGTATTAGAAATTTCAATACCGTGATCACGTGATCACGGTATTGAACTCAAGTTTTTCAAGCTTTTAAAAAAAAATAGCGCTTGACTGTCATCCCTTCTAAGGGATTCGTCTAAGGTTCATAAGAACTTTAATTAGGGCATTAATAAAACCATTTAAATACGTATTTTTGTTTCCAAATCAGTCTTTATTCTCTTTTAATAGCATAACAATTTGGTATTGATAGATTATAGGACTAGGATTTATAAACGTAATCAAAACTTGAGCTAAATGTAATATCGCACGTAGGAAATAAACTTAGAATATGCAAATTACAATGGTAATGAGATTTAGACTTATATTTATTATTACAGCAATCATTAGGTTTTCATTTTACTAACGCTATTATATTTATTAAAACAAAAACAATCATAAATTCCAAAATTAAACAAGTAACAAAATAAATCAAATAGTATTTTGCAGCTGACAAACAATAATAAAAATCTAAACTTAAATACATCATATTGAAACATTTTTAATCAAAAGATATTTTCATTGATTTTTATTTTGAAAGTGTGATCGCAAAAAAGTAAGTGCATTTAAGGTCGAATCAGAAAGGGAACTTCTTAGCCTATTACATAAATAGCCTGCTGATGAAAAAGCACGCTCTGCTTCAACACTTGTCGGTACAACAGACAGTAAATATTTGTATGCCGCCGATAGAAATATCTCACGTCCACCCCCAGCAGTTTCAAAGACACACATCTCTACTCTTATTATTGATCTAAAATCAGTGCTTGTGGTTACAGCCGAGGCAGCATCCTTACTTTTAGGCAATTTAGAAATCTCCCTTTCTAATTGCTTTTGTATGGACGTGTCTTCATTTTCACAACTTGAAGAAGAAGAAGAAGGTTCTTCTATCGTCATATCAGCCATATTCTCACTGTCTCTTTGAGACTGTTTTGTTATGTTATTATTATATTTTAATGTGTAAGTAGATTAACTATAATATCTAATATTTCATCAGATGTGGGCTTTATAAAGGTGTCGTCATCGCTATTATCATTACTGAAAAAAGTTTCAGGGTCATGCAAATATTGTAATACTCCAGATATTAAAAGTCGTCGCTCCTTTATGCGTCTTCGAAGTGTTTTTGCAAGATTTTGGCTTAAGTCATATAGCTTGACCATCTTACTTTGTCAACATAAATTTTAGCGCAATATCCGCTTTTAGTAAATTGGCATCCCGTTTACAAATTTCTAAAACAGTTACTTTGACTACAGAAAGGCTGTTGTAAATATTTTTTAATATTGTCAAATCGAATTCGTCTAATTCGAAATCGGAGTTTAATTTTAGATCGATTAAAACTTTTAAAACACAATCCTTTAGTTTCAAAAAGCGTCCAATCATATCAGGTAATCACGGTATTGGCTCGTCAGTACCGGTATTGAAAAAAGACCAAAATATATCCGTGATTTTTACGGGATCCCGTAATACCGGTATTGAAAGCCCTAGTTACGATGTTCTTAATTAGAGTTTTGGAATGTTCTCGTATTTTTAGGCGTTTTGGAGTTTCTCCATCCTTCTTTTGAGATACAGATACATTTCAAGGAATATTCCACATTTCAGTTTCCTCCATTATATCGCAAATCAAAAGTCTTTAATTTCAAACTAGGCTGAAAATCAGCACTTTCTTTCAAACGTCAAAATTACAGAAGACAGTCCTCCCAAAACGCCCACCTTTCACCACTTTAGTTGGGAAGAAGTAGCGCAACAAACTTCCCAGCAGCACAACTTATTCTCACATTCACAAATTAATTCCGAAACTTATTCACGTAGGTTACAGCATTACAAATTCAACGTCGCACATAATGATAATATTACCATGTACCCTATCTCAATCTTGTCCAGCCTTAGTTTTTGTGCCATATTGTATCCTACTGTTTTGCTTGTGACCTTGTTCGTTCTTTACTTAAATTATATCAGTACTTGTCAAATTCGTATCTAGTTTGGAGATAATCTTAGCTTTGTCGTAGATTAATGCTTTAGTTTTCAGCATGATTAGTGCTTTATTACTAATGTCAGTTTCTGTGATTCTTCTAATAATAAAATGTATATTGTCAGGCGCAAGCATGAACTTAGCTGAGACTGTCCGAAAGGGTTACCGCTACCCCGGAACATAAAGGGCTAAGGAAGAAACATAGATCGGTTTTAGTCAGTAAGAGTCTAACACTCCCTTCCGCTCCACCCAGAGCAGGAGGAGTCATTGGATGATTTCCCACAGAAACAAAAAAAAGCTTGAACTTAGTATCGTCAAACTGAGGCTTACTCTGCAACTTTTGTTTGCCTTATTCTTCTTAACTACACACATCAAAAGTGTCTAGGGATCAACATATATTTTTGCAATAACTTTTCTCTTGATTGATATTAATTTAAATTTTCTTTAAGGATTCATCAAATAAAGTGTTTTCGTTTGTCACAGTAACGATAAACCAAGTCACCTTTGCATAAATAAAGAAATTTGCCATTTTCCTAATAAAGGGATTTTTGACATTTGAACCACTAACATTAAAGTTCGAAAAAAAGACTGAAATAACAGTTTTCTTTAAAATTTTATTGGGTAACTTAAACAATTAATAATCCGTGTTTCTACCGCGAACACTAACAACACAAGAACATCGGTTTGGCATACTCAAAATGAGTTCATCCAAATCACGCTGTGGAATGGCCGCCCATGTTCGTTGCAACAACAAAAAAAGGTCTTCTTGCAACTGGATACCCTCCATATTCGGCAGAGCTCTTCTCTGTAGCATATCCCATGCATGCTCAATCGGGTTCAAGTCTGGCGACTGAGCAGGCCAGGGCAGGACATTGATGTTAGCTGCGGCGAGAGTCTGTCTTACAACTCTTGCGGTGTGCGGTCGTGCATTATCATGCATTAACTGAAATAAGGGACCGATTTGCACTTGTAGAGGAACGATGACGTCAGATACAATCGTCTCAGCATAAATTTGAGCGTTGAGGTTGCCTCTGATCCAAATCAACTCAGTTCTTCCGCCGATCCAAATACCCGCCCATACCATGATGGTTCCACCACTATAAGGATGGACTTCCTGGCAGGATTTTAATCGCTGTTGGCGTCCAGGGGTTCTCCAGTGTCGTATACGTCTTGTATCCGGTCTCATACCAAAACGAGACTCATCAGAAAAGCACACGAAACGCCATTGTTCTTCTGCCCAATTTCTGTGTTCAAGAGCCCATTGATATCGAATCCTACGATTGTGCATTGCTATAGGTGGTACCCGTAGCGGTCTTCGGGAATGAAGGTTCACTTCATGCAAGCGGTTTCTGACTGTTTGGTCGCTAATTAAGTTCCCTGAAGAGTGATGAAGCCTCACGGCTAACATCATGGCGGTTATTGTTGGAGCTCTTCGAGTTAAGATTTGAATGTATCGGTCTTGTCTCCGTGTGGTGCAGCGATACCGTCCTTCATGGCGCTCAGCCACGGTACCAGTGCTTCGGTAACGTGTCCAAAGTCGACTGATAACACCTTTTTTTGTTGTTGCAACGAACATGGGCGGCCATTCCACAGCGTGATTTGGATGAACTCATTTTGAGTATGCCAAACCGATGTTCTTGTGTTGTTAGTGTTCGCGGTAGAAACACGGATTATTAATTGTTTAAGTTACCCAATAAAATTTTAAAGAAAACTGTTATTTCAGTCTTTTTTTCGAACTTTAATGTTAGTGGTTCAAATGTCAAAAATCCCTTTATTAGGAAAATGGCAAATTTCTTTATTAATGCAAAGGTGACTTGGTTTATCGTTACTGTGACAAACGAAAACACTTTATTTGATGAATCCTTAAAGAAAATTTAAATTAATATCAATCAAGAGAAAAGTTATTGCAAAAATATATGTTGATCCCTAGACACTTTTGATGTGTGTATTATTGTTTTTTTCAACATTGCTAAAGCTGTAATATATTAATGCTGCCGACCTCGCCTTGGTTAGCTCTTATCATCATCTGCCTAGCCTTTTCCCAACTATGTTGGGGTCGGCTTCTAGTCTAACCGGACGCAGCTATATACCAGTATTTTACGATGGAGCGACTGCCTATCTGACCTCCACAACACAGTAACTGGGCAATACGATACCCCTTGGTAAGACTGCCTGTCAGATTTTCGGGCTTCTGATGACCCGTAACGACTGTCAAAGATCCACAAATGACAGCCGGGACCAACGGCTTAACTTTCTTTCCGAGGCACGGAGGAGTTTTGGTATGTAAAGATGGTCACCCATCCACGGCCAACCCCGGCGAGCGTAGCGTAACCTGATGGATCGACCTGTGCGGCTGTTAGTACTTAGCTACGAGCTTCTCTTGGTAAGCTCTTATGTTACCACCTACAAGAAGCTGGGCTAACTCTTATCTTTAAGTCTTGGTACCGGTATTCTAGCTTAATACGGGTAATAAAAACCTACGTTTTGTTAAGAATCATAAAATCTGTCACAACTGGACTTCCTTCATAAGATTTCTAAGCTATATTAAGCTTTCTTGGCATTTTCTGCCGTTATAAATTGATAACGGATATTATTATGAAATTCCATAACGCTTATGGAATCCGTTGTAAAACAAACCACCGTTCTGCTATGGTGCCAACACTTCGAATATATACACAGTATTATTTAGGCATTTAGAATCCATGTGTCTCTTTTAAGTATTCGAGATAATCATGTGTAATATATTCTGATTTTAGTGAGTATGTTTCACCTTCAACTACAAATACTACATCTTACAGCTCGTAAGACCTACCTACGCATTTTTTCATGCTCATAAATAACTAAGTATCCAAGATTGCTTTCAACTATAGATTACACCACCAGAATGTATAGTTCATACTTTATTTATCGCCATTCATATGAAACGTTTCCTATGAAATTACAATGCTTTCACCAACAAATGCCACGACAGCGATTAAATGCAAATGTACCTCGATGATTCTTTCCGTAACGAGTAGTTGTGACCACACCCGGTGTTTAAGGCAAAAATATTGCCCATATTGGCTGGGGCAATTTTTCCAATGTCAATGGTAGATAAACTTGTTATTTGTCTTTTGTTTTCACTTAATTGTTAGTTTGGTTGATTGCTTAATAAAATTATTCGACTGTTGGAATTTGTTGTTGCTGGGTCACTATTTGTGTCTTGAGAGAATTTCTTTGAGTCTTCTATATGTTACTCACGTTATCTCCAATTTGGATTAAGATCTTGACTGATACGTGTGCCGAACCAGCGTGTAGAGCACCATTTTGTTACCAGTTGTAATTGACACTAAGTTTATTGTTAAAACTTCAAAAAAAAAAGTTGATCTTGTTTCGGAGTTTAATCTTAAATCAATGTGGCTACAGGTTTCACAGACGTTCTTAATTCCTTTCGATGTCGACTGAATTTCAATTATCCACAGATTACAAGCTCATGCGCAACTGTTACTAAACCTGTCCAACTATTTGGGTCAATCTTTTCAAATGGACTTACTTTTTCTTTGATGCAATTCCAAGAGAAAGGGGTTGACGGGTCTGATAAGTGCAGAGCACTAAAATGCACTCAATTATAGTCTTTATAACCATGTGACATTGTTTATAATAGCATGGACAGAGTTTATACACGATCGTAAACTATTTAACATACAAAAAATAATCTTTAATCTCCAGTCCTACATATCGTCGACTATTTTTGCATACAATATCATACTGCTTTCACTTACCCGTTAATCATTATCCATGATATTTTTAACACTTTCTTTATAAACGGATACTGGTTCTAGATTGTCTTACGGAGACAGAATGCCTACGGTAGCACGATAAATCACTTATGGAACTGTGTCGATTTCATGCTCTGTGAGTTTCAAACGAAAGTACTACCTATTGTCTTGATCATGAGGCATATTCTTTTCTAAACGCATCTCCATCGTAATAAGAAATTTTAATTTGCAACCATCTTTCCGATGCCTTCTGAATATTCAATAGAACGACAAAATGTTTCACACTATCTTCGTCGTCTGAACGCAATCGGTTGTTGTTTGAACATTTCACACAAAGTAATTGCTATTCTGTCATCAGTGACGGCTTTTTATTGACGTCCGTATGGAGACAGTGAAAGAATATTAATTTGTTTATATTGGAAACAATACAAAATACGTGTTTGGATACCGCTTTTAGGGAATTTACCTTGTACGTATGTGGAATTTTATACGCTTTTAATGAAAGTCATATTCTTTTCCTTCTATTTATTTATTTATTTATTTATTTATTTATTTAAACTTTTCGCACACAATAAAGGTACAAAGGCGGACTTAATGCCTTAGGCATTCTCTACCAGTCAACCAAGGGTGGTGAAGAGATTAGATGGCAGGTGCTTTAAATAGTAGGAACATACAAAACATTGAGACTTGAATAAAATGGGTACATAAATAGGTTAAAACCATATATATACTAACAGTTTATACTATAACACATAACATACATAATTATTTACTATAATATATATCATATATACATACATACATATATATATATAGATACAAGGAAGACAGGTGGTGAGATAACTCTACGCTATTTGTTATGAAAATAACTCTGCAATTTCCGCTTAAATGCATACCGACTGGTAGCCGTCCTGATATCGAGAGGAAGCGCATTCCAAAGAAGAATGGACTGAATATGAAAGGAGGAATGAACAAAGTCAGAAGTATGAGAAGGACAGCGTAGGAGAAGTTTGTTAGAAGAACGCAGATTCTTAGCATGCGAAGAACAAAGATATTGGAAGTGAGAAATCAAATAAGAAGGAGGAGAGGGAGAGGTTAGGAGGGAGAAAAGAGTCGTCAATGCCCGTAAACTTCTTCTTTGGCGTATGGACATCCATTTGAGCTCAGATCTAAAACTAGACACATGGTCATACTTACGGAGGTTGAATATGAACCGGATGCAATTGTTAAGCAATCTGTCGAGCTTGTCCAGGAAAACCGCATTCAAGTCAAAGTAGCACACGTCACCATAGTCGATGATAGGGAAAATCAAGGTCTGCACAAGCATAGTTTTCGTCTTAGCGGGCAAAAAGTTTCTCAGACGATACAACGATCGCAAAGTACCACTGACCCTTTGACTAACACTAGCGACCTGGCGTTGCCAGCTAAGTGTCGAGTCAAGATGCAAACCGAGATCTTTCACAGTAGGGGTGAAGGGTATGACGGTACCATTAAAAATAAGAGGTGGAAGAGAGCTAAGCGTCACCCTACCCATCATGCGCGAGCTACCAATTATAATGGCAATTCTATCGTTTTGACGGTATCAAAAAAATGTCCCCTCTAATGAACTGCCAGATGTCACTAGAAAAGCGCTTTCATCGGCATTCACTAGTTCTTTCCAAGTATGGTCAGACCACAGGCAGAAAAAGCTGTAGAAAAAGTCATCAGTCTTTGAACATTTGAGTTTAAATCCAAAAATTTGATATTACATCCGTCCATAAAAATAATGGCATAGCCAAAATCCTCGTTAATGCAATCAACCATGTCCTCTTTACCAACCATCCAATACTTTGCCTTCCTATAATAGCTTAAGACATTTGACACTTCCTTTGACGTTACCACCCAATTCTGAGTGGAAAGTACCAGATTCTTTTTCAATGAGCATGTTATCATTTTCAGCCATCTGTTCTATATGATCAGAAATAAATTTCGGAAGGCACGTCTCCTTTCGTTGACCTCTTTCGAGCTTAACCCGTGTCAAGGTGACGCCCACGGATGCCAATCGGTGTAAAATATCGACTTGGTCCAATTTCGTGGCATATTGTCTTATACGGTACTCTTAGTCATGATTATAGGCTGATGCATCAGAGGCGAGGCTTCGAAAGTATCTGGACAAGGACTAATGGGAGGTCTCTGAACACGTGCTTATTAGGTATGAGCATTATATGAGATACTTTTAAGGAATGCATTTTTTCTCTGACAACATCATTTGGTAGCGTGGTCGTCATAGATTTTGGATGGCTTAATTTTGTGAAACCTGCTTTTATTGAATAGTATACGGCTGCGTTCTCTGTGGTGTTAGCAGAGCTGTCGCTATAGTAGGTAGGTAGCAAGTTATGTTAGGCCCCATGTGACAAGAGCTCGTTACTGAATCTAGGAGGTGTTGTCACTTCCAAGCCCTTGTAATTTCTTAACTGATCTTGTAAAAGAGCCATGAAAAATTCCGCCAGTAAACTTTAATCTTAGTAGTCCAATGATACATCTGACCTTAACAAGATGAATTCCGTTGTACATCTTTGCCATTACAATAACGACTACACAGATTTGCCCAGCCAATAAGAAGAACATCAATATTTTACCCATAACTTCAGTTTCTGTGTTAACGACGATTTCACTTAAAAATAAGGTTTTATTCAAGATCGTATTTATGCTGGCTTGATTTGTGAATAACGGTGCATCTTCGTATAATCCCCGGAACTGCTCAGATTGATATCCTCGTAAAACATTAAGTTGTTTGTTGAAGGGAATTTGGTTCACAGTTATGTTTTACATTATTTCTTGGTTTTGTTGGAAAAATACCAGTTGTTTTGCTATGCCAAGTACTAGCAAAGTCAAAGTCAGATCATTTATTTCAAATAGGTACAAGAAAGGCACTTTTGAAAGGCAAAATGAACAAGAAATAGAATTGATTCTAATTGCCCCTTTCAAAAAGTAGTTTTTTGTGGAGAAGAATGGGCAAGAGACGCCACCGTTACTCTTTTAAAATGTTTTGTATACATGAATTATAACATTACTAGCTTCCGCCCGCGGCTTCGCCCGCATAGTATGTCGACAAATTATACATATAAACCTTCCTCTTGAATCACTCTATCTATTAAAAAAAACCGCATCAAAATCCGTTGCGTAGTTTTAAAGATTTAAGCATACAGACAAACAAACAGTTTTATACTATGTAGTGATATGTGAAGACGATGCACCCAGAAAAACACACAAAAGGTGAAAAGAAAAACACATAGCAATGGCAGGTAAACATAATTATGTCATAAGTACATGGTGCTCACATATTTACAAATATTCTAAAAGTTTATAATGATAAATCATTCAATGTGTGAGTTAACGTTAGTTAGCTTCCAGCACATCCTGCTACGTGGCCATTACAGCTGTGTTGATGAAAGTTGTCTTCATGAATCTCTTAGAAGTCCATCTTCAGTAGCGCACATTAAAACCTATTCGTGTGATGTGTTGTCAAATAGATTATTGTCTTCTTGCACTGACCTTCACACATGACTATCTGAGCCCTGTTTAATAAAGCTGACAATTCGACATATATGTCAAAAACTGACAAAACAGTAGAATTGTCGCGGTTAAGCTGTTTCATAAAAGTGACAAATATGTCATAAATCGGCAGGTGAAATTTTGACATATTTGTCATCTAAAAACGCGTTTAAGACAACTCGACATATGACAATTGTCAAAATATGATTTCGCGACGAGGGTTACGCTCCTGTTAGAATTAGGTATTTGAAAGGGTAGTCAATAACGTTACTTTTTATCAACTGTCAAAACGCGGAATTTGTATGTGATTTGTATGAAATATAACAATGTGACGTCACAAGTTTTTAGAATCAAATGGAATACTTATTAGCATTAAATGCAATTTTACAATTATATCCTCGCATAATATTTAATTTCTGTACAGTGATGAGAGTTTTTAAGACAAGCGGTCTTTTGTCTACACGATTTCATATTTTATTTTTGACCGTTTCAAATTGTCAATTGTCGGACAATTCTGCAAATATGTCAATTTTCTGTTTAATAAAGCAGATTTGACAAGTTTTTCGCGACAAATGTCACTTCCCACCTGTCGCTTAAAAAGTTTTTTTTAAACAGAAATATTTCGGATTGTCGCGACAATCCACCATGACAATTTTGTCGCCTGTAAGTTTCATTAAACAGAATAATTGTCGAATTGTCACTTTTTGACAAATGTCCGACTTTTCGGATTGTCAGCTTTATTCCTTCCATTAATCTCTCGGCAACAGTACTTAGCTTCACAGTACATTAGTGCTACTTTACAGCCTCGAGTAAGCAGTGACGTAAGTGTAACAGCATTGTTCGTATGTCTGTTACGCGGTGGGAACTGTGGTGCTTGCTGTTTCGCCACACCGCCATAATTGTGGGGTATTTATGTTAGTGGACGGACTATGTGGATTGAGCAAAGTGTGACTTGATTTTGTGTCTGTAATCGAGACGCTGTTAATTGGCTGAAAAATGCTTTTGTTATTTGATAGCTTCTTTTTGTTATACACACATCAAAAGTGTCTAGGGATCAACATATATTTTTGCAATAACTTTTCTCTTGATTGATATTAATTTAAATTTTCTTTAAGGATTCATCAAATAAAGTGTTTTCGTTTGTCACAGTAACGATAAACCAAGTCACCTTTGCATTAATAAAGAAATTTGCCATTTTCCTAATAAAGGGATTTTTGACATTTGAACCACTAACATTAAAGTTCGAAAAAAAGACTGAAATAACAGTTTTCTTTAAAATTTTATTGGGTAACTTAAACAATTAATAATCCGTGTTTCTACCGCGAACACTAACAACACAAGAACATCGGTTTGGCATACTCAAAATGAGTTCATCCAAATCACGCTGTGGAATGGCCGCCCATGTTCGTTGCAACAACAAAAAAAGGTCTTCTTGCAACTGGATACCCTCCATATTCGGCAGAGCTCTTCTCTGTAGCATATCCCATGCATGCTCAATCGGGTTCAAGTCTGGCGACTGAGCAGGCCAGGGCAGGACATTGATGTTAGCTGCGGCGAGAGTCTGTCTTACAACTCTTGCGGTGTGCGGTCGTGCATTATCATGCATTAACTGAAATAAGGGACCGATTTGCACTTGTAGAGGAACGATGACGTCAGATACAATCGTCTCAGCATAAATTTGAGCGTTGAGGTTGCCTCTGATCCAAATCAACTCAGTTCTTCCGCCGATCCAAATACCCGCCCATACCATGATGGTTCCACCACTATAAGGATGGACTTCCTGGCAGGATTTTAATCGCTGTTGGCGTCCAGGGGTTCTCCAGTGTCGTATACGTCTTGTATCCGGTCTCATACCAAAACGAGACTCATCAGAAAAGCACACGAAACGCCATTGTTCTTCTGCCCAATTTCTGTGTTCAAGAGCCCATTGATATCGAATCCTACGATTGTGCATTGCTATAGGTGGTACCCGTAGCGGTCTTCGGGAATGAAGGTTCACTTCATGCAAGCGGTTTCTGACTGTTTGGTCGCTAATTAAGTTCCCTGAAGAGTGATGAAGCCTCACGGCTAACATCATGGCGGTTATTGTTGGAGCTCTTCGAGTTAAGATTTGAATGTATCGGTCTTGTCTCCGTGTCGCCAGACTTGAACCCGATTGAGCATGCATGGGATATGCTACAGAGAAGAGCTCTGCCGAATATGGAGGGTATCCAGTTGCAAGAAGACCTTTTTTTGTTGTTGCAACGAACATGGGCGGCCATTCCACAGCGTGATTTGGATGAACTCATTTTGAGTATGCCAAACCGATGTTCTTGTGTTGTTAGTGTTCGCGGTAGAAACACGGATTATTAATTGTTTAAGTTACCCAATAAAATTTTAAAGAAAACTGTTATTTCAGTCTTTTTTTCGAACTTTAATGTTAGTGGTTCAAATGTCAAAAATCCCTTTATTAGGAAAATGGCAAATTTCTTTATTAATGCAAAGGTGACTTGGTTTATCGTTACTGTGACAAACGAAAACACTTTATTTGATGAATCCTTAAAGAAAATTTAAATTAATATCAATCAAGAGAAAAGTTATTGCAAAAATATATGTTGATCCCTAGACACTTTTGATGTGTGTAGTTCGTTGTTACCTAGAAGTATTTTATTCGGTTAAACCAAAAATTACTCTATTTGACATCGCCCAATATAGTTGCATAGGCTTATTTACTGCGCTCTGCGCTCTACGATATTCAAAAACAAAAGTTACGTTTTCAAACTGGTGTCCGAGAGATAAAATATGGTGATACCAAGATTATGACTTACAAGAATGTAAAATATCTGCACATTGTTTACCAATATTTGCGAATAAATGATTTTGAATTTGAATCAGCAATTTAGATCGTCAAAATTACTTAAAATGTTGCCCCAAAACGCCCTTGACCACTTCATAGTGTTTTAGCTGGGAAGAAATGGCGCAACAAAATCCCCAGTTCTGTTAAAAGTACTCTGCAAATAGGCTGGTAGTACAATGGCTATCAAAGAGGTTTTATGTTTGAATATTGTCAGTTAATCTGAGTATATTCTACTTAAGAAATTACCGGGCACCTTTCTTATAGAGCTCTATCTCTTGCTTAAAACACCGTAAAAGTAACTTTAACAATAATCTTGGTACATTGATTGTCAGAAATTAATATAATTCTTTATTAGTCCAGCTTTTACGATCGGCTCATGTCCGGGATTAATTTTAAAGGTACCATAAAAAGGTGTCCCTTATAGTTTATTGCTACCGGTATTTTATCACCCTATTTTTTTTTATTAATTCCATAATGATTTTGGAATTTAAGGCAATATATGGGTGTTTTTGCAACGTGTTTAAAATTAGCTGCTCTTCTTTGGAAATTGGCGTCTTATGCTGCTTTCTTTGCATGGGTTCAATATGGTGGCCATGCTTTCGCTAATTACCCCACAGCCTTTAAAAAAATAGCGCCGAAGGACCAATAAAATATTAATGTTTCACTTAAATAATGCCGTTAATTCGTCGCAAGATGTGAGAGCTATCATACGTTTGTTTTATAAAACATGGCGTTCCATGCTTTAATGTAATCCAATAAAATCGTCAGTGAAACCGTGGCTTTCTTTAGGGTCAATAAAAATATTATATGACTGGACATATTACCGAAATTGTTTATTTGAGGCGTTTGGAAATGTTCCTTTTGGACTTAGCGCCGCCTACGCATGTGAAGTGCGGACAAAGTCTCAGGCAAAAAGGCGTATGACTCAGCCGCTGAGAAACAGGATTAAATGATGAACTGATAACTGCTTCTGTCACTACATCCAATTTAATTTTGAGTAAGGTTGTATTTTAATTCCGAAGTTACCTTCATCACACGTTTCATCTTTTAAGAATTTCTACATGAGAGTAATTTGTTATTAACTCAACCATTCTGCCTTGTTACTTTTAAATAAATCTCATTCATATCAACGGAATTCATTTGAAAATCTGATCACTACAAAATAGTACTAAACTTGAAAACCAAGCAGAGAGTAAAAAAACTACACAAAACCATTAATTACCGTACTAATTGTACCTAAACGCCACATGTCACTCCCAAACATTTTATCGGCCGACAATCAGGCCATAATGCTCGGGCTGCGCACACGCATACATAAAGCCGGAAGGGGTGGGCGCTTTGTTTGTCCGGCTGTTTGTTCCTTGCAAACCTGGGACCCTGGTACCGTCGCCTGTGGGCCGAGCTCTAATTTCTGTATGTGAATAGTCGTTAGTGGTAATCAGTCGTCAGTCGGTCCATTCGTTAAAAATCTCACCATGATAGCTTAGATGAAATAGCACTACTGTTCCCCTTTTTTTTGCGGGTAGGAATCATCGAATAATTTATTTGGACCCAACACTTCCTTTTTATAAACCTGCCAAACTGCGGGATGTTTCCTCCCGCAATGGGTGGAGTGGAAGGGAGTGTCAGTCAATCTCACTGACTAAAACCCATCCATGTTCCGGAGTAGCGTTCAGACAATCCTGCTGACTACAATTCCTTTGTGATATAATCTCATTGGTTTTATGATTGCCTCGCCTAAGCGGAGTGTTCTGGTCTTTTTGTGCGGTAATATCATGGTTTTCCAATCCATTAACTGTAGAATATTATCATTACTTCTAAGAGCTAATGAATTTGCCCAAAATTGCAGAATTTTGAGCAATTCCGTTTGCTAACTCGTCTAAACTTCAAATTACCCTATTGAATGACTTTCATGAACATGACATTGGCAGGCAATAATTCTAACATGAGAGATTAGAACTAAATGATTTCAAACTCGAAACTCAAAACATTTATTTCAAATAAACCAATTTAAGAGCACTTGCGAATTGTCAAGGGGTTGGTCAGTTAGAAAGATGAAGCTAGTTCCATATATAGTTTCAATGATATAATTCTTTAAAAACACATTATTTTTTACAGTCGCGAATTACATTTTGATTAACATACAACCGGACACTGATCTACAAATTGGGAGTCACGTAAAAAAATTTAAATCCTTGGACTACCTTGTTCCCTTAACCCATTAGATGTTCGCCTATTAGAAGCCGTTTGCTTATATGAGCCCAACGATTTATACGGTTTTATTTATCGTCGTTTTCAGAGAATTTTTCTTATGAACCTACGAAGTTCATACGACATTTGAGGAGTTAGATAATAACCAAGGAAACGCGGACGTTGATGCAAAATCTTCATAGGAACGTATGAAGACGATATTTATGTTCAATAAGCAATACTGGTTCTGAGCAAACATGATATCCTGGTCCCGGATGTCATGAATATTTGCAAAGAGGTCCTGGATACCTTATGAGTCAAGTTAAAAGTCAAAGTCTGATTCATTCAGGATGTAGATGTCGTATTTGTATTAATTATGAGGGAAATAATGTCCTTGTTAGTGGAAATGATGGAGGTATTAATTTTACTGCTGCATTTGAAGTTATTAATTTATCAGAAAATTCAAGGAAGTTATGATGAGAAATTGTTTTTGATGTAAATAAAATATTTTCTCTTAAATAAATGATCTCTTTTATTGTTTTTTTAAGGTTTCTGATAAATTTCATCAGCTAAACTACGTGGCTTTTTTACCTTTAAAAATATTAGCGGAATACCTACACCGGAAAGATTATTATTCCCGTCCAAAAATCCATCATTCACCAAATTATTTCGTCCATTCACCGCTGTGTTTACATCCAAACCAGGTGTTGCCAGATTTAGATCGCGCTGCGCACGCGCATAAACACGCGTTACAGTGAACATCCTGCGTCTGCAAGTTTAGATTTTATTATTTAGTTTATGTTTGCTTTGGATCGTGTGACGGGCTTTTATTTTAGTGTAGGGTTTTAAAATGGTGATTACTTGTTTGTTGTGAGTTCCTCTGTGATGTAATAGTATCTACTCGCTACTGTTTTTCTCGATGGGCAGGTAGAGGTGTACATATAGGAGTACAACCATATTTCGCTAGTTATGTTTTATTCCCAAATATATGGGGCGAGCCATTACCATCAATCGGAAACAAATTCAGACACCAGGTTGCTACTGAGAAAGTACCCTTTGATTTTATCAGCTTGTGATCCAATATTTCCAAGTCTACTTTTAGAATCTGTCTCTCTCTATCTCTTCCATTTCCAAATTGTAAAATTAATTATAGTTTATTTTACAAATTTGTCCATCATTTCACCATTCTATGGACAGACCTTGAGAAGTCAACAAGATGGATCATACATTCTGAGCCTAAAAGCTCAGAATTTATGCATCAAAATTTAAAAGATGGTCAATTAAATGACTGTACCCGTCATACCACAATCAGTGTTGAACTAGAATGTTAATGGTAAACAGCATCCAATTGAATGCCTGCAATCAGAGCACAAGTATACCTACTTATAAATGACAACCGCTTTGCAGTGTAATAAACACCACCATTTAGGACTGACACACTTTTCGAGGTTCTGAAATGGATGTATTCCAAAACTATGTTTTGACGACCAACATTAAGTGCTATGGGTGAGTTGTTTTCTGGTCCTTAGAGTCATCATCTGCCTAGCCTTTTCCCAACTGTTGGGGTCGACTTCAGTCTCACCGGATGCAGTTAAATGCCAGTATTTTACAAGAAGCGACTGCCTATCTGATAGTAACAGTTACAGGGTAATACGATACTCCTTGGTAGGAGTGGTTGTCAGACTTTCGGGCTTCTAACGACCTGTTACGACTGTCAAAGATCTACGAATGACAGTCAAACGTGTTTTCGGAGGCACGTAGAGGTCTTGGATGGTCACGTATCCATGGACTAACTGCAGCGTAGCGTAGCTTAACCATTCCTGATCGAATTCTCAGTACCTCACCTTCCGTATCCAGTCTATCCAGCTGCCTTTAAGGTGTACCGTGCTGCCTCTTCACTTCGCTCTTCAATCTCCCTCCATCTGACTGACTGGCATTGTTCTTCATAATTAAGCATTCTATGATTTTCCGTTAAAAAAATCACAGTATCAACAGTCTAAAACGCTGCTGGGTACTAAATCCTAGTCTCGCCCATGTCACATTATGTTCTAATCAGCACTTTCTCCCAGATGCTAGGTATTACCTATCTATCTTTGGGCGTAGAAAGTGCACACATGTGGCACTGTCATTTGCAAAGTAATTGTGCTCGTAAATATGTCTCCAGATAAACCTTGGCTAATTATAGGCGTGATCGAAGCCCTACGATACAAAGATACAGAACTACCTACTGAGAAATTCAAATGAACTGCAATACTTATACCGCAAGAGCATCTCAATTTTTTTTGAGGGTAGGTAATCATCAAATGACTCTTCCAGCTCTGGGTGGAGCGGAAGGGAGTGTTAGACTTTTACTAACTAAAACCCCTAGCTCTTTATGTTCCGGGGTAGCGGTAACCCTTTCAAACCCCGCTTACCCGGCAGGCTTCGGCAATAACGGGACCCTTCATATGCTTTTTTTTTTTTTTTTAAGGCTGGGAAATCATCCAATGACTGCTCCCGCTCTGGGTGGAGCGGAAGGGAGTGTCAGACTCTTACTGACTAAAACCCATCCATGTTCCTTCCGTAGCCCTTTATGTTCCGGGGTAGCGGTAACCCTTTCGGACAATCCCGCTTACCCTTCATATGCTGACATCTCTTTGAACATGTAAAAGTAGACCCTTAAACCATTTCCATGTATTGGCGTGTTTCGCCACGTGCTTTCCATGCCTATAATTTAGAAGGCGTTGTCCAATGAGTCCACAATCCCATTAACATTTACAAAATTGGCAATCTTACAAGTACCACATTTATATACACAGGTAGTAACACCAATATCAACTATTTATCACATACCTTAGCCATTTAAATGGTTCTGCAGTGAGAGGTACACCGCAAGGCCGGCTCGGTACTTCAAGTGTAAAGCTTAGAGTACACGAAGTAAACTTGTTTGAATGCTAGTTTCCGGTTTATTTTCGTCACAGCGGATTATCGTTAAAACATGCTCGGTGTAGAAGTTCAAGATCGTTAGAAAAGGTTCTTGCGTTTTGGAGATTGGTAGTGATAGATGGTTTCTTCCTAATTCAAAGATTCAAACAGACGGTGGGATGGATATCTTGTGTAACTGCCTGAATAACTCAAGCTGGTGGAGGGTAGAATTAGGGTTTAATTCAGATGCAAAAATGGTGATTCTGCAGGAAACAATCGAGTATGTACCAATATGGTGCACAAGGCACTTCTGACGCTGTTTGTTTTAATATTTTTATGACGAAAGAAGTTAAACCGTTTTTTGCTATACCTTACGTTTTTATAAGCTTTAAATTAGAAATTATTCCACGGGAACCGCACATTTTCCCGGATAACAAGCCTATGTGCAATACCATAATATAATATATCTCTGTGCCTAATTTCACACAGATCCGTTCAGTAGATTTTGCGTGAAAGACTAACTAACATCCATACATTCTCACTTTTCATGCTATAATATTAGTAGGATTTAAGCCAGGGATGCACAGACTTATTAAGACTAGGGGCCACTCGGGCAAATTATGAACTGATGGCGGGCCGCCAGAAGTATAGGTAATTAAAGAAAATAAAGAATTGATAATAATGTATTAAAATTGAAAAAGAATTTATTAATTTGAAGCGTGGCACTGCATAGTGCTTACAATCTTTTTTATATTTGGCTCAAATTTACTTGTAGCAACACGTAAAACTGCTTCCAAACTTTCGTTTGCAAGGCGGTTTCGATTTTTTGTTTTATTATTATTTAGTATTGAAAAGGTTTGTTCACATATATAGGTAGAACCAAATAAGCTGGCACATTTCAGAGCGTTTATGCGCAACTCTTTGTACGTATTTTTATCAATGCAGCGGTAAAAGTTCAGCAAGTCTCCTTCGTTGAATTTGTTGCGTAAATCTTGGTCGTTTTGAATGTCGATAATTTCTAACTGCATTGACTCTGGCGCATTTTCAACTGAAATCGTGAAAGGATTGCTGAATATGTCCAACAGAGGTTTCTAGGCTCTAGGGCTTAAATTTTAAGCCCTAGAGCAGCACTAAGAGTAATTAACAGATGCTATCTATTATTGATTGACGTGGAAGTGCTAATTAGGTCGCGAATTAATGAAGATTTTCAATCAACGACAGTAATAGCTATAATAGACTAATCTTATAAAGACACTCAAAACAATTATCTAATTGCCTGTCTTAAAATCTTAGCTTCATTTCCAACACATTTAATTTACACCTCAATAAATTGCTATAAAGATTTTATCAGGCGTATAGCATTACATTAGGAGTTAAGTTAACGCCTAGTTTTGAAGCAGTGGAACTAGTCCTAAGTATATTTAAGTTATTGGGTAAGTTGGTTACGTCATCAGTAAGTTATCCAACCTGTCGCGCCCTACGATTGCTTTGCCACAGTCGTAATGTACGTAATTACTTCTAATTGTCTTAATGTGTGATTTGATTGCTCGGAGCAATAGGATTTCTTGTGTGATGGTGTAGTATTTTGGTAACTCATGTCATGGTTATGGGTTCTAGAAATTGGAGCGTGGTTTAATTCTTTGCTAAGGTTTTGCAGTAGGTTAGTATACTTAATTGCATTCCAAGGCTGTCTTCAAATAATAGTAAATGTATATAAAGAGGTAAAGTTTGTGAGGTTGCAGGGGGTAAGCTCTGGATCTACTGAACCTATTACGAAAATTCTTTTACTAATAGAAAGCCGCGTTATTTGTGAGTGGCATTGGCTATATAATATGTATATTAACCGAAAAATAGGATAGTTTCAAACGACACACGGGCGAAGCCGCGGGAGACTAGTACCGGTAGTAAATAAAACTGGTTCTTTTCCTGAAGATAAGTCGAGCTTATTCAAAGTTTTCTTCATCATATTGGATCGATTAGTTTTCACGAAAACCGTTTAAGTCAGCTTAAACAATGTTACGACTAGCCTGTACGGTGATGCTATTCGAGTACGGAATTTAATTGTTAGCAATGATATCAATAGTTCTAAAATGTTTTTTTAAATATCCTATTTGTTGATATCTTGTATTAAGCTCGCGAGTAGTTATGTAAAAAACACTTTTATTGCAGATTTTTTTAATGCGTGGCCGAATTTTATAGTGTAGTGATACGAGGATGAAAGAGATCCAGTTAGAAGTTGGAAGAACACATTTAAAAACACGCAATGTATTACATCAAACTCTTCGACAAAACCATGGCTACAAACACCCATTCGTATGTTCCTTCACAAATTACACCATTTCCTATTTATAGTGTTCCCACAGGTTAAAAAGTAATCACGCACGAGAAATGGCCGACTTGCGTGGAGCCTATGACCAGAATTTCAAGACCTCCCCCACCCTTCTCTGGTCCTTCAACTCTAGATGTTATAGGAGTATTCTTGAGGTATCTTAGAGGTCTTGACAAGCTGGTACGTCAGAAACACTGGTCATTAGACCGATGAGCCATGCCTTCCTGATTTTACTCGTATTGTCTTTACGTTCTCACATTAACGATTCGAGATTAACCCCTTGATAACTTGTTGCATGCTATGTTGCGTAAGTGTCTCGTGTTTTAGTTCTTTGAAAGGGAAATTAACTAATTTATACGTTTCAGGTGATACTATAAAACACTATGTGAGAACGAGCTGTCTCCATTTTTACTTTTTCCTTCTGTTATTGTTTAGTATGCAGTTTTCTAAAACATACTACAGTATTGTAAATATCTCAAATATTATTTAGGAAAGTCCAGATAAAATGATGTTATCAAAGTCAAAGTAAAACTATTTATTTCAAATAGGCACAAGATAGGCACTTTTAAACGTCAAAATGAACAAGAAATAGAATTGATTCTGGTCGCCCCTTCCAAACGATAGTTTCGGGTGGAGAAGAATGGGCAAGAAACTCCACCGTTGCTCTTTTAAAATGTTTTACAATGTTTTGTATATATGAATTATAACATTATATGTGAAGACGATGCACCCAGAGTAAAAACAAACTACACCCCAAAAGGTGAAAAGAATATAGCAATGGCAGGTAAACTTGATTCTGTCATAAATACATGGTGCTCACATATTTATAAAAATTATAATTTTTTTAATGATTTTTTATGATCTCCAACAGGCAAAACATGTTTTCAAAATTAGATTTCTAAAGTTATATCCAAGAATATTCTCATCTCCAACCTCACCTCTTTACGTTCCTTCCCTTATCCCTACTATCATTACACGTGACACGAACATTTGTTTTTTTCCCTTATTTAGAGTACTCCAGTCTCCAACCCATCTCATTGTTCACAAAGCCCACAAAAGGTCCTTTGTCCGTCCTTGGCGTCGTCGAAAATTGTAAAACAAAGGCCCTAGTCACTCAAAACAGCTGTGAGGCACGTAGCACTTCTCATTTAGATAAAAACAATACAAGTTCAACCCTATCTCTTTAACCATACGACGCAATTTACCAGAAACTGTGCTGCTATGTTTAGGCAATGGATTGTGAACTTTAGTTTTAGGAGTCAAGGTTGATATTACGCTGGAATGAGGAATGTAAGGCACCCTTCCGGAAGAATAGGTGTCTGGGTTTTGAATTAAAGTGACAATTGTGCAGACAGGCAGACGGGTTCGTCACTCGGATTATGGTTATTGCAACTAGTTTTGATGTTGAAAACAGGGACAGGAATTTTAAACAAGCCAGTAATTTGTTTGAAAACCTTTAAAGTAAAAGTCGTAAGATTGTAGCCAGTGACCAGAATCTAGATTGCGCAGGAAGGAGTAAGTTCTAGCATAATACTCGTATTATCATAACCGCAAGCCTCAAGAGGTCACCAGTAGTTACATTTCTCCGTGACAAAGCGAAGCAGTAAATCACAGCTAACATTCGCGTCTATTATATTATCTTGTGGATCAAAACATTCTACCAAGTCTTAACAGCACCGTAATCAAGACAAGAAAGCATAGACCAGAACATACCAGCGACAATCAGTGTTAAATCACTCAGAATTGTCAACTATATGAATACAAGTGCTAAACATTATGTGATAAAATTACCCCGTTATTATTTCCACCTTGTCATGCAGAACCATGAGACTTGAGAAAGATTCTGCAAGTTCTGAAGAAGTAGACGCATCTCGAAATTGGTCCTTATGCTTTCTTACGCAGGTCCTTTGGTACGGTAACTTTAGGTTGGCGTACACAAGGACATTTTCAAAGCATGCAACGTAAGGAATGCATAATGATGGATCTGCGTGCTGCATCAGTAATGCGGTGCTGAGTGCGTCTTATTATATACCTTTTGTGTTTGCCACAGATGACGTTATGAATATTGAAGGGACTGTCTGTGGGTTTTATTTTGTGTTGCGAACTTGCGAAATGACTGGCTGCAAGTGTGGGACATGGGAATTCAATTGGTGGAGTTTTGGAACCATTTTTTCAACGTTGAACAGTCAGTCTGCCTAGCCTTTTATCAACTATGTTGGGGTCGGCTTCCAGTCTAAACGGAGCTGTTTACTAGTATACGTTGAACAGTAAACTATTGTTTTAAGCAACTATTTGCATAGTTATGCAAACCTTTTTCTTGTCCCATATTACTTTTTGTTTTCGTGTCATGTTTGAAGTTCATGAGCTTTATCCTGTACCTAACTATTCTTTTCACAAATAGAACCTTTGTCGTTAATATACTTAACCCATTAGATGTTCACCTATTCGAAGCAGTTTGCTTACAAGAGCTCAACGATTCATACAGTAACACCCGTATTTATAAAGAAGTAATTACTTGTTGCTAAGTAATTTCTTTACTAAGTCATTACTTATGGTTAGAATTCTTAATTCCAAATTCTCATTCTGTAGTTGAGTAACACCAGTTACTTACTTGAGCAATTTCCCAAGTAACACTCGAAGTTTGGTGGTTGTTTTTGTGTGGCAACACTTCATGACTGCGTTTCGTTTCGTGAAAAGGCAAACGTAAGGTCTAGATTACTTTTAAAATCTTGTAATAATATATTTGATATTTCTTTATTTTAGATTTAAATAGAAATATCGTTATATACAGTAGTTGAAATTGTAAAAAGTACATTATTTTCATTTAATTTTGTCGGTACAAAAAAAAAAGAATGCTTGGAGAACCAAAACGTTTGGCATGATAGAACCCTATTAAATTTAAATGTTTACTCTTTACACATGGATTATATGCCGACACGTGATTTTTGACTTAGAAAATTATACATTCATTTCTGTCAATTGTCAAAACGTAAATTATTTCTGGAATCAAAATAAAACAGTTTTTTCGGCGAGTTGGATTTTATTTGAATATCTTTCTAGGATAAAGTTATAAGAAGCCCTCTTTATGTCTCTGATTGTAAAGAGTCGGTAATTCAAGGTAAAATCACATGTATTGCAATACAGAAATTATCGTTCGTTTCTCTTTTTTAAAACATCACGAAAGTAAACTTTGGGATTTATAGGTTCAGCAAGTTCTATCTCCCTTAAATTATCATCTATATTGTCGATAACAGCAAAAACCGCTTCGATGCTATCCAAAGTTTCCATTTTGTATCCAAATTAACGACAAAGTATTGCTTAAGTAAAGGAAATGGTGACTATTACTTGGCTGAGAATTCTAACTTTTGACAGTTCTAACTTCGATCAATGACTTAACTATAGAATACAAATCGTTACTTAAGTAATTACTTTTACTCAAGTACTTACTTTTACTTGTTTATAAATACGGGTGTTAATATATTGTCGTTTCGAGAGAGCTTTTCATCAGTATTATACAACACATTTGAGAGGTTAATATCCAATATGATTATGAAGGTTTCAATGTGTTTACCCCATTGCATCGGATCTAGGTATGGAACTATGGAAATAAGAAATACATTCATCAGTAGACAAGACAAGTGCAGGTGTCTCTTAATATATATATTCAATGTGTCTACAACCCTGTATAATAAAGATGTCGGACGGACGCAGAATATTATCTAGTCATCATAACAGCAAGGCTGTGTTGTCCTACTTGTAAAACTACATATTACGAAATTAACTTACAGCGTTGTCGAAACATTGAAATCTTTATTTTTATCACGTTAGACCTTTACTTAGTTGTCTGAATGTGGCATTTTATCGTCTTTTTCATGAATCTGATAATACAATGTTATTGTACAGTCTAGTTCTAATATGTTTGATATGTGATTTTTAGAACTGTTTAATTTTGGTCTCTAACATTCTAGTGGACGTGGCTAAGTAATAACAGCCGCACAGTTCGATCCATCAGGTTAAGCTATTTTTGCTCGGGTTGGCCGTCGATGGGTGACTATCTTTACATACCGAGACTCCTCCGTGCCTCGGAAAGCACGTTAAGCCGTTGATCCCGACTGTCTTTTATGATCAGTCGTTATGGGTCGTCAGAAGCCCAAAAATCTGACAGCCAGTCTTATCAAGGGGTATCGTATTATTACCCAGTTACTGGGTTGTGGAGGTCAGATAGGCAGTCGCTCCATGTAAAATACTGGTATTCAGCTGCATCCGGTTAGACTGGAAGCCGACCCCAATATAGTTGGGAGAAAGCTAGGCAGATTGAACATCCCAGTCTTCTATAATGTTAGATCCCTTGACCACCATAGTGTGCGCAGAAACTTAAAATGCAGATTCTATTTCGAAAACATGACGGAAAACATCTCATATAAATTTTTTCGGGACATCGCCAAGTTGACTCTTCACGTGACCTTCGGCTGACCTATTTTTCGGTTAAAGAATCAGCATTACTATATAACGTGGCAATGCTGCCAGCCTTTTGGGAACTTTTCCTGTTGACAGCGATGTGTACGAAATTTTTTATATATATTTCCCTCCCGTTTTATACGCCTACTTGTACATAGTTATTATTAATATTTAAGTATTTTTAGGTATGCTATTTCAGTCGTAATATTTTCTGCTACCACTTTCGAACAAGTTCTAAATCTGATCAAGATCACTATCAACGTAATCTCAGCCACGTAGATATACATTTCTATTATCCACTGTTTCGCATTCAACAGTGTTAATTTACGCTGTGGTATATATTCCTACTTCGCCTGTGTTAATTAGTCTACTCAAGCGTACATGTGCTGCTTCTATTAGTGTAGCATTAGCATTGAATACTTCATTGATTTTATTTTTAGTGTCGCCATTTTTTTCTCTTTTATCATTTTCTGTCGAGTTTATTGCACCTATATTTATTACTGTTGGTTATTGGTTTCTTGCAGTCATATAGAGGGTTTTGTATTAGTTATAAGTGAAAGTTAGTTGGTTCATATGTAGATAAATTGTATTGAAGACGTAATTTTCTTCACTCAAAGTTAACGTTCATATTCTAAAGCCTTTCTATTAGTTTTCATTCCTTTCATTGGTTATAGTGGTACAGTGACATGAATACGATAACTTTTATGAGTGCTATCATTATTAACACTTGAAAGTAAATGACAATCATCACTATTTAATAGTTTTTTTGGACATTTTGTCTTCTTTGTTGAGACAAAATGTCCAAAAAAACTATTAAATAGTGATGATTGTCATGATTGCCTGACTTCATATTTTTTCAATTTTGGCACATATCTCACGAATGTTTTTTGACTTTATGAAACAAAACAGAAAGTTGAAAACCCACGTAAATCTGACAGTTGCCAATAAACAAATTGAACAAAAACCTCGATGAACTCACGCGTTTTATTTGGAACGCACACGTAAACGGTTTCATTCATCAATCTGGCGAATGTGTTGCAAATCCCGAGCAAGGTCATCTGTTAAATACGGCGTTTTCACACAAATATATATATCGAGCGATTACTTAATAGTTCCCACAACCTTCAACTGTCGGTTTTCGGTCACACACACGGCTATTGGCAGATTTTCAAATAAAACCCGTTCCACATTGTACCTTAGAACTAACTGGAATATTTCCTACAACGTACTGAGAATTCGAATGCCCTGGAATGTTCCATTGCTGGTTTTTGGCGGCGATATGTGTCAATACTAGCGAAGAAATGGCGTAATGGTTGGGAAATGGTGATCGAAACTGCTTTCGGTATTTGTGGAACGCTGATTCATAGTGTTACTTATTGAATACCAATTCGATCAGATATGCGAATAGTTCCCTGAAGTCTTGTTGCGAGTATTCTTTAAGGTCGTTTGTTGAGGTTGCTGTCACATCAAGGCTTTTCTCTAAGTGCTAATGGGGACCAGTCACTGTTTTCTACGAACAGAATATCCTTTGACTCTATTATCGGACAGGACAACATTACGGATTATGCTAAGAACGATGATCGTTGCTAGTGATGCTACTGAGACACCTGTTATCCTGTATATTGTGATGAAATACAAGTAGCTGTTCTTACAAGTATTACGAATTCTGACTCAACTGGTTACTATCCAGATGACTCAGATGACGCCATAACACGTACGTGGTCCTTAAACACAAATTCGTGCAGTGTACAAAGGACCTAATTCAAACAAGCAAGTTAGCAACGCATTCCGTTGCATAGAAGAGCCTTTGAGGTAAATGCAAATTCATATTCGAGCCAAAAACATTATGTAAGCAACAAAGGACCATTCTTAGAAGCGACATTAATATTTCCACAGCATATTACACCTCATTTTGCAGCAGATCGAATTCCTTTATTGAATTAAATGGTTTCGTAACTGTCTGGCACGGTTCAAAACAAAGGACATTGCCGATTGGACACGACGTGACAATTGTCGCCGGAAAGCCGGTCAATAAGTACAATGACCTGTTAATCCGTGGAACCCTATTTCCGGACTAGATTTTTGCAATAGTTGATTTCTGCGTTGGATGAATGGGGACGGGTAATTAGTTGGAGCGAAGAAGTAAGGAATCGAAGGTGACTGAAAAATTGTGGGTTATCGGTTTTCTTGGTATGGCCATGTGATTTTGTGGAATGAGGAAAGTTTTGAGTATGAGTGTTGATGACTTATAGTCAAGAGGATGAGAAGGGGGACTTCTTGCAAGTAGAAAGGCGGTGACTGCTGTCATGAAGACTGATAAAGAAGTATGGAAGAGGAAGATATACTGCGTCGACCCTAAATAAATTGGAATTAGGGCAGAAGAATGATGATGTCATGAAATTCCCCTTGCCAATCGATCTCGATATATCTTTCACAAATTAAAAAAAAATTGAAACCAAGATCATAACCTGTTTTTTTTTATAGTGGGATATCTATATAATCCCTCCCGCTCTGGGTGGAGCGGAAGGGAGTGTCAGACTCTTACTGACTAAAACTCATCCATGTTCCATTCTTAGCCCGTTATGTTCCGGGGTAGCGGTAACGGACAATCCTGCTTAAAGACCAGAACCTGTTTCAGTAATCGGAGCTGATGAAACAAGCCATACGCAAGATGGTATACCTACTAACGTATCTTGCATATACATATAGTTTTGGTAACAAATACAGGATCCAAACAAGTTGAAGCAATTAATTCGCACTTAATATTAGCATAGGACATTAAGGATTGCTCACAGGAAGCTATAAAGATACCAACAAATTTTATGGCACATAGATTGTCATAGATGTTTCCGCTAAGATATGGAGCTACACAAAAATCCTTTTTATGCGGAGAAAGTGCGAAAAAGTCTATTAACATTTTTAATTAGAATTTTAATTGATCGGTATTTTACATTAAAAGCGCCAATCCGCATTAAAAAAAACTAATTTTACATAGCACTGGCTTTTGTCAGCTTCGCCCGCGTATGTAGGAAATTATGCCACGGGAACCGTAATTTTTTCCGGGATAAAAAGCTTATATGCTATTCCAGACTATAATCTATCTTTGTGCCAAGTTTCATCCAGATCCGTTTAGTAGTTTTTGAGTTTATTCGTTACAAACATACTTACATACAAATTTTTCCTCTTTATAATATTAGTACCTTTTTTTTTTTAAGGCTGGGAAATCATCCAATGACTGCTCCCGCTCTGGGTGGAGCGGAAGGGAGTGTCAGACTCTTACTGACTAAAACCCATCCATGTTCCTTCCGTAGCCCTTTATGTTCCGGGGTAGCGGTAACCCTTTCGGACAATCCCGCTTACCAATATTAGTACCTATAGATTAAAAAAAAAAAATGAACTGGCTGACTGCTTCGTCGGCTTAGTGGTGGCAAGGTGGCAGCTTGAGATCTTGGTTTTGATTCCCAGGTCGGGCAACGTGTTATTGGGTTTCCATCAGGATTTTGAAACTAGCTCCGACTTTGGATTTGTGTGACAATTGGCTCGCCTCTTATCACAAGTGTGGATGTACAGAGGCCAGCACATCAATCTACCCCAATCTGTCAAATTTCTTTGATAGATTTTCAACTTTATTACAAAAAAAGCATAACGTTCATGTCCTATTAAAATGTTTGACAGATTGAGACAGTTTGATGTGCTAGCGTTTGTACCCCCTTGTCTAGTTTGAACCTTTCACCGTACGTAAACCCACAGTTACAACACAAGTTTTTCAAAGAATCACTAATAAGCGTTACTAATATTCCTGTTGACCCAGCTACATCGCACCGGTCAGGCGAGTGTCAAGTGATACCGGCTCAATTTGATACGTTTACACAATTCCACGACTCACATCATCCGTACCCATACATCAAGTAACGTCTGGACTGTTAGGTAACGCCATGCCATAGTTTTCATTGAAATATAAAACTTGTAATGTGAGAAACTCTTCTTCTTTTCGTGTGACTAACCTGGTGTCAGTTTTTATGATGCTCATGGGTCTCTGACTTAGCTTCACATGCTGAGAAACTGGAATATCAAAGTCAAAAAGTCAAAGTTATATCATTTATGTCAAATAGGCACACGTAAGGCACTTTTGAACGTTATCTAAATGTAACAGTGTATAATTTATGTATGTATATTCATATACTATGTAAATGCGCTGTGGTTATTTCCCCTCCTCTTGTAGGGTTTCGTATATCCGAATTAAAATAAGGAACCCTTGTAGGTTCACTTGTGAGTCTGTGCTGTCTAGAATTTTGAAATTTTTATCTCAGAAATTAAAATATCAAGTTCATTGAATAAAAATACAGTTTGGTATAACTTATTGCGCTGGCGAGCGATTGTACGTCCTCAGCCGATTCTGTAAAAAAAAAACTTGAGAGGTGTCAAGGGACACCCGGATGGAACGAAGTTCCTTTCGATTAATTAGTGAAGGAATTGTAATAAAATTTTATTTTTTTTAAGTTATAATAATATATAAAAATACATACGCGATTTTACGCGAAAGATAAATAGGTTAGGTACACAACTACACAAATAAAAACACGAAAAGCGAATTCAGACTTTATTTATTAACAGTAAACGGTAAAATTTAGAAATACCAAACTAGGTACCTAAATACGCAGTTTACTAAAATTATTCTGAGAAACCTATTGTCTCGTGTCGGACCCGACTTTACAAAGATGCACAACCGAATTACGCGGTTAACTTAATAAAAATACGGTCTTAATTCGGTCCAATATTTTCATAGAGAAAAGCTCGTCCAAATAATAATGATTTCTATTCGACCGACGAAACGATTCATTTTTCTGTTCGAATTGCTTGCCTTTGTAGAAGCCGCCAGCATTGCCGCTATAGCAAAAAGTGTCGTGACAACTTTTCGTAAGAATTTTTTCCGTCTAGCCCCCTTTCACAACGCGCGATAAGGAACTTCGTTCCAAAAACCAGTAGAAAATCTCACCGTGATAACGCAGGTGAAGTGAGTGTAAGTGCATGCATGACAACTATATTGACTCCTGCTGCACGGAATGTAATCGTAAACTATTTTCTTATATAATTTTGCAGATGAATGAACGAAGATATTGTTCCAATATCATCTTGTCAAAGCTTAACAAAATAATGGATTACCTAAATTGAAAGTTATTTGCAGTTAATACTTACAGATGAGCTAAAAACCTAGCAGTTCTGGCCTCAATACCAACTTTAACATCATCAAAATCTTCAAAAAAACAACAATTACCAGTGACATATAATTACGACTCGGAATAAATTGTGTGAACAGGTAATCAGGTTCAATGCCGCATCAAGGCCGTTGTTTTGGCATGCGCCTGCGACGTTAATGTGGACATTGACATGTTAACATGTTTTTATTTTTGGTCCTCCGCAATGGGATTGCAGGAATTTATCGGAAGTTTTTGCGGATGGAAAATTTCATTGTGGATTAAAATATTTAGGTTTGCCTTGAAGTTGAGTTGTTATGTCTTTGGTAAAGAACACATAAGTAAAAATATGATTAACAAAAATTGGAAATAAGTTTCAGTCTTTGTCTTCCTTGCTATTGTTCTGATTAGTAGCGATCTAATAAGATATGGTGACATTAAGCGTACATTGCGAACTAGCCAGCAGGGACTGAGTTGTTAAGCGGGATTGTCCGAAAGGGTTACCGTTACCCCGGAACATAAAGGGCTAAGGAAGGAACATGGATGGGTTTTAGTCAGTAAGAGTCTGACACTCCCTTCCGCTCCACCCAGAGCGAGAGGAATCATGTGATGATTTCCCACCCTCAAAAAAAATGGGACTAAGTTGATTAGAAACAAAACCTACATGATTATATTTTCATAAACACTAATAAAAGTACTTCTCTCCATCAAACGAGTAAGAGTTTGGCGAGTTTAGAATTAAGTAAGATTTTGTATTATAATATCATTAAATAAATAAAACACAAAAGTATAAATATTTCATTCAATCAGAATTTGTAGAAACCGGCGCCTAATTGAATTTGGCACCAAATAAATCAATTATAGTATTTCATTCAATTAGTAACAATCTCTACGAATTAAAACAGCACCCACGCATTTAAAAACAAACCACACGCACGGGTTTCTTTTGACAGTTATTAACAAACAAATGCAAAATGGCCGCCGTCACGCTTCGAATAGCACATTGAGATGTTTATCAATGGAGGACACAAAGGGACCACATCGCGGTACATTCAGTGACTTTTAGTTCATACTAGTACCTATCTATACTAATATTATAAAGCTGAAGAGTTTGTTTGTTTGAACGCGCTAATCTCTGGAACTACTGGTCCTGAATTGAAATTAATTTTTGTGTTGGATAGTCCATTTATCGAGGAAGGCTATAGGCTATGGCTATCCCGCTACGACCAATAGGAGCCGAGCAGCGAGTGAAATCGCGCGGGCGCAGCTAATAAATAATAAAATGGAGTCTGTATTGAATTAAGTCACATTGAATCTATTTAGATTCAGGGCAACCTTGCTGCTTGAAACTCTGAGTTTGGTCAGATTTGTGGTTTTATTGGTTGGACAACCAACTAACGGCCTCCTTGGTTTAGTGGTCACAAGTGCTACTGGTGACAATGAGGTCCTCGGTTCGATTTAAAAATCGGGCAGTGTTATTGGGATTTCTCAGAGTAGCAACCCGGAATCCGGGCCTGTTGATGACAGGCTCGCCCCTGTAATACAGAACTTGTTTAACTGGCGAATCCTAACCTAGTCCTTCTCGATAACAGGCGAGATGTTTTGTTTATGTGGATAACTTACCATTTTGATTAATCAATGGGGGTAAAACACCTATCCGGCTCGAAGGACCCAACTTTTTAAACTAAGTAAGTACTTAAAATTAGATACTTAAGTCAGTTTTCTAAATAAAATAAATAAATACATAATAACTCTGAGCAAAAATTCAAAATATCATTCTTTACTGTCCTCATGTCTTAATTCTAATACGTAAAGGCGTCACAACTACATACATTAGACTGGACGTGCCTTTGGCAACTACCTACCGTTAATTGGTAACATCCTTAAACGAGTAAGTAAATTAACGCACCCACTGACTATAAAACCTAAATTATGCAAGAATGTAGCATAAACTCTCAACATCCATAGACATTACGGAACACTGAAATACCACAGTGGCAACACTGGACCGTAAAAAAATAAATGATCCCATAACTGTTTTTTAAGAACGGATTTCGCGAAATTCTATTCACATCCTAATGTCATTAATGAATAAATTAATGGTTTGAATGTGTGGTTGGAGGTCGTTAAATAAATCAACGGACATTTTGAATGAGATAGAGCGAGGTTACAGATATTGACTAAGTTAAGGTGATGATTTTTGGTTTAAGTTTCTGATGTAGTAAGATATGACTCGTTGGTCCTAAGGTCGCACAAGCGCTACTGCTGAGCATAAGGGTCTGTGTTTGATTACCGGGTTTGGTAGTGTTATTGTGTTTTCCATCTGGAATTTTTCAGTAGTAGCCCGAAGTCTGGAATGTGCAGTGATGTAAAAAATAATATCTAATTGGCGAAATGTTCGAAGAATTAAACCTGCAATATAGAAAAAAAAATGAATTTCCGCTGTCTATGGGCCTTAATTTTGTTCGTTAACATTAGTGTGGCTATTAGCAATAAGGATAATTGGCTTCAAATTGATGATAAATGCATCTTTTATACATATTGTGTACGTAATTAATTATGTGTAGAGAGTATTACGTTGATTATGTACCTACCTACATAATCAACGAAAAATAAACGGAACTCTTGATTAAATGAAAAACAAACATACTTATTTTCACCCAACATTTACAAAAAAAAACACAATTTAAAAATAAATTACTCAAATTGAAAGCTTTGATTGCCAATCACGGCTTCTTTCACCTCACTATCTTTAGGTGCGAACTGTCACGAAGTAATACGATAACTCACGAAGTGTTCCGATGTTTCGACTCGGAAACTAGTCTATAAAACGATATTGCTCCTAATAGCATGTCAAAACAATTGGGTTAGCAAAATTTATTGCTAATTTAATTTAATTCGTCTTGGGTGACATCGTTAATTAATTTATTAGTGTTAACAGAACTTTCGACATGAGGAGCTTGATTTGCCATTACTAAATTATCATAAATATTGAGCGTTTCTTCAGCATCACACCTGATCTTCGAAGGGTTAGGTTCCCTTGACAATTCAAAAGTGCCTGTAATTGGTTTATTTGAAATAAATGCTTTGAGTTTGAGTTAGGCAGAAGTGCCAACAAAAACCGAAAATTTTAATAAATCAATCTGCCTAGCCGTCCTAGCCTTCCCAACTATGTTGGGGTCGGCTTCCAGTCTAACCGGATGCAGCTGAATACTAGTATTTAGCATGGAGCGACTGCCTATCTGACCTCCCCATCATACGATACCCCTTGGTAAGACTGGCTGTCAGATTTTCGGGCTTCTGATGACCCGTAACAACTGCCAAAGATGCACAAATGACAGCCGGGACCAACGGCTTCACGTGCTTTTTGAGGCACTTAAAATGGTCACC
The DNA here is from genome assembly GCA_951799385.1 of Hyppa rectilinea. Lineage (NCBI taxonomy): Eukaryota > Metazoa > Arthropoda > Insecta > Lepidoptera > Noctuidae > Hyppa > Hyppa rectilinea. The sequence continues at coordinate 15,890,555 of OX637323.1, forward strand.
CATCCATGGTCAACCCCGGCAAGTGTAGCTTAACCTGATGGATCGACCAGTGCGGCTGTTATTACCTACTAAGCCGCAACAAAACATACGTGATCTTTTTATCTTTTCGTTCTCAAAGAAACATACAGCCGCACGAAACAAAGTATGCACGAAAAAAGACACCATGACTTTCAATATCAGGTCACCTAAATCTAATAATCAGAAACAACCACTCAAGTGGTTATTCCAGTAACTTAGCTCCACAAAACTTGACACAGTAATGCTCCACATTTCTCACTCAGTAATGTCATTTCAATTAGTTCAGTCCACTTTCACTGTGCCAAAACAAAATCTTCATGCATTAATAATTCGAGTAGCAATCAGTCAATGTGTCCAGTCGGCTGAGACAGGCTGTCAGCGAAGTTATTGAGAAGTCAGCAAACATTCTGACGTGGTATGATAACATGCCTGTCCATGTCACGATATGAAGCGGAAGTCTGAGAACTGACCGGAATTTAGGATCTCTTTAGACCTTTGAGTGATTCGAAAAGGAAAGCAATCAGGAATCAATATCTTAATGAGAAAGTTAATTGTTGTTTTTTTATTGAAGTGTGATACTTCCTTCCTTTTTTTTTAAGGATGGGAAATCATCAAATGATTCCTCCCGTCTGGGTGGTGCGCAAGAGAGTGTTGGACTCTTACTGACCAACAATTTAGGGTTTATATATTTGATAATCCCAAGATTATCGAATATATGTATACCTAAACCATATATTTTTTTCTAGATACCATTTTCTGAAAACTACAAACCACTTGTCATATTTAAGTGGTTATTTCATTGTAAAAATGTACAGACGCCAGCACATCAAGCTATCCCTAACTGTCAAATTTTCTCAATTAAAAATGAACCTTATGTCTTTGCAATAAAGTTGAAACACTATCAAAGATATTTGACAGATTGTGGTAACTTGATGTGCTGGCCTCTATATAACAATGCTCGCAACCAGACATGATACCAGAATATTCTCCCAATTCATTTTTTAATCACTAGTTTATGATTAGTGTAACAAACTAGAAGCTAGAACACTTAAAACCAAATATCAATTAATTTGATGTTAAAACTTTGTAAATAAAATTATTAATCATAAATTCGGTCAATAAACAGAAGCGAACATAAATAAATACTACAACGAACGCTTCCTATAGTAGAACTCGTTTCCCATAAATATCTATGGCTAGACTGTACTCAATATGTCTGATCTAATCTCAACGGGATTAGTTTCAAACTGACAGCTAATATTAGTCACTGGACAGAGATATTAAGGTAGCCTTATTAGGTTAAATTATTTATTTGTAAGAAGTATTAAAGCAGCTCTGCCATGGTCTAAGCGTAACTGGTTTGTATGAGGTCCTGAGTTCGATTCCCAGGTCCGGCAAAATGTTATTGGTTTCGTCCATCAAGAATGACTTGTATCAAAATAGTTTTTTCATTCCATTTTAGATACAGACTTTGAAAATAAGACTGTTCTCTTATTATGTTCGTAGATCGATTGTCTATCTGAATCAGTTTTTATTGTAGTAGCAATATCTTACTGAACATTTTCGTGCATAAAAAAAAACCTGGATCCAAAGTCAAAGTTATTTGACTTTGACTTTAACTTTATTTATTTCACTTACGTTACATTTACGTTATTTGAAATAAATGATTTGACTTTGACAAAATAGTCACAAGAAAGGCACTTTTGAACGTCAAAATGAACAAGAAATAGAATTGATTTTAGTCGCCCCTTCCAAAAGGTAGTTTCGTATGGAGAAGAATGGGCAAGAAACTCGATCGAAGGACCCAATTATAGAACAATACTCAAGTCATAAAATCAGGGTAAATTAATTGTTCAGCTAATTGATTATCAACTTATTATTTTAAAATGACAACCGTGAACCGTCACTTTGACAGTTGTATGAAATGGCTCCAACGCGGCAAATTGACGTTGTACATCACATTGCATATCATCATTAGCTTAAAAACAGTCCACTGCTGGTCCTGGACTCTTCACCAATTAGGTATTTGAAAGGGTAGTCAATAACGTTACTTTTTATGAACTGTCAAAACGCGGCATTTGTACGTGATTTGTATGAAATATAACAAGGTGACGTCCAAGATTTTTAGAATCAAATGGAATACTTATTAGCATTAAATGAAATTTAACAATTATATCTTCGCATTATATTTAATTTCTGTACTATTCTGTTTTTATGACGAGCGGGCTTTTTGCATGTGATTTCATATTTTATTTTTGACCGATTCAAATAGTCAATTGCATGCCATAAATGGCGCCAATTTCCATATCTTTTGCTTCCGCGAATACACACTGCACTAATCATTTCATCACCTCATACAAGAGAAACTGTGACACATCTGGATTATTCTCGCTCTGATTGAAGACATGGCCGACATTGAGTAGATTAACATTATTTAGCACGTAGGCTCTAATCTCACGGTGCACGCTTGTCAGTTTTGCTGGTACCATAGACTAACAAATAGACATAGACACGGTTGGCGCAGTGATTGAGTGATTGACTGCTGCGCAGCATGTCGCGGGTTCGATTCCCGCACGGAACAAATATTTGTGCGACCTACAAGTATTTGTTCCGAGTCTGGGTGTTTTTCTATCTATAATATGTATATATTTACAATAAAAAATAATGTATATAAGTAGTTTATCAGCCATCTCGTTACCATAACACAAGCATTAGGTTGCTTAGGTTGGGACTATATGGTGTTGTGTGAATGTCCAAGGATATTATTATTATTATAGACTAACAAATGTGTACAGACGCCAGCACATCAAGCTATCCCTAACTGTCAAATTTTCTCAATTAAAAATGAACCTTATGTCTTTGCAATAAAGTTGAAATACTATCAAAGCAATTTGACAGATAGTGGTAACTTGATGAGCTGGCCTCTGTACAATAAACCCTCCCGCGCATTCTAGTCCGCGAATATTCAAACTTTAAGAAGTTCTTGTACGTATTTCCGTTGCTGAAGTACGCCTGGCTGATAGGTGACTTAAAATACCAAAACGCTAATTGCTTTTGAGTATTCTTCAGCGTATAATGTTCCCACTGCTGGGACGCAGGCCTCCTCTCTGTGAGAGGGAGTGGGCCGTCATCTAACAAGCGCGTTGGCAGATGCCAGTTGGCTTCGGATTTTTGGTTCTAGGACATGTCGGTTTCCTTACAGTGTTTTCCTTCTCACCGATTTGTGAGTAACACACTTGATTATTGACAAATCTTTTACGTCATATTCTAAATTAAATTAGTTTTATTGGTTTTATCTCTGTCTCTGCAACCACGTTTTTCTTTTAAATTATGCAATGGATTTTGCATGCGGTTTTCACCATCATTTAGACAATTCATTCTGTGAGATTTATGTTTAGAATACCTTCATTAATATTTAGTTAAAATAAAGTCAAAAATCAAAAATGTTTTGTCAAGTCCTAAACGCGTGCGAAGCAAGGGTGGGGCACTAGTTGGGGTCTAGCTAATTTAGAGGTCCATGGGCAGCGTACAAACTCTGACACCAGGTTAGTCACTTACCAGAGAAGAAAACTTGTTGGGAATATTTTTGTTTGTCATTGTTTTGGCTTAGGCTTGTAAAAAGGTAATGAACAGCCGGATAAATTTTGTGGATACGTTATTTATTTAATCATATTTTTAGAACAAAATTACTCAAAATTTAAGTTTTAATTATTATGACACAACAGAATTTTAAGCTTAGAGTTTCATTATCATCGGTTAAAACTCCGCATTGATTGATGCGGATGTAAATGCGAATGCAGATGTCTGAATTAATGCGAATATTCCGCATTTACGGATGCGGATGCGAATATTCGTAACATCCCTGGTACCTACTACTTTCTCGCTTCTGTACGGATTCCTTAGTCTATGGCAATACTTTGTTGATAGATCCTCCCACGGTCTAGTATTGACGCTTTGTTAGTTTGATTTGCATATTGTTGAGTGAATGTTATTTTACGTTTGAATACAAGAAAGATATTGATTTGAAGCGGTAAATGACGTGTTGATGAAAGTGATACTACGGTCGAAATTCGATTGAGTAATGAAACTTTACATACTCGTATGTGATTGGTATGGATATTAAATCATGATAAAAATAATAATACCAGCTTTTTTTTGAGGGTGGGAAATCATCAAATCGAGGGGTGAAAGGCTATTTGGTTTAAGCGACATCTTGGGCGATATTGAGTTATATACATATTCGGAATCAGCAATTTTTTCTCCGTCGGATGATGCCGGATTCATTTAAATCTGAGCACTTTTTTGGCGCTTCAAACAACTCTATTTTTGGGTGGTTTCCAAAGTGGCAGTGTATTAACTGACGCCCTTTTTGCATTAATTTTTTACTAGTGTACTTGAACTATACAATGATTTAAGGAACCGAGACATAAATCAGTAGGCCTTTCTCAGAAAAAATATTCAATATCGGTTAAAGCGTTTTTCTTGTTTCTATTTTTTAGTAACATGTGACTTAAATCATTTTGATTTCCACGATTTACATGTCGCGATGTCGCTTAATTCATTTGTCCGTCAACAAAATACGACATGGAGTGTCGCTTAAGCTCTTCAGCTCTTCTTCTTAATTTCGTACAAGAGTTCTACTTTATTATTATTACGTGACTTAATAAATACTTGAACTGATTCTGTGTATTTCTTTATTTATTAAATATCAGCACCTAAAATTTTCGGTGATAGCGGTATATTCAGGTTGTTTCAACAGCCATTGACTGACTAATTTTGGGCTGCGTCACTTCATGCTGTTTGGCTTATTCTGAAAATATACTGCAGAGTCGCTTAGTATTTTTTTCCTGTAGCCAATCGTAGTTATGAAGTCACTTAAATCTTTTTTCCGTTCCCTGAAAAATAGTGGCTTAAGGCAATTTGTATTAAGCGACATTTATCTTCTTCATTAAAGGTCCGTTTTATATGGTATAAGCATCAACACCTTGACGTTTTTAAATTAATTTAAATTAAGTTTACTCCATTCCAATAGCTGAAGAAGTTTTTTTGTTATGATTTTTTTTCGGAAATTTTAAACTTTAAATGGCTCTCCTGTAAAGTTGCAAAAATGTCGCTTAAACCAAATAGCCTTTCACCCCTCGAAATGATGATGCTATGGGTGGACCGGAAGGGAGTGTCGGACTCTTACTGACTAAAACCCATCCATGTTCCTTCCTTAGCCCTTTATGTTCCGGGGTAGCGGTAACTCTTTCGGACAATCCCGCTGAAATAATACCAGCTAAGTTTCCCATTGCTGGGTAGAGA